>JANUYF010000003.1:247945061-249145061 GCA_026167975.1 Phrynosoma blainvillii
CTAAAGCGCAATTACTGTAAATGTGGAATTACTCTAGTATCACAAATGCATTTTCTCTGAAATCCCAAAAGTAAAAAGATCTTGAATAACACAATTTTATTAGCAGTTTTTGTGCAATGTCGTGTGAAATCGTTGGGCGCAATTACGCTTTTTCGGGATTTTTGTGGGATAAACTATTGATTTGCCCCACGTGATAAACTCCTTAGTTTCTTGCTCTCCACCACTCATATTCATTTCATCCTACTCCCTTCCTCACTCTCTCACAATACACCCCTTCTTTACTTTCTGCATTCTACCTCTGACACCACTCATTCTCCTTTCTCTCCTGTGCTGTCCTCTCATGGCCTCTCATGGCCTCTCATGCCCATGACACCACTCATTCTCCCTTCATTCCTACCCTGTCCTCTCATTCCCTTGAGGAGCATCATTCTCTTGCTTATTATATGGTGCTGCTTGCTGTTCACTCTCCTCCTATTCCCTCTCACCTCATCTTATGACCTCACACTGTGTCCCTTTATTGCTGCTTGCACTCCACCACTCCCTCACCCCTCCCTCCTGCTCCTTCATCTCATCTTGCATCCCTACAATGTATCCTCTCTCGCTTCTTGAACTCTGCTACTCCCATCCACCTCTCTCCATACCTTCCTACCCCCACTACTCAACTTGTGCCCTCCCAGGGAGCCCTCCCTTGCTTCCTGGATTTTTCTGCTCACATCACTCTCTCTTCACACTTAATTCCTCTCTCACACCTATCTTGCAATGTTATATTGATGCATGCAGATTGAAGGGTAGCATGGGGCAAAGGTCTGGGAGCAGTTCTCACAGATACTGAATTGTCATCAATAACGATAAAACAACCTAGGAAATCAATCTCAGCCAGCATTTGGGAAAGCTCATTTGAACTGGTCCTCTGGTGGCACATGGCACTTATGAAATTGCCCAATATCACTTATTAATGCTCACCTTACTGCTGAACATGGTGCAGGGGACCAGATGCCTTTGGTCATATGAGGTGATCTAGTCTGGTGAGGCACCATAATCTAGTCCAGTGATTTCCAAAGTGGGCAGTATGCTCCCCTGGGATGGTGGCAACAACCAGGGGGTGGGGGGAAAGGGGGCAGCAGGGGAGCAGTGAACAGAAAAAGGTGTCATATCCAGAGCAGAAAAATGTCCTAGATGCAGCATTGGAGTATAAAGGTAAAAAGGTAATGAAAGGTCAACAGGAGCCATGATAATTCTGCAAAATTGAGGGATGCCAAGTCACAGGAAGGTGATGAAACCTCAGCAGAAGCAGAGAGTGTGTGTATAAGGGAGGTTCTGCCACTGTAAATTGTTGGGTTGTTGTCAGATGACGGTGGAGCATTTTGTCAGATAGTGTAAGATATTGTAAATATTGGAACTAAGATTAAAGCCTCTTCGAAAGAACTCAGCTGTCATGTGAGACTCTTTGGTGGAAGGAGGATTTCTTCACCCTGCACCACTTCCAGAGTGTCCTGTGTCATTTGTTTCTTAGCAGCCTCACTTCTGCATGCATGGACTTTGGGTCTTACATGCACCAACAAAAGGAATGGTAGGGAGATGATGAGGGGGAAAGAGTGTGTCGAGGGCCCTCATGTCAAAGTATTGTTGTACAAGAAAGATGAGGGGAACCAGTGGCCTTATGGACCATGGTAGGGATGAGGGTGGAATGAAATGTATTTTTGGAGTCCCTTAAAACCACCACACAACTTTTCCAATCACTTTGTGTGGTAGTGTCTCCTGCTCTTTGCCTGTCCCCATCAACTCACTCCCTTAGTTGCATCTTTCTCTAGTAGTGGAAATGATGTTTAAGAAACTCTTGGAAGGCTTGGGCACAGGACATTGCTTCTCATGGAATCATAAAATCATAGATTTGGAAGAGACCACAAGAGCCATCCAGTCCAACCCCCTGCCATTCAGGAACACACAATCAAACCACATTCAACATATGGACATCCAACCTCTATTTGAAAACCTCCAAAGGAGACTCCACCACACTCCAAGTGTGTTCCACTGTCAAACAGCTCTTACTGTCAGGTTTGGAGCAGCCCCACTTTGATACAGACTGACTGATTGGAACAAGGAGCTCATGGCAGTGTGGGAGAAATGGTGGCAAAAAGGAGCTTTCAACTTTGGGACCCTGCTTAAACTTTGTGAGCTTTGCTGGGACTTGGCTGACAGATTGGAGCTGCACTGCTGCTCATTTTTTCTTTCATTGGACAGGTTAAAGAAGAGGTAGGAGAAGAAACAAAGCTGTGAGGAAGGCATATCTTTGGGGAAGAAGAGTATCCAGGATTGATTCTTGCAAAGAGTCCTTTTGCCTTGGAGTGGCTTCTGTAGTTTAAATATCTCCCTTTCCCCATCTATGCCAGTCTCTAGTCCAGAGCATGTAGCTTCTGTAAAACTCCTACACACATGCCAGTTGCCTCTCTCCACCCTGACAAAGGATTGAGAGTCCTTTCTCATTGGGGAGAAGCTTCTCCCTTTGCACCCAATCACCCAGAGAGCAGCAAGCAAAAGGCTTCTCTCCTGTATTGGCCTTTGCTCCAAGGCCAGCATGGGCCAAAAGCTTCTTAGTCACTGCTCAGCCAGCTGCTTTGTTGCTGCTCCCAAGGTGACCAAGAGCAAAGGGAGCAGTAGATCAGTAGGCCAAATATCAAGAAATACATGTGGGGGGCACTAGGTTTGTCGTAGAAAAGGAAAGGAGACGGTAGCCTGAAATTTTTTTGGGACCACTGATCTAGTCTTTAGTTGAAACTAAAATTAGGGCAATTACAACTCTTCCATTTTTTCTGAACTGCCATTATTAGACCTAATTACTTTTCCATTCAGGGCCACAAAACGTGAAAAGACCAAGGAATTATATCAGTAGTTGCCTAGCTCAAAGTGTAGGGACATTGCTGTGGCAAAATAAATAAATAAAAAATAAAAATAAAAAAAATGCCTGACAAATCCAGATCCATTTAGAGACAGAAACATTTAGTTATGCTTAGCACTGTTTTATTATTTATGTCCTGAATAACAATTTAGTGGATTTTACATCCAGCAACACAATAGTCATTGTGGCTCAATCCTCCTGACAGGGACAGTGTGTTTCTTCTTGAAAGTTGCTTCCAATTTTGCCCCATAGGATCTCAAATGGACCATTGGTATGCATGCTGGATAAGACATGATTAAAAACTCATAAAAACAAAATGGAACCCCATTTAAAATTGTGCAGTGTGGCTATTTTTTTGCCATATTATGAGATGTGAATTATCATGTTATAAGGTACATTTTTTTCTGTTATTATTTCTTATGCTTACCTTTCCTCTTCCCTTTTGGATGATGATTGATTGATTTTATTTATATCCTGTCTTTTCCCCAGTAATAAGATTCAAGGCAGTTAACAACATATTTTAAAACAATGCAGGGTTTTGTTTTTTTTAAAAAAACTATACAAAATTTCATAATAAAATAAAAATATAAAAGTTATTTACAAGAAATGTAACACTTTATAAGTTAAAAGCATTAAAATTCATTAACAGATTACACACAAAGCATAAAGACAGCACCATACATTACTAAAGGTCCATCTCGGTCAGTTTTTCAAAGCTGTTTTAACTTGCTGGTGTGAGAACAAGGATGTGGCCATCCTGGTCTCTCTAAGGAAGGAGTTCCAAAGTCTGGAAGCAGCCAGAAGGCCATCTCCCTTGTTCACATCAAATGAGCAAAAGAGGAACCTCTCTAGAAAATCTAAGGGCTCTAACAGGCTTCTAAAGGGAAATAATTGTCCTTCAAACATCCTGATCCCAACCTTTATTTTTAATGTTTTGATAGTTAAAAGTGAATATTGGGATTATTATTTATTTAAAAGAAAAAATCATCCCACAGATCAGCTAGATCAGAAGATTTTCAAAATATACTGCAAGAATTCAATAGGAGAGGAAGCAGGAGGTATATAATTTGATTAAATTCTCTCAACTGATCAGGCAAAGAATATAGAATATAGAAACCTCTAAAATATGGAAGAGAGCCACTGTGGTGTAGTGGTTTGAGCATTGGACTGTGACTCTGAAGCTAAGCTTTGAAATCTGCACTCTGCCATGGAGACCCACTGGGTAATTGTGGTCAAGTCATGCTCTCTCAGCCTCAGAGGAAAGTGTTGGGGTATGCAGACAGGTAGAATCTAGCATATACACACAGAGAGAGTTGAAGCACATAGGCAGGAATGCCCAGAAGATGGTCTTCCATGAAGAATCTTGCTCCAGACAGCATAGGAAAAATCCTCCCACACGCAGCTGCTGCTTTCAGCTTGGAGAAATGAATAGCTTGACAGTGAGACTTCACTCAGTGAGGGCTTTAATCTTTGTTGCAAATATTTACAAAGATACATAGAGTATCAGACGTCCATCTTGAATACTCACAGCTATACAGACCAACAAAGTGCTTCGCCAACTACCAACCACAACTAACCAACAATGGAGATTCTGACTCTCTCCCATATATAGGTGGTCTTCTTGGTAACATGTGACAGCCATGCACTAATGAACCCTGGCTGGTTTCATCCCCAGTGCCCGTTGCATCAGGTCTGTTACATCAGATGATGCACAGCTTTCCAAATGTTGACTCATGCACCTATCACTTGAACTGTAGTAGTCCTGTTATCATCGCTCCAGTTCCTTTCAGTGGCCACATCCATGTCATTTTCCAGACATGGTCTTGACAGAAAGCACAGGTAACCCCCCTCTGAACAAATCTTGCTAAGGAAATCCCATTATGTGCTTGCCTTTGGGTTGCCATAAGTTGGAAACAGCTTGAAAGCATACAGCAACAACAAAATATGGGAGGTGATAGGCTATGTTGCATATGGAAACAGACAAAAACTATGATTAACTTGAAACAATGGGATGGTGATAGGACAGTGATGGCAAACCTTTTAGAGACTGAGTGCTCAAGCTGCAACCCAAAACTCACTTATTCCTTTCAAAGGCCGCATCCCTCTGGCTTTCTAGTAACAAACTCTGGTGAACTCTGTGCTGGGGCAACAGTGCATGTGCCCACAGAGAGGGCTCTGAGTACCACCTCTGACATGCATGCCATAGGTTGGCCAACACTGTGACAGAAGATATGAGGAAGTCTTAAATCTGGGAGATCACTTGTGGGTGAGAACAAGTTGATTGTTACTGGATATTGTTTGTTATTGGCTGATCATTCTAAATCCATCAGATTTAAGATTGCCACCTTTGCAGTAGCAGCCCAAAGGATCTGCTGCACCTTCTTGGAGATAGGAGCAGTAGATTGCAAAGGGAAAAAGTTGTTGTAGTTGTCATTGTTATTGTTGGTTTGATATCTTATCCAGTAACCTCTTGTTTTGTTCTTTCATTTTTATCCTTCCTTATCATCCTGTATTTATTGTAATTGTAATTATGGGCCTTTGCAGACTGCCAGAAATAGTGCAAATTGAGTCCACTTTAACTGTCCTGACTCAGTGCTAGGGAATCATGGGAACTGTAGTTTATTGTGGCACCAGAGCTCTCTGACAGAGAAGGCTCAATGTCTCAGAAAAGAAATACAATTCCCATGATCCCCTAGCACTGAGCCAGGGCAGTTAAAGTGGACTAATTTGCACTATTTCTAGCAGTCTGCAAAGGCCCTAAGTCAGTAGTACAAGATTTGTTATATTGGATACACTGTTTTGTCAGAATGTTTTGTAAGGGATGTTGTGCCACAGATAAATGAAATTATCTATCTATCTATCTGTCTGTCTGTCTGTCTGTCTGTCTATCTATCTAGATGTGGTTAAACAGAGCAAAGCCAAATTTGAAGCATGCTGGTCATACAGGGTAGAGATGTTCTGCACATTTTTCTTTGTTAGATAAGTAACAATGGTAACAGGAAATTGTTTAGAGGTGGTATGAACCAGTTGTATATTAAGGAGTTTGGAGCAAGGTACGGATACAGTTAAGATGACTGATTAATTAATTAAGGGGCCAAACTTTCCCCTTAAAAGGGCACTGCTCTAGCCCTCCCCTCCTCTGAGAACAACAGCCAGCTTGCCACCTGAGAGGAACCTCTCCTGGACTCTGACCTTCCTTCCTTCTTCCCATGGTTTGGGGCTCCCTGGAAGTAGCTGCAGTACCTTCAGCTTGGCAGGGAGAGAGGTGGGGCTGGACTTTCCCCTTAAAAGGGCACTGCTCTAGCCCTCCCCTCCTCTGAGAACAACAGCCAGCTTGCCACCTGAGAGGAACCTCTCCTGGACTCTGACCTTCCTTCCTTCTTCCCACTGTTTGGGGCTCCTTGGAAGTAGCAGCAGTACCTTCAGCTTGGCAGGGAGAGAGGTGGGGCCGGACTTTCCCCTTAAAAGGGCACTGCTCTAGCCCTCCCCTCCTCTGAGAACAACAGCCAGCTTGCCACCTGAGAGGAACCTCTCCTGGACTCTGACCTTCCTTCCTTCTTCCCACTGTTTGGGGCTCCTTGGAAGTGGCAGCAGTACCTTCAGCTTGGCAGGGAGAGAGGTGGGGCCGGACTTTCCCCTTAAAAGGGCACTGCTCTAGCCCTCCCCTCCTCTGAGAACAACAGCCAGCTTGCCACCTGAGAGGAACCTCTCCTGGACTCTGACCTTCCTTCCTTCTTCCCATGGTTTGGGGCTCCCTGGAAGTAGCTGCAGTACCTTCAGCTTGGCAGGGAGAGAGGTGGGGCTGGACTTTCCCCTTAAAAGGGCACTGCTCTAGCTCTCCCCTCCTCTGAGAACAACAGCCAGCTTGCCACCTGAGAGGAACCTCTCCTGGACTCTGACCTTCCTTCCTTCTTCCCACTGTTTGGGGCTCCTTGGAAGTAGCAGCAGTACCTTCAGCTTGGCAGGGAGAGAGGTGGGGCCGGACTTTCCCCTTAAAAGGGCACTGCTCTAGCCCTCCCCTCCTCTGAGAACAACAGCCAGCTTGCCACCTGAGAGGAACCTCTCCTGGACTCTGACCTTCCTCCTCGCATTCCATTATCTGGAATTCCCTGGAAGTTGCAACAGTAACACCTTCTGCTTGCAGAGAGAGGGGCAGGGCAGCATCCCCTCAGCCTTTCTTCCCTCCACCACTCTTAAAATCTGGGACGCTCATCATAGCTACCCCTTTCTTTTCTGTTAATTCCCTCATGTCTTGGGATCACCAGCCTATCCCATTCACCACAGTTGGACTTTATCTATGTGTTTCTGCTTTTCTCTCTTTTGCATTTTCTCCAGCTATCTGTCTCTTACCCAAACTTCTCTCTCCTATGGCTCCTCCCACTTCTCCTTCTCCCTATCTTATCCCCATCCGTCCCCTCCCCAATTCCCAACTCCCTTTCTCGTGCGCTCTCTGGAATTGCCGCTCTGCTGCCTTAAAAGCAACGGCGATCCACGACCTCTTTCTGTCACAATCATTTAACCTTCTCGCTCTCACTGAAACTTGGCTTCCGGCCCATGATACCACTACCTCTGCTGCCCTTTCTTTTGGCGGTCTCTCCTTTACCCACACTGGCCGCCCTGAGGGTCGTGGAGGAGGGGTCGGCATCTTATTATCCAAGTCCTGCCAGTTTCAGGTTCTCTTTTCTCCCCCCAGCTATTCTTTTTCCTCATTTGAACTACACTCCATTAGGCTCTTTTCTCCTCTGCAACTTCGGGTTGCTATCATCTATCGTCCCCCTGGTTCAGCTTCTCAGTTTTTCACAGATTTCGAATCTTGGCTGACATTTTTTCTTTCAGATACTGTCCCCTCCTTGATTTTAGGTGACTTTAACATCCACCTGGATGATCCCAAGAATTCTTCAACCTCTCGCTTTAGCTCTCTCTTAGCTTCTTTCGGCCTCCAGCCACATTCTAATGCTCCAACCCATTCTCTTGGTCACTGCCTTGACCTAGTTCTCCCCGCCAAGTGTGTCATCTCCGACTACTTGGCCTCTGCCTTTCCACTATCTGATCATCACCTACTCTCCTTTACTCTTACCTACATCCCACCTCCCCGCCATGCCGTTCTCCGCCAGTTCCGTAATCTTCATTCTCTCAATCTTAATAATTTCACTCAGTCCTTAGACTCATCATTTGTTTCACTCAATCTTGGGGACTCTGCTGACTCAGCTATGTCTTTATTGAATTCTACTCTCTCCTCAACTCTTGACAGCTTTGCCCCAGTATTTACGCGTGTGTCTTCCTCTTCCTCTATGACTAGGCCTCAGCCCTGGATTACTCCCATTGTTAGATTTCTCCGGTCCTGCTCCCGAGCAGCTGAACGTCTTTGGAGAAAGTCCAAGGAGTGGGCCGATTTTATCCATTATAAATTCATTCTGTTATCTTTTTCACGCGCTTTGTCAATGGCAAAACAAGAACACTTTAAATCATTCCTGCGCCACCGAGAGGCACCCGCAGCATTTGTTCTCCTCTTTCAAGACACTGTTAAAACCCTCTCCACCTTCTAATTCTCCATTATTTTCTCCCTCCGATTTCGCCAACTATTTCATTACAAAGATCAATACCATTCGTTCTGAGTTAACTCTTCCTGATTTGCCTTCTACTACTAATCTTCTCGCCCCTCCTATTAATAAATTTTCTGTGTTTCCTCCTGTTTCTCTTGAAGAACTTTCTTCGCTGCTGAACTCATCCAAGCCTACCACCTGCTCCCTTGGCCCAATTCCTTCTCGTCTTCTAATCTCTATAGCCCCCTCTTTGTTACCCTCCCTCCTCTATATTTTCAATCTTTCTCTCTCTTCGGGTTCCTTCCCCTCGGTTTTCAAACATGCCTTAGTTTCCTCCATTCTGAAAAAACCCTCCCTTGACCCCTCTTCCTTGGCTAGCTATCGTCCAATTTCTCTTCTTCCTTTTCTTTCTAAGGTGTTGGAACGAGTTGTCTATTCACGCTGTCTCGAGTTTCTTGAAACCAATTCAATTCTGGATCCCTTCCAGTCTGGTTTTCGCCCAGGGCACTCCACAGAGACGGCCCTCACTAAGATCTCTAATGATCTTTTGCGGGCCAAGACAAATGGCCTCTATTCTATCCTTGTTCTTCTTGATCTTTCTGCAGCCTTCGACACTGTGGACCATTGTCTCCTAATGGATGTACTCTCTGACCTTGGTTTTGCGGGCCTTGTTCTCGACTGGTTTTCATCTTACCTGTCAGACAGATCCTTTTCAGTAGTCTCAGGTGGCCAAACCTCATCCCCTGTCCCCTTATCTGTTGGAGTTCCTCAGGGCTCTGTTCTGGGTCCCCTTTTGTTTTCTATATACACACTTTCCCTTGGTAAACTCATCTCTTCATTTGGCTTCTCTTACCATCTGTATGCCGATGATACCCAGCTGTACCTCTCCGTTCCTAAACTCTCATCAGAGCTAGAACAGCAAGTGTCATCTTGTTTAACAGCTGTCTCACACTGGATGTGCCATCGGCGTCTGAAGCTCAATATGTCTAAAACTGAGCTTCTCGTTTTTCCACCTAAGCCCACCCTTCACTATACCTTTTCTGTTTTAGTTAACAACATTTCTATTCAGCCGGTCCAGGAAGCCCGCAGTCTTGGTTTCATCTTTGACTCTTCCTTGTCATTTATTCCCCAGATCCAGACTATAGCTAAGGTCTGTAGATTTTTTCTGTATAACATTGCCAAAATCCGCCCATATCTCTCAGCCTCTACTGCAAAAACACTGGTCCATGCCCTAGTGGTATCGCGTCTAGACTACTGTAATCTTCTCCTGGCAGGGCTTCCTCTCTCCCACCTCCACCCATTAATCTCTGTTCAGCGTTCAGCTGCACGCATTATTCTATGGCTTTTTACGACCTTCTATGACTTCCATGATTAGGTCTTTATGAGCCAGTATATTTACTCTTGCCTGCCCTTTTTTTGTATGGTTTGTATCTGATTTTATGGAGGTTTTTACCTCCTTTATAATTTGTTTTAATTGTAAGTGGTTTAATAACTTTTTAAGGGGGGGAGGGGGAAATTGTTCTTAAATTGCTATGTGATGGATTTTTATGATGTAAGCCGCCCCGATTGTTCTCAGAGGGGCGGGGTATTAAATAAAAATTATTATTATTATTATTATTATTATTTCACTTGCTCGCTGTTATGATCATGTCTCCCCTCTGTTATCTTCCCTCCACTGGCTCTCTTTTCCTTTCCGCATCAGGTATAAACTTTTGTTACTCACCTTTAAAGCCCTGCATGGGCTGGCTCCTCCTTATTTAACCGATCTCCTCTCTCCCTACATCCCTACCCGCTCTCTTCGTTCTGGCAGTCAAAGCCTCCTGGCTCAACCCAGGATTTCCTCTGCCCCGCCCGGATCCGTCCATTCTTTCTTGCTGCCCCTCATTCTTGGAACCGTCTTCCTCTGCATGTACGGCTCATCACCTCCCTAACCAGTTTTAAGACTGAATTGAAAACCATATTGTTTAGGGAAGCGTTCTCAGGGATTTTGTGATTGTTATCTGGCTGTTTGATAATCTGGTAATTGTTCTGATAATGTTGTGTTGTGATTTGTTTGATATTTGATCTTTTAATTTTCTTTCCTCTATATGGTAATTTGTTTATCTATTTACTTTATTTTATTTCTTAGAGTGTACGCCGTGGGCAGGCTTTTTTATATTTGTAACTTTTTTACTTTGTACAGCGCTGTGTATAATTACAGCGCTCTAGAAATAAAGTTTAATAATAATAATAATAATTAATGGAATATATGGCCTGACCACAAAGAGAGAAGACACATATTAAACACAGACCTCCATCCCATTTTCCATTTGGACATTGCTATTTGTGGACCAAGACCAGAATGTGGCAGCTACTTAATCCTATTTGTAATCTTTTGTCCAACCTCAGTAAAGCATTGTTTTCTCTATCATTCAACTGAAAACGGTTTCATTGGTTTCTTTCATTGTTATGATTGTAGTCTAGCCTTTATGAAGAGTTCAGAGTGATATTAGTCCAGAGTCCCAGGTTCCACTACAGCAAGATATATTTTCACAACATTGGGATGTTGTTGTCTGTCTTTTTTTATTAGTAGTAATGTGTTTGATATTACTTTGTTTTCTCCACAATGCATTGACTGTTATTCAGTGCTTCTTGTTAGCTTTTTTAAAGCCCCTAAATACAAAAATAGCTAATCCCCCTTTCCATTATTTTATTCATCTTTTAGAAGCAACAATGAGCATTGTTCATTCCACAAAAAGTAATAGTGTTACATTATTTTGTGAAAATAATGTTATTGGCCTATAATAATGCATTACATGTAATGTTGTTACAGTGGAGATTATCAGACAGAGAAGCAAAGTGGATTGCTCCCATCCTTATCCCATCATATTAGCATGATCAGGGAAAAAATTATCAACCCCCCCCAACACACACACACACTTATCTCATTCTTCTTCCTTCAATGAAGTGTAATGAACCCATCATTTGGTATTAATGGGAGTTTCCATTAATACCAAATGATGGTCCGTTACACTTCACGGATGGGAGAAGAATGGGATAAGTGTGCGGTGATGTGATAATCTTTCCCTCGATCATGCTAATATGACGGGATAAGGACAAAAGTAATCCACTTTGCTCCCATCTGATAATCTCCAGTGTCTCATCATACATTAACATATCTGCTGAACAGAACAATTTTAAAGGGAGTTCTGTGCTGTATCTGTAACCCACCAACCAGTCCTAATGCAATTTGTTATTATTAAAAGTGTAGATATCAATGGCCCATTCAAGATCATTTCATCTTGACCTGTTACTCTCTCCAAAGTCTGTATTATACCTTTTGTCTGAACATATTCCAGCAAGAATCTCAAGTTACTGTGTGGATGAAAAGTAATTTTATAAACTAAAATGTATTTCTTGTGTTCTTTTTGTCTTTTCCTGATGCAAGCCTTTAAAATTTATCTAAGTTTCTACCATGGCAGTACTTTATAGTTGTCTATTTCCTTTTGAAATGGACAATGCTCTCTACAGTGCACTGGCCGAAATGAGTATCTGTGCTCCAGCAAGCCAGACCTTATTTGCTCATCTTAAAGTGTTATATAAAAGACTGTAGTTCTTTTTGGTAGCATTTGTAAGGATCATGCAGAGTAAGAAGCTGGCACTTTCTAGTATCCCATAGACTGAAGATATCAGCATCAGGATTTCCTGCAGCATCACTTAATGCAGCAACTGAAAAACAGAATTTCAGCTAAAGAAGCATACAGCTCAGGCCTGCAGTATAATGTAGCAATATAGTGTGACATAGCTTTAGTTGCATCAGTTCTGCCTCACCTCTGCATAATAGGCTTTTATTTATATTCTGGAAAATGCATACAAATTCTGAATGGGAATGTCTAGGGTTGAATATTTTCATGAAGCAGAATCACACCCCTTCCCCCCCACACAACAAATTTGCATTTATAGGTCTGTAAATCTTTTTTTCCCCAAAAAAATTACTCAGCAATGTTGACAAATAGTGGTACAAGGAAACCCCTGCTACTCTGATGGTTCTTCTTCTGTACTTATGCAGAGGTTAAATGAAACCTCTTTGTTCCAAGCTTGTTTTTTGTTTTGTTTGTTTTTTTGCAACAAAGCACACACCTGGAAAATAAGCATTATACCTTTTTAAACTGTGAAAAAAAATGAGTTTCCAGGTCTCACTCTCTGGCCTTGAATCTCAGAGCTTTCTTTATTTCTCAGAGCAAAGAGAAGGAATCTCAGGCAACAGTACTGCTTTGAAAAGTTTCTGTGTGTATATATAGGGCCTAAGCAGACTGCCAGAAATAGTGCACATTAAATTGAGGCACTGCCCTGGCTCAATGCTAGGGAATCATGGGAACTGTAATTTATTGTGGCACCAGAGCTCTCTGACAGAGAAGGCTCAATGTCCCAGAAAAAAATACAGTTCCCATGATTCCCTAGCACTGAGCCAGGGCAGTGCCTCAATTTAATGTGCACTATTTCTGGCTGTCTGCTTAGGCCCTATTATAGTCTCCTTTGTTGGACTTTTTAAAAAAATAAACCACATTCAGATTTTCACCAACTCTGTATTTCTAATAATAGTTAATTCTATAGAAGCACATTTTTCTTCACACATGTGGAACAATCTAAAAATAAATCAATATTTTGCCTCTGGAGGGGCTGCATCTGGATGATGTATTGAAGGCTTATACAGTAGTTTAATTTCCCTATTGTAGAAGATTGCTCATTAAAGTATTCGTGCTAAGTATAAAATTGTGGGCCATAATCCAATTCATAGTGCAGCACACTAAAGCACACTGATTTCAATATGATTAAATACACTTAACTCTTACTGTAATTTTTCTTCCTTTTTAATAGGAGCAATAAGTTTGATCCTGATTCTTCTGGAACTCTTTAATACTAGATAGAATATTACCACAGGATGCAAACTGTCAGTGTCAACTCAGTCAAAGTCTTTCTTTTTTTCTGTTTAATTTCCAAAATGGTGTTTCTGTAAAAGCAAAACATTACAAGATATATAATTTCTTTCTGGCTTAGGGAACAGCCTTGGAGAACTGGAAGATGAAAGCTCCTATTCCTCACTTAATCCTCTTGTATGCTACTCTTGTTCAGAGTTTGAAGGTTGTGACCAAAAGAGGCTCAGGTAAGAAGATTTTTCCTCTCTGTTTCTGTGTGTATATCTCTTTCTCTTTTGGTTGGGCATAGTAATCCCACTGCAGTGATGTACATCAAGTATGCTTTGGATCTAGAAACAATGTAGAAAATAATACTGTATCTTTGCAATTAAATATAACCCCAGGCTGCAATGTACAGAGGACTTGTTTTTATGTCATTGTGCCAGGGTTAGAGATGGAAAGGGAATGTCTACATTCTCTTCTGACTGTATAGCCACTCTGTCTGATGGATAGACACCCTATGGTGGACATGTCCATAGGGATGAATCAGCAACACTGTTTGACACCCAGGGGAGCATGGCCCATGTTAAAAACCTGAGGCAAGCTGTCTGCTGATTTGGTCTGGGAATAAAATTAAGCCCTTATGCCATAGCAGCTATTGTTAGGCGTGGTAATACAGCGCGTGGAGACCACATAACGTGAAGCACCAGGATCCAGACTTCTCCGATGAAGCAGGCTGCTTGTCAGCTGGAGAAACTCCTCTCCCTTTCCAGACAGAGCACAGAGACTCTACAGACAGACATCTCACGAATGAGACTTTAATCTTTGTTGCTCTATATACAGATATGTACAGCATACACCAACACAGCTCCAGCAGCAATATGCAGTCCACTATCAACAATCCACAATCCAGCAACCCACATGTGTGTCCAGAGGCTTGTGCCTTATATAGCCTGTGCTCCACATGGCTTTCTGGCCCTGCCCCTTCCTGCTGGACACCTGTCACTCACCTGAGTGACACTGCACTATCCCACCATGTACATTTTCCTTTGGGACCCAATCCTAACAGCTATTACTTATACCAGTTTTCCCCAGCCCACCCTCCCTATAATGAAGTTGAAGTAGGTATGACTGAAAAGGCTAGGGTGGAATTTTAACCACCAGAAGGATTGGCACAGCAATAGAAAAAAATTCTTCTCCCTATCCAACATTAAAAGAATTCTGATGTTGTGGGTATCAGGCCAAATCTATTTCAGCAAATAAAGAGAAAAGGGGCACCCCACTCCCTGCAAAAGGGGGCTCGCCATAAGAGACCATGGAGAGAGGGTTTGAAGGCTCCAGGTGCTGGGATTTGCAGGATTGCATAGGAATCTCCCATGCTGCAGTGGGATTACATATTGATATCTCTTACACTATATGACATGAATGGTGGGAGAAGATTTAGCAAGTAAACTGGTTGCTTAAGAGAATGCAATCATGTCTTATCCTATGTCATAACTCTAAGATGTAACCAGTAAAAATGTGGATATATATTGCTTTCTGTTATTGAACCATTCCTCCTCTCCCCACATTAACTCCTAATCCTAGATGCTGCTGCTGGTGCAAATGGACCATATCTATCTCAGTAGAACCATGATTGATTATCATATTTGCACTTGGGACTGTGCTTTCATAGAAATATAGATGGCTTCTTGCATGTTTGCTTACAGTCATAAAATTAGCAATCTAATATTTTGGCAAATATGAGGAATAATATAAAAATAAATCAATATCTTGCCTATAAGGTGTGGCAACTGGATGATGTATTGATGCATTGTATGTGCAGAGGATTACCTTCAGGAATCCATGTTCAACATGTAGATATGACTACCTGAGCTCATTACTAAAAGTAGAAATTTTAGATTGTTTTTGGAGTGAAGGGATGGGGGTTGTAGAATATATTGTGAAGGATATATGTTTTAACCTATTTTGAACTGCAGTAGACAGATTTCATGGTCTTCCTGATGCCAAATTTTGAACAAGATAGTTAAGGAAATCATATATGCTACAATGTAATTTAATTTAGGGTATATTAAACTATGTGCCTTAACCACTTTGTTGTAACAGAACAGCGATAGCTTGGCATTGATATCAATTTCTCTCTGACTTAATAGCCAGCTGTTAATATTATGACTGAACTTAAATCAACTGTTGAATTCTATAATTTAAAGTCTGTATGGTCCAAATTTCATTTGAAAAAATAATATTCTAATGGTGAATGTTGTTTCCTATTGTCTCGATAACCTTGAAAATTAGATTTCCCTCATTTGTTTAATTTTTCTCCAAAATTTCTATAAATTACTTAAAGTCAGATAATATATTTTTTTAAAAAAAAACATTAACCCTCTTTATAATGTGATCTATGGTTGATCTGAAGAAAATGTGTTTCCTATCCGAAATCTATTTGACAGTTTCTTGTTCTGATCTTATTTTCCTTGTGTTGGATTCCTCTAACCTAAATTATATTTTTTTGTCAAGAAAAATGATAGCATTCT
This sequence comes from Phrynosoma blainvillii, assembly GCA_026167975.1. Lineage (NCBI taxonomy): Eukaryota > Metazoa > Chordata > Lepidosauria > Squamata > Phrynosomatidae > Phrynosoma > Phrynosoma blainvillii. Next base: position 247,960,930 of record JANUYF010000003.1, read on the forward strand.
GAAAAATTATCCAGATAGTCCAAATTTGTTAGGACACATTAGTTTTCATTTCATTTTATTTCAAAATTCAAAATGGAATTTATTTTATCCTGGATTATTTCCCATTAATTGCTGTCAACTGCCACAACATTTTAGTATTTAGATTTGTTCCTGTCTTGGTATAGTTTAGTACATTTTGAATTGTGTGCATCTTTTTTCTATACTGCTAGTCCAGTGCTATAACAATAGAGCACCCCCACTTTTTTTTTTTAACTCTTTTGCTCTAGCATTCTTGTTTTTTGTTTTGTTTTCTTTTTTGAAATCCCTCACTTAGCAAATTCAGCAGGATAGGAGGGAAGGAGAAATGAACAAGAGAAAGTAGAAGGGGAAGAGGTTGAGAGTAGGAGATTGAGAAGGCTAGATTCCATTCACCAACTGTCCCTCCCCACCACTACATTTGATAACCTTAAACAAGTGTTTGGAAGCAGATATGGCACAAACCACAAAGCTCAGTTAAAACTAAACACAAAAAGAGCTCTCAACTCTGGAAATATTGGGCCCATCTGGTTGAACCCTGCTTTTAATCAAGAATACCACATTAAATGAAACAATAACATATTTGTAATCATTTTGTGGCAAATAGCTTTCCAAGACAGGATCTAGATTTTCTCATATTTAGAAGCTCCAGACTTTGCAAATCAGCCAGCTGAGCTGGGTTTTAGGTGGGATGCCACCAGGTGGCAGCATCAGTGGCATTTTTCATGCAATAATAGTTGGCTGCATCCTGTAATAGAATTGAAAATGGCAGGGGTAAGATGGTTTATTTTTTAATGTGATAAACACCTAAGTCTGGGATCAATCCAGAAGAATAAGCAAGGTTAGGAGCAAAAATTCTATTTCAGTTTAAAACTATAAGCTATTATTGATGATAAACATATTTTCTCAGTTTTGTGGTTTGGGGAACATGGTCTATAATAACTAAATGGATATTTTGGAATTATCAAGTTACACAGCATTAAGTGTATGTGTTCTTCTATATCGCTGGTTTTTACTTTTTTATGTTGTAGGTGAAATTGTCTCATAGTTTCTTTTTATATGTAAGTCTCTCTCTCTCTCTCTCTCTCTCTCTCTATCAGTATATGGGATTTATCATATCTTAAAGATGTGGAAGGCATAAATAGCACCACTCTGGAAAAATGTACTTGGGATGTAAAAATGGGTGTCATTTTATGACATCATTTGCTTAACACAAAACAGTTATCCCTTAGCATTCTTTAACCAACTGTTAGGAAATGGGATGGAGTCCCACTTAGGGCCGATACAGATGGCCTGAAAGGGGTGGTACAGAGCCGCCCCTGGGAGTGGCAGATTAAGGGCCTTTTCAAACTGCTAGAAATAGTGCAAATTGAGTCCACTTCTGTTACATTGCAAATTATATATCATTCATGAGTACTATTCCAACTCAAATTGAATTATGGTCACAGTTAAATTAAAGTTTCATTTCAGTAGTTTTGCAACATGGAAGAGGCATTGCAGACGGGCGGCCATGGGCCACCCTCGGAAGTGGCAGTTTGGGGCCAAGGCTGCCCCATGCCTCGGCCCTGATCTTCCCTTTCACCACCTGAGAAAGGAGCCCTTCCACAAGCCATGAAAGAGGCGCCGTGTGCCTCTTCAGCGTCTCTTCCGGCTCAGCGTGTCTGGATGCTGAGCCGGAAGGATGTCATGGGAGTGTCCGTCATGTGGAAGGGCCAGCACTTCGATGACATCCTCAGGAAGGGGATGAGGTGCCCAGCGTCCGGTTTCCCCTCCCCTTCCTTGGCTTGAAGACGGAGCAAAGTGCCATCTGCAAAGCCCCTAAGTTTGTCTTTGGGGAGTAATTAGGAAAAATGAGTTTTCTTGTTGATTCACAATATACATCATGGTTAATAGGAAAAGTGGCATGTATTTTCTCCAAACTTGATTTCTCCTTAATGTTCATAGCTGGCCTCATCCCAATTGATGAAAGCATATCTATTATGTATAGATTTCAATTCTGTAATTATTTAAGGTTGTTGAACAATTTAACCCACTATCAACAGGCACAATCAAATGTATTCTGAAAGCACTTTAAAAAAATCTGTCAGACTTCTACAATTCCATAGTCCAGCTAGTCATCAGCAATTATGAGGTGCAAATGATAGCACTTAACCCTTAATTGAACAAAAATAATTGGTTTTAATCTTCTGGAATGATCACACTGATAATGTGCTAAGGAACAAGCTTACCATATCAAAACTGACTGTGTTGCTGGTTATTTAATGCAGGAACTGTCCTATTTATTTCACATGAAAAGAATTTGGTTTTTTTTAAGGTCTATTTTCAGAGTAGAAAAATAACTCACTTTTGTTTATATCCCTGCAAATGGTGCTGGGGTCAGTGGAATCTCACAAATTTGCAATGCTACTCTGCAAAGCTGAGTACATATCCCACCACAAGTTATAACATTCCTTTTAATGTAACCAAAATGAATTATCACAGCTATAATTTTGTGCAGAAATTACTAATCTGGATCAATAGGGTTACGTGTACGTGTGTGTGTGGTTGCAAACCACACTGGGTTACACCCCAGAAGTGGGGTGACACCAGGTCACTCCCCACCCCCTCAGGTACTGTTTTGGGGCCTTTTGGGGTCTCCTAGATCCCACATGAAGGTTTTTGGGGCCATCTAGGCCCCGTATGGGGCCTTTTGGAGCAGCTTATGTTCCACATGGGGCCTTTTTGGGCTGCCTAGGCCCTGCATAGAGGCTTTTTGGGCTGTCCCCCAACCCAGAAATGCTGCCAGAAGTTGGGGGCCAAAAGCCCCACCCCTCAGAAGCCCCACCCCCTGCACCGGGTGTCACCTGTTGTGGGAATGCTACTGGTCTGGATTTTGAACAAACAGTGATTTATGCCATAGTTTTTTGTTTGTTTGTTTGTTTTTGTAATTGATGAAGAATTAGTGGCATTCAAATTTCCAGTGCATTCCATCAAATTCTGCTGTGTTGTAATTCAAAATATAATATAGCACATCAAGCACTAAGTAATTTTTGATGGCATAAATTTTTGTGAACTCAACTTCACGTCCTCAAATTCATGAAGCTGAATATTGGGCTGTAAGTTTTTATACAGAGAGGATGAAAGAGACTAGAGGGAAACGAAATGTGGAAAACATTGGAAATGATGATTAGATTATTAATAGTCGTCATCCACAAAGTAGTTGTTGCTTGATAGCAAAGCTGATAGCAATAAGTATTGGCCACAGGTACCATGACTATTAAAAAAAAAAAGTTTCTTCATCCTGATTTACCTGCAGGATATAAGACTGAACCAGCAAAGCTGATAGCAATAAGTAATGGCCACAGGTACGATAACTAATAAAAAAGAAAAATAAATCTTCATCCTGATTTACCTGCAGAATATAAAACTGAACCAGTTTATGAACTACTCAGCAACTGATGCTGCTTGTATGTTTTTCAGTTCTAGCCCCCCTTTGACATTAGTTTGCACTAGAATGGCTATATTAAGGGCAGTTACAGAGGCCCTTCAGCCCAGCCCTAACAGCATTCTCCTTTGCCACTCTTAGGTTCTGTTGCAGTTGTAGAAACTTCCTTTCACCAAATGGATGTCAAATGGTGTTCACTGGAAATCTTCCTTTTCCCTCTCCCACTATCTGCCAAGAGACTATTTGTTTAAAGAATCACCTGAAGCTGTTAACCAAGTCCTCTGAAAGCAAAGGGGAATCTTACTTGGTCCCCAAAGGTGAGCAGACTAATCTCACAATGCACAAGGTGGGTCTGGGGGCAAAGCATTTGAGTGGAAAAGAGGAGGGTGAGAGGGGCAGTCACAGCTTATAAAGCCTCTGTGGTCTACCCTTCACACCATCAGCAGAGTGAGCCACACTCTGACATACATGTTGGTCCTGCCTAATTGTATGCCAGCAAAAATGACCCTGTCCTATGCTCCAGTCAGGAGCAAGGTGGCTAGAATAAAAGAGCTGTTGAGCTGTCAAGGTCAGTCAGAGGGTATTCAGCAGGATGAAGGAAGAGGGTGGTTGTCAGCCAGTGTAGAGGTCATCCAGCAACTCAGTAGTCCAGATTAACAAAACCAGCAGGAAGGGAAACAGTGTCATAAATTTGGCTAGTCAAAGATTAGAAATGCATTAGAACTAAGTACTGCTAGTTGTCAAGAAACTTCCTTGAAAGCAACAAGTGGCCAGGAAGTAGCTGAGAAATTTATAGGCAATTGTTTCAAGGCTCCAGGTGTCTAATTAGGTCAGCATCTCCTACATAATAACCTTTGGAAGGGGCAAAATCTTTCTTTGTCCATAGTCACACAATGAATGATGACAATTGATCTTGAGCATCTGTAGCCTCCTGCTGGGAAGCATCTCATGCCCTGCCTCAACTCCCAGGTCCTTGGACTCAGATACAACATGTTATCAGAAGCTTTGGATACCTGTCAATCTTCCTCTTCCTCTCTCTCTGAATCATCAGACCAGGATGACCTATGATAGGCCCATCTTCACAGCCACCTGGGTTCCACACATGAATAGGGTTTGATTAACAGAAACTCCTAACTCATGACTGTTGTTGAACTATTCTATGTGTGCAACTGTTTTACACACACACACACACACACTAATAATAGCACAGTAGCTGGGTTTAATCTTTAAAAAACATGTAGTAAATTATACTCCACGTGCTGCATGCATAGGTTGTTGTATTGTCTCATAAAGGCACACTCTTATTTTACTTGAAAACATGTTTGGCTTAATAATTTTCATCAGGCATTTATTTGAATGGCTTTCCTAAGGTGCATTTACCCCCAACAGCAGATTGATGCTGTCAGTTCTTCTAACAATGAAAGGCTTAACATTAGTAGCTTACTGAAGTATTTTATTCAAACAGAGAATTGGTCAGAGCCCTTGTAGTAATAATGAACTTGACCCATGCCAGATATAATAAGTCACCAGTTGTTATGTGCATTCATGTAATTTGTGACTTAAGGTGACCCTAAGGTGAACCTATCACTGGGTTTTCTTGGCAAGGTCTGGCAGAATTTTGCTTTTGCGTTCCTCTGAGGCTGAGAAATGAATTTGCCCAATGCTAAGTGTGGATTTGAACGCTGGTCTCCAGAGTCATAGGACAATGCTTAAATCAAGTTGGCTCAAGTAGTCAGTATCAATGTACAATGTACAAGTATAAAATTAAAATATGTTCATATTGTGAAAGATACTCTGAAAATTGTTTTCTCACAATCCTTCATTTCTGCATCCGGTGAGTAAGGGAGATTTCTTCAGAAAATCAGAAAGAGCTAGTAAAAAACTGTAGGGTAATGTGATGTTTCAATGTGTATGTTTTCATCCCTCTTTAATAAAAGTGAAGTTTTTTTTTAAAAGCAATTCAAAAACACATATTTTGTTTATACAAAGACACAAAGCTGTGCTTTCTGTTTCATTCTTAGTGCAGTGAGTTCTTCTTGACAATGAGATGAAACAAAGTCAGACACATTTCTGTAGATTATTCAATATGTAACCATGTTGAGTTATAAAAAGAGTTCAGGGCCTCATTTCTCCACTATTCTTTTACCCCAATGTTCTGAAATCTTTGGAAAGGAATTTAGAAGAAAATACATACAAGAAGAATACTTAATAACTGAGATGGTTGCAACACAGAGATAGTGCTTCATCAGATCATTAATAACATTGTATGAACTTTAATATACACTGATCCCCATTCCCATTGGCCCTATACATTTAATGAAAGATTATTTTACATACAGAAAATATGTTATCTCCTTTTGCTTATTATATTCTATATGCACAGATATGGCCATGCATGCTCTATCACCAATGACCACATCAGCTGGGGCATTTGGGAGTTGTAGTAAGATTTTTCTGCCAAATTCTGGTTCTGTATTTGGTCCAGATTCTTTCTTAATAGATTATTAAGAAAAAGATTATTCCATGGATTATGATAACATCTTTTAAGACTGGACAGTTTCCCATATAGCCCAGTTGTAATTTTGCTAAATGAGAAACTTAACATTTCTTTTCAGAGTCAATGAGGGGAATGCAGACGGGCTGCCCCAGGAAGCAGAGGATCAGGGCCGCTGCTACCACACACCGATTCTCCCGTTTGCCACCCCTTAAAAGAGCAGCAAAATGCCGCTCCTATTAGAGGCGGCAAAAGGCTGCCCCAAGAGCTGCCATGCAGCTCTTATCTGCCTCTTCCAGCATAGTGCGTGAGGACACTATGCAGGGAGGATGTCCTGACACCACACACTATGCATAAGGGCATGTGGCATCAGGACGTCTTCAGGGAGGGGTTGGGGCAGTCGGCATGTGGCTGTCCCTCCCCTTCCCTGCCTCCAACATGCTGCAAAGGGCCCATCTGCAGAGGCCCAATGTTTTACTTTTCTGCAGAGTACACTTGTCTTCATGGATAATGTGCTTCAGTACGAGATCTGAACACATAAAATTATTTTTATTTTATATTATTTTATTTTAATTTTTTTGAAGGCAATTATTTATTTATTTATTTTTAATATAAACTTTATTATTTAAAAAAAACAGGATTTACAATAGATGACACTGTTACATTCTTTCAATCTTGCATTGATTCATATTAAATTCCATCATCTTATCTTCTAAATGTAACTTCTAAGTTAAAAGAAATACTTCCTTAAGTTTGTTATTTAGTTAATCATTGTTTCTTTTTGTCTCTACAAAATTGATTATCTTTTATAAATTGCTTTAGTTAAATTCCTTCTATATCTGCATTACCAATGCCCAAACTAATAACAACAATATTCATTAAACAATTTTCTTAATTTCATGTATATACAATGTATATATTTATATCATTCTTGCTGCTAACATTAATGTTGATATCTGATCCTTTGGACTTAATAGCACTAACATATTCTTATAAAATACTAAAAAAAAAGAATACACTCATTTTAACCAAAAAATAAATATTTGGTTTCTTTACTGCTCCATTCTTCTACGTTTTGTAATCTTATAAGCTTTTTTTTTAATTTACCACATTTCTCTCTCTTTTCCTTTTTTCCTCCTTTTCCTCTCTTTTGTCTTTATTATAATATATATGTCTATATGTGCATTTTTTTCTCCCTTTATTCTTCTTATTTTTGTAAATATGCTTGTATCCAATTCTCTATCTCTTTCCATTCCTCTTTGTGTTTTTTTGTTGGGAATATCCCTTAATGAGTCGGTTAATTTATCCATCTGGATATAGTCTAATAGTCTCCAGCACCATTCTGCTATGTCAGGTACTTTATTTAATTTCCAAAGGGTGGCATATGTAATTCTGGCCACTGTCGTCATATAAAATATTTTGTTACCGATTTTTTTTTCTAAATTAGCATCTGTTATGCCTAATAAAAAGAGTCTGGGATCTATTTCAAATCTGCTTTTTAACATCTCTTGCATAGTTTCATGAATCTCATTCCAAAATTTTTTAGCCAATGGCCATAACCACCACATATGAAGGCAATTTTTTTAAAGCCCTATGCACCTTTTGAAAAAATACTTTTTGAGTTCAGAAATGAACATTTTTCCCCTTTACTCAATGATATTTGAGGTTTTGCTCACAAATCATTTTCATTTTAAAATCAACAGCTGCTTTGAGTCCCAAGAAACAGGATATAAATATAATAATGACAACAACAGCAATAGTAAAAATATCATGAATGTGTCTGTGGAAGAGGTGTATTGCTCTTTGTAAAATTAGCAATGTACTCTTTCCAGGACTATTTTAATTACTGATGTTTTTGGTGATCTTGTTCCAGTCATCATCCTCCAGTTTTATACTACATCAGAGTCATGGGTTGGGAAGAAATTCATATTAGAAATGGGGAAGTCATATTATTTTTGAAACAAGTATCCTGAATTTGGTTTTAATTATATCTTCAGATAGTGTAAACCTCCTGATGTTGCTAGACTGCAACTCTTCATCTTTGGTTATGATAGCTGGCACTGATGAAACTAGATCAGATATACACCTGATCTACTGTTATGCTTCTTTAAGGAAGTTAGTCCCTTTATATGATTTTTCCCCACTCCATAGCCTCCTTTCATTATTTAAAGATACATTTCCCCAAATTTCATTCTGAAACATTTAGGAAAGTGCAGATGAAAAGCTGCATGCAGCTTAATCACTTTTTGTCCCCCAGATCCCCAGGAAGTCTTCCAAACCCTGCTTCCCTCTGCTTCCCCTAATTTTATCTTTAAATGCTTCACTGTTACCAGAAGCACCGCCAAATATAGGTCTTAATTCGCCCTAATAGTCCCACCAAATCTTGACAAACTGTTGAAAATCAGCTGAAGTTAAAACTGGAAGTGGCATCTCCTTCTGCCTGTTGTGATTGTGAACATGACTTCTCACCCAATGCTTCATCCATGCCCTGTTATGTTTGAAATTGTCCAGTACTGAAAGAACACTTTCTCTCTTCTGCCTCTGGTCAATAATTGACTGTCTTGGCTTTGGGAATCAGAATAATTGTGTTCTGTGCATGGGTCACAAGATAACCTTTTTGGAGATACTGTTATCTACTTGTCATTCATATTCTAAAGGAATTTGAAAACATAAAAAGGAAAAAATGTATATTTATCCGTTGTTTGGTATAGGCTATGACTCTTGAGTGTGGTCCTTCTAGGAATAGCCTTTTTGTAAAACTGATTAGACCAATTTTTTTAGATAGAATAGCATAAAGATAGTTGAGTGAAGGGCTGGAACATTATAGGACACTTAGCTGAAACAGGCAAAGGTCAAATGTGATGTTTTCAATTCTGAGACAGAGATGTGTCAACCAACATATAAATGTGACATGAAACAATTCATGTAAAAGATGACTTCAGGGCAATTATCAACCATTGGGTGCAAAGTGACTGAAACAGACGGGCCAAATAGAGTGGCAGGAGACCACGCTGGTGCCGTTTGCACTGGGACCATGGCAACTGCACATTGCCAGTCCTAATCGGGGCCACTGTTGCTGAATCTGGCTGCTGGAAGGAGAGGATTCTATCTGCTCCTTTTTGGCCCTGTTTTTTGCAAATGATGCAGCCTCATTCGGATCATGCATCATGTAAACAGCACACTCCCAATGCAGCCTGAAACTGTGTCATTTTGCCTGTTTGTCTCAGGCCCATGTTGATATTGAAAGTAGCAGCAATTACTTGATTTTGTCAAAAAACCCTTTGGCCACCTAGGCTATAATGTTATATTTGAGATGACAGGATATTATGGAAAACAAAGATTGGGGGTGGAATTCTGATGTTGAAATGTTCTGTTGAAAAATAACAGTATTTCATGGAGAAATTCTAATGTTTAATGAAGCTTAATGCAAACCTTGCTTAGCTGCATATAAAGAATTTACCAGCATATCACTTTTGACAGTGGCACTTGAGTGGATTGTGTAGTAGAACATGGGAATTTGGAGGTACATTTTTTAAAAACTTTTGAATGAAAGGACTTTTTGACAATTGACGTTGAGGTCAGCTTTTGACTTTATAAGACTGGAATTGACCAGTCTTATAAGTTGAGTTAATATATGTACTTACTCATCAAGAAGTCAATTGCATTGTTATGATGTGTTTGGAAAGGGAATGCAGTGATGTACATACTGTTATGTGTTATTGTTATTAACTGCCCTCGAGTTAATCTCAACCCATAGTGACGCTATTGATGAGACATCTCCAAGACCCCCTATCCTCCGCTGCTCTGCTTAATTCCTGCAAGCCCATACTCATGTCCTCTTTAATTGAGTCCATCCATCTAGCATGCCGTCTTCCTCTCTTTCTTCTTCCACCCACTTTTCCTAGCATTATTGGATTTTTTTCCCCAATGAATCCTCCCTTCTCATCATGTGCCTAAAATATGACAGCCTCAGTTTGGTCATCTTGGTTTCCAGGGAAATTTCCAGCTTGATCTTCTCTAGGGCCCATTTGTTTGTCCTTTTTGCTGTCCATGGGATCCTCAACACTCTCCTCCAGCACCACATCTCAAATGCATTGATTTTCTTCCTATCTTGTTTGTTAACTGTCCAGCACTCACATCCATACATGGTAATAGGGAATATAATGGCTTGTATGATTCTAAGTTTCATGCTCCGTTGTATATCTCTGTAATTTAAAATCTGTGCTCTCCCCATTCTTAATCTTCTTCTGATTTCCTGGCTGCAGTCTGTGGTGAATAGAATGTCCAGCTGGCCAATCAGGAGGAAGCTGAGAGCCAGCCAATGGCATTCCAGCTGGGAGCATTTAAAAAGCCCAGGCTGACGGTTGGTGGCTAGTTAGAGTTAGTGTTGAGAAAGTTAAGCCAGAGAGAGGGCTTTGTTTTAGGGCAGGGGTAGGCAACCTTTCCCCTTTAAGGGCCGAGGGACTTCAGCTCCCAGAAGCCTAAGCCATGTTGGCCAATAGTCCCATGTTGGCCAATAGCTCCTGGGATTCTGGCAGCTGAAGTCCCTCGGCCCTTAAAGGGGAAAGGTTGCCTACCCCTGTTTTAGGGTGTCATTGAGGGAACTGTATTTTGGGGAGGTAGAGTCTAGAAAGGAGAGACTTTGAATACTCACAGAGCTCTAAAGAAGAGAGTTTCTGTGGTGTTCTCTCCAGATAGATAGTACTAGCCAGTGTGGCTGAGGTACTGTGAGTGAATTAGAAACAAATGTTATAATTTTGTAACCAAGAAAGACTATAGTAGCAAGTTCTGAAGCAAGTTACATTTATTACATGCTGATTTAAAATAAACTTTTCTTCTTGTTCCAACATCACTTGCCCTATGTTTTAGTCACAAAACATGCTACTAATATTTGGAGGGGGACATCATACAAAATACAGTGTGGGTCCCTTACACTTCATTAGGTGGCAAGGGTGGGGATACAAAGTTCCCACAGGACTGGCAGCTAGAATTAAAGTGTAAAAGGAGAAAGGTGGCAGTAGTGTGCACTACACAGTCCCTGTTCCCATCAATGTTTGATCCCAGGTATGAGAATTCTTTTACTATTTCTATTTCCTCATTGACTAGGTTAAGTTTGTGTAGATTCTCCATAGCCATTATTTTTGTTTTCTTTATGTTCAACAGTAGACACTTGACACAATCTTTGTTGCTCTTGCTTTGTAGGTGTTCCAGATCTGTGAGGTTTTCTGCTAATGGTGTCATATCTGTATCTTATATTGTTTATTTCTTCCTCCTATTTTCACTCCTCTTTCTTCTGTGTCCAGGCATGCTTTTCTTATAATATTTTCTGCATACAAGTTGGACAGATAGAGTGAAAGGATGCAGCCTTGTCTGACCCCTTTGCCAGTTGGGAACCATTCTGTTTCTCTGTGTTCTGTTCTGACAGTAATATCTTGCCCTGATTACATATTCCTCATCAGAACTATCAGATGTGTTGGCATCCCCTTGTCTTTAAAGGGTGCTCCTTGATTCTTTGCTTCAGATGACTAGTCAGGTGAATGCGACGGTGAGGAGTGCCTGTTATCAGCTTCATCTGATATGCCAGCTGCGCCATTTCCTGGAAGTAAGGGATCTTGAGACTGTAGTGCACACGCTGGTAACCCGTCTAGATTTCTGCAATGTACTCTACATGGGGCTACCCTCATGCTTGGCCCAGAAACTTCAATTGGTACAAAATATGGCAGCCAGAGTGGTCTCAGGTACATCGCGAAGAGATCACATAACTCCTATATTAAAATCTCTTCATTATCAGTTTCCAGGCCCAATATAAGGTGTTGGTTATGACCTTTAAAGCCCTAAATGACTTGGGTCCAACTTATCTTCGGGACTGCCTCCTCCCATATAATCCCCCTTGCACACTCCGGTCCTCTGGGAGGAATCTGATACAGCCAATGAAAACCAGGCTGTCAACGACCTCCCAGAGGGCCTTTTCAGTCATCGCTTCCAAACTATGGAATGACCTGCCAGATGAGATCCATCAGTTGACAACTTTAACCAGCTTTAAAAAGGCTGTTAAGACGGATCTCTTCTGGCAGGCCTTCCCTGACTAGTCTCCTGGCCTCAGGAGTCTCCTTATCCCTCCTTATTTGATTACAACTACTGCCCCGTCTACTATTTCTGTGATTGTTTATGGATTGCTTTCTAATTATATGTTTTAGCTATCTTGTTTTAATTGCTAAAATTGTTTAATTCTTTTTTAAGGGGTGGGAGGTTTGTGTGATTTGGGATTGCATTTTAAAGTTGTATGTTTTTTTAAATTGTTGTAAGCCGCCTCAATTGCTTGACAGAGGGGCGGGATATAAATAAAATTTATTATTATTATTATTATTATTATTATTATTATATTGCCTTTCATGATCTATGCAATCTAAGGCTTTGTTATAATCTATGAAGCACATGCTGATTTTCTTTTGGAATTCTCTGGTGAGCAACATTATCCATCGTATGTTTGAAATGTGGTCCCTAGTACCTCTTTCTTTCCTAAACTCCACTTGGATCTCTAGGATTTCTCTCTCCATGTATGATTGAAGTCTATGTTGCAGAATTTTAAGCATAATTTTGCTTGTGTGATATGTGATATGCAAGTATGTAAATCAAATATATTTTCCATATGAAGGTGGCATTGCCATTTTAAACTGATAGAATTTTTCTTGAGTTTCATTAGAAATCTCAGGAAAATAGGAGAGATTGGTTTAATCTCACCAGCAAAGTGAACACAGCAGAAAATGCATGAGCAGGAAAAATCAAATTAGTCCACTTTTAATCTCCAGCTCCTATGTGTCTTTCAATAAAGAACCAAGACAAAAGTTATTAGAGTAATATAAAAAGATACATTTACTTACAAAATCATGTGCATATTCATACACAGGTAAATCTTCATGTTGCCAAGAGAATGAGGTAGAAAATAGCCTACATTCTTGCAGAGAAAGTTTCTTGCCATGGTCAGGGAACAAAAGGGAGGAACATAATGGTGATTCCTCCAGAGTCAAAGAAGAAGTGTAATTTCTTTTAGGAGGAGGAAATTGAAGGGGTCATAAAGCAATTCAGATAATAGATATGCATCAGTCTTCCTAGAAGGATCTGCATGTTTAAATTGCAAAATCTCCAACATAAACTTTTTAAACAAATGTCTTAATTTATTTTATATTCTGCCTTTCTTTCAATATGGAGCCAAAGTAGGTCACAATGTATCACAACATATCACAAAATATCACAAATACATATTTGTTCAGGATGTATTCTATATTTCATTTTAAGTTGTTTTATATATAGAATTTGTTAGAATGTGATGGGACATATAGTCAATGTTAAAATGTTGAAATGTAAAGATGTGTATCTGTATTTTTCCTTGCTGAGAAAAGTTGTTTTCTGAGGCCAGTTTCACAATTATCAGCCCAGGTGTGTTTTAGCCAAAACAAGCAGTTAACGAGCTACAGTTCTGTGAGAAAGAACTTTGTTTACATAAAGGATTTATAAACATGTAAAATGTTATGGGAACTGCAGTCACAGGATTTAATATGGTAATTAAAGGTTGGGCTAACACACGTCATGTAACTTCAACCAATCAGTCTGAAAGGGCTACACCCAAATGGGTGGAGAATTGGGGGCTGAACGTTGTGATCCTGAAAAGTTTGTCACTTGTCTTTTAACCTTTAAGCTGTAATGGACTAATTAAAATATTTTCCTGATGCTGCAACTAACCAATTTTGAATCATGTAGCAGTTAGGCTTTGTTCCTGTTTAGCCTTCTGGCTAAAGTGAAGATGGTATTATTATTATTATTATTTGTTTTTGCTCATGCTGATTTTGCAATAAAAGAAAGCTTGCTTGAAGATCTGGATGTCTTGATGATTTGATTTCATGGACTGTAAGCTGTATATTCATCATCAACACATTTTATCAACAGAATTATTGATATAATATACTACACAGTGGGCCTACCATAGGAACAACATGGCAATCCATACACAGATTGTAGAATCATAGAATCATAGAGTTGGAAGAGACTACAAGGTCCATCCAGTCCAATTCCCTGCCATCCAGGAACTCTCAATGAAAGCATACCTGACAGATGGCTATCCATCCTCTGTTTAAAGACCTCCAAAGAAGGAGACATGGTTCTCTGTCCCTCATATTATTCAATAGAGGCACATGCACACAAATGCAGTGATGTAGATATGCACATGGTGCCAGACATTTAATAAGATGAGGTGTGACTAACCACGTTTGTCCCTATCTATGGATGGGAAACCAACCCCCATGGGTGGAACAAGTTCAGTGTAGAAAAATTATGAAACAAAAGGCAGAAGATAAGTTCAAATGTGTTTCTAAGTTTCACATATAAAATCTTTTGTAATGGATTTTGTTTTTACATCCTGCTGATGGTGAAGCTTCATTGTTGTTGTTTGCCATCAAGTCAGCTTTCATGTATGGTGACTGGGAGACTACTAAGAACTTTATTCATCAACAGCCCTGTTCAGGTCTTCCATACCGCATGCTATGGCTTACTTCATTGAGTCAATACACCATTAATAATAATTTATTCTTTTATAATTTTGGATTTTTCTTTCCATCCACAGAACTCCTAGTTCATGACTAAATAGGTTAGAAATACCAATTTGTTCTTTATGCTGTCTTTTAATTCTCCAGGGTTGTTCTCTAGATTTTATTTTGGTAGTATGATTGATTTGCATTATTTTTTGAGTAGCCAGTTCCTGGTTTGTACCATAGTCTCCCATGGTCTTGTTTTTGCAGACAGAATGGAGCTTCTCCATCTTCTGCTTTCATTTATGTAGTGCATTTTATTTCTGTTTTAGCCATCAGGTATATTTTCATCTCTTTGATTACCTGAAGAATATGTTTGCAGTGAGGAAACTGTTGGTCTCATGGAATAATCGAAGTTGCCTTCTTGCTTCATTTCTTGATCCTCAGATTATCCAATAATTTTTGGCTCTGCTCTGGATTCTACTTTTGCATTCTAATTGTCTGTGATTATCAGTATGCCTCATTCTTGTATGTGATCAAATTTTCTCTGGGTGCCAGCACTGAATCTGTCTTCCTCTACTGCATCTGTAGTTGGAGTATAAAGTAAGATAACAGTTATGCTGATAAATTTTCCACTAGTTTTACTGTTAGTCAATCATATTTTGCATTATTGCCTCTGACTGATTTTCTGTGTCTGACCTCACTATCAATGCCACTCAATTTCTTCTAAGATTTCATTTCTATAGTACCTGTAAATTGAAAATGTCCCACTCCTGTCCACTTTAATTCACTCCTATCAAGTACTGCTGTGTTTATACATTCCATTGTACATTTTACAATCTCTAGCATCCTCTGATTCAAACTTCTCACATTCCAGGTTCTTAGTATATGTGTTGTGTATTTCCAGACTTCTCCTTTTACCTCTGAGCATGTTAGTAGCTGAATGTCCTTTTGGCTGAAGTCCAGTTGTATTAGTAGACACAGTGCTATTCATAATTGTCATTTAATCTGCCTTAGGACGTTATCACATGGGGAAAATTGGGGGTTTAAAGATCCATTATCCCATTAAAATCGTGCTATCATCATAAAGATTATCATACGATGTAGCTATTAAAGAGCCATTTTCCTGGGAATAAACAGGCAATAAACAGCAACAAATCATTCATGGGGAAATCCTGTGAATGATTTGTTGCTGTTTATTGCCTGTTTCTTCCCAAGATAATGGCTCTTTAACAGCGATGTGTGTGAAAATCTTTATCGCGATCATGTGATTTTAATGGGAGAATGGTTCTTTAAACCCCCTATTTCCCCCCGGATTTCCCCCTATTAACATCCTAATAGTAGCTGATTGTGTGCTTTCTGAACTGGGGGGGGGGGCATGGGAAGCATCTAGTTTCCAACAGTATCTGTCATTTCCTTTGATGAAAGGTAAGACTGCATGACAGATAAATTGCTGTCTTGTTATACCAATATCCTAAATCAGTTTGAGTTTGTATTTTAGTCTGCAGTTGGACACAAAATTAGTAATTAGAAAAATATTGTGCAGATTAAGAATGATAATGTATATTTGGACATTTGGGAGGGCCTTTGCAGACTGCCAGAAATAGTGCAAACTGAGTCCACTTTAAATTGAGGCACTGCCCTGGCTCAGTGATAGGGAATTATGATAACTGTAATTTATTGTGGCACCAGAGGTCTCTGACAGTGAAGGCTCAATGTCTTAGAAAAAAAGACAATTCCCATGATTCCCTAGCACTGAGCCAGGGCAGTGCCTCAATTTAAAGTGGACTCAATTTGCACTATTTCTGGCAGTCTGCAAATGCCCTTAGTTTTCTTAAGCACATATATGACAGGGTTAATCATGCAATCTTGGTGAAATGGAGAAGTACAGTTTTGGAAATGTGGCAGTTTGAGCAGTACAAATGTGATGAGGCAACAGGAAAGTTTCTAGAACTGGCAGGTCACTGTTGGGATTTCCATTCGATTGTCATGCAAATTATTGAATCAAGACAGTTATGAATGAATTGTTGTTATATGGAAGATAAAAGCTACTGATTCTAATAGAGAAACTGACACTTATATAGGGAGTAAAACATACTTTTTCTTTGTCTTTTATGCGGTTGGACTATCTCCTAGTTGGTGTATGTGTGTGTGTAAAATCCTGTCCTAAATGATAATACAAAGGGTTTAGGTTGGGGAAGCTGAATACAACTTCTTGATCTCTGTCTGTTTTAAAATCAGATAAGGTCTTTTGAGTTTAAAGTATGTACCCTAATCCGTCCATGTTTTTCTCCCAGTTTTTTTTTTTTTAAAAGCAAGATTGGTAGTGAAAGAGCCTATTTCTTAAACGGAAAAGAAACCTGTGGTGGTTCCATTAGCAACTAGCTATGCCTCTTATTTATGTTTAGCCAACTTCATTGAAGTGTGTTCTAAATAGCTTGGCTCCCATGGTTTCTCTGAAGGTATCTCATTGTGCAACTCAAATTAAACTCTGAGCCAAAATAAAAACAAATGTGCTTCTTGGTAGGCACATGTTCTACATCCCCGGTAATTTGCAAGAATTTTGTTTAACTCCAGCATGGTTGCTATAATTTCCATTGCATACATCTGAGAAAGAAGTGATGTTTATTAAATGTTATTATATTCTTCTTCCTGACTGAGCCACTAGGCACCTATTATGGAGAATTGGGATTTGTTGGTAATGGAGAGTTGAAATACTAATCAAATGTGAAGTAGACCAGAAAACGAAGATTCAAATGGCTTCTCCTTTATCTATCTATAAAGAATGCTTAATAAAATAATTGAACACTACAATGCCATCTGGTGGTTTTGCAAAGATACTAGATAAACAAAACTAAAAACAAGGTATCAGTATAGACAGGGGAATAAAACTCTGTGGAATAATTAATAAAACAAATCTTTTTAACCTGATGTTAACAAATTAGAAGTCCTTTAAAAACACAATTAGGGTTCTAGGCTTTCAAATTAAATTCAAGTGGGCATGCTGCTAGTCTTATGAATAATTGTTTCCTATACTTTTTTGATCTCAGTGATAGATGGCAACATTATTAATGGACATTCCTGAATTTTTATTAGCCTAGTATTCTTCTGTTTTAGCATTCTAGTATTCCAGATGCAGTGGCTCAAATGGTTAAGATGCTGACTCTTGATTGCAAGATTGGCAGGTTGGCAGTTCAAGGCCCGGGTGCTACATGATGGGGTGAGCTCCCATCACTAGTCCCAGGTTCTGCCAACCTAGCAGTTCAAAAACATGAAAATGCAAGTAGATAAATAGATACCACTTCTCAGTGGTAAGGTAAACAGTGTTCTGTACAATCATGCTGGCCACATGATCATAGAGTAGTCTGTGACAACGCTGGCTCTTCAGCTTAGTAACGGAGATGAGCACTGCCCCTACAGTCAGATACAACTTGACAACCTTGTCAACGGGTAATACCTTTACCTCTACCTTTAGTATTCTTTGCTAAATACGTTCAGTTTTGTGAATAAACAGGACTAGTACTTTGGGGAGAGGGGATTTCCACATAAGATACCTCTGGATAGTCATGTTGCAAAGAGAATCCCTAGAAAGTATTTCTAGTATTTTTCTCCCATTGGCCTACTGTTCTTTCCATGTATTCTTGCATAATTCCAAAAGCAATTGTTTCCATGTCAACTGTGAAGCATCCTTGCATTGTTTGTTTGCTTAGGGCTTTAAGCTTGAATATTATTTGGCATGTATAATATATAGGCTGATTTCTTTTCTGCACTGTGGAAGGACATAGTTGTCTTCAAAAGAACTCATATATATATATATATATATATATATATACCTCTTAATCAGTTAGAGAAATATGGTGATGGCCCATCAATCATATTTTAAGTAATATTTGGTTTCAGTGGCATCCCTAAGGCTGGTGTCATCTGGTGTGGTAACTCATGGTGTCACGCCTTCCATTGACCTCCTCCCATTTCAAACCATACAGAATCCTTAGCAATGCCCATATAGGACTGAGTGTAATGGTAATAGTTTTGACATAAACAACTAGCAAAATTAAAATTATACCTTCAAATCACAATATCATATGCACAACCTAAATGTATTTACATATGCATAGTGAAGATTTGGTTAAAATGTGATGTTTTTAAAGAAAATTTTAAAAGAATATTTTTTAAAAAAAAATTCAGCAAAATTTCTAACAGTCCTAGAATGGTAAGATATATCTTACACCTCTATTTTCAAATGGACTTTAATAAGCAAGTAGTGTTACTCAACAAGAAAGCAAGCAAACAGTAAAGAACCAATGCAGCCCAAACTTCTGCCAAGATTGTGAATTTAAATAAAACTTTTCCACAATAAATATGAAACATTTATTAGCATGACTTTAAGGGAGGGAAAGCACCAGCATTATGTATACAAAACTATATAAGAAGGAAAAGGTCATGCTTGGGATTGCAGCAATAGAACTAGCTGACACTTTTGCTCAGAGTAATTTTTGCTCCTATCTCCTTAATGTAAAATGCACACCTCCTATCACTGCCTTGCAAGATTTATCTTTTTGTCTCCGTTTACTCTCCCTATAGCTACTAAGACAAATATTGGAAGGATCTGATAGTAAATTATGTCTCAGTAATAATTTTTGCAGACAAATGTCCCTGAAGTCATTTCTATAGTTTTATTGCAATGATATGAATGCTTAATTTTTAAACAGAAGCTTCTAGGTGTAGTGATACAGTGGACAATTGTCACAGCAATTCCAATAATCATTCCAACTCATCTAGCTAGCCTTCCCCAACCTATGTTCCCAATGGATTTTAAACTTTCATCATTCCTGATCATTTTCTAATCCAAACCATATAAAGAACATTAGATTGGAGAAGGAGATCATCAAGCTGGAAATGAAAGAGAGGTTGAGTTAGAAGCCATATGAAAAATAACAGATAGGATGTTTTCCTGGTAAATTTTAATATATGAAGATGCTTAATATTACAAACACAACAATGAGTCCTGTGGCACTGTTAAAAAGGTAAAGGTTTTCCCTTGACCCAATTGTCTAGTCATGACTGACTGTAGGGGGCCGTGCCTCTCCATTACTAAGCCAAAGAACCAAGATTGTCAACACCAACTCTGTGATCATGTGGCCAGCATGACTGCACAGAACACTGTTACCTTTCCACTGAAGTGGTACTTATTTATCTACTTCCACTTTTACATGCTTTTTGAACTGCTAGGTTGCCAGAAGTTGGGACTATTGATGGGGGCTCACTCTGTTAGAATATAGATGGGTTATACAGTCAAAGGTGAAATGTAGAGATGTGTGTCTGAAATTTTCCTCATGAGAACAACATCTAGGCAAACAAAAACAACCCAGTCCAGGTGGCCAGAGGGTCATAACATCAGAAGTTCCTAGCTGGGAAAAGCAACCAAGAACAGATAACAACATCCAAAACATCATTAGGCTTGGGAAAGAAATCACATGGTGAATGATGGACAGCAAGGGGCTGGGTTAACAAACATCATACACATAACATCCAATCAACCCAGAAGGTGGAGAAAGGGCAGGGCCGAGAAATCCCTTTGTCTAGAATTGTTTATATTTCTTGCATTCTTCCTATTTGTGTGTGTGTGTTCGCAATGGATCTAACCATGGAGTTAATTTCTGGACTATAATATGTTTTTATTGCTTTTACAATGTAACTTCTGGATCTGGAAACATGGATCTGTAACTCTTCTGTTCTACCACATCAGCATGATGTGATCCTATGGTGGACTGTATATATATATTTTTTCTTTTATTATTTTTACCTTTTGAAATAATAAAGCTCTACTTTTAGAATTCTGGATTTTTCCTTGGCTCTGCTGGATTTTCAAGCATACCACACCAATAAAATTCAACACACTCCATCATGCAGTACCCGGGCCTTGAACTGATGACCTGCCAATCTTGCAGTCATCAGCATCTTAACTACTGAGTCACTGTGTCCCCTGTTATAACAGTAATATTCTAGTATTGTAATAGCACGTTTATTATATCATGTACATATGTGATCTGCAACCCACTCCTTCATAAGAATGGAGTAATCCAATATTTCAAATATACTCAGTGGTTCAAATAGCATAAACAGGTAGACAGGTCTTATTTTAGGTTAAAGAAAATGTAAGCACTCAATAATCTAAAATGATTTACATCCTCCACAACTGCTCATAATGTACCAGAAAACTATAGATAAACTGCTGAATGAAGCCATAATGAAATTGACTCTAGTTAAAATAAATATGAGAAAGATCAGCACATTGAACAAGAGAAATGAGATCTCCAGAAGGTCCCATTTTTTCATGTAAAGTTGAATCCTTAAACAGAATATGTGCCCTTCCTTTAATATTTGATTCAGCTTAATTAAGATTAGCTGTTTCTGTTACACAGTTTTCCTCAGATACAAGGACAGCTTAGAGTTATTTGTACCGTATGATTTAAAGTCTGATGTAATCTGCATATTGATTGCATTGTAACCTTGTATCGTGTACCATCTCAATCTCTACTAGCAGACCTTCACAAACAATGAGTCATAGTGGTGAAATAAACAGTTTCAGTTCTAATCCAAAGGTGAGATTCCTTATGTGAAAAGTCTCTTACTAGTGAGGAATTATTGTTTAAAGTTCCATAACAGTGAGAGTGTCAGCTGCCTGTTTCCCTTTTCAAACAGTAGTTGAGCCTAATAGAGAGAAAAAATATGTAGGCCAAGTATTTGCTCCTCCATAAACATTAGAAAAATGTACACCTAAAGCAGAAAGACTGAAGGTAACACATAAATGGATCATACAAGAACATGCTGGGATAGGTATGTCCTGTCCTGTTTATAAACAGTAAAAAGCAAACTCATTTGCAACTAGAGGCCTCTACAGACTGCCAGAAATAATGCAGCTTGAGGTCACTTTAACTGTCCTGGCTCAGTGTTAGGGAATCATGGAAATTTTTTTTTCTGAGACTTTGAGCCTTCTCTGTCAGAGAGCTTTGGCGCCACAATAAACTACAGCTCCCATGATTCCTTAGCACTGAGCCAAGGCAGTTAAAGTGGCCTCAATCTGCATTATTTCTGGCAGTCAGTAAAGGCCCCTATATGTAATGACCTTGTGATTCTTCTGCTGGTGTGTCCTCAAGTTATTTGTGGCCATATCATGAGGTTTTCTTGAAAACATTTGTTCAGGAGGGGGTTTGCCTTTGTCTTTCTCAGAGGCTAAGAGAATGTTACTTGCCCAAGCTCACCCAGTGGATTTCCATCTCTGAACAAGGATTCAAACCCTGGCTTCTAGAAACATAGGGCCTCGGCAGACGACCAATAGGGTCGTCTCCGAGGCAAGGAAGAGGAGGGGCAGCCACACGAGCAGCGCCCCTTCTTCCTCCCGAGGTTGCTCTCGGAGCTGCCGGCCCTCCGCATGGCCGGTGCTCCCAGGGCAACCTCCCGTCGCAGCATCCTCACACGCTGCAGCGGAAAAGTCAGGGAAAGTGCGCCCAACGCGTTTAGGGCACACTTTTCCTGTCTTCTGAAAGGAGCGCCAATTTGGTGCTCCTTTTCAGGGATGCTGCCGGTGCGCCGCCGTGCGAGTGCCTCGCTCCAGCGGCGCACCGTCCCATTTTGAGCATGATTTTGCTTGCGTGGGAGATCAGTGCTATGGTCCTATAGTTGTTGCAGTCTCTTGTGTCTCCCTTTTTCTGGATGAGGATGTATATTAGTTGCTTCCAATCTGTTGGCCATCTTTTTGTTTTCCATATCTGTTGACATATGTTGGTTAGCACGAGAGTTAACTCTGTCAGTATGGATTGCAGCAGTTCAATTGGAAAATCATCTGTTCCTGGTTATTCATTTTTCACTATTTCTCTTATTGCAATTTTCACCTCACTTTTTAAAATTTGGGGTTCTTCTTTATATGGCTCTTCATTCCATGTGTTCTTCATTTTGTCATCTCTTTTGTATAATTCTTCTATGTATTGTATCCAATGTCTTTTTATTCCTTCTTGGTCTTGAATTATGTTATTTTTATTGTCATAGATCATCCAGTCCTTGGTTTGAATTTTTCTTTGATTTCCTGGATCTTGTGAAATAGATCTCTTGTTCTTCCCTTATTATTGTTGTCTTCTATTTCTTTTCATTGGTCATTGTAATAATTTTCTTTACCTTTCCACACAAGCAGTTGTACTGTTGCATTCATAATTCTTTGTTCATAATAGTTTGTTCCTATCTCCCTTTTGTTTTTCTTCTCTTCTTTATTTTTTGTAGTTTTTTTCTCTCATCCATGTTTTTTTTTTCTCTTTTTGTTTATTGAAAGTATCTGTCTGCATTCTTCTTTTATTTTGTCCTTGGCTGCAGACCATAGTTCCTCTGGCTCTCAGTCTATTATGCTTAGTAGTGCAAATCTGTTTTTTATGTTATCAGTAAATTATGTTGAGATATTATTTAGATCATATTTTGGTATAATCACCGGTTTTGTTTTCTTGTTGAGTCTTACTCTTATTTTTGTTATGAGTAATTCACAATCTGTGTTATAGTCAGTGCCTGGTCTAGTCTTGGCCACCAGTATAGAGTTCCACCATCTTTTACTTCCAATTATATAATCTATTTGATTTTTGTGTTGACCATCTGGTGATTTCCATGTGTGTAGCCTTCTTTCTGATTGTATGAAAATTGTGTTTGCAATTAATAGATTGTTGACTTCACAAAAATCTATTAGACACTCACCTGCTTCATTTCTTTTGTCTAATTCAAAGCTGCCTACTGTTTCTGATTCTTCTTTGCTTCCAACTTTTGTGTTCCAATCTCCATTGATCAGCTTGACATCTTGTGTTGCCGTGTTGTGGTCAGTTTCTTCTTGTTCTGCCTCTGTGGTTGGTGCATATACTTAGATTATGGTGATATTCTAACTTACTAATTTACTAAGACCCAAACTACACCTCAAAATGTCAGGTATTTGTAATGAGAGGAAAAAACCTAGGAACCCTCCCCCATGTGCATTTTTTTAAAAAAAATCTGGGGTGAAAACAGCTGATAAAAGAATAGATATTAATGACATCAGTTTCATTCTAAATATTCTTTCCTTGAATATTTAAGATGCTAGAAGAAGAAAGGGGAACTACTAACAGCTTCAGAATTCTTTGAGCAGGAATTGATAGTAGTTAACGTATGACAGATATCCGTGCTTCCAAATTACTTCTTCCTACTAACACCACTATTGGAACAAACACATGAGACAGTATAAGAATTAAAGCACTGGTTCTCAACCTTTTCTGCTTTAGATGTTTTTGACTACAGCTTCCTGAATTCTTGATGATTAACCATGCTAACTTGACTTCTGAGAGTTGAAGTCTAAAATATCTTGAAGACCAAAGATTGAAAAAAACTTGGCTAAAGGATAACTGCTTTTACTAGTAGGAATCCTGTTGGCATTCCATGTGGAAGAGAAAATGCTGCTGGCACAGTGGCTATGAAATAGAATCAGACTTGGGTTTTTTCCTGCCATCCTTTGCCACCATTACACAGCCCTGGGGTTAAAAAAAACCCCAACAGCTAACAATGCACTAACAGGGCATAAGCTTTGTAAAAGTCATGCTGTGCAAAGGTCTGCAATGAGCTGGTAACTAATCAAAGGTTAAACATGGGCACCTAGTCATTGATTAAGGCTTTTGAAAGTCTACAACAGATAATTTCCCCAGGCTCAAGGCCATGTGTCTGCTGAATTGTAAGTTCAGAGATTTCATAGCCTGCTGAAGCCAAAGGGTCCTCAACTAATCTATCTCACCTTACTTGAATGCATTCAATGGGCCAAAGCTACCATAGATCAAGGTCTGCTCACTCTCTTCCAAACTCCTTCAAAGCCAGTCAAAAAGGAGAGAGAGGATAGGCAAACTATCCTTTATCGAAGCACCTCAGGGTGGGCTAACTAATAACACTGAAGGGCTCCACTACCTCCTACTTTGATTTGTTTGACTAAAACCATGTAGACTATTGTAGAAATAGTAATGATGTGATGGAAAAGTGCCAGTTAGATACAGTTGCAAAATTCCTACTCAGGCAAGGAAAATGGCCAGCTAATCTTTCACTGTTATCATGGGAGGCATAGGCACTACATAATGTTTAGCGCTTAGGATGTTAAGAAAAAAGGGTTTAACCTTTAATATGGTTGGTTTGCCCCCTGTTGGTCAGCCAAGATAACATAATTTGAGCTAGGAGAGTTTCATATATCTTTATTCTGAAGAGCTGGATAAAATAAAATCACCCCCACAGTAAGACATAATCATTTTATGACCCTTTGTGTGTGTGTGTGTGGCCTTCAAGGTACAGCTTTCTTTGTTGGTTTATTTTTTTACCTTTTTAAAAATTTTATTTCAATGTAAAATGCAATTGAAATGGTACATTTAAAACACAGCTAAAATGTACAAAATAATAAAGATTACAGAGCTCTGCCATTTACTCATTCCTGGGATGTCATAGAGTTCTTCCTGAATAGAACCTTGGAAGTGAGTTGGAGGTGGGAGGAGGGAAAAATGGGTTAGAATAAGAAGATAGAATACATACAGAATATGTCATTAATTACGTATCACAGCCCTCCACCAACATTCTAGAAAGAAATCACTTAAAATTTGCATAGTAAAAATAATTATAACAATTAAAAACAATGTGGTTATCTCATAGAAAAATCAGAATATAAACAATAACCCAAATAATTCCCTAAAAAACTATAGAAAAAAAAGTGCATTCAGAGATCACGAAAGACATCTTTCTATAAAAACTTGGCCAAGACTGAATGGTGTCTGGAAACCAAACCTTGCTAGATGTATTCAACAAGTGGGTGCCAAATCTCATGGAAAGTCAATTCAGAGTGCAAGCCTCTCGCTCTGCTGTTTCTGTCTGCAATTTTCTCCATTAACCACAAGTCCCAGAGTCTAGTCCACCATCCAGCAATATTCAGTTTTGTCAGGAAAATGACATGGATGTAACCACAAGGTGGAGCTGTAAGGTAAGAAATGCAAGCAGTTCAGCTCCAGGGGGCAGGTGTGTGTAGGTTAGTAATTGGAAATATACACACCTTAGATGCCTGATGCAACAGGCATTGTTAACTGCCAATAAAAAGGAGATGGGAATTATCTCCAGTGTGGGTTTGTTGTGGATGGTGGTTGGCGGAGCAGTCTGTTGGTTTGAGAGAGATTTATGAGTATTAGAGACAGCTGTCCGATATTCTGTTTATCTATTGTAAATATACTGCAAACAAAGATGAAAGCCCTCAAGTTGAGTGAAGGCTGGCCTTGTTGCTGTCTTTATTTGTCAAGCCAGAGCTCAAGGCAGTGTGCTGGGGTGAAGGAATTTTTCCTTCTCAGCCTGAAGTCTTTTGCAGAAGTCTCTTCAGAAACCTTCTCCTTGGCGTCCTGTCGATGTGGAACAACTCTGCAGGTGGTTGTGGTGGACATAGCGCATCTTTCTATGCCCCAACATGGGTTATGGGCCCAGTGTGCACGTGGACAACATTTGAGAAGCTGTGGGAGATATAGTTCTGTAATTGGCAAGCTGTTTTGTGTTCCTGGATTGCATTCCTGTTTTGTGTTCCTGGATCCATAAACTTCTTGGGATGGACCACCTCAATGGACCCCCACCCCTGCAGAGATTCTGAATCTCAGCAAGTCTAAATCTGACCAAGAACTGATCAGTCTATGACAACAGAACAGTAGAAAGCTCCTCCATTCCCAGATCAATACCATCCCCTCTTGTACAGAAAACAAGAACAAGAGTATACCCAGCATCATGGGGCTAGATACCACTTTGGAGAGATCCATGGTTGTCATGGTGCAAATGATGTCTTGAGTACTCTCAACAGGGTAGTCTTTGCATGGATGTTGAAGCCCCTCAACAGCATAAGCCATGGAAACTCCAACACCACCCCTGAGACCACTCCAATTAACTCAGGGCAGGAGACTGTTGAGCAGCAGGGTGGGCCAGCAGAATCCCTAATTTATCTTGGCTGCCCACCTTTAAATAAACACACACAAACCCTGCAGGGCCTCATTAGGGGAATATTACCTGGAGAGACCACTGTAATTCCACCTCCCCCTCCCCAGGTCTTGCCTGCTGCTGCATAGATAATAAGAACTACAACAGCATCATCTAACCAGATCGCTTTAATAAATGGCAGGTTAGCAAGTGATTCACAAAGCAAAACACTAATATAGGTCACATAATTTGAAGTGCCTAAAGCCCAATGAGTTGTTGAGCTGTAATTATCTTGTTTTGGTTACCGCCCCCCTCCTCTTGTCTCTCTGTCTATCTGTCTGTCTGTCTATAGGTTTTATAGCTGACCTTTCTTGATAGTTTCATCATGGAGTCTCTATAAATCAGAAATGACTTAATGGTTTACAACACACACCACCACCACCACCTTTTCTCCTGGGATGGGATCCAAGGTAGGTTCCAGAAGTTTAAAAGCGCTCTTATTCTAACTGCCATGGTTCTGTCTCATGAGATCCCGGGATCTGTAGTTTATATTGAGATATATTGAGCTCTAGCACTCCTTCAAACCCCAGAGTTCTATAGGGTAGAATCATGATAGTTAAAGTGAAATAATGGTGCTATTACTGTGTAGTGTGAATGGGCCCAGGATTTCCGTAGGATGTTGCCATAGCAATGAAGTGGATTCATTGCACTAGAGATGGGTAGTGTGAAGTGACCCCAGGAGAAGTATTTCTGAGCCCTAAGGAAGCCATCCCTTTCACCTCCAGCTTAACGAAAATATCATAGTGTCCTTATCTCAGCCTCAAGGATTTCTCAATACGATGATTATTGTTCTCAAATCAAATCACTTCTTACAGACTGCACTCTGAACCAGATGTGATAGAAGAAAATATAATCAGACAAGCCAAATTTAAGACCCTTCCCCCCTTGAACAGTATGAAGTAGGCAAGAGAGAGAGGGAAATAGAGAGAGAGAGAACCAAAAGGTCAATTGAGGTTTCACCAAAAAAGTTGTGCTCAGCCATAATAGGTGACTAGATAATCCCATACTGTTTTATAAGGAAGGGCTGATGGGTTGCTATGCAACTCAGAAAGAGGCTGAAGAGAGCTGTCTGAGGCTTATAAAGCCCTGCCAAGTCCCATGCAACTAGTGTGTCCTATGGGACTTGGCATCTGTTGTGCAACTTGGAGTTCCACAAGAGCTGACTGGGGTTCATTCTGGCTGACCACTAAAAGAAAGCATATACTGCTATTGTTTCATGTAATATGCTGAAATTAAAAGTTGGTCCTTTAATGTTTATGGAGACCATATTGTTGAGGAATATGAGAAACACAACTGGTGCTAATTCTTAACACATTAAGCAAGAATTTCTAAAATAAAAATAAAAGTGAAATGACTAGGGTTGCTTTGCGTAGGCCATTCTAAATGTAAGGTGGCTGAGGTCTCAAAGTGTACTCCAGTATTAAAGCTCAAGAGCAAAACTAAATGTGACGGTGGAGAACTACAAATAAGATTTCTCATATTAGAATGGTAAGGGTATTTGCATTGTAATGTGGATGCTCAGGGGAAGCAGGGATTCATCCTTTTCCCATGTCATTTTTTAATAGAACAGACTAGTCTAGAGATTATATAGATAGGCAACAAAATTCTGCAGATTGTATAGATAGGTTGATCTCAGATGGCTTGATGCAGATTATTGGTCTGTAGTATGCTTGAAGTTTCTCAAGAAGAGGGTGGATGTTAACTGGCTGCTATTTTGACTTGTCCAGTAATGTGTTTTCTATTATGCACAGTACTTAATTTTGATATTAGGTTTACTTTATTTTCTATTTATGTTGTGACTTCCCTTCCCTGATCTAGGGCTGAAATGCAGCATATAATTGCTGTTAGAAGTAATAGGGATAAAAAAGTTTCAAACATATAACCCCTTTCAAGTGAGTATTGATGATTTACTGAGAATATTAAACCATATAATCTCTTTAATTTACTATGTATACTAAAACATGTAACCATTTTCATGATATTATTGAAAATTTACTGATTACAGTCCAGTAAACCCAATAAAATTGCAGTGGAACAAAAGGCCTTTCTTTTGCTTTTTTTTTTAAAGTGCTGTCATTTCATTGTTCTTTTTGTATATCACTTCTAAAGTGATCTGAACCTCTGTGACTGTATATCAGATTCGTAAACACATCTTTACATACTGTTCAATTTTATTCAAAGCTAATTAAAATTTACAACATTGCAAGCTGGAATACATCACATGAGGTGTAAGACTGCTCTGAGCAATTTATCATTTAATTTCTCTTCCTTCATGCTTTTATTTTCTCAGTATAGTCATTCATAGTAATCTGAGGAGACTCTTCTGGTGGATGTTTATTGTCAAGAAAAAATAGAGGCTCTTGATATAGAATTTCAGTATTTTACTCCCTTCAGTCATGCTAAATTTATTTTCTTAGCATTTGCCAGTCTAACTAAACAAAATAAGAAGTTTATTTAATGTCCATTATGGTATCATTCTCTGAGAAAGTATCTCTTTCATTTCAGCATTGTTCAAATACATTCTGTCAGAATAGAACAGTTATAATGTTGTGCACGGCAGATATTCTTTTTTAAAGTCTGTCCCTGTCCCTGTCCTCTCCCCCCCCCCCTTTATACATATGAAAGCATTTTGAGAGCAATCAATAGAATATCTTGACAATACACATTATGATTTTTGTAAATACAGTTGGTGTTGATATTTGGATGTGATGTGCAGTACAGCAGAGTATAGTAAATAGCTTCCTCCATCAGCCTTTCCCATGCTAAAAGCATGCAGACACTTCTTGTAGTTCTAAAGTAAAGCTTTATTGTTCCATAAAGTAAATAAGAAAAGAAAACATACAATCCACCAAAGGATCACATCTTGCTGATGTTGTTGCAGAATAGAAAAGTTACAGATCCATGTTTCCAGGTCCAGGAGTTACAATTACATGGTAAAAGCAGTTTCAAGTATAAGGATACTCATAAGCTAAAAGCCAAAGCTAACTCCATAGCTAACCACACACGCACAAACACAGTGCTTGCATATATTAACAAAGGAACAAAGAAAACTCTTGGCCCTTCCCATACTCCACCTTCTGGGTGTTAACCTTATGCTGATTGGATAATGCCTGTATGATGTGTTTTAACCCAGCCCCTAGCTGTCCATCATCCCCCATGTGACTACCTTCCCATGAGTTGATGTATTGCCTATCTATTTCCCAGGCTGAAACTGTACTTTGTTATTCGGCTCTATGAGCCCATGTTTTGACTTCTAATCCACCTGCTGTTGTATTCTCTTTGTTTTGCAGTAGAAACTGTTCCCATGAGAAAATCCACACACACATCTCTACATTTCTCCTTTGACTGTATAACCCATCCATATTCCAACAGTTGGCTCTCTGTATCCACAGATTTTTTATCCAAGGATTCAACCATCCACAGCTTGAAAATATTTTAAAATAATATATACACAAAATATAAACTTTGTTTTTGCCATTTTATATGAGGAACACTATTTCACTATGCCATTGTATTTAATGAGTCTTGAGCATTCAGAGATTTTGGTACCAACAAAGGGTTGTGGAACCAAACATCAGTAGATATCAAAGGTCCACTGCATATTATTTCAAAATAAATTTTCTTTCACAAATGGTAAATAAAACCTTATTTCCTTTCCAAAAATGACACTTTCTACACAATATATGAAATCCTCACTTTTTGTGCAAATCTGCACAAGCCCTCACCTGTGAATAACCCTGGCAGCAGTGAGAAAATTATTTAAATGATTCATTCTTTGGAAGGGGGCATTCCATCACTAATGACAATAATAAAATTATTTTAAAAGCATCAACATTAAATGAATGTAAATCTATAATGAAAATAGAATTGTAGCAGTACAGTCTATAATTTCCCCAAAACATGTGTCAGAGTTGTTTGGTCTTCTATCACCGTTACAGAATTTAATCCAGCTCTTCTTCCACTCCAGACTCCACTAACCCAGGAATCTTTTTAAAATAGTAATAATAATAATAATAATAATAATAGAAAACACTACTATTTTCTGGTTTACTAAATACTTGAGGTAGGAGGATACATCTTGAAACAGGAAAAATAAAATTATATAAAATAATATAAAATAGAGTGGATGAAACTAACCACAATATGGCTTTGGGTAATGGCAGCAGAAGACCTTGAAATAGCTCTTTGAGATTTGGCACATGTCCACACTTATTCTGAATCACTGAATTATCATTAAATTCAGTTATTTTTATACCCAGGTATATGGTGAAAGTGTTACAGACTGAATCATGGGAAGTACAAAGAAATATGGCATGTTGGAAGGCATTTGTAAATTGTTAAGATTTGTTAGTATATAGGAAATAAGAATTAATTACTTTAATTAACATTGACATTTACTAATGATTAGGAATACTTCCAAAATTATAGTCAGCTGAATTTCTGTTTGAATCTGGGAGTTCCAATTTAACCAACTATGATACAGTAAGAATTGTCCATTATTGCTTTCTAAAAACAAAACCCAAATTTTATAGAGAGAACACTGCATTTGAAGATCAATATACTTCCCTGATTTTTTCAGTTCATATCAGTGGCCTGAAATACGTGGGCCAAATGAAGAGGCTTCTGGCCACTGTGGGGCATAGCATTCAAGTGACACATGCCCCCAAAGCTGCTGGAAGCCACTCTAATGCCAAGATCCAGTCCTTTGGACTGGATCAAAAAGGAGCCAGAATAATCTGGCTCCTGACAACAGCTGGTTTGGGACTGCAGCGGCAGCCCGATTTTGAAGTAAGTCATATGGTTGCTGTGGTCCTTGCATGACTGTGGCCAGAGCAGCCAGAGGCCACTCCTTGCCACCCATCTGCTTCATCCAAGTATTTTTTAATAACTCTTAATACCTAAACAGGAAGTAAATAGAAAGTGACTTCCATTTATTTCCTGTTTTTCAAAAATATATCTCCTGGGCCTAAAATGGGGTTGAAATGTCCCAAGGTGGTCCCGAACCAAGGCAAAAATGACTCAAACTTCCCTAAAAGCTGTTTTAGGGGCATTTCAGGGCAACTTTTTGTGGGGTGGAGGGTAGAACTTTGAGGGCTAAAGTTGCTTCCTAGACCCCCCACAATTGACTCCCCAGGTATATAGGAATCCATGAAGATTATTTTTGTCCAGAATTTTATTAACACACATACAAAACATTAAAGAATTCCAAATATCATCATCCAGGACACATGATTCTGCTTGTTTTTGTTGCTAAACACTTAGAAGGCACTTGGAATTTTCTAAGTGTTGTATAAATATTGAATGACAAGAATGAAACATATGCATAATAATGAAGTAAAAACAAAAGTTTGAATCAAGAAAAATATCTAGAGGTCATCCTTTTTGAAGTAATTCCCTCCATTTTTTTCCATAGCTGGGGAATTACTTCACTACTTACCAGAAGCCTATAAAACCAAAGACATAGCTGTGTTAATCTGGAAAATCAGTATGCAAAGGGATTTTGTAGCACTTCTGAGATTAACTGAAAGAAAAAAGTTGGTATAATGGGCCCTCATAGGCTCATCTCTATTCCATATCATCTTTTAAACCATGATAGGGTTAAAGGCAACCTTCATAATGAGCTAAATCTAAATTTAGTCCTATTGTTGACTTAAGACCTATTAATTTCAATGGGTCTACTCTAAATTGGACTGACATTAGATTTAGCCCATAACAACTTGTTAGGTAATATTACATATCTCTATGTGTGCATCAATGTGAATATATGAATTGCTGATTATTATACACCTATTACAAGATGAGTCTATTTAGAAATGGGAAGATCTTTCAAGTCCCTTTGCTCTGACTGTCTCCTTTTTCTGTTTCCAGTAGGAAACTGTATGAAACTGTGCCTGCTCCATGTGGGCATTTGTAGAAATATATGTAGTATTTTCCTGTATGTTTCTATTATCATTATCATTACTACTACTACCACTACTATTTGTAGAGCACAGTGAACATCCAGAACTGTATGCTGACACAGGCTCTGTCAGGTTCTGTACTTGATCTAAGACACAGATCTGTTGTTGTTGGTTTTTTATATAAAAAGACCAAATTTCTCACACATCTGTCTCCTAATTAGAGATGTGTTGCTTTGTATACATAGAAAATCACTCCCTGAGCAATTGCAATGGTTTATATATGTCATTATAAAGAGATAGTTTATGTGCTATGTAAATATGTAAAGCACAGAACTGCTTTCTAGCATTTGTAGTGTGTGGTGGTTGTTTTTTAGTTAGAGAGCTAACACATAATCAATATGCTGTCCTGATCATCCCTCTAGTAGGGGCTAGTGGTATTAAATTGTATCTGCTGCAGGCAATTCAGTTTAATTTGGGGAGCAGAACTCACTTAATCTCCATAACTGTAAACACAGTATAACAGGAATCTCAGTCTGCTGTGTGACTAGCATTAATCTTAAGAGATCCCATTAGCCTGAAGTGGAACAAGTATAGTCACTGGCATCATTCAAGAGAATCAGAGTAGCAACTTATGTAATTTAAGAAGGGCTGATGGTAACAAGTGCATGCAGTATGACTGAAAAGTCTGCTATGCTCATTTTTCTGCATTTGTTTGAAATGGCCAGAGCTACTGAACCTACTACTATTGAATCTACTACCAATTAATTAGTACTTCATCATCTTGCTCTCTTCCCTCCTCCCACTCTCTCATAATATACTGTCTTTTGACATGTGAGATGGATCTTTTTATCTTTTGGTATATACATTTCAATTTCATCACAATCTCAAACATATTGAGCACTGCTGTTTTCAAGGCAAAGGGGCATTTAATGCTATTTTGGGAAGAGTGTGGAAATGGAGCAATAGATGCTATCGAGGTACATCTGATACACAGTTTGTTCAAAGAATTTACTAGGGAAAAGAGAGATTTTACAGGGTCTTTTGAGATTGGTTTTGCTTTTCAAAATACATTTGATGAAGCCTTGAGCATCAAGCTGGGATGAAGAATCATATAAGCTATTTCAAATAAAAATTGAAGCAATTTGGCCCATCTGTTGCACCCCAATATCTCTCAACCTGACCTACTGTTATGAAGAAAAATGGGGAAGCAGGACAACATTGTGTGCTATTGTGACTTCAATGGAGGAAAGGGGAAATGTACATGTTAAAAACAATTAAAACATAACACCAGTTACAATAGTAGAAATGAAACTGATTTGATTTCAGTTTCAACAGCATAAAAGTAAGTAGCTGAAATAAAACAGTTCAAATTTAAAAGCATGGGACAATAAAACAGCATTTAGCAATGAAGTTATATCAGAATGTAACTGGGTAATTGCACTAAGGAAAACAGTCTGATGGTGGACTGCTACTACCCACAATGCCTGTTCTCCAATAGCCTCAGCTCATGTCTGACTGCATGGGCATCCAAAAAGCAAAATCTTCATATCTGCATAGACACGTATACATAAGTGGTCCCTTAGGTACTTTCCCCTCTATTGGAATGATGCTGTTTCACTGGATGATATGGGGAAGAAATAGGTAAAATGTTTCTAGAATGTATATATTTTCACATTTAAGGTAAAAATATATTCTTTTGCAGGTGGAAAGCTCTTCCAAAGGCACAGAACAAACAAAACCAACAATAACAATGCCTTTGAAGAAGGTGCATGTTTTGCTGAGCTCCTCAGGGGCCAGCACTGTAGCTCCAGGGCTGGGCCAAGCCATGCTGCTAAGTGCAAGCCTGGGGTTATGTTTCACAATGAGATGCATGAGGTCTGGTGAAAATTTCATGCTACATCTCATCTGAAGTTCCTTTTACATGATTATGTGTGATCACTAGCAAGCGTACATATAGGCATGAATGTTTGGTGGTTGACCAGTATCAACTGGGCCTTCAGTGTAACCCACCATCCCAGCCTTTGTACCATCATGTTTCCTTGTGAATTCATAAGCTGTGGCTGATTGCCTTCAGGGTCTGGGAAGAATTTTTTCCATGTTATTTTTGGCATATTTTATTCATCACCTTCCCTTGTATTTTCCCTACTTCCTGTGGGACTTGGAGGGGGATGATTCATCTTCACTTGCTACTCATGGACAGGCTTTTTGTGCTGCTTTGCCACAACTGGTGGGTATGGAAGGGAAAGAGGGATATTGGGTATAAGTTAAACTGAAAGGAGGGGAAGAATGGGGATATTAAACAGTTGTTGCAAGGGAGGGGGGAACCTGCAGTTTGTGTGTCTGCAGGGTGTCTCTATTCAGGAAGACCATTTTGCTTACCCCGTGGATTGGACATTACAACAAGCTTTCCCAGTTTGAGCAAGTGTTGGTCTGAAAACCATGAAGCAAGGTGTCTCCTCACTCTTTTCTTACAGATTATATCCTAAGGGGAATTGCATGTGAATGTGTCTGACTGGTATTAAAGTTGTGGCCGCCCCACTTAACCCACAACACTTGGTGCAACACTAGTGATTATGCTGTCTCTTCACACAGCACTGGTGTGACTGATTTCTGGAAATGTGACTAAAAGTATATTCTTCGTTCATCTGTACAGGTGATCACCACATTGCTTGTGTTTAATTTTTTTTTATCCCCAACCCTTTAAAAAATCCAAAATAAACATCCCTGTTTCAACCATTTCAGGTAGCCAAACTATGAAAGTCTTTTCAGTGTGCCAAAGTTTAAAGGTCAGCAACAGCAACCTGAAGAAAGCCTGACAATGAGGAGGGAATCAATTCATTTAGCGAGGCACAAGCATAAATGGAATTATAATACCCATTCCCAGTTAACAACACCACAACTTAACATTTGTACTAATGACATTCTGTGGCATCTTCACAAATCAAAGAGATATTAGGGATGTCTAAACCTGCTTCCAGTGATTAGGTACTCAACTAATTTTTGGGGTGGGAGTGTTACTATTGTGACTAAATGATTTACCTACACACACACACTTGATCTAGTAGATATGCAAGGATTACAAACTGAAAAATATTTGTCTGGTTATTGATTAATTCATTTATTTCCCACTAAGAATGAACTATAATTAGGCATTTCCATCAAAGTATATGCCACCAGCATTTGCTTTTATACTAATATGAATTATAATTTCATTTGTGGTATTTTTACACAATTTATCTTTTCTGTTCACCAATACATGATGGAGCTTATATGTTTTGTATATTTTGCAAAAGATAATTTTTTATATATACTTTTTTTTTGTGACTGTTATATTTTGAAATAATTGGGCTACATTTAATATCCCCAACTTTTCACAATTCTAATTTCTAGAAACTCTTTCTTCCACAAAGAAGAGTTTGGGAAAATATGGAGATTTTTACTAATTAACAAATTTGTATCAGTGTTTTGATTTGTAACAATCTTTTTAATGTTTAAGTAAAATTCATATTGCAGTGCACCAATCAATGAAACAACATTGGCTTTCAGTTGGAGTGAATTTACTTTTTTGCCTTAGTGTATGGGGATCAGTATAATAACATCCAAGTTCTCCCTTGTTCTGTCCAGTAATATATAACCACGCTGTCTGCCCTAAAGCATTATTCATTGGCCTGCTCAATCTATATCAGAATCTACCTCTTTCCTTCCTTGTCAAATACCCAGCAGTATTTAACAATATTTTGTATTCATGCACAATAGTGTGCATCTGATAGTCATTTCATTTTTAAACTGAAATTAGTTATATTTTCATTGCATATTTAATATTAAGTACTTGATTACAATATTGCATTATTAGTATTTCAATACTTATCTTTTTGTTACAATATGGCAACTGCTGCATTTATAGTAAATTCATAAGTCGACACACACAAGAGGGAGAAACAGAAATATAAGGAATATACTTCACATCTTCTTTCTTAAGTATACAACAAGCCAGGATCAAAGGGAAGTAAGTTTATGGCATGGTGAAAAGCAATGATGTGGAATGGGGAACACAGATTTCTGCAAAGAATTAGTGGCATGTGGTGTTGCTATTCTATGTGAGCCCTTGCTGGAAATGGAGGCTGGAGTCAATCAGAATCTTCTGTATACTAATTCTGCTGGCAGTATCCATATTCCTGCTGCCCTCACCTGCTTCTGCTCTTTGCCATCTGATGCTTCTACCTACCTTTTCACAAAATGTTGCAGGTTCTATGGGGGAAAGGTATAAGAGATGACATAGTGATGTTGAGAACAACCATGGGTATTCATAATATTGCCCTTTGGATGGAGGGATGGGGTTGCTTTGAGGAAGATGACAGCTGTTCCATGGATTTTGTGGAAGGTGACAAAAACATCTACTCTAAGGACTTGAGACTTCAAGACTGTAGTGAGACACTCATCATCAACCATGATTGTGAATAATTTTTGAAATCCTCATGATTTGTTAGTGGTATCATCATAGATACTTGCTTTCTGTTTCAAAATTTTAATGATGGATTAAGACATCTGTCCTCATCAGCTCTTTTATTTCTGTTTCCTATACCTCCCAGATAACTGTTTGTACCCGAAACTACTCAAAACAAGCAAACATAGTGTGTAGTGTTTATTCTCATTTTCCCACAGCTTTATATAGTTTTCAGGATAATCTCTGTCCAAAGAGGATTCTGCATGGTTTTAAGTGATTTGCAGATAATCAGTTGGAATCCTAAGTGTTCTTACTCCTTACAAGTATTTGGTTGCCATAACTTGCTTCTTTTTTCCTCTTTTCATTCTTTCTTTTTA
This sequence comes from Phrynosoma blainvillii, assembly GCA_026167975.1. Lineage (NCBI taxonomy): Eukaryota > Metazoa > Chordata > Lepidosauria > Squamata > Phrynosomatidae > Phrynosoma > Phrynosoma blainvillii. The sequence continues at coordinate 247,998,142 of JANUYF010000003.1, forward strand.
AAATAAATATTTGTGTGCCACCAATTATTATCCCAAAGCACTTTACAGACTATTAGCATGTATAAAAACCAGCAGACATTAAATTTGGACCTTATATATGGAAAGAACCACTTCTTTGCATTGACCAAAGAATGATACTAGAAATGATGTAGTAGCAGTGAATTCTTGTGGTTTCCAGAACTTCTGCTCCATGTTCTCCTAAGCAAGAAGATGAATCATCACCCCAGTAAGTGAATGCTCCCCACCACCCAGCAAATAAAAAAGAAAAGAAAACAGCATCATAATTTAGTATGTTTTGATATCCAGACACATTTGTAGTATTCAGATTCTAGAATTCAGTTTAACAAATCCCGTTGCGTGATCAGCTTTTAAAACAAGTGTTATAAGATTTGTGGTCATTTGTTTAGGCTTAACCATGAAAAGGACCATTAAAGGAGCAAAACCTACATGCTGAGTACAAAAGGTTTAATTATACAAAAGACTGAATTCATGCTTGAGTAGCTATGAATTTATAATTTTCAGAGTGACTTGTAGCAAAATAAGGTTGTGAAAATAAACCAGATGCTGGTTGTTTTCTTTTTTAAAAAATCAGACTCTTCTTCTTCCATTTACTCTTATCCCATCCTTGCATGCTGTGATTTTCTACTAGATTCTCAAGCATCCAGTGTTCACAGTAAGAGTCCTCAGTGTTGTTAGCTTCTCTGTAATCCACAGGCTATATGTGGCATGCTGTGTTTTTAAAAGCAGAAGGTGGCCTTCACTTTGGAAGAAGTCAGCGAAAGTGTAATTGTGATCACTGTTTCTTTTCACTGATGTTCATAATACATCTGGCAAGTTCTCCTGCTACAAATTTCTCTTAATCTAATGGTTTAACATATTGCATACTACAATAACACCTGTAGGCAACTTGGCCTTTTTTTTTTTTTTTACTACAATAGTCACTACAGCTCGAATATTTCTGAAATGCATGACAGTAGATATTTTGAATTTCAGATTATTATTATTTTTCTGTTGGATTTTGGGATACCTGTATTTGCATATGTGATGACATATTTTGGAAATGATAAAATTCATATATGTTTTGTATTTATATTTGTATATATTTATTAATTTGAGATTGTTGTTGTTCATAGTTGCCTTCAAGTCAACCTATGGTGACCCTATGTATCAGAGACCTCTAGCTACATTGTACTTTGTTGTTAACTGCCATCAAGTTAACTTCAGCTTATGGCAACCCCATGAATGAGAGGCCTCCAACTCACCTTATCATCAACAGTCCTGCTTATGTCTTGCAGACTCAGAGTCATGGCTTTCTTGATTGAATTTATCCAACTGGAATGTGGTCTTCTTTTCCTACTGACCTCCACCTTACCAAGCATTATTGTCTTTTTTAGTGAGTCAAGTCTTCTCATGATGTGGCCAAAGTACAACAGCCTCATTTTAGTCATTTTGACATCCAAATTGGCTTTAGGATCCATTCATTTTTCTTTTTAGCAATCCATTGTATCCATAGAACTCTTCTCCAGCACCACATCTTGAATGAATTGATTTTCTTCCTATCAGCTTTCTTCAATGTACAGTTTTCACAGTTTATATATATATATATATATATATATATATATATATATGAAATATGATTGCATGGACCATCCTAACCTTATGCAATGTAGTGTATACTCCTCAAATAAAGAATTCCATAATTCACCAGTCTTAAAGGCCTTCACAATATTAAGCTACAAATAAATTAGAAAGGCATTTGGTTTTATTCTGTGTAGGGTATGGGGCATTTTTTTTTCTTTTTTTTTCCTGGAAAGAAGGAATGAAACCCTGTTTGGGGGAGGGATGTCAACAACTCCAGAATTTTTGCCCTCCCCATTTTCAGTGGTTTCTACACACACACACACACACAGAGAGAGAGAGAGAGAGAATGAATAAAACAGAAAATATTGTATTATATGTATGTACTTACATTTTGTTCTCTTAAACTGCTTAATAACCAAAGTTCTCTAGGTGGTACTTGGATAGAGTAAGAATATAAAAAAGAGTCCACAATAATACAACAGAACAAAATAAAATTGCCAGCAAGAGGTTAAAGACCACAAAGCACATAATGAAACCAAAGTAATATAAGCAGTGATAAATTAGTGTAAAGATCTAAAAAAAACTCACTGAAAGATATCCCACAAATGGGACACTAAGACTGGAAACTTCTCACTGGTCTTCCATACTCTCTATCAGAAAAACAACCTGAATCATCCAAGTGGGGAACAGCAAGAAGGTGCTCCCCTCCCCCAGAACCAGGAAGTTACCTAAGGGACTATTTATATTATTATTTTTATTTACATCCTAAATTTCTCCAAACATGGGACTCAAAGCATCTTACAGTGCAAGTTAAAACAAAATAGCAAAAACAGTATGTGATATGGTAGTTTAGGATGTATTAAGCTATTCAATCAATATATCAGTTTAAAACTGTTAAAAACACACTACACACATGTTGCATGTGGAAAGCAGTACATCCATTGCATCCCAACCAGCTAACAGCTGAAGGAGTGCTTGAATAGAAAAATTGTTGCCTATTAGCAATAAGCGGTCATAGAAGGAACCAATCAAGCCTCCTTTGGTAGGAAATTCTACTCCCCAGGAGCACCCAGAGAGAAAGCTCTCTCCCTTGTCCTCACCAGACTATATATTAGAAACACTGTCCAATCAGTGACCAGTTTAATGTATCGTAAGAAGTGACTCTGTTGATTGTAAGATCGGCAGGTTGGCAGTTCCAGGCCCGGATGCTGCTTGATGAGATGAGCTCCTGTCACTAGTCCCAGCTTCTGCCAACCTAGCAGTTCAAAAGCATGCAAATGCAAGTAGATAGATAGGTACCACTTCAATGGGAAGGTAAATAGTATTCTGTGCAATCATGCTGGCCACATGATCACAGAATAGTCTCTGACAACTCTGGCTCTTCGGCTTAGTAACGGAGATGAGCACCATCCCCTATGGTCGGACATGACTTGACAACCTTGTCAAAGGGAAATACCTTTACCTTTACCTTTTTAAGAAATGATACCAGGGTGCTTGAGCTGATCTACTAACTCCTCTGTATGACTTACACTGGCATTCTCAGGGGTTACACCAGTGTAAGTATTTGGCCTGGGGCTGAATTGACACAGGACACCCAGTCACATGCTTCACCTTATGAAATGTAATGCACCTTTATTTAAATTATAGCAGTTATTTCCACATTACACATTTGTTTATACATTTGAATTATTATATTAAAGTGCAATGAAACTCTGTATCCTTTTTGTGCCCATTTTGGTGAAGTATGGGGCTTTACAGACTGCCAGAAATAATGCAGCTTGAGTCCACTTTAATTGCCCTGGCTCAGTGCTAGGGAATCATGGGAACTGTAGTTTTTTTCTAAGACATTGAGCCTTCTATATCAGAGAGCACTGGTGCCACAATAATCTACAGTTTCCATGATTCCCTAGCACTTAGCCAGGGCAGTTAAAGTGGACTCAAGCTGCATTATTTCTGGCAGTCTGTAAAGGCCCTAAATCCTATTTTTTTGATAATGGCTATTGTACTCTAATAAGATCAAATTTACTTTTTCAGTACTTTGTTTTCACTATGCAACACTAGTTGAGCCTTTGTTTACATCTGCTTTTGCTGAAAAATTCAGATATATTTTTAAGATTCTTAAACATCCTTTCTCAAAACAGATATCCAGGCATTTATTTAAAAATAAATTCTAAAACTTGGTTTTAGAGGCCTTGCCAGTTTCTTTTTCTTTCTTCTATCTTTCTCTTAACAGTGAGGCAGTGAAATGAAAGGTGTAAAACCCAATGGACTGGCCTAAAACTGGCAAGATAACTGGCTGTTGATTTAGGCTGTCATTGTCACTGAGGATTTTCTCCATCTGCCATTTGGATAGATTCCTTCTTGTATTTTACTCTCAAAATCACACCAAATGAAGAACCAACTATTCACATGCTCAACTTTGGTGTCATGTGTAATTATTGGTCTGGTCTTGTGGTATCATCTAAACAGCTCAGGAAAATATATATTTTAGTGAGCATAACAATAATATGCAGTGCTAAAAGCATAATGCTATTTTCTCATCTTTGTAATATAATGAAAGGGTTATATTATATCCTTACTCTACTACTCTCTCTTCTCTGTCTTTAAATTTTTCTGCCTGGTTGGTGGTTTATTTATTTATTTATTTTTAAAATAGAATCTGTTGATTATTGCTCAAGTAGTCCATGTGAAATAGTTTCCCATTTTCATCCACTTAGGCTGTTAATTATATTTGCCATTTGTTATTTATGTTGCCTTCTTGGAAAGCTTGTGAAGATAATTTATCTCTTTCACAATATTGTCCTTTCACATACTGCAAACACTAAGCTCCCCCCCGCTCCTTTTAGAGAGAAACTTTTGAGTCAACAATTGCTTGGGAATGCTCCCCCTGTCCTGCCTTGTTTGTTCATTTGCAGTGTTGTTGTTGTCCTCACACTCTAAGCAGAGATCTAATGATTCTTGGAAATGAAACCACCATACAAAACCAAATGGAAAGAAGGCTGTGCTGGGAACTGCCAACAATGACAAATAGAGACTGCCGAGCTTCAAAATCACTGCTCAGATTAATGTGGCATTTGCCCCACATTAAGGTTCTATGAATTTAGAAGACATTACTGTTGGGGGAAATGGCCATAGGGGCTACCTTCAGATTTCAGGATGAAAAAACATTGACCAGGAGGAAGGCCCTTCTGTTATCTCATATGGGTGCTGATGATCTCTTAGGGTCTTTCCAGTGCCAGAGAGGTAGAGTAGACAAGACTGAGAGGCATGTTGAAACTATCTTTCAGTCAGATAGTTGTTAAGATGGGCATGAAGACAGAGATAAATAGTAGGAAGTGTTTGCTTTTTGGTGGCCATTAAAAATAGCAATATTCACCCACTGAACTGCAAATGTTGCTACCATTCATGCTTAAGTGTGCTTTCTACATGTATATATCTATGGCACACATGACACATGGGGAACTTTTGTAGATCCTTTGGTGAATCATTTTTCTTAGTCTTGGATTTGTCCCTGCAGAGTGTTTTTATTTTCCTTTTATTTTCTGGACACCATCTACTAAATGTAAATTACCTAAAGTTTAAATTTTGACACAGCAATATCCTCTCCCACACACATACACCAGTCCTTGCAAAATAACAAAGAGATACATCTCTGTTGGTCTACACAGGGCGGGGGGAAATTTCACTGTGGAATGGTACTGAAGCTTTTAGGGGAGGGGGTAGTGTGAATGGTAGCTTCTGTGTTAATGAGATTCTGAATTTGTTCTGGGCTTTAGTAAGGAAATTAGTTGTCCTTGGATCTAAAGATAAAATATTAGATTATTTGAAACCCTAATCTTAGGCGTTTAACCCTATCCCAAAATAGGCTCAAAACTCTTAAGTAGCTTCTTTAAACTTTGGGCCTTTGTATACTGCTAGAAATAGTGCAATTGAGTCTACTTTAACTGCCCTGGCTCAGTGCTAGGGAATTATGGAAACTGTATTTTTTCTGAGACATTGAGCCTTCTCTGTCAGAGAGCTCTGGTGCCACAATAAACTACAGTTCCCATGATTCCCTAGTACTGAGTCAGGGCAGTTAAAGTGGACTCAGTTTGCACTATTTCTGGCAGTCTGCAAAGGCCCTTAGAATTAAACCCAGAGCAGATTCTCATGAAAGGAACCAGTTGCCAGTGGAAGAGGGAATTGTCTTCATTGGTCCTCAGGTTTTTAACATATAGTACTTTGTGAATTCTTCAATACAACATAGCTTTGGGGAACTAAAGTGTCCAGTAGATGAGAAAATAATAATAATAATAATAATAATAATAATAATAATAATAATAATAATAATAATAATAAATAGCAGTAGCAGCAGCAAATGCCATTTCATTTACGTATTTATCTTATTTCTAACATTTTCCCCAACTCTGGGACATGAGGCAATTTACAAAGTTAGAACAATTATATGTAAAAATTCACATGATTATAACATGCAAAAGTTAAAAATATAATCAAACTATAAATGCATGCAATTTAAATGCATGTCCATTTTAGAAAAAAACATATACAGACAACACATCACATTATTAAAAGCTCTTCCCTCATGAGCAATTACTTCCCAAAGGCTTCTTGAAAAAAATGTGTTTGCCTCTTGATAAAAAGATATCATGGAGAGCACCAACCTATCCTCTGTAGGGAGTTCCTAAGCCTGGGAGCAGCCATCATTTAACATTATTTTAATGTTTATTTTAAAATTATGAAACATTTTCTAATGAAAAACAAATATAAGGATTCATTTTAAATCTTTGTTAAAATTATTGTGTATTTCTTGTCACCATTTGGTGCTTGATTATAAGATCTAAAGAACTGCAATGTCGTGTGTATGCATTGTGTGACAAGGCCAGGAGATCTGGTGATAAATGTCCTTGAAAAAAACCAGACCACTTATGTGTATTGGACTGCACCTGTGAATGTATGAGTAATATGTATTATAAAATATACATGATGTAATGCATTAGCAACCCTAAACTGAAGTTGCATCAGCCTAAGGTATATAAGACTCAAGTGATTGTAAGTAATTGTGGGTCATAGTTGTGGAGTCATTGGCATAAAGAGTCAGTGCAGTGAGTTGGTGTATGTTAGAGAGTATTCTGAAGAGTTCTTGTAGAGCTCTGTGTTGATGTGAGCTGATAAAGGGTAAGTCTGAGTTGTTTGCTTCCGTCCTGGAACTCTACATTTGAAAATAATGGTATCCTCTGTAAATAAATCCTTCACCTTGAGTTGTCTGCTTCTGCTTCTTATCTCATGGTCCTGGCAGAGACACCGAAGCATATTCATGCCTCACCCTCAGCGTGACATTTCCCCCTGTATTTATAGGTTCTTTGTGGCATTACATTTCCAAGTAGGTATTTTCAAAGATTCCGTATAATAATAACCTATTTAACTGCTGTACGTCATTACATAGTTGAGAGCATGAGATTAAGAAAGGAGCGGTAAAATTAGTAAATGAAGTGTTTGAGTTTCTGAACCCATATTTTAGAATCATTTTCTGTAGATGTTCACCATCAAAATCATATGCCTATGACTGGGCTATGTTTATGGGCTTATGTGCTCATGCATGTAGAGCATATTGGAGAGTCCTGTATGACATGTGAGTTCATATACCTGATTTGCAAAAATCAGTTTCCTCTGTAAGTAACATTGTTTGTTATTATGTCTTACATGCAAGGACGCTAACATACATCATATAGAGAAGATCTAAAGGCATAGAATAACTCTCAGAGTGAACCAAGTGGTAGAAGAATCTACAAAATCATTTCTAAAGTTATTTTTTAATTTTTTAATTTTTTTTATTTTTTTTAAAAAATAGATCAAGAGCGAGGAATTCTCTTTACAAAAAGAATCTGATCTTTACACCCTCTGTTATTTTTAAATGAATCTAGACCACATTTAAGCAATGTATACAATTTGTGACTGAACAAATGGTAAAATATGTATGTTTGAGTTTTGTGGGATGGAGGAACTGTAAAGATGATATGCCATAGCAGTTATGAATTGTGGGAACTGGGAACATTCAGAATTTAAGTGGTATGCCGTTGATTCAAAATCATTAAAGTGGCTTCTGTTGCTTAAAACAACTTGCCAACCTAAGCCATATCCATTAAGGGCCAATATCTGAACATGTCTAGCATAAATGACATTTCTGCTAGTTCAAATGACATACCAGACATCTAATTCAAGTCTATGTGCAAGAGGGGAAACCCAATAACCTTTTCCAGCTCCATCCTTCCTGTAAGGGAGCCTGAGGACTTTATCACATGGGAAAAATCCTGTGCAGAAATGGGATTTTAACTCGGGGGGGGGGGGGAACCACACACACACACACACACAAACACAGGTAGATTTTCAGATGACATAGTTGATAAACTGTTGTTAACCCAAATGGAAAGTAGTCAAAAGCTGCTTCTTTTTACTTTTAGAAAATCCTGAAAGTAAAAAGGAGTGGCTTTTGACAACTTTCTGTTCGGATTAACAACAGTTTAACAGCAAAGTGTGTGAAAATCAACCCACTTTTGTGGGTTTCCCCCAGCTTTTAAATCCTGTTTCTGCAGAGGATTTCCCCCGTGTGATAAAGTCCTAAATTGTTGCATGCCTAGGAACAAGAAGGAGAAATGGGCCACCACTTGCACAACTGGAATTACCAACAAAATTCAACTAGCCCTTTGCTAACCTTTTTGTTGTATCTTGGAAAATCCATTTAGTTCTGTCATTGAAAAAAAGTATTTACATTTATTGGTTTTGATACATTGACTTTCTTCCAACCTCACTTGCATTTTCTTTTTTCTTTCTGTTTTCTTATTGGGTTGTATGAGTTCATCTTTTATTCCCAGGCTAAATTTGTGCACTTCTTTTTTGGAATTTTTTTCTCATTTATACAGATGACATAGTTGATAAACTCATTTGATTTTCACAATTTATCTAATTTATACAGTTCCATATGTGCTGTTATCTGATTCACCCAACCTTCCACCACTGACTTCACCTTTTTAAATGCACTTAATACTTTCTGTACACTTTATATTTTTTGAAACATCCTGTAAGCATGACAAATGTGTAAATGCTCAATGCATTATGAAGTGAAAATGTTATCACCTGAGAAGCTCGGAAATGCTACTCACACTTGGAAATGCTACTCACACTTTCAACAATGATTTCAAAACAGATTTCTAGCAGCCATGCCACAGCATGGGAACAGAGTGCCTACTTATAACTTTGTTTCAACTTCTAAATAGTAGAAACATAATGTATTATATAAATATTTACAAAGTTGCTGAACTAGCATGCTGTTTACAGGTTGCAGAACCAAACTTTCCTAGCTACTTTATTTCATTTATTTATTCATTCATTCATTCATTCATTCATGACATATATAGCCTTGGTCCATCATTAGGTTAATCAGGTCTTTCCCCTGCTAGTTTCCTTCTTTAAAAATCTGTATTGATCAATCTCTGACCTTTATTGTGTCAATATTCTTTTTCTTTTTCTTTTTTGTAACTTATACTGACACATCCCTGTTTATTGCCATGGCCCTTTATTGATAAAGCAATTAAAGCCAATGATCAGCTTGTCAGCTTTTAAAATCAAGCCCTTTAGAACAATCCATCAGTTTGTTGAGACATGGAATTTAATTGCTCGTAACATGCATCCTTCTTTGGCTAGAATGTTCAATTGGTGTTCAGTCTAATTTAATTATTTCTTTAAAGAAATGGAGGAGAAAAGCTGGATACTTAACATATCTAAATATGTGGCATGACTCTAAATTTCACTATATATTTTTTTTAAAAGGCCTTGATTTCAAAAGAAGAACAGAGGACCTCAGAGAAGTTGGCTCTTTTTATCCAAAAACTGAGATGGGAGTATAAGTACTCCTTAAGACCATTTCAGTTCTGGTTCAGCTTTTTCATAACACTAGAATTTACCAATGGCAAAACATACCTTGTTGACTGTTAGAAATTAATACATTACAAAATTGAAATGTTTATCTGCTTTGCCTTCATTAGCTTCCATGAGGGAAATTTCTGTCTTGAAAAGTGTAAGCTTTGATCCACTAACATTATCCTAATATTGCCTTCCCTAATTTACAGTTCAGTAATGTCATGTTATTCGCAGGTTTTGAATACTTCTGAGGACAGATTGAATTGCAAAGACACTTCTGTTCTTCTCTCTCTTCCTCCTAAGCTGGGATCATTAGAGTTACAAAGCATAGTCCCATATATTTTTCATCCTCAGTAAGAAATAGTATCTTAGTGTGTCAAGGTATTCAATAGAGAAATGTGTCACCATTGCAGTATCTTTTCAGAATTTGAAACCCTAAAACATATTTTGTGCAGAAATAATGGTTAATTCAGAAAACAATGTTTTTTATGTAAAAACTTTGTGGAGTTTTTCACATTTAAAGATTCACTTCCTTAGTAACTATTATGTACAAACCACTGAGTATTCATTCCCCAGTTTTCAAATTTCTTTCATATTTCTGATCTGATGTAAACTATAGATTTTTTTTGTAGGTGATTATGGTTGTAATAACAGTAGAATTCAGGAAAAAAAACCTTTTATATAATTTTTCCATGCATCCTATCAGTTTGATATATCCATTAATGACTCTCAGAGAAAATAAAGTCCATTTAAAGTGAGGGAATGGTCTATATTGGTCGAAGTTATGGTCTGATGAAAGATATTTTGGTAATTGAGTCACAACAGTAAATGACACTTTGCAATAAACATTTAATAATAACAAATTGAATAACCAATGTGAAATATCATGTAGTTTCATAATAGCATGAAAAGACAGCAAACTGATGATTGTATTTATTAGTTTTCAAATTCTTTCAGACATAATATATTGATAAACAATTCTGCTGAGGTGCCTGCCTCACTCTCCTTCATGGTAGTGCTGTCCTCCTTCTGGCCAGTCAAAGATCATAAAATGAATACTTTTCAGCCCTCTTTATAATGATTTCCAAATATTTTCAATGTGTTTTTTTAATCTACAAAACATCTTCTTGAAAGTGGGTCATACTTCCTTTTGCAGTTCCTCTGTCAGCAAATGTAATATTGTGCTTGACATACATGGTTTGAACAGAAGAACTAAGCATACTAAACAGAGTACGAAAACTTACTAGTATTATTTTAATCAATGAATTAGGCCCCTCAAAAAAAGAACAGAAAAAATTGTACTAAACAAATTCGATATTTTTTAAAAAAAACAAAAAAACACAACCCTTCATGTACTATGCAATAATACCATATATGTTTGGTTCACTGAGCAAACATATTTGAACAATTAATATTGAAACATGATTACTACTGGAAAGCCTGTGGTCAAAAACATTTATTTAATTTAACTTTGTTTAGTGTCATCCCACAATAATATTTTCCAATTGATGATGACATCACTCCATTGTTTTGTTAAGCATCCTTTTGGCCAGCCATTATCAGCCTTGGGGAAAGGGGGGGAATTGGGCACCTGTGTCCTCCTTTTTGTAAGCTATCATCAGCCTTGGGGAAGGGGGTGGGATCAGGGATCTGTGCCCTCCTTTTGGCCAGCCGTCATCAGCCTTTGGGAAGGGGAGGAATCGGGGGTCTGTGCCCTCCTTTTGGCCAGCCATCATCAGCCTTGGGGAATCAGGGGTCTGTGTCCTCCTTTTTGCAAGCCATCATGAGCCTTGGGGAAAGAGGGGGAAATTGGGGGTCTGTGGTCAGCTGATGCCTTGGGGAAAGGAGGGAGGGAAAATCAGATGTCTATGTCCTCCTTTTGGCTTGCCATCATCAGCCTTGGGGAAAGAGGGGGAAATTGGGGGTCTGTGGTCTCCTTTTTGCCAGCCATCATCAGCCTTGGAAAAGGGGGGGGGGGAATCGGAGGTCTGTGCCCTCCTTTTTGCAAGCCATCATCAGCCTTGGGGAAAAGGGGAGAAGAATCAGAGGTCTATGTCCTCCTTTTGGCCAACCATCATCAGCCTTGGGGAAGGGGCTGGGATCAGGGATTTTTGCCCTCCTTTTGGCCAGATATCATCAGTCTTGGGGAAAGTGGGGGAATTGGGGGTCTATGCCCTCCTTTTGGCCAGCCATCATCAGCCTTAGGGAAAGTTGTGGGGAAAGAAGGAAAATCACCCACAGGTCACACTGCAATGCAAAGGCAGCACTGTTGGTGGGGAGGAAGGCTGATTTCCCCAAAGTGAGTGAGGATGGTAAACAATTCAGTCCATTTTCTATGTAACAACCCTGCTGAACCAGAAAGTAGAGGACAAACCAAGATGGGTGGTCTAATTTAGCTTGGTAGGAATATTTTCTTTACCAATCTTATACTATCAGTTTGATGCCAAGTTTATGAATATGATCATTTTATTTCATGGAAAAAATGGCATTAATTGCATTATGTTGTACATATAATTCATAGGAATTATTTAGATCTTTTTTTAATTTTTGCTGCCATCTACACCTTTTCAAGAGAGTATAAGAAGTACAAGTAAATCAACAGCCTATGCAATGCTCCATGCTGATTCTAATTTGTACTGCTATCTCTGTGTTTGAAATGCCAATATATCAGATGGCAGGTAATATATGCTTGTAGTATGCAGCAGTAGTTTAGATCCACCTTCTGAAAGTTGTTTAACAATGCATGCCAATAGGTGTTTTGAATATACAGTGGACTTTGGTAGCTGCTGGGATTTGATTCTAGGACACCCATGAATACCAAAATCCATGGATATTCATGTCCCATCAAATATAATGAAAAGACCCTGAGCATCGACAGTGGTAGTGTGACCCTGCTGGTGCTCTTACACCTCTCAGCGGCTTTTGCTACAATATAGATCACAACATCCTCTTGGATTGCCTGAGAAGGTTAGGAATCAGAGGCACTGCATTGCAGTGGTTCCATTCCTTCCTCTTGGGAAGATTCCAGAGGGTGTTGCTTAATTGCAGCATCCCTCAGGGCGCAATCCTGTTCCCGATGTTGTTCAATATATACATGAAGCCGCTGGGAGAGATCATCCGGAGACATGGTGCGGAGTGTTATCAGTATGCTGATGACACCCAAATATATTTCTCCATGTTTCGATCATCGGCTGACTTCAGATGGCATCTCTCCTCTCAATGACTATCTTAAGGCAGTAAGGCTGGATGAGGAAAAACAGATTGAGATTGAATCCAGATAAAACTGAGGCACTAACAGTAGCATCCCCAAAACTAGGTACTGGGATACAACCTCCAGTCCTGGACAGGGTCATACTCTTTGTGAAGGACTGTGTTCGCAGTCTGGCGGTGCTCTTGGATGCGTCGCTCCAGATGGCTAATTATGTAAATGCAATGGTCAAGAGCGCCAGTTATCAGCTTCAGCTGATACGCCAGCTGAGCCCTTTCCTGGAAGTAAGAAATCTTGGAACAGTGATACATGCACTGGTAACCTCTTGTCTTGATTTCCGTAATGAGCTTTACATGGGGCTACCCTCATGCTTAGTCCGGAAACTTCAACTAGTACAAAACATGGCAGCCAGACTGGTCTCCAGTACATCTAGGAAAGACCACATAACACTGGTCCTATGATCACTACACTGGCAGCCGATTAGCTTCTGGGCACAGTACAAGGTGTTGGTTATCACCTTTAAAGCCATACATGGCTTGGGTCCAACCTATCTTCGGGACTGCCTTCTTCCATACAATCCGCCCCACATGCTCCGGTCCTCTGCGAGGAATTTGCTTCAGCCTCTTAAAACTAGGCTTTTTGCAACCTCCCAGAGGACTTTTTTATCCATCGCTCCCAGATTGTGGAATGGCCTGCCAGATGAGATCCATCAGATTACCAACCTAAACAGCTTTAAAAAAGCTGTAAAGATGGATCTCTTCCATCAGGCCTTTCCTGATTAGTCTTCCCAGCCTAAGGAGTGAGCTCAGCTCTCCCCCGTTCCTTTATATATCTGCTATTCAATATCTGCCCTGCTATTATGATTTTGTTAATTGTTTAATTGTTTGTTCATTGTTGTTTTAATTATATGATGTTTAATGCTGTTTTAAGGGGTGGGTGGGTGGGTTTTGGGATTGTATATTGGGATGTTTTACTATTGTAAGCTGCCCCGATTGCACTGCATAGGGGCGGGATATAAATAAAAAAATATTATTGTTGTTATTGTTGTTGTTGTCGTTGTAAAGTGATGTCCCTTATAGTAAATGGCAAAATTAAAGTTTGTGTTTTGGATTTAAAAAAAATATTTTCAAGCTGTGGATGCTTCAATCCATGAATAAAATAATCTGTGAATATGGAGGACTGTCTGTATAGTGTGCAAGATGAAAGTGGAAATAAAGGGGCAGGTTTCATACATTCCAGCTACAACTACCTTTTGTGAGTATACTACACTCTTATAGCTCTTAAAGCGCTTACAAAAAGCAGATATTTCCAACCACCACAGTGTTTAAAATTCTTGTACAAATGACCCATTCTAGAGTAAATAAAGTAGTCCATGCAACACAACACTTTCAGTGTTTTCAAGTCCTTACTTTGTGCATGCCAAAGCTGGTAATTTGAGCCTAATTTGTATATTTATAATACATGCTCTGAAAACATTGCATAACATATGTTACAAAATTCTGTTCATTCAAAAGATTAATTAGCCTCATACAATTCTTAAGTTCAACTAGAACAGATTATTCGACAAGATGGTAATATGCCCAACTGAAGAAAAAAAAAAAGCTGGTGTCAGAATTGCTAGTGCCAGGATGGCAACAATGGGGCTGTATGTACATATGTTTCAGAGAGATTTCCTTTCCACCAGGCATTTAGCTGTCTTGCAACTATTAATCAGCCTGGATCCTAAAGCAGCTGCTTTCAGATTAATTAGAAAGAATCCAGGAAATAATTCAACTGAATGTAACTTTTGTGTAAGTGTGGTGAAGGCAATTAAGAATAAGTATAGTCATTACTGAGACTGCCAGGAAATGTGCCAAAGAACTGGAAAGTTATAAAACTCTCTACTGATTCTCTAGTTATAACAACATATCCATAAATAGTGATCAGGAACATGCAGAGTTCTAAATCTCAAAACAGTGCATAAATAAGGTTTTAGAATGGAAAAAAAGGGAAAAAACTATGTCTCCAGAGAGAAGGACAAAAATCTTTTGGAAAAAAAATAGTTCAGCTCTTTGAAAGCTCTCTTTATTCCTTCTTTATTGTGGCCTCAGACAGTCCCCCTTTCCTATAGTAAATGGTGATTCTTTGCCTAGATTAGTTTTCTGCTTCAACAGAGACATCAGCAGTAACCAAGTGATGCATCTTTCTAAAACACTACAGAGACTGGGTGACATGAGAGCCTGGCTGAAACATATCTATAGTATAATTTTAAGAATTAACCTGCTGTGCTACACAAATTGGCATGCTTGATATAGAGTAACTAAACCTATGAGGAAGAATACACATGAGGAAGAATTCAGTTTGCTTTTGCTTAAACATACAGGGAAGGACAAGGGACCTTAGCACACTGCTTTTTAAATTGACTTACCTCTTCTAGTTTAAATTTTAATTTGTTGACATACTGATTTTATCAGAAGGATTTTGCCACCGAATCTGCTGCCCAGGTCCATCCTGGGTCCATTCCCCACTCACAGGGGTGCTCCGGCAGTCATTTTCTTAAGCCAGAAACCTCCCAGCTTCAGAAAAAGAGGCACGCTGAGCACCCCTGTGAGCGGGGATGGACCTGGGCAGCAGATTCAGTGGCAAAATCCTTCTAATAACATCAGGATGTCACCCAAATTAAAATTTAAATCGAGAGAGGTAAGTCGGTTTAAAAAGTGATTCAATAAAGTGAAAGATTTCACTCCCTCCTCTCCTCTCCTCATTGCTGAGGTAATTAAATGCAAAATAGTTTTGTACTTTAAACTCAGTGTGCAGCAATTCAAGATGTGGATTGTGGTGAAGTGACAGTCATCTGACTATTTTCTGCCTGCATCCTTATACCCATCTAAAGAACATATGTAGAGGAAAGAAACAATGGATGTTATCCTCGCTTGGTTCCCACCCTCATTGAAGGTTAGTTCTTCTGAGGTGGTAGGCCTGTGTTTGATCTATGCTACTTTAGACTACAGATAAAGACCTATATCAAAAACTGGGTGGACATAAGAAGAACCTTCCTGGATCCTAACTAAGGTCTATCTAGCTATTTGTCTTGTTTCTTACAGCAGCCAATGAGATGCCTTCAGGAAGCACACAATTAAGTCATAACTACAACACAACCTCACTCCAAACCTACAGATTATATTATTATTGTCATAATAACTTGTAGAACCAGCATGGTGTGGTGGTTTGAGTGATGAACTATGACTCTAGAGATTAAGACTCATTTCCCTGCTTGACCACAGAAACCCATTGGGTGATGTTGGGCACGTTACACACTCAGCCACAGAAAGCCCCGTGAAATCCCTGTGAGAGGTTCACCTTAGGGTCAACATAAATCAGAAATGACTTGAAGCCATGCAACTGTCATGGTCAGCCCTGAGGAGGACTCGGAGGACAAGGAGGAGGCCTTGGCTCCTCACGTGCAGGGAGATCTTGAGGCTGTGACAGAGCCTCATTCTGCCCTCCTAGGTTCCAACTCTTTGAAACCCAGCCCCTGCAGAGATGGCTCAGCCTGTTACCAGCATGGTGGAGGCTCCTCCAGAGGACTCTGAAGCCCAGCAGCCCAGCCTTGTTTCAGCAGAGAGCTCAACACTGGGAGACTTAGCCCAGCAGGCCATCCCTACCTTCAGTCAGAGGAGAGCTGAAAGGGCGTGTCTGCGATGTTCAAAGAGGCTTGCTGAGAAACGCTCAGCTAACACTTAACAGGTGCTGCACTGTGGTGTTATGATATAAGGCACCTGAGGAACGCTGACTCTTTTATCAGAAGCTATTGAGTTCCCTTTGAGTGAATGCTGCTGGCTCTGACTTCCTCATGCTTAGACTATTTTGGAACAATGACTCTGGACTGGACTCTTGACTTAATAATAATAATAATAATAATAATAATAATACAATTTATTTATACACCTCCCCTTTGAGGTCAATTGGGGCGGCTTACAGTGTTAAAATCCAATACATCAACAACCCACATCCCTCCCCCCCTTAAAAAGTTATTAAATCAATTACAAGTTAAAACAATATAAACAATAATTTAAAAAACATCAATAAAGATAATAGGACATAAGGAATTGCGGCCACGTTACAATTCCTTTCAAGAGAGGGCATGAGAAGCTCCCCTAAGAGAGGGGAACTCCAAAGAAAGAGGTTACCCTGTGACACCTTGACCTTGGACCAAACTGATATTTGTGCATTCCTGGAATTCCTGAACTTGGACTGGCTTCTAACTATTCTCTTTGGACAAAGCAGAGGTCTGTAACTTTAGTTTGTTTGCTGTCAGCTCAGCTTGAGTTTGTCTCTGTTTGGTGTGTGTGTGCTGGCAGCTTTCCAGGACAGCAACAACAGCAATAACATGTAGCTGTTGATAGCTTGTCATCCTTCAATCTGAAGACCTTTAACCTAGCAATGTAGAAGATAATATAGTTTACTATGCTCTCTTCTCTGTGTTCAGTGAATGTGCACATGGATTTTAGTGAGGCAACATCAAACAAGTTCATTCCTTATTATTATAGGGCCCCTGCTTTTGCATTTAATGTTTGTAATCTTTGAAAGGAATTCAATAAAGGAATAGCTTGCAGCAATCTAATTTGTTTGTGACCATAGATTGTCTGACAATGGTCAGATTTGCACTTTCTAGGGAAGGATATAGTTGGGGCAACACCAAAGCCATGCAAAGAAACACGGCTTGGCAACAGTATAGCCAGGCATAAATTGTGGTTATGCTCTCATACATGCAAGTCATAGCTATCAAGTGACTATAATCTGCCTTCAATTACTTGAGCAGTGTAGTACCACACCATCTTCCATATAGGACTAGTCTAGAACTAGATCAGATTTCAAAGACAGACTAAAAACCAGTTACCAATAATTCTTTCTGTCATCTGCAGCCTCCTGGCTTGAGATGTTTAGGATAGATATAATTCTGTACCCAGCTGCAGGTCAGAAATACACACTGTTTTAACAGCTAAGAGGGAGGAGCTGCATAGTTTAAAATGTTACTTTTAGTTTTCATGGTACAAACAAAAAATATCCTTGTTGTGTGCCATTGAGGCTGAAGTACCTACTTGGCTGCTAAAATAATGCAAAAAGAAAAGTGTTTTTCTCCAGTCATGTCCCTTTTTCCTAAGCTAGATTGGTACCTTGAGGGATTTTCTAAAACTATATTCATAATGAGAAGTGAAAAAGAGCTGATTTTATTGGAACTTAGATATGATTCAAGTTGTGCCCAATATCTGTAAATGGAGGAAATGTAATAAACACTATAATCTGATTCCTTATTAATATGTAGTTTAAACATGGACCCTGGAACAAATCAAGACTTTGTTCTGCAGTGAAGCCAAGATCTCAAGGCTTCAGACTCATTTTCAGAAGCCCTCCCCCCTGATATAACATGAACTGAGTAGGAATTTTGACCATTTCCCGGATTGGCCTGGGACATGGCTTTGCTAGACCTTGCAATGGCTTTCAATACTTTCCATTGTATCTTTCTAAGGGATTTGGCTGGAATAGGATTGAGGATATGATTTTTATGCTCTTTCGAAAAACAGAATGGGTATATATGTATTATTTGATAAGAATAAGGGCCTGTATCCCATGCTGTGCTCATGATGTTATACCAAAGTTGTGGTTGAAAAATAGAACAGGCTAATAATAACAAGCTTCATCATTCAAATGGCAATTCCAAATTGACTGAGAACATATATGAATGAACTCACTATAGCTAGGATGGCAATAGAACAATTACAAAAAGTAACACTGCTTAGAATGTGCAACATTATTTTTTACCATACCAGAGGTAGGCATGCCACCTGTATCACAAGTTGAATCCTTCAAGGTTTAGACTTTTTGGTTGCTAAGTCTAATCCAGTCTGACAGGTATACTAAGGCGTTTGCTTGGTAATATAGATATAAATCTGGTAAATTCCATCCTCCATTTAATGCTTTCCAGCTTACTCTTGTTTATTTTTTCCTTCCCAGAGGAATTTTTTAAAGTTCTTTTTCCAGACATCAAATGGTTTGCTATTTGTTATTATTGGAAGATTTGCAAATAGAAAATTGAATTTTGGCAGCATTGACATTTTGATTGTTGTTATTTTACCTAAGAAAGATAATGTCAGCTTTGGCCATCTCTGCAGGTCCTGTTGTATGGTCTTCCACTTTTTTTTTTTTAATAGTTATTGTCAAATAAATCAGTGTTCTTATTGGTAAGCCAAATACCCAGATATTTCGCTTTTTTAACTGTTTTACATTTAGATTTTTCTGCAGAAGATTTTTTTTTTCTGGAATAGTCATGTTTTTTGTTATGAACACTGATTTGTCATTGTTAATTTTGAAGCCCGCTATTTTCCCAAAGTCTGTAAGTGTGTTCATCAATTTGTCAATACAATTCAGAGGATCTTCCAAAAATATTGCTAGGTCATCTGCATAAACTCTAAGGGACTATTCTTTACCTTTTATTTTTGTTCCTGTTATCTCTGAGTCTGATCTGATTTTATTATTCAGCATTTCCAGTACTGTGATGAAAAGAATAGGGGATAATGGGAATCCTTGCCTAGTGCCTGTTAGTACAGGCATTGGCTCTCATTTTTATCCATTTATCATTAAGTAAGTATATTGTTCTTTATATATATATTCTTCCCCCGATTTAGAAAGTTATCTCCTACCTTTATTTTATTTTTCCTAATACTCTTAAGATACAGTCCCATTTTATGTTATCGAAAGCTTTTTCAGCATCTGCCGGGAATAATGCAAATTTCTTTTCATTGTTTTTCTCATAGTATTCAATGAGGTCTATAATGGTTCTCGTATTCTCTTTTAATTGTCTTGATGGGAGGAATCCTACTTGGTCTTCATGTATTATATCTTTTAGCACTTCTTTGAATCTGTTTGCTAATATTACTGTGAATATTTTACAATCTAAATTTAAGAGTGATATAGGGTGATAATTGTCCATTCTTGTTTTTTTCTTTTCCTTCTTTATGCTTTAGCACAATGTTTGTGTATTTCCAAGATTCTGGTATTCCTTCCTTTATGATTGAATTAAAGGTATCTTTCAAAGGCTTTTTAATTACGTCTTCAAACTTTTTGTAGAAAAGCGCCATAAATCCATCTGGGCCTGGGGCCTTATCTAGTTTCAAAGTTCAAATCATCTTTGTGATTTTGTCCTCTTTCATTTCTTTATTTAATTTTCCATGGCAATTATCTGGAAGTGTAAAATTAATTTGCATTTGGAGAAAATCTTGTAATAAGCTGTTTTCATGTTCTGTTCTCAGTGTTTGCTTATATAATCAGGTGTAGAACTCCAAGAATTTGTTCTTTATTTCTTTCTGTACTGTTACTAGTTCTTCATTATCTTGTATTTTCTCTATCATCCTCATCTCTCTTTTTCTTCTCAGCCTGTTGGCTAACCACTTCCTGGTTTTGTTTGTCAATTCGAAATGATTCTGGTGGGTTTCTTGTAGTTTTTTTATTCTTCTGTATCATTATTTCTTCTTGCAGTTTTTTTTTTTTGAAGAAGTTTTATATAATTCTTGATTTCCTTTGAGGTTGGATAAGCCTCTAATTCTTTCTCTTTTTGCCTCATTTCTTGTGCCATTTTTTGTACATTTTCCTTATTTTTTAAAAAAATTCTGCTCCCCTTTGTATTAGCAGCCCCCTTATCACTGCTTTGCCAGCATCCCAAATTATCTTATTATTGCTATCCCTTGTTGTGTTTTCTTGAAATACAATTCTATTTGTTTTGGGTTTTTTTTTTTAATTTTTGGAAAGATTTCTTATCTAAGAATAAGAGGTTGTTTAATCTCCAAGAATATTGTAAAAATAAAATACATAAAAATTTTGAACACTATTTTGTCCAGAAATCTATCTTTATGGTATGGGGGGGGAGGGGGGGGAACAAGTCAAATTTCTACTCTAAGATACCAGGCTGGTTGTCCCCCCAAAAGGCACTACTCGAAAGAACAAAGATAAGTGCAAGGTGGCTAAGATATTGGGATATTCTAAAAAAAGACAACCAACAATATGTAATGAAAGCTACAGAAGAAATCGCAGAATTTGAATTCAAGAATCAATGGCTGGTTTACTACCAATTAACAGAAAGATATAAATCAGACAAAAAAGAATTTGATTTTGAACTGCAAAAGAATGAACCAGACAAATTACTAGAAGGAAAGGTCACAAAGCAAATAACAAAAATCTACAAAATACCTCTTAATAGAAACCAAGAGCAGGAAATCATCAAAGGGAATATGATACAATGGGCAAAAGATATTGGCAAAAACATAGATCTAGAAAGCTGGCAATACTCCAGAAAGAAAACATTTCAATTCAGTAGATGTCAAAATGTCAGAGAGAGCTACCTAAAGATGGCATATAGATGGCAATCCCTTACTTCATCCAGATTAGCTAAAATCTATAAAAGCAGAGAAATTAAATGCTGGAAATGTGCTAGAGCAGTTGGTGATTGGTTCCATATGTGGTGGCAATGTCCTGAGATTTAAAAGTTATGGGAAGAAATCTATATAGAAATTTTAAAAAAATGATATAAAATTTCAAATGCTACCCAACATTTATTTACTAAATATGACTAACAAAATAACAGACATCAAAGCAAATTTTTTTGAAAAACAGTGCTATACATGCTTACATCTTCCAGAGTTCTTATTGCACAAAAATGGAAATCAAAAGAAACACCTACAATAGAAGATTGGCTACTAAAATCTCGAGATAACATAGAGCTAGATAGATTAACAAACCTGATAGAAGGAAGCTCCACAGATGTAACAAGCACAGACTGGGTAAAATTGAAAAATTATTGTAAAAATTGATGATCATATATGAATAATGTCTATAAAACTTAGAAACAGCTCAAGCAGCACTATAAGTACAAAAATAACTACAATAAAAAGGGAACGGTTTTATATTTCTTTACTCGCTCCAAAACCAGGTAATTCAATAGAATGCTCAAAGACCATTCATATTGTTTAAAGATGGAAAAACAAGAAGAAACTTTATTTTAAAATGTACTTTTGTAAATGTAATTAAAAGTATTTCAATAATAATAATAATAATAATAATAAAGAATGTGAAACATTATATAACAATATCTTACTGATTCCTAGATACTTAGATAGAGTATGAGTTGTCCCAAACTCTATTGGTAGCATATGGTAGAAAACTGATAATGGTGTTAGTGGTGATGTGAGCATAAATCCCATAGTGTACTAGTGATGCAATACCAGTGCATAGAAGCTTCTTCTCCTCCCCTTCTTGCTGTCACTATCAGCTCTATCTCCAAACTATTTCTGGAGTGTTACCCACTCACCAATGTGGGATTTTGGACTACAAAGAGGGCTGAAGTGTGAACAGGAGATAATTTCCCTCTAAAGGAAGCTGTTCTGCAAACAGTATGCAGGCCTGGCTCTATCCTATGAAAGGACTAATCAGACAGGTGGAGAAGGAAATATCTTTTTAACTTAAGGTTTGTACCAGGGGAAAGGGACATTGTTTGCCTGTTTCAATTGACTTAATGTTAATGGTTACTGTCAGTCACAATATGCTAGCAATCAGCTTTCAAGGTTATATATGGGAAGAAGAAATCCAAATTGATAAAGTCTGATCAGTGTTTTTTTTTTTTTTTCCCCTAATGGGCTGAGAACTTAGTTTTTTGAAATTGCTGAGCTTCAAAGATGGGGTTATGGTGGAAAGTGGACACAATGAATTTAATTGTTATGGCTGAATATGTAGGTAGTTATTCAATTGGAAAGGGAATTGAAATGGAAAAGCATAGAATAAGATTTGGGTTAGCTGGAAGAGAGGCAGTGGTGTCAGCAACAACACAGACGCCAGAGAGCTAGTCGAGATGTTGAAATAAATAAAGGTCAGAGCTGAAAAGGATCTGTAGATGAAGGCAGGACGATTCTTGAGGCACCTTTCAGGGAGAGCAAAAGCCTGACTGGCCACTGAGGCATCAAATCCTAAACCAGAAGTTAGGAGATTATTTATACAGCTCAAGGGGCCAGATTAAACATAAAACAGTGCATACCAAGTCTGCAGGATAAAGTTTGTGAGTTCACTAGGACAGAGGTTGATAGCAGTTTTGGCTATTGGTTGTTCAGAAAAAGGAATTTGGAAACCAATTTGTATGAAATCTCTGCAGCCAAAACATCAATAATGAGTTACATTTATGAGTGTATTCATTATGCGTTAATTGGTGCAATTAATCAAGTACCACTTCAGATATTAAATATTAAAACCTTCGAACTGATTAGTCATTGACATTGATAATAAGAGGGAACTCTTAAACATCTTCATCCCCTTCTGATTTCTGCAAGAAGAAGAAGTACATTTAATTTTGTGTTGTTTTAACAATTGTTGTACCCCGCCCCGATTGCTGCGCAGAGGGGCGGGCTATAAATAAAAATTTATTATTATTATTATTATATACATGTAGATGTACTACATCTTTCTTTCCAGTTTTTGAATCCCACAAAGTAAATTTTCCTTACAGAGCCAATCTAGAGCTAACCACTAAATATGATTATTGGGGTGAAATAATCTTTCTCAACATTAAGAATTCCAGGCAACTGAAAAAAAATTACATGTTAATTTATGTTTTGAATACATGCCCACAATACATGCCCACGATACTGAAAATTTAACTTTCAAAATTTATGGGGTTTCTTTTATTTTTGTGTTTTATTTTCAGATATATGAGCAAAGGAATGATTGTTTGTTTGAAATATTTACATCTTGCTCCTCAAGAAAAAGAGATTGGTTAAAACAAGAAAAAAAGAGAGAAACCATTTTTAAAATGGGTTTAAATGAATTTCACATTCATTTTCAAAATATGATAACAACCCCCTGGTAACAAATGTTAGATGTAGCAGCAATAGTGGGACCCTGTTAAACCTCAGTGACCCAAAGCCCTTTGTAAAAATAACACTGCTATAAAGTAAAGTAAAGTAAAAACCCTGCTATATTTGTTGTACATGTCTTTTCTTGCAACAGAACAGGTGTACATAACGTAATGGTCTAAACCAGGGGTAGGCAACTTTTGCTTACCTGGAGCCAGTCCGCTGGTCTCGAGGTCTTCCACGGGCTGAGGGGAGGAAAATGGTGCCACGCGCGCATGTTCACATGCACATGTGCAGTATGCCAGAAGTACTGCACATGTGCACACATGCTCGCTCGCGCATGCGCAGTACTTCTGGCATACTGCGCATGCACGAGTGAGCGAGTCACAGCCACCATTTTGTTTTCCAAAATAGCGCCGTGACTCGCTCGCGCATGTGCAGTACTCCGGCGCATGAGCAAATGAGTCACATTGCCATTTTGGAAAACAAAATGGCGGTGGCAGCACGTGGCAGTGGGGGCAGTGGCAGGACCGGGCTAGGGCTGGTCCAAAGGCCTCGGGTGGCTGGATCCAGCCCCAGGCCGTAGGTTGCTGACCCCTGGTCTAAACCACAGAAAAATAGAAGAAATCAAATTAGGAAAATTGGTCTCATTCCTAACGTGGGTATCAAAATATGAAGGGTCAAGCAGTAGCATCACTGTGGAGATGCAGGCTTCACTAGGTGAAGCCCAGAAGGGAGGTGACACCCCAGAAGAGGGGGTGACACCTGGTCAGTCCCCTGCCCCTCACGGGGCCTTTCCAGGACTGTGGACCTGCTCTCCAGGCCTTCCTGAGACCTTGAACCCATTCTCCAGGCTGCCGTGGGGCTGCAGGACCACACACATGATTCTCTGGTGTGTGTGCATGTGTGTGTGCTCACATGTGGCATGCACACCAGAAGTCCCACCACCAGAGGCTTCACTCCGTAATGGGTGTCACAAGTCGTGGGACATCACTGGAGTCAAGTATTGGAAGTTTGAACTGAACCATCAAGCTAAATGACAATCTGTGAAGTTGCCACAACATAGGCTCAGAATTTGTAACTATAGTTATAAATAATAGCATTCTGAGTAACATGTTAATTGGAACTATGTTGAATTTTACATGATGAGACTTTTTCCATTCAAATTTGCATAGATTGTTGTTGTTGTTATTGTTGTTGTTGTTGTATGCCTTCAAGCCATTTCCAACTTAATGGGACCCTAAGGCAACCCTATCATGGGATTTTCTTGGCAAGATTTGTTCAGAGGGGGTGTTTGCCTTTGTCTCCCTCTGAGGTTGAGAGAGTGTGGCTCGCCTAAGATCACCCATGGGTTTCCATGGCCAAGCAGGAATTTGAACTTTAGTCTCCAGACTCATAGCCCAATGCTCAATCCAGTACACTTCATTTTTTTAGTTATATAACTATTTTTACAATCTGTCTATTATACCATTTAGCTATCAGGTTGTTGAAACAACCTATCATGAAGGAAAGGAATAAATTAATTTAAAATGAAGTAGGCTGAAGGTCATTTCATAAAAAAGCAATGGCAAAATGGAAAGTGGCTGTCCTTTCTATATGAATATAGTGCTGGAAAGTGAAATGCATGCTAGTCTAGCAATGGAGCACTTCATAAATGGTGCATTCATAGCAAGCACTTATCTAGGTGCTATTATTAAAAGGAATATTGATGAGCTAGATAAAACATTGAGTGTGTATGCAAACAAAAGTGATTTCTTTTCTCTTTTATTTTTGATTATACGTTGTATTATATGGTTTATATCAGCTGCTGATATCTGTTGCCTTGACAAATTCTGTACCATGATCTCATTTTAATTTATTTTACTCTCTTGTGATAAAGTCACACATTACATATGGGATACCAGAAAAGTACCAGAGGTAGTTATAGGAGGAACATATTCTAAATGTGATGGAGTAGCAGAGTTACTGTTTTAGTCAGTATGTCTGTCTTAATATCTTTAATACCTTAAGCTTCTGAGCGGATGCACTATAAATATTTTTCAAACTGTCTTTCTCAATATGTATTGTATCCGATGGTTGTGATATTTAATATTCTACTTGTCCACACAGAAGACACCTTTACAATTATTGTATTCACCCTAGAGCATTTTATGAAGTTGGAGATTGTGAAAGATTATATAACTACTTTGTTAATAATAATAATAATAATAATAATAAATTTTATTTTTATCCCGCCCCTCTGCATAGCAATCGGGGCGGCTCACAACAATTAAAATACAATAATTAAAATACATTTAAGTATCCCGATCCCTCCACCCATCCCTCCCACCCCTTAAGACCGAATTAAACTAGAAAAAATTAGAACAAGGTCAATAAAAACAGAGTGATAAAATAATAGTGACAACACAACAGAGAGTCTGGGGAGAGGATTCAATATTCATTCCTCAAGGGTCAATCTGGGAATGCCTGCCGGAAGAGATCCGTCTTAACTGCTTTCTTAAAAGCCGCGAGTGTTGTAATAAGACGGATCTCATCCGGCAGGCCATTCCATAGCTTGGGGGCAGTCAACGAAAATGCCCTCTGCGAGGTCTGATTGAGCTTGGCTTTTGGTTGATGAAGTAAGTTCTTCCCGGCTGACCGAAGGGCACGGGGGGGCTCATATGGGGAGAGGCGGTCCCTAAGATAAGTTGGACCCAAGCCATGTAGGGCTTTAAAGGTCAAAACCAACACCTTGTACTGCGCCCGGAAACTAATTGGCAGCCAGTGGAGGGATTTGAGCACAGGTGTAATATGTTCCCTCCTAGATGTACCGGTAATTAACCTGGCTGCCATATTTTGTACTAACTGAAGTTTCCGAGTTAGGCACAAGGGTAGCCCCATGTAGAGTGCATTGCAGTAATCTAAGCGTGAGGTTACCAGTGCGTGCACAACAGTTTCCAGGTCTTTCCTATCCAGGAATGGGCGCAGCTGGCGTATCAGCCGAAGCTGATAGCAGGCACTCCTGACTGTCGCACTCACCTGACTAGTCATATGAAGCGATGAGTCAAGGAGTACCCCCAGACTGCGCACACAGTCCTTGGAGGGGAGTGTGACCCCGTCCAGGACTGGGGGCTGTAATCCCAGGCCCGGATTTAGACCTGTAACCGTGAGCACCTCCGTTTTGTCTGGATTCAGCTTCAATTTATTTTTCCTCATCCAATCCATTACCGCTCTAAGACAGTCATTGAGAGGAGAGACGCCATCAGAGGTCTGAGACGATGATCTGGTCATGGAGAAATAAATCTGGGTGTCATCAGCGTACTGAAGACACCGCGCTCCATGCCTCCGAATGATCTCTCCCAGCGGCTTCATATAAATGTTGAATAACATCGGGGACAGGATGGCACCCTGTGGGACGCCACAATTAAGTTCTATTTTGGAAGAACAACTGTCCCCGAGTCTCACCCTCTGGGATCTGCCAGAGAGGAAGGAATGGAACCACCGC
The DNA here is from genome assembly GCA_026167975.1 of Phrynosoma blainvillii. Taxonomy (NCBI): domain Eukaryota; kingdom Metazoa; phylum Chordata; class Lepidosauria; order Squamata; family Phrynosomatidae; genus Phrynosoma; species Phrynosoma blainvillii. The sequence continues at coordinate 248,025,200 of JANUYF010000003.1, forward strand.
AAAGCAGTGCCTCCAATTCCTAACTCTCTCAGCCGATCCAAGAGGATGGCATGATCTATAGTGTCAAAGGCCGCTGAGAGGTCCAAGAGCACCAGCAGGGTCACACTTCCCCTGTCGGTGCTCAAGCGGAGGTCATCGGTCAGAGCAACCAAGGCAGTCTCAACTCCAAATCCCGTCCTAAAGCCGGTTTGAAATGGATCAAGATAATCGGTTTCATCCAAGATAGCTTGGAGCTGGGAAGCAACTGCCCTCTCGATCACCTTGCTTAAAAATGGCAGCAAGGAGACTGGTCTGTAGTTGTTTCTGTCCAGGGGATCCAGGGAAGGCTTTTTTAAGAGTGGCCTAACTGCCGCCTCTTTTAAGCAGGATGGTATACTGCCCTCCCTGAGGGACGCGTTGATTGTGTCTCGGAGGAACACCCTCAATGCGTCCCCACCCTGTACGACCAGCCATGATGGACAGGGATCGAGGGGGCAAGTCGTCTTCCTCATCCTTCCAAGTAACTTGTCCACGTCCTCGGTACTCACAAATTGAAATTGATCCAGTAAAGTACCATCAACGGAGTTACTGGACGCCTCACTTACAGATTCTGTTGGAATACTGGTGTCCAAGTCGGCTCTTATCCGAGAGATTTTATCTGCAAAGTAGATATTAAATGCCTCACAGCAGGCTGTCGTCGGGTTAAGTAAAGGATTCGGCGCAGGAGATATCTGCGTCAAATCCCCCACCACCCTAAACAGCTCTGCCGGGCGAGACTCTGCAGACGCAATACGTGCAGAACAGAAAGATTTCTGCGCTGCACGTAAAGCCTCCCTATAGGAGTCAAGATGCTTCCTAAGGCGAGTTCTATCGGATAGGAGACGAGTTTTCCGCCATTCGCACTCTAGTCGTTGTCCAACCCGCTTCATCCTTCTAAGCTCTTCGGTATACCACGGCTTGCGGTTCGGAGTGGGTTGGAAAGGACGCTTGGGAGCGATCGTGTCGATAGCCTTGGTAAGATCGGTGTTCCATGTGTTAACCAAAGCTTCGACAGAATCACCGGCATTACTCACCATTAAACCCTCTAAGGCTTTCTGGAAACCAATGGGTTCCATTAGTCTTCGAGGGCGGACCATTCTAATAGGTCCGCCACCCCCGGGAGGGCGAACAATAGCCTTTAGTTCCACCTTAATCAGAAAGTGATCCGTCCATGACAATGCGGAGGTTTTTATCACCTCCGCCCACGGATGTTCCTGCTCCGTACTAAAGACTGCATCGAGGGTATGACCAGCGCAATGCGTGGGCCCGTTGACCAACTGGGATAGGCCCATGTTTGTCATGGTATCCATGAACTCCCGAGCCGCGCCTGTTAAGTCCTGTAAACTGGTTTCGAGTGGGATGTTGAAGTCGCCCAGAACAAGGAGTCTGGGCGACTCCAACAGTAACTCAGAAACCAGGGCCGTCAGCTCGGTCAGGGAGTCTGTTAAGCAACGGGGTGGCCGGTATACCAACAGAATCCCTAAACTATCCCTGGTCTTCAGGTTAAGGTACATACACTCGATGAACGTCGTTTTCCGGATAGGCTTTCTGATCAAGGTCAAGGTGTTCTTATGGACCAAGGCTATGCCGCCCCCCCGCCCACTCTCTCTCACCTGCTCACAAACTGAGTACCCAGCTGGGAGAGCCTGCGCCCATATTGCGGAGCTGGCATCCCCCAGCCAGGTCTCCGTAAAGCAAGCCAGGTCGGCCATCTCGTCCACTAACAAGTCGTGGACAATATGGGTCTTATTTTTGACCGACCTGGCATTGCAAAGGAGCAGGTTGAGAGTCAGTGGAATGGTGAGTTTGCTCCCCAACCTATCATGGGCAACAGAATCAACTGAAGAAGGGATAGATAAGAGACATCGATCCCTTCTTCTTTTGCAACATTTGTTGAGACTGTTTCCGCCATATCTCCCCCGCCCCCATACAACCTGAATATTTGTCCCCAGCTTCAGTCAGCACACAGGACAAAACAATAGGAACCTACTGATCTATGTGACCCCAGTATGTATATATATATATATATATATATATATATATATATATATATGCCTCCCCGCTCCCCGCAACTGCCACAGTTCAAACCGCCTTGATAGTCTTCTAAAGTTATATTGCAAGTTATATTGCAAGACTTAAAAACGAAAAATATTTTACCTTAAGAGCAAATACCTACTACATGTCCAGGTGCTGTGAGATTACTCTTGTTTTATACACTACTGTTTAACAGAGAAAATTATCCTTTATAGTCTGGGGGGAGGGGGGGAGATGCCTAAGCTACTTGCAAAGTAGCAGGTTGCCTTTCTGACCCTTGTGTACAAATGTGGCATGGTGGAAGCCTCCCCTTAAAATGTTATCTGGCACTGACATCCATTCATCATTTCCATGCCCTGTTGTTGTCCTGCAGTGTACTTCTGCAAGTGATCTCTTGCTTGTGATTAGTAAGTTATCTGCCTATGGCCTTTTGGCTCATCAAACATGGAGAATTGCAATTTGATTGGGCAAACTGTCAAAATGATGACATCTTAGTGATTCCTTGTGTTCAGTTGTGGACTACTTCAAGGAACACTGTATTTGCAGAACCAGATTTCAAAATGAGCATGCATATGTGACTAAAAATTTAAATATTAATTTTCCTATTTATTTTGTAATTATTTTGCTGCTATTCATGACAGCCTGAGTGACCACCTCATGTAGCCATTTGATTGTTAGACTAGCACTCCATCTGATGCCCCAGTCCAGCCTGCCTGCTGCAAGGCTTTATGGTGCTTTACAGTGGTGTCCCTGCCACTAGTGTCATCTGGTGTGGGGGGCAGGGCTTGAGAGGTGGAAGGGGGGGGCTTCTGCAAGGAGGTGCAGATACAGGGTCAGGCAAGCTGAGCACATGCCTGCACCCCTGCCCCTCCCTGCCACAGCCCCCATCCTTGCCACCTCCTTCTCCTCTGAGGAGAAGAAAGGGGTGGAGCAAGGAGCTGGGAGACATGTGTGTACACTTCCCTGCTGTCCTTGCCACTGCCTCCTTCTCAGGGGAGAAAGAGACAGCGGCGAGGAACCAGGAAACATGTGCATGCTTCTATGCTGTCCTTGCTGTTGCCTCCTTCTCCTCAGAGGAGTAAGGGGTGGTGACAAGGAGCTAGGATAAGCATACATGCCTCCCAGCAGACCTTACTGCCACCCCTTTTCTTTAGAGGTGCTGGGGGAATATGCATGCGCTCAGCCTGGCTCCTTGCTGCTGTCCCATTCTCCTGAGCAGAACAGGATCATGGCAGAGATGGGAGGGGGGGCGGGGGCCGACTGGGTCTCACCTCCCCCAGGGTATCACCCGGTGCTGTCCACACACCCTGCACCCTCCCCCCCCCCAGTGAAGGTATTGGTGCTTTATCATCTGAATGGAGTCACTGTGGTCAAGTGATTTGAACATTGGACCAGTTCTCCAGGATACCAAGATTCAAATCTCTGTTTAGCCATGAAAACCCACTGAGTTATTTTGGGCAAGTCTCTCAGATTAAGAGAAATACAGTAGCTAATACTCTGTGAATAAACCATGGTAAGAAATCCCCATGACTGAATCATCATAACTCAAAGATTACTTGCAGACACATAGAAACATCAAGTTCATGCTAGCTACTCAATAAAACTAGTTGTTAGACAGGCCACTGGTATACTTCTCTGTGTTATAGGTTATACTGAAAAAATAATTTGTTCACAACTAATTTGTACTATATCTATGCAAGCGGCTAATGACCACCCATTTGGCAAGTTCTTTCCAGGATCAGTTTGATTTTTGCAGTCAAACCCATGTTGAAAAGTTGTACATTGTTAGATGCAGGCCAATACAATTGGTTCACAGGCTTTGAAAATGAAATCTGAGGATCCCCATGTACTTCTGCTTGATTTGATTTGGTCTGTCATATTCACAGTGGCAACAAAATGTTCCACACTCTTTCCTATAAACAACTGGTTCATGGAAATGAAATGAAGAAAAGTAAATGGTTCTGTAGTGACTGCTACAAAAGGTTTTGCTGTCGTATACCTGCTTGGTAAATTAGTTCTAATTAATTCAACCATTCTAATTAGTTGAGGAGATTATCACATTAGCTTCAATGCCGGGATAGATGCAGGATGTAACTTTCTTAAGGCTGATCTTATTGCATTCACCCATCACCAGACAGTATGCAACCGTATGCAATCTGGGCTTGTCCCGCATCTTGTCAAAAACAGGAAAATCCCATTCTGGAAAAGTTGTGAGAGAAGTCCAGGTTGCATACAGGCTGCATACTTCCCCATAATGGATGAATGCAGTGAGATCCATCTTAAGAAAGTTACATCCCAGGTCTATCCCAGCAGCAAAGGTAATGCAATAAACTCAGTTTGTCCTGAGAAGCTATGGCTCTGTTAATCTGGCTCCTTCATATGCATACTGTAGAGCATCATATATTTGGCATTCTGATATGTTGGATCCCATTGTAGAGACATGTAAATATATTTAGGATTGTTGGAGAAATGGTATTTCAACAAGCTAGAAGAATCTCCATGAAAGAAGATTACTTACTGTCAAGGTAACAATGTGACACTGCAAAAATCTCTCAAAACCTTTTCCTCTTTTCCTCTGTGTGCCACCACTCCCACCAATATGTGAAGGTGAGATTCACCCACCCAACTTCTTTTCTCTGATGACAACACAATGGGTCTTTTTTTATTTCACCGCTGCCACCAATTTGTGAAGGTGATTGCCATTATCCCACCAATTCTTCACTGCAAGACTCAAACCCACAACTCTCTTGTCTCCTGCACAATAACTCTCCTTTAGAGCTTAGCCCTCTGGCTTTCAATTCCGACCCACCTCCAGCTTGGCACCAACTATTTTTTGACAGCCACACACCACTATTTAATGTATCCCACACATAAAAGACTTTTCTCAATGGTGTGTGTGTGTGTGTGGTTGAGCTGTGTTTTAGAAGATTTTTATTTCTGACATTTCACCAGCATCTGTGGCTGGCATCTTCAGAGAATGCTGGCATGGATGTGAGTGGGATACTATATATAGTATAACCCTTGGTTGAGAGGAAGTGATTTACATGTTGGTCTGTGGTTGAATGGCAAGGCCTCAGGATGGGAGGATATGAGGGAGTATCATAAAGTTTTATTTATCACCTTTAAAAAAAATGGCAGAAAGTTTGTTTTGATTCGTAATTGTAGTTGTTAACTTTTTTCTACATAGTCACCATCCAGATTTATACATTTTCCCAGCGTTTCTTGATCCTCTGGATACCATTATTGTGGAAGTCAGCAGATTGTGCCTTAAACCACTCTTCCACTTCATGAAAAATGTCTTTTGTGTTGTCAAATTGGCAACCCTACAACAGATTTTTTTTCTTATTTTGGGGAACAAGAAAAAGTCACATGGTGCGATGTTGAATATGGTGGATGCTGCAAGATCTCAAAGCCACATGCCCTTATTTTGTTAATTGCAACTTGAGATGAGTGAGCTGGTGCATTGTCAGCTAAGAGATGAAAGCCTCTGGAGAACATACCGTGATGTTTCTTTATCAGAGTATCTTGCAACTTGTCCAGAAGATTGCTGTAGTATGTGCCAGTGATGGTTTGTCCCTTTGCAAGGTAATCTCTGAGAATGAATCCATGACAGTCCCATAAAACTGAGAGCATGACCTTCCCTGCTAACAACTTTTGAACCTTTGCCTTTTTGTGGGGAGTGGAATCGGCACACTTCCACTCTATGCTCATGGTTTTGGTCTCTGGATAATACTGATTGATCCAAGATTCATCCATGGTTACTAGATGACCCAAAAATCCTCTTCATCCTGTTCCAACAGCATCAACATCTGTCTTGAAAGGTCATGCCATGTTTATTTCTGGAAAGGGGTTAGCAAATGTGGAACCCAGTGTGCAGACATTGTAGACATGTGCAGTTTGTCATGAATAATTTTCCACACACTACCATAACTGAGACCAATTTCATTCATAATCATTTGGATGGTTGCTTGTCTGTCTTCCAGGATGAAACACTCCACTTCCTTCATTGTGGCCACATCGTCCGTCAGTGATGGTCTTCCAGGTCTTGGCTTGTCTGTGAAGGACATATAACCAGTTTGGAAATTCCTTTTCCACCTCACAATAGTGTCATAAGATGGGCAATCGTTACCATAAACTACCATCATCTCATCATGAATTTGCCAGGCACTACTGCCTTTCAAATGCAGGAACTTTATCACACTGTGAGCCTCAGTCTTCTCCATCTTACACTTTAGTCAATTCTGGCACAACCTGTAACAAAAATAAAGGATACAAAGAGCTGATTTTCTCAACATCATGCACGTATGGAACAATGATGACACTGACAAAATTTCATCAATATACGATAATAACTTCCAGGTGATAATTATTACTTTATGATATCCCCTCATATGCAAGGAGGATTTGTGTCTATTTAATTAGTGATCCATTGTCTGCTGGGAAAAACCCTGACCCTGGGTGGTTTTCATTTACACATGCTGGGTCTTGATTTTGGTGTTTTTCAGGACTGTCAGACAGACTTTGTTTACTTTAAGGGTTACTTCTTTCCTGTTGAAGGTGTCCAGGAGTTTGTAAATTTCAGTGACTTCCCTATGCATTCTGACCTGATAGTTGTTGGCATGTTCCAGAATTTCAGTGTTTTCAAATAGCATTTTATGCTCAGGATGGCTTATAATGTGTGCTGCTACTGCTGATCTTTCTAAGTAACCAAGGGGGGATGCAGAAGGGTGGCCCTGGGCCGCCCCCGGAAGTGGAGGATCGAGGCTGAGGCTGCTGGACACCTGGGCCCTGATCCTCTCTTTCACTGCCTGCGAAAGGAGCGCTAAAATAGCACTCCTTCCACAAGCCATGAAAGGGGCACCACAAAAGGCGTGGTGCGCCTCTTTGGCGTCTCTTCCGGCTCAGCATGTCTGGAAGCTGAGCCAGAAGGATGTCATCGGAGCGCCCGTCATGTGGATGGGCTGTCACTCCGATGATGTCCTCAGGAAGTGGATGGGACGTCCAGCATCCAGCTGCCCCTCCCCTTCCTGGGACTGAAGATGGCGCTTTTTGCAGTGTCTTTCATGTTCCTTGATTCATGTTCCTTGATTTGTGTTTGAACACTGAATTTAGTGGTCCCTATGTAGACTTGTCCATAGCTGCATGGCATATGGTAAACTCCTGTGTCTGTGAGAGGGTCTCTCCTGTCCTTCACTATGTGAAGCACGTGCTGGATTTTCTTGGTTGGTTTGTAGATCATTTGGAGGTTGTGTTTCCTCACCAGTTTCCCTATTCTGTCTGTGACTCCTTTGATGCATGGTAAAAAATACCTTCCCTTTGGATGGCTGTTTGTCTCCACTCTTTTGGGTTTTCCTGGGTCTACCAGCCCTTCTGATGTCTGATCTGGAGTAACCATTAGCCTGTAGAGCCCAGTCTAGGTGCTTCAATTCATCTTCCAGGAAGTGAAGTTCACAGATCCTTTTTGCCCAGTGTTTTATTGTGCTTCCTTTTTGTCCTGGGTTCTTGTGTAGGTTTTCTGTATACTGTGTGGCGCAAATGTTGGTTTGGTTTGTGAATGACCAGGACATTCAAGAATGGCAATGTTCCTTCCTCTTCTTTTTCCATAGTGAATTAGATGTTCAGGTGGATGTTGTTCAGATGGTTCAAAAACATGGTCAGATCTTCTTCTCTATGGCTCCAAATGATGAAAGTATCATCCACATATCAGAACCATGTTGTGGGGGGTTTTTTGGTGTTTTTCTCAATGTTAGTAGAGTTTTTTTTTTAATGTACTTCTGAAATCACTTCAGACAGCTGCTTGTTGAAACAAAGTAACAGATTTATTTATAAGTCAGGCTGAATACAGTATCTCTTTTAATGGAAGATGTTCACTAAATACTTTATTAGTTACAAAGTTTGACAGTTTCTTTAGCTTGTCTTTGTAATTGGTTCTTTATAGCTTTATATATGTTCCCTTACAAAGTTCTCACAGAACCTTTATTAAACTTTTGTATCTTATAACCCTTCTGGTTACCTGTGACTCCACTAGTCACCAAACACTATGTCTTCTGCAGGACACTACAAAAACCTAATTAAAGACACTCTTTGTCCCTTTTTTGGGTACCTAAAACCCTCTCTAACTGCCCTCACAGCAGCCTAAAATAGCATCAATGGCTCTTCACCCCTCAGGGCACATTAAAACACCAACCCTAACTCCAAACTCTGCTCTGTCCCTCTTTTTATACTTACCCACATTTTCTTGGCTTTGCTCCTATTGGCTAGTGTCAAGGTTCTAATCTGCCTGTTGTCTCTACACTTACCAACCTGGAACAATGAGATGAGACACAAGCTATTGAGTAAATTATGGGCCACATCCATTAATCATGTATCAAATTTAATCTGTCAATGGAATCTTCCCACATGTTGAATTGACATGAAATAGTGGATCCTTTCTGATCCCCTCCTCCTCAACTTGGCAAGCCAGCATGGACCTGATGATTAGCACTATCTTCTGGCTTATCACCAAAAAGCTGTTTCCTCAATGAAAAGACTTTTTGAGACCCATAGCCCCTGGGATTTAAAGGGGGAATGTAGCCTCTCTTGCCCAAAGACAATTCCCTTCCCAGCGCCTGAACCCCAAACAAATTGAAGTGCCAGTCTGACAATCTACTGTTCAACATACTGTTTGGAGTACTTACTAAGATAAAATTGATTCCTCTTCACACTACGCTGTCCATGTAATGGATTAAACATGCCATGCCCCATGGCAACCTATGCTGGGCAATCCATCCATCCATCCATATCCCAGGAATCTTTTATTCAGCGGGATAACCAAATGAATGGACAAAACATTCCTACCAGGTTGCAAAGCAAGCAGAGAGAGCCTGCACTAAATGTATAGGGCAGAAGGATAGGTTGAGCAGGTAAGGAAAAAGGCTGACAGTGGCCATTTATGCCCAGGCAAACCTCACACTCTGAGCAGGGAATGCAAAAGACCCTCCTCTGCCACATAGCTGCCGATAATGCCCAGGGGCATTGTGAGCAATACATATGGTACTGACAAGTTCTTTACTATGAGGAATTAGTTTATCATAGTCAGGATAGCACCAGTAAGACCACATCAAAATCTACTAAGAAAACCTGCTAAAATTAAACCACCATGTGGTTAACCCCTGGCATCCGGAATGCATTTGTGTTTTCTTCAAGGACTTGCAAGAATTATCACAAATAAAGTTATCTGAATGCAACATGCCAGTGCTAATATTAGATCTGTTTTATGAAATTTTATGGGGGGGGGTATGTGTAAGTTTGCAGTAGTCTATTTAGTATTGTAGCACTAGGTTTAATTTGCAAGTTGATTTATTCACGCCTCTTCAGGAACTTTAGTGTTTACTGTATTTTATTTTGATGTATGTGTGTGTTTTTCCTCCATAAATATGCTGACCAAAAATAATTTTTAAATGATGGAAGTTCAAAGATCAAGAAAATTATCTTTGCTGCATGTAGTGATAAGCTGTATTGGCAAGGTAAACCAAAGTGATTAATGCAAAATATAGATTTCTATGGCCTTGAAATGTCTCTGATTCAGGAACATTTGTAATAGTTTCCCATAGACATTTACAATTCATGATTTGTTCACGCTTGGTTCCCCCCCTTCTTTTTTTATTCTTCTTATGCTTGCAGTACAGAAAAAATAATTTAAGAGGGTTAAATCTCTCAGGCCAGAAGCCTCTTCGTGCCCTGTCAGCATTAACATCCATTATAATGGTGCAGTGTACTTTTTGTAATGGTATATGGTGGTGGCAGGTGAACAGAGACAGCCATTTCCATTACCAGGAATGCTTTCCTGCCACTACCTGGGCAGCTCAGGAAGAAACGTGCCAGCAGGCCAGCCTTTTGTCCAAACAGAGACTTTGCTGCTGCTCCACTTCTCCCAGGTACTGCTGTGTTCACATTTGTTGCGGCTGCAAAAACACACTTCCATGAAGTGTTGTTGGTCATGGATATCCCCAGTCATTGTGACTGAGTCCATGCTAATTCTGTAAATCTCCTTGTCCAAGACTGGAGTAGTAGGGAAATGTTTTATGCCAGTGCAGAGTTTGAAGAGCTATTCTGTTAAAGTAATTTTCTTGCTCATAGTCATGTTTAAAAACATTTTTAAACAGAAACTTGCTGCTTTTCATTACCTTTTTATTGCTTATTGCTTTCCCCCCATTATGGGCCTTTACAGACTGCAGAAATAGTTCAGCTTGAAGCCACTTTAACTATCCTGGCTCAGGGCTAGGGAATCATGGGAATTGTATTTGTTTTCTGGGACATTGAGCCTTCTCTGTCAGAGAGCTCTGGTGCCACAATAAACTACAGTTCCCATGATTCCTTAGCCCTGAGCCAGGACAGTTAAAGTGGCTTCAAGTTACACTATTTCTGGCAGTCTGTAAAGGCCTTATGTTTCGGTATCTGTTGTTGTTGTTGGTGGTGGTGGTAATAGAAATACAGAAAAACCAAACCAAACAGGAAAAAAAATCTTGGACAATTCCTGTCAAAAATGCACTTTGAAGGTCACTTTCAAGAAGCAACTAGAAAATGTGAAGAAAAATGTGTGTGATTTTCTTTTGCAAAATATGTTCAATTTTTTTTAAAAAATATTTTTTAAATGTTCATATAATTTATATACATAAAAAAAGCTTTAGCAATAATCTTCTCCAAAACTGGTGGTTTGACAATTAAGTAAACCCCAACATACATCTCTTTTGACCACATATGACTTCCTCTGTCCTTCCAGAGATAGCTCCCAGGCCCAATGTTCTCTTTTTGGACTCTTTACATAAACTGAACCAGTTCCAACACAGTTCTCTGAAACTATTATCCTATAAGGAAAAAAAAATCCTTATTTTAGATATCAAAAGTTCTTACATTCTTTCACTCTATATCTACTTCCTGCTCTTATTTCCATCTTTCCTTACAATACTCTATGAACGGATACCATTCCTTTTCAATCTGCTCTAAATCTTTATTATTCAGAAGACCTGTCAATTTATCTATCTCTATCATTTCTGTGATTCTTGAGGTCCAGTCATCTAAAGTGGGTATTTCCTGACTTTTCCATTTTTTCACTATGCTCAATCTAGCCGCAGTAATCAATGCTTCTTTTCAAACTGTACTGGCATATTATTTAGCATATTCAATAAATACATTTCTGGTACCATTCTAGAACTGATTTTTAATAACCTTCCAATTGTTATGTGTATTTGTTTCCAAAATTTTGTCACTTTCGGGCAGTGCCATCAAACATGAATCCAAGTTCCAATAGCAGATTTACATTTCTAGCAATTACTTAATTTGATGTTATATATCTTTGTCATCTTCTTTGGTGTTAGATGCCATCTCTGGCTGTTCCATCTTCCAGTAATTCTCTTTAAGACTCTGGAATTTAGTAAATATTCTAGTTTTAGTTCTAGCGTATTTCCAACTGTCCAAACTTATACTTCTCCCACAATCTGAGGCCCATTTAATAATTTCTTCAGAAATTGGCTCTTCTTCTTGATCGTAATCAGATCAGCATTTATATATTTTTGAAACTCTTTTAGTCTCTGCAGTGAACCAAATCTTATCTAATTCAATTTCATCTTTGCTAAATTCTTCTGTTTTCAGTTACACTTAAGAATCTTTCTTTCAACTGTGTCTATAGTAACCAGTGCATTTTTGGATCTAAATATGATAAATCTTCCAAAGATTTTATTTCAAATTTATCCTCTACAGATCTGGTCAGTAAATCCTTGTACATGAGCCAACAGTCAATGGATTTTTATCTTCCCAGAAAAGCCTCTTCTGGAGAAATCCATAAAGGTCTCTTTCTGTAGAACATCTTAATTTTCTCCCATATCTGCAACAGTGATCTTTTTATGACATGATGTTTGAAGTTGCTATGAACCATTGCCTTTCTGTACCATAGATAGGCATACCAGACAAATCTATTGTTGAAACCTTCTAAATTTAGTAATTTAACATCTTTTAAAATAATTCATTTATCCAATGCAACACGTTTGCTTGGTAATACAACCAAAGATCAGGCATACACCCTCCTCCTTCTCTTCTCATCATAGTTTTCCACTTCACATGTGGTTTCTTATCCTGCCATATAAAACTTTTAATATCTTTTTGCCATTCCTTTAGGGAAGAAATGTTCAATACTGAGATGTGCAAAACATGTTCAAATTCTTTCGAACATCTTGAAGTGTTGCAGCAGGAATAATCCCACTGCAACACTTCAATATGTTAAAATATGGGAGATAATCTTTGAGAAGAGGATTCATTTTCTTCTGCAGTGGGGAAAAAACTACCATAATTTGGGGGGGACTTGTATACAAGGATGAAATAGTCAAAGATTTACAACCCTAGTATAAGTGACTCCAAAGTTGTTCAGAAGCATAACATCTTTGATGAAAAGATCAGTAATGGTAGACATGCTTTTCTGGAAGGTAGCTTAGCCACTAAGACCAGACTTTATGTACCCACCCAACACACTTCCAAGGACCAACCCTCACTCCATGAAATCTTTGTCATTTTCCCTGACATTTTCTCATTTCATGTAGAGGGCTAATGGAGCCTAGTAAGCCTGGAACATGCTGCAGAAACTTTTGATGTGTTTTGGAATTCTACAGCAGATGCTCAGTTCTCCCTAAAGGAACAAAGCTTGAATGCCATTACTGTGATTGGGGTGTCAGTGCAGTAATTTTTGCAATACATTTAAAAGATATACTCAGATTGGGACCATACAAATTATTTTCAAAAAAATTTCTAAGAGAACATCCAGCTCTCTGTAACAACTACCTCAAGGGTATACAAAGATGCACACACAATTTTAGACAGCAAGTTTTACTAACTTGCATCTCTGTAAATTCAGGTATTTGCAAGTAAATGCAAGGTGTTTGCAAGTACAAGAATAAGGAACAGTTTCTTTGTTGACAATAATTTCTCAGTGACATTTGTTAAGCATGATATACTTGAACTTGTCTACAAAATGAAATTTAAGGAGGTAGAAACTTGTTTGGCAGTAGGAAATAGAAGCTCAGGTTCCAAATAAAGGATTGATTCTATGGTAGCAAGTTCTTGTAACATTTCTAGAACAAAGAGGAATAGGAAACCACTATATTGTATTAATTGGTGAAGCAAAGAAAGACATCCCTATATTGTGTTCAGATAATAGATGATTCTTAATTTGAATTGTATCAGAGACCAAAGTTGCACCCAGGCTACAGAAACCCAGACCAAAAAGGAGCATTTTTTTCCCCGCTCCAATATGGGCCCATAGTGCAGGGCACCCTCAGGACTGTGGCGTGTAGTCGCTGTAGTTCCAGGGCTTCTTGGGTGGGGGCGGTTTCAAGTTGCCTTTTCATGCCAGTCTGTCCCCCTCCCCAAGTCAGCAAATTTTATTTACCTAATGATAACTGCATATTGAAGATATTTTGTATTTGATCTGGAGGCCTAAACATTACACTACATGGCTGTAAATGTATGTGATAATGTCTCTTTGGTTATATGTATCATTTTAAAGCACATCAGTGGTGTCTTTTGGCCCTTTTTATTATTAGTTTTCAGTATCTATTAACATTTAAAGTGATTCATAGCTCCAAAAGCATGTGGAATTGTGCTGTTTCATTGGAACTAGGGGAAAATCTACATTTCATGGGCAAGATGTTACTGTTGCAGGGTATAAGGAAGCTTCCATCCTTTCCCTCTTTGCACTTTGCTTCCCCTTAGTATCCACTTATTATTACCAAACATGCTTATATTTCCACCCTTAAACATCTTCAGTCTTTTCTCCCTTCTTATCTCTCTTCTCTCCTTGTCTGTATCCCAGTTCCCCTTTACCATAATTAGCAATGAAAATATATTCATCCCCTTCATCACCTTCCATAATTTTAGATCCCATTTCAGGTTGGCACAGTGAAGCAGTAACACATCTCTGGTCCACTACTCTTCTCCATTACTTCTCAATATTCTGCTTCTTGATCATGCTGAGTATGTCAAAAATATAATGTTGAGAACAAACTCAGTAACTGTATTGTTAGTAAAATGGTGGCACTGATGGTTGAGAGGCTTACATATGCCCCTCCCCATTTTATATCATGACTAATATTGTCATGTCCATCCACAAAGGATCACAATCCTTTCCCCTGAAGCAGCAATCAAAATAATTTAACATACACCAAAGTGAAAACTGCTGAACTCACTAGAAATTATTTCCATATAAACATTATTGATTGATTGATTGATTGATTGATTGATTTTATGTCCCTTCTTTCCCCCCAGAATGGGACTCAAGGAAGTATAGGTTAAAACATAATGCAGCCAAAACAATATAAAATATGTTTTTAAATTATTATTATTTTAAAGGAGCAATGCTATTAAAACATTAATTTTAAACATTTTAAAATACTTTTAAAACACAGGAAGGGTAAAACCTGAAAGCCCTGCTAAAAACACTCTTTTGCCACAACCAGTGAAAAGGTTCTTCCCAAGCACTTAATAGTTTGATAGTTTCATACTTTAATAGTATTATGTATATTATGCATTAACATATTTATTTTACCTAAAATGTGAAGAACCGTGTTTTAATCACTATTTGGCTCTAAATACAAAATAATATTTGGAAGGGGAAAACAGTCTGCTAGTAGAGTTCCTTTGGTTTTTTACCAGATGTTTCCTGAATATTTGTACTTGTTTTTTCTAGGCATCAAACCAGATAAGCAATTGGAAACTTCAGTGGATTCCCCCTTCTTTGTACATAGTGCAGATTAGGTGTCTGGAAGTGGAACATCATTTAAGATAGCAGAATGAAACCACTTACAACCCTGGGAGAAATAGAAAATCCAGTGGATGGTTATTGCTTGATCCATATATTAGTCCAAAAGGTGACTTTTTGGAATTTTCATATAAGGATTCTCTCAGATTGGGTATCCATATTTTTCATCATGTAAAGGGTAGCTTTAAAAACAGACAATAGGTTGTCACCATTTCTAAAAGGTCACTAACCGATCCTTTTACTGAGCTAATGCAGCTAAGTTTCCCTTCATACATTATGCTATATTATGATTTGAAGAGACAGCTTAAAACAATTAGAACTGTCAGTGTCAGGTACCAAGGGATTCTACTAGCAACAGTATGTCCTAGATAGTTTTCACTAAACAACCCCCCCCACACACACACACAAACACCATCACTTCATCTTTGAAATTGCCATATGGATTGCTTCTATTTTCTTTTTATTCTTTAAAGGCTGACAACCAAAGGTATTGTACTCAGGATGCTTGCATATTTTTTTATTTTTTTATTTTTTATTCAGGATGCTTGCATTGTATGGAATGCTTGTGCTGGTGGAAGTCTTTAGATGTTAGACTGCTATTTCCTCTTTAGGTGCAGAAATGGCATTGCATAATCTGAAATCAGTGTCTTTGGTTGTTTTGTACATGCTTTCTGGCAGGTGAGATCCCCCCCCCCCATACTTTATTTGAGACAGGAGAAAAGGGAAGAAGAAAAGAAGCAGGATGTGTGTGTGTGTGTGTGTTAAAATGAAGCTTCCTGATAAACATCTCACAAATGTAGCTGAGATTCAATTTAACTAGAACTCCTTTGCATTCTTGATTCTTTGTGCTAACTCTGTTATAACTGCCTTTGGGTGTTAAAATATCCACAGCAAATGTAAGACAGATGAGAAATTATAGGTTCCAGTTTGTATTGACGACACAGCTTGAGTCATGGTCCTAAATGCAGCATGAAGGAGAGTTGGCTGAAATCAAAATCTAAGTGAACATGCCCTTCAAAGATACCTTACTCCTGTGGTCCATGTAAGGTGGTTGAAGCCTATGAAAATGTGAATACAGTGGAATGAATCCCTAAATATATATTTTATTTATCACCTATTCTTGGTTGTCTTGGTTAAAAATATGTCAGAATAAGTATTCAGAAGCTGCATAATTTATCTATAACCAATATAGTATAGTGGCTTGATTCAACACTTTTAGATTAGTACTCTAGAAGATCAGAGTAAAAATCTTGCTCAGCCACTGTGTGACCTTGGCTAGGTCACACTTGCTCAACCTTAGAGGAAAGCAGTGATAAAGATTCTCTTAATAAATGTGCCAACCCTATCCCCCTTCCCAATAAAAAAGCCTCTAGAATAGAATTGCCATATTTTGGAGCTAACTTGAAGGCACATAACAACAACAAGAATCTACCTACAACACAAAATAGGTGTTTGGCTGGAAGAGGTTCATTAAAATGAATTTTGTGGGTCTATATTAAGATGTGTCCTCAAACACTTAGATTGGTTTCCAGATAGAAATGAAGTTGTAATTAGCCATACTCAGCTGATCAGAAGAAAACAGACTAGACCCTTACCCTGCTTCCCTCCAAATGTGGGGAAGCTAATTTGCTTTTTTAATTTTAAAAGTTATATTTTGCACATGAATGCACTTTGTACTAATCAGCAGGAGATCTAGCATGTGTTGCTGCTGTTGTGACTGAAAAAAACTTACAAATTAAAATATAATACAGTTAAAACATACAGAACAACATTAAAATAGAATTAAACTACCAACAAAATTCTAAAAGTCAAAACTATACAGTAAAGCAAATGAAAAAGTTCTTTAAAAATAATCCAGTTGAAACAATAAAAATGGTACAACACCCTACAAAGAGTGATTATTGCAAAACCTTTCTATTCTCAAAAATCTGTCAGAATAATTAAAAATCTATATTTGGTTGTACTTGGAAGAAGAAAGCCATGCTATCCTTCCTAAAAAAGGAGTTCCAGAGCCTAGAAAAAGCACCAAGAAGGTTGTATTTTGTGTATCTATGCTAAGATGATGGAACGGAGACAAGGGTCTCTCCAAAGGAAAGGAGTGCCTGAGCTAGTTTAATTCACTTCAACTCAAATATGTTTATTGTGTGCAAAAATATCTTGTGGGATATTCCTGAGATTTAAACCTCGCTTATCCATAGAGATTAGGACCCAGAACAACGGATGCAAGCTACAGGAAAAGAGATTCCACCTAAACATTAGGAGGAAGTTCCTGACAGTGAAAGAGTGTGGTGGAGTCTCCTTCTTTGGAAGTCTTTAAACAGAGGCTGGATGGCCACCTGTCAGGGGTGCTTTGATTTTGAGTTCCTGCATGGCAGGGGGTTGGACTGGATGGCCCTTGTGGTTTCTTCCAACTCTATGATTCTATGATTTGGACACTTTGCCTCCCGTGTGATATACTCCTATGATATAATACAAGTCATGCTTGTTAAATTTGCATATGACACCAAATTAGGGAAAGTGATAGCTAAAACTCCAGAGGATATGATCAGAATTCAAAATGACTTTGACAGTGAGAGCTTGACAGTTTGGATTGCTGGACCAAAAGTAACAAAATGAATTTCAACAAAGAGCAAATGTAAGGTACTACATTTAGGTAGGGGGAAAAATGAAATGCACAAATATAGGATGGGTGACACTTGGCTGAAATCAGTACACATGAAAAGGATATAGAGGTCTTAGGGGCAAAGCAGATGGCCTGCCAGGAGTGGCCAGTGGCTGGGACCATGGAGACTGCATGGCCCACTTCCAAAGCAGACTACTGTCATGGTCCCAAGACAGCTGCCACCAAGAGCTGGATTTAATCAGCTCCTTTTTGATCTGGTCCAAAAGATCATATTGTGGAGTTCAAATGGCTTCCTGCCACTTTGGGGGTGTGCGTCATCTGAATGCCAACCCACAAAGTGGCCAGAATTAACTTCTTTTGGCCTGTGCATTTTGAGCCTAAGACATGAGCCTAGAAACCAAGCCCTATGAAGAAAGTTTTAGGGAGCTGGATATGTTTAGCTTGGAGAAGAAAAGACTGAGATATGGAATGATAGCTATATTTAAATATCTGAAAAGATGTCATATAGAAGCAGCAGCAAGCTTGTTTTCAACTGTTCCAGAGACTAGGATATGTACCAATGATTTCAAATTACAAAAAAAGAGATTCCATTTCAAGATTAGGAAGAACTTTTTTAAAAAAATTACTGTAAGAGCAGTTTGAGAGTGGAATGAATTGCCTCAGAAGGTGGTGGGTTCTTCATCTTTAGAAGTTTTTAAACATAGGTTGGGTGGGCATCTTTCAAGAATGCTATAGTTGTGTATTCCTACATGGCAGGGTATTAGACTGAGGCCCTGAGCAGATGAGCCAGGAAAGTATGGACTAAGCCCATACTATTCTGGGTGCTCATTTGCTTCAATCCCTGGGTCAGCACAGGAACAAACAGGTATTTGCATGCCCATCCCTGCAATGGCCCAGGGACTTATTACCAGTGCATGTTCCTTACCTTTCAGTGCCATTACTCCTACTGGGAAGTCTCCTGCCATCACATCTGATGCAGAAACAGGGTGTCTGACTGTACACCAATGGCCAGGCACCTAGTTTCCACATCAGACATGGAGATGGGGGGGGGGGCTTCCCAGTAGGAGCAATGGCACTGAAAGGTAAAGAGCATGTAGGGGCTGTTTAATCAGCTAGGGTTATCCACAGCAAATTGGAGACCAAATTTGCCTGCATTAAGGGTTGTTTACCCTGAGATCAGGCCAAATTTACTGGATCCATGTCTGGTCTGCCAGGATCCAGTATGATTCTGATCCTGGGGGTTTGGCTCTGGTGTCCAAACAGAATGACAGAATCATTTTGGCCCATGTGGACAGCCCCTGGATGTCCTATGTGTCCTTTCCAATTCTATGATTCTTTGTGGAAATAAGGTGTGCCAGATAACCTGGACTTATGACATATATGGATTTGTAAGTGCATAATGCATTAGCTACAAATAAACCTGCAGCCAATGGATCTTTGACAAGAGATTTGCTTGGTCATTATAACTAGCCCCCATTAATACTCTTTTTGTAGCTCATGGTAGCAACTCAAAGAAATAGAACAATCTAGTCAAAAAGAGGCTGTAACTAAGGCATCTGTCACGGCAGTCAGATCATGAGTCGCCAGTAGCTAAAATTGTACAAAAGCATTTCTGGTCCAGGGAAACACCTAAACTGTAGACCTACATCTTGAGACAGAGTGAACTCCATCTAGCACAACTTGAATCCCTGTAACATTATCTGTGTTTCAGTTCTCCAAGATCACCTCTGTCTTGTCTGAATTTGTCAATTTGTTGACCCTCCATGCAGTCCATCTGATGTTAGACATTGGTTTAGAACTGAAACAGTTTGGAGTTTGATAGAAAGGAGAAATGTAAATGTTGAATAACTGGTTTAGAACTGAAACAGTTTGGAGTTTGATAGAAAGGAGAAATGTAAATATTGAATAACATGGGAAATAAAACTGAGCCCTGAGGCACTCTACAGATCAGTAACAAAGGAATCAAAACAAGAACCCCCCAGTACCACCTTATGGACTCACCCTTTCAGGATGGAACAGACACATAGTAAAATAATGCTTCCAAGTCCCCTCTCTGAGAGGTTGTCCAGATGAATACCATGATCAAGGATATTGAAATAATAACCAACTGAGGCAATCCTGACAAAGTTAATGGTCAAAGTGACCAAAGCTGTTCCTGTCCATATCCAGGGCTGGAACCAGATTGAAATGGATCCAGATAATTTGTTTCATCTAGAAATTTAGAGAGTGAACATTTAATTCTTCACTAATCTTCTTTTCAGAGGAAGCAATAGGTAATTGTAGGAAATGTCTTCCCAATGTAAGAAAAAAATGGAAAATCATTAATTTTGAAACCTATTCCCAAATTGGGACTAGGCTAGACTAGATTCCATATGTGGTTATTTTGTACAGAAAACATTTTCCATGAAGAAAACAGCATTTTCTCTGTAGAAAATAATATTTGCAGAACTATTGTTTTATGTGCAGAATATGCTGCTTTCTGTGCAAAACAATCATAAGTGAATTTTGTACAGAATATGTCCCAAACTGTGAAGATTCTCATCAGTCCAGAATTCTTTACATCCAGGTTTCATGACACTTGAAAAACATATTTTGGCCATTTTTGAAATATTTTTTAGTATTCTTTCCTTTTCATGAGCAAGGGCTGAACATACTATACCTTGCCCAAAAATGTAATGTTGGAAACTGACTGTTATTTATCAATTACTTAGAGATCCTGGGAAATGTTTTCAACTAAAGCCTTACAATCATGCATGTTGAAACCCTGTTCTAGCGTAAGAAGGCATGCACCACTTCCTCTACCCACTCATCCTCTTGCCCTTTTAATGAGCTGAAAAGGGCATTGGTCCAGCAAACATGTGATGGTTGTCACCTCTCAGGCTCTACGCATTGAAAATAATCCATTATTATTGCACTTCCTGATGGTAAGAGCTGCTAGACACTGGAGACCACTGCTTCAGAGTGTGGTGGAGTCTCCTTCATGTGAGGTTTTTAAATAGAGGGTAGATTGCCATATGTTAGGGCTGCTCCGATTGTGTGTTCCTGCATGGCAGTGGGTTGGATTGGATGGCCCTTGTGGTCTCTTCCAACTTTATGAATCTATGATTTTATGATTCTACAAGCACAGGCCAAAGTTACATCTACAGCAACTATTGATATTTATGCATGACACTGCAGTGTTCACATCTTGACTTCCTATTGAAGCAAAATTCTATGAAATAGACCAGGGATAGGCAACCTAAGGCCTGGGGGCCAGATGTGGCCCCTGAGGCCTTTGGACCGGCCCCAGGCCAGTCCTGCAGCCACCGCTGCCACCGCTGCTGCCACCACCACCGCCCCCCATGATGATATTGATTATTGTTGTTATTACTTGTTCTTGGGGTTTTCTTGGGAAAATCTCCACAGGGGTTTTGCCATGGCTTTTCTGGGGCTGAGAGAGTGTGCATGCATATATATTTTATTTTTTATTTTTTATTTTTAAAAATATTTATTTATTTATTTATTTAGGGTGCTTCAGCCCCCCAATTGTCTGAGGGACAGCAACCCGGTCCCCGGCTCAAAAAGGTTGCCAACCCTTGAAATAGACCTTAGCTAGAAGAAGCTGTTTGCTGATTTGAGTCTGTACATCTAGCCACTTGTGAAGGTGGCAAGGGAAAGAAATGGTAGAAATCATAATGTGCTAGCAGAAATGCTGATTAGCTAGCTGACCTCTTGTTCAAGCCTGCCTAGACCATCAGCTCTGCTTCCCATCTTCAGAAGATTCTTCTTGGATATCATCTTTTTGGGCTCTCCACTAATAATTTTTTTCAAAACTTTTGTCAACAGGCCCAATTTGTTCCAATCGGCAATCCATTTTGAATCGTTCAGATAGTTGTCTGTACATGAACCAATTTACATTGTAACCTTCTTGTATCAGTTCTTCCTGAGTTTTAAATAACATTTTTCCTCCTTCAAATCTAATCAAGTCTTTATATCTTGCCCAAGTCCCTTCATTATACAAGCCTTTCACCAAGATAGCCTCCGCCGGTGAGGCCCAAAGAGGTATTTTACTGCACCATTTCTTTTTATATTTTATCCAAACCTTCCAACATACTTTGCAAATAAAATGATTTTTAAATTTCCTGTCCGCCTTAATTTTTCCATAAAATAGGTATGCGTGAAAGCCAAATTGTAAGTCTTCCCCTTCTAATTCCAATAACCTCTTATTATCTAACTTGAACCAATCATACATCTAATCAAGGGTGCAAGCATCATAATACCAGACTAAGGGGGAGTTGCAGACTGCCAGAAATAGTGCAAATTGAGTCCACTTTTAGGGTTAGGGTTAGGGAATCATGGAAAGTGTATTTTATTGTGGCACCAGAGCTCTCTGACAGAGAAGGCTCAATGTCTCAGGGGGAAAAAACATTCCCATGATTCCCTAGCACTAACCCTAACCCTAGACGTGGACTCAATGTGCACTATTTCTGGCAGTCTGCAACCCCCTAAATTTGGTAGGGCTAGGCCTCCTCTCGCAACCATTTCTTGAAGGTTTATAGATTTAAACCTTGGGGTTTTTTTAGACCGAATTACAATGCAATAAGGGAATGGGAACTAGAAGAAAATTTAATTAAAGATTTGTCAGGGATGATGGGAGTTGTAGCTCTTCACCTCTGGCTCTAACTCACCACCTTGTTATGCAGCAGAGCTGACCAGCTTTGATCAGTGGTTGATGCTTCTTTCCCAAGCAGCAGAGTTTCAGAGAATAGGCTGAAGACCCTGACAAACTCTTCAAGCCTTCTCACTCTTCTTCCTGAGATGTCTCCAAACCTCTCCAGGATTCTTCTGGTTCTTGTATCTTCCCTCAAGACACCAGACAACTCAGTAGTCTTATGTAAAAGATCTACTTTATTCTACTATATATAAATACTATATGCCCTACAAATCACAATCTCTACTCCACCAAAATACTCCACAATACACCACAATATGCATTGGCAAACATTGCAATTTATAGCCATTGTTAGACACAACCCACTAGTCAGTTTCCACCCAGTGGGTGTGTACATTCATTTTGATTGGTTTACATAGATCATCCCATACTTAAGACCAACCCAAGTATTTCATCATTTTACCTTGACTACTTAATGAATCTCAGGTGTTTGCAATCTATAACAGGTGTTTTCAATATACACTCTATAACTTTGTCCTTGGCTCTCAAGGCTTCCAAATTACATTATCCTTTTCACCTGTGTAGCTTCATGATTGTTCCTGCTTAGTCACTGTGACTATCACATACATATTTTATTTCTATTACTGCATGTCCCATGTTGCATTTTCCTTAACAATCCCCTCCAAAATAAAATATTGTATGTGTCTTATAATGTCATTCCAACCATTTGTGTCAGTCCTTCATGTTTTTCCGCTGTCAATGCTTTTGTGAACAAATCTGCTATGTTGTGTTGTGTTTCTATATATCTCAATTCTATTTTACCCTTTTGAACCATGTCTCGCACATTTTGATATCTTACTCCAACATATTTTGTTCTGTTCTTCAAACTTTCAGTTTCAGCCATTGCTATGCATGACTGTGAATCTTCCAGAATTTCTACTGGTATCTTGTAACTTTCATTTAAATCATTCAACAATTGCTCAACCCACTGTACCTCATTCACTATCTCATTCAAAGCTGCGAATTCTGCTTCAGTCGTACTTAACGCTACATTAGTTTGTTTTCTACTTCTCCAGACTATTGGACTTTCACTGTACTTAATTATCATTCCTGTAACTGACTTCTTGTCTCCTAATTCTGATGCAAAAGAACTGTCCACATAACAATCTAAATCTGAACTACTGTTTCTAATTATCAATTTCTTATCTCAAGTTCCTTTCAAATATCTTAATAAGTGTTTTACTGCTGACCAGTCTTCAATTTTTGGATCATTAACCCTTCTGGACAATACATTTACAGCATATGAAATGTCTGGTCTGGTGTGGCAAGATATGAATTGTAAAGATCCTATTATACTCCTGAATAAAGTCTTGTCTTCAAAATCTCTAGTTGTTTTTTCAGATACAAAACCAGTTGTCATTGGAGCTCTTACTATTTTAGCATTTTGTAATCCACACTTTTCAATCAAATTTTCAATTTTCTTTCTCTGACTTAACAAACAATGTCCTTTTTCTGTCCATTCAACACTAATACCTAAATAAGACTTTAATAAACCTAGATCCTTTAAGACAAACTTTTCAGACAATTCTCTTTTTACTGATTCAATTTCCTGTTTTGACTTTGCTCCGACGCACAAATCATCTACATAAATTACTAACACTATGTCTCCTTTTGTATAGACACAAGCATCTGCAATGCTCCTTTTGTATCCTAGCTTAACTAACTCGTCATTAATGCACAAATTCCATGCTCTAGCACTTTGTTTTAATCCATACAATGCTTTTTTCAATTTATAAACTTTCTGACTACTATTTTCTTCAAAACCTTGTGGCTGCTCCATAAATATCTCTTTATCTAAACTAGCATTCAAGTAGGCTGTTTCAAAATCAAAATGTTCTACAACTAAATTTCTTTTTGCTGCTACAGCTAGAACCGTTCTCAGATTTTCTGGCTTTGCAGTTGGAGAATATGTCTTATCATAGTTCTCATACCGCTGTTGTGCAAAACCCTTAGCTACTAACCTAGCTTTATATTTAATACTTCCATCTGGCATTTCTTTCTTTTTGTACACCCACTTACAACCAATTACTTTCTTGTCCTTGGGTCTGTCAACAACTTCAAAAACATCTTTATTTACCAGACAACCAAACTCATCATCCATTGCATCAATCCATCTTTCCTGTTCTTCTCTAGACAAACTTTCCAACTCTTCAAAACTTTCAGGCTCTTCCACTGCTAAACAAGCTCTTGCATTTGTCACAACAAACCTATCTGGAGGCTTTCTAACTCTGTGACTACGTCTGGGAATAAACTCTGCTGATCTGCCTCTTTCATCCTCACTTTCTGTACTGGAAGTTGTAGTTCTATGACTAAATCTCTTGTCTTCAGTCATTCTAGTAGTAATAGGTCTAGATTGTGTCTCATTATCAGAAGAGCTATCACTGCTGCTAGTGGATGCTTCTGGCTTAACTGAAACCCCTCCGTTTCCTGAAGTTGGTTCAATTTGTGTTTCTGGTTCATTTGAACTTCCTAACCTCAAGAAAACTTCTTTATTGGCATGCAGTTTGTCCCAACCAGCATGTCTCTCAAAATTTGCAGACCTAGAATACTGCACTTCTTTTCCACCAAAATGAAACTTGTAGCTATTTCCTGAATAATCCAAAACCCTAAGCCTTTTACTTTTGGGTTCTCGTTTCTTCCTGAAACAAGCTGGTATGTAAACATAAGCAAACTCTCCAAAGACTCTCAAATACTTGTAATTTGGCACTCTCCCATACAATACCCTGTAGGGAATGTCTTCAATTTCTGAATGATAGTCTGTTACTAATATGTACTGCTGTCAAAGTTGCTTCTGCCCAGAACCTATCTTTTACCTCTGCATCTGCCATCAAACAAGCAGTTATCCTTTTTATATCTTGTATTTTTTTCTCCGCTAAACCATCTTCGTTAGGACAAGCGGGATTAGTAGTTTCATGCCTTATTCCCACCCTTTGAAACCAATTAAACAATTGATTACTTAGAAATTATCCTCCTCGGTCAGTAACAATGGTGCCTACTCTAATATCAAATTGTCTTTCCACCATTCTCACCCATGCTTTTAAACTTTGCCCAGCGTCAGATTTGTTTTTCAATATTCTTACAAATGCAAACCTTGTAAGCCTATCAACAATTACTAGGAAATATTTGCTTCCCCCTAAAGATAAACAATTAGCTTGGGCAACATTTGCATGTACAAACTGAAATGGTCTTTGAGCAATCCTTTTGGTTTTCTTGGCTACTGGAAAAGCTCTGACCTTTACCTGATTGCATACAGTACAATCTAAGTGATTTTTGCATTCAGCAACTTTTAAATCTGGACACATACTGATTAACTTCTTTAAACATTTGAAACTAGCATGGCCAAATTTTCTGTGGAGTTCATGTATGCAGTGTTTGTGAATTGGACTATTGTCTATGTTATTAGCATTTTCAACCCTGTAGCTATCAATATTGTCCTCCAAAAAATAAAGTTTATCCTTTTTCAAGCCTATGCCTCGCAATTCCCCATTCAGTTTTATCTTACACATGTTCTTTTCAAAAATGACTGTGTAGTCTCTGTCTGTTAATCTGCTTACTGATAACAAATTATTTTCTAACTCCTTTACATGTAACACATCATTAAAGTTTTCCTTTAGCCCTGGAATGAAAACTGTACCCATTTGATTTACAGTGCTGAGCTCTTTCCCATCAGCTAAAACTACAGCATTTACATTAGCTGATTTTCTATTACTTATCAAATTAATATTGTTACACATTGAAGATGATGCTCCTGAGTCAATCAACCATTTACAATTAGTATTTTGTTTTTCCTTAATCATGGTTGCAAACCCCTTTTTATTACCACTGTCCTTCAAAAATGGAGGTTTGGGCTGTTTTTGATACTGCCATGGCTGCCATCTGCTCTCCTTTTGCTTGCTTCTCTCAGCAGCGAATTGTTTACATTGTCTCTGTAGATGACCAATCTTTTTACAATAAAAACACCTCCGTTGCTTCCTTGTAGAAGCTGCTTCTTCCTGCTTTCGTAGATCAGACGTTGTTTGTTGTTTCGGCACAGACTTTAAACTTGCTGAGTCACCTTGCTCAGACTTTCTTCTCAAGTTCTCTTCCAATATTCTGGCAACAATTAAGTCTCTGTTCAGCTCAGCTTCTGGCAAATTTTGCAAGCTATTTGTAATGTTGTCCCAAGAAGAGTCTAGCGATTCTAATAAAATGTAACACTGCTGCTCTTTGCTAATTTCCACTCCTCTCAGTTCAGCTTGCACAAATAAATCTTGCATTGTTTTTAAATGTTCTATCACACACTGTCCTTTAGTCATCTTTTGTCTGTAAATTCTTTTAGACCAAAGCATTTTTGCAAACGCAGTTGAAGGAGTATGTAATCTCTGCAAGGTATCCCACACATCCTTGGCGGACACTTTATCTCTTACGTCATTAATCAAGTCTTCTTCTAGCATGAGATAAAGACATGCTTTTGCTTTAGCATCTCTTTCTCGAGTGGCTGCATTAGCATCAGCTGCCAGCCCTGTTTCAACTGTCGACCACAGAGACTCCTTTATGAGTAGAGATTGGGCATATATCGTCCAGGTAGAGTAGTTGTTTCTATTTAATTTACTAAATTTTAGTATCTCCATCTTAATTTGTGCAGTGACTTAATTTGACACAGTCCTTCTGAGTATGCACAGCAGACAAAACACAAAATGATTTACTCACAAGGCTCCACAAAACCTTCTTCCACTCTCTGGAACTTTCAGCTTCTGTGGATGCTGGTTGCTCTAGTATCTGGGCCCATAACCCATGTCAGGGATGATGGGAGTTGTAGCTCTTCACCTTTGGCTCTAACTCACCACCTTGTTATGCAGCAGAGCTGACCAGCTTTGATCAGTGGTTGATGCTTCTTTCCCAAGCAGCAGAGTTTCAGAGAATAGGCTGAAGACCCTGACAAACTCTCCAAGCCTTCTCACTCTTCTTCCTGAGATGTCTCCAAACCTCTCCAGGATTCTTCTGGTTCTTGTATCTTCCCTCAAGACACCAGACAACTCAGTAGTCTTATATAAAAGATCTACTTTATTCTACTATATATAAATACCATATGCCCTACAAATCACAATCTCTACTCCACCAAAATACTCCACAATACACCACAATATGCATTGGCAAACATTGCACTTATAGCCATTGTTAGTCACCACCCACTAGTCAGTTTCCACCCAGTGGGCGTGTACATTCATTTTGATTGGTTTACATAGATCATCCCATACTTAAGACCAACCCAAGTATTTCATCATTTTACCTTGACTACTTAATGAATCTCAGGTGTTTGCAATCTATAACAGGTGTTTTCAATATACACTCTATAACTTTGTCCTTGGCTCTCAAGGCTTCCAAATTACATTATCCTTTTCACCTGTGTAGCTTCATGATTGTTCCTGCTTAGTCACTGTGACTATCACATACATATTTTATTTCTATTACTGCATGTCCCATGTTGCATTTTCCTTAACAAGATTATATAATCAAATGGGCTCAAGGTTTAAATCAAGTAATTAAATTGGATGAATGGGAAAAATTGGGAAAAACAATAAAATTTACGGTTAATGTGGATCTAAGAGAAAACTTACACAAATCAATGCAACGTTGGTATTTGACACCTCTTAGATTATCTAAAATGTATAATCGATACAATCCAATATGTTGGAAGTGTGAGGACGAATTAGGGTCGTATTTGCATATGTGGTGGAACTGTATATTGGCTAAAAAAATTCTGGAAAATGATTAATACTGAAATAAGGGAACTCGAGTATACAAGTTTACCTTGACCCAAAGCTTTATCTGTTAAA
Organism: Phrynosoma blainvillii; assembly: GCA_026167975.1. Taxonomy (NCBI): domain Eukaryota; kingdom Metazoa; phylum Chordata; class Lepidosauria; order Squamata; family Phrynosomatidae; genus Phrynosoma; species Phrynosoma blainvillii. The sequence continues at coordinate 248,053,186 of JANUYF010000003.1, forward strand.
TATTGTTAAGGATGATATGGAAGGAGAACATGGGAAATTATTTTTTCCTTTTAATTACTGCACCAAGAATGACATATGCTAAATATTGGAGGAGAAAAGAAATCCCTTCTTTGGAGGAATGGAGAAAAAAGATATACGAAATCTATGAAATGGAGAAATTAACACATTTATTAGGTAATAATTCGATATATGAAATTCATAAAATTTGGAAACCCTGGTGCCAATATATGGAAAAGATTGATGTTGAAAAGCAGACACATCGTATTGCATTTGTGAAAAAATACTAAACGTTAGTGATTATTGTTGATATATAGCCACTGTATATTCAGATAAGAATAGAAAGATATGGATAGAAACCTGGGAAAGTAATGTCAAGTCAACTGTACATTTTGGAAAGTGAATTATTATTAGATAGGTGTAATGGAGTTCACAATATATAATTAATATTTTATTTAGTAAAAGTAAGTAAATATGTAATTGAATTTAAATGTGTAATGTTGACAGTCACAATTGAAAAATTACTTAATTTAACATATATATAACCGTTTTATTCTCCAGGGATTGGAGATAATTTTGTCACCAGACGTAACTTTTGTGTAAGCCTTGTAATCAAGTTAGTTTATGTCTAAGATGTACAATAGACATGATATTATGTAGTTATCGAGACTATCTGCTATTTAATCCTCCTGTACTGCTTAGGAAGTAGACGTTTTAGATTAGATATATGTTTGTATGTTTTTTGTTTTTTTTTTTAATTTTGTTATCTGTTTGCTTTGTTTGTTTGTATTTTCAATAAAATTATTTTTTTAAAAAAAGAAGAAGATTCTTCTTGGGTCAGAACCATACAGTTACCACACACAACTCTGCCTGTCTGTCTGTCTGGTATGATATGATGAGATATACCCTCTGCTGATTTGGAAGGGATAGTCCCAATTTATTCTCTGTGATCCACATTTTCAGCTGCTTTAAAAAAAGTTTCTCTCCCCTCTTCCAACTTTCATCCTTTGCCTCTGCTTACCTCTGCTGGTGGAAACTGCATTCAAAGTACAGATATAATTTGTATGCAGTTAACTCAGTAGGAGGAAGAGAAAGGGAATCCTACCCTTCTCAATAGGCACAGGCAAAAGTAGACTGCTTCAGCCTTTCCTAGCTTATGTGCTGTTCCTCACTGATAACTTTTGCCATATTGATTACACTCTGATGTTGCATATCTATAAGTGTCCCTGTTTTCATCTGTGTAATTTTGGAAGGTATGTTGTGTAATACTTGGCCAGAGCCAAAGATGAATAGTAACACTAGATGAATACTGTTTTGAGGCTGTTCAATAAGCATGGGAAAGAATAAGGAAACAATTGTCCATTTTTAAATGAATGCTCTGGTCATGTTTGTGTCCCTGGCAATTAATTCACTTATTGTCCTTAGGATAAATCTGTCTTGTCTTACCACTTTTAACAGGCAACTGCTTTCTAGAATTTTAAACCTTTTGCAATATAATACATATACATGACTTCACCTGTGATGTGGTTGATCTCTTAGCATGTTTTCATATGGGAAACCAACTGAATTAATAGGGAAAGAGGGATGTGAAATATCTCACAGGCAGATGATTTATACATCTATCAATTCCAGCATTCAATAGGGAAGAGCCTGTATGGCAGCAGAGAGATTGTTGAACTGTTTCTGAAGGACCAAATTTAACAAAACTAATGAAAGTCAGTTATTTGACTTTTCAAATTAATAGGGAAAGAAGGATTTGAAATATCTCACAGGCAGATGATTTATACATCCATCAATCCCAGCATCAATAGGGAAGAGCCTGTATGGCAGCAGAGAGATTGTTGAACTGTTTCTGAAGGACCAAATTTAACAAAACTAATGAAAGTCAGTTATCTGACTTTTCAATTTTATCCCCCCCCCCCCAAAGGGTGCATCTACACTGTAAAAAGAGTGCAGTTTGAGACCACTTTAACTGTGATGGCTCCATCCTCATAAATGCTGGGATTTGTAGTTTTATGGGGCACCAGCATGCTTTGTCAGAGAAGGCTGAAGATCTTGTAAAAGTACAAATCTCAAGATTCCATAGCATGGCAAAATATCACTTAAAGCAGTGTCAAACTGCATTATTTCCACCCTAAGTCTATATTTAAGGGATTATTTTATTTTCATTCCAGGATAACAGTTTAAAGTACTTTAAGATAAGTATACATTACACTATCTTCTGTCCTGTTGGTGGAAATCACACAGAGATCCTAGTAATGTTGTATTATTGTAGTACAAAAATTTCAAATGTAGTCAGCAACATGTAAGATGCAATTGGGGCCTATGAAATAAAACAAATTCACTGAAAGTATTAGATTTCCCTATACGTTTCCTTGGATTTTTTTTTAAACCAGGATGTTTAAAGAAAATATATGCAAGCTAATAAAGCATTGCCTTGCTGTTGTAGAATTGCTGAGATGAACATTCTCCATTAACTGCTCTAGTGGGAACTTCCATAACCATACAGGGGAGTTCAGTGAGTCAATGACCATGGCACAATTAGAGCATTCAAACATTTGTTGCACCCTCCAGCCATTTTGTCACAACCACTGTTGTTTTGTAGTTGTAAAGAAAACATGTTTAGGTTTAAAAACTATGCTACATGCTGCCTCCTTCCATGTAGGTCATGGCACATGCTGTGCTGTGGGACCTTCACTCAAAGTAAATTACCTAAATTGGCTACTATATAGTGTTATTCTCTTTTGTTGTTAACTGCCCTCGAGTCAATCTCAACTCATGGCGACCCCATGGATGAGACATATTCAAGACCTTCTGTCCTCCGCTGCTCTGCTTAATTCCTGCAAACCCATACTCATGACCTCCTTAATAGAGTCCATCCATCTAGCATGTGGCCTTCCTCTCTTCCTACTTCCCTCCACCTTTCCCAGCATTGTTGTCTTTTCCAGTGAGTCTTCCCTTCTCATGAAGTACAACAGCCTCAGTTTGGTCATCTTGGCTTCCAGGGAGATTTCCAGCTTGATTTGCTCTAGGACCCATTTGTTTGTCCTTTTGGCTGTCCATGGGATCCTCAACACTCTTCTCCATCACCACATCTCAAATGAGTTGAGTTTCCTCCAGTCTTCTTTCTTAACTGTCCAGCTCTCACATCCATATTTGGTAATAAGGAATACAGTGGCTTGTATAATTCTAACTTTTGTGCTCAGTTGTATATCTTTTCATTTTAGAATCTTTTCTAGTTCCTTCATGGCTGCCCTCCCCATTCTTAATCTTCTGATTTCCTGACTGCAGTCCCCATTTCTATCAATGTTTGATCCCAGGTATGGGAATTCTTTTACTATTTCTATTTCTTCATTGTTTAGGTTGAACTTGTGAAGGTCCTCGGAGGTCATTATTATGTTCAGTATTAAGCCTGCCTTTGCACTCTCTTCTTTGATTTTCATTAGTAGGTATTCCAAGTCTGTGAGATCTTCTGCTAGTACTATGGTGTCATCTGCATATCTTAGATTGTTGATATTCCTTCCTCCTATTTTCACTCCTTCCTCTTCTGTGTCCAAGCCTACTTTTCTTATAATATATTCTGCATACAAGTTGAACAGATAGGGTGAAAGGATACAGCCTTGTCTGACCCCTTTGCCAATTGGGAACCATTCTGTTTCTCTGTGTACTGTTCTGACAGTAGCCTTTTGTCCAGAGTACAGATTCCTCATCAGGACTATCAGATGTGTGGGCACTCCCATATCCTTAAGGGTGTTCCATAGCTTTTTATGATTTATGCAGCCGAAGACTTTGCTATAATCTATGAAGCACATGCTGATTTTTATTTTTATTTTTTAATTCCCTGATGCACTTCATTAGCCATTGCATGTTTGCAATGTGGTCCCTAGTGCCTCTTCCTTTCCTGAATCCTGCTTGGATCACTGGGATCTCTCTTTCCATGTATAGTTAAAGTCTATGTTGGAGAATTTTGAGCATGATTTTGCTTGCATGGGAGATAAGTGCTATGGTCCTATAGTTGCTGCAGTCTTTGGTATCTCCTTTTTGTGGATAGGGATGTATACTGACCACTTCCAATTTGTCGGCTAGAGTTTTGTTTTCCATATATGTTGATACATATTGGTCAGCACTAGAGTTGATTCTGCCAGTGTGGATTGCAGCAGTTCAATTGGAATAGTATCTGTTCCTGGTAATTTCTTTTCACTATTTCTCTTATTGCAGTTTCCACCTCACTTTTTATAATTTGGGTTCATCTTCATATGGCTTTTCATTCCTTGTGTCCTGCATTTTGTCATCTCTTTTGTATAATCCTTCTGTGTATTGCATCCAGTGTCTTTTTATTCCTTCTTAGTCTTGAATTATGTTATTTTTATTGTCATAGAGCATCCTGGTCTTTGATTTGAATTTTTCTTTAATTTCCCAGATCTTGTGAAATCTCTTCTTGTTCTTCCCTTTTTGTTGTTGCCTTCTAATTCTCTGCATTTGTCATTGTAGCAATTTTCTTTATCTTTCCCCACAAACCGTTGTATTGTCGCATTCATTATTCTTAGTCTGTTCATATTGTTAGGAGTGTTGCGATATGTTGTCAAAAATTGAAATGTATAGATGTGGGAAAATTTCTAATGGAAAGATTTTGGACCTGCAGGTGCAAAGTGTAAACATTTCACACAAGGTCAGTGTCTGGGAACAGACAGATAAAACATAAACAATGAAGTCATCTTTGTTGTCTGGGAACCATGATCACATGACACATGACTCACAGCAAGAGGCTATGTTAGAGGCTGGGTTAGAGGCTGGGCTAGAAGCTATTTAGCAAATTGTCTATGCAGGTATCCACCCATGGGAGGAATCTAGAGTTTGGCAAACAGCCTCCTTTGTTCTTTGCACTGTCTTCTGTGTGTGTGTTCAAGATCTTCAAACCTGCATGATGTATATGTAAATAGTTTTTCTCTTTACTATGCAATTTTAAATAAAAACCTTATTGTGAAGATCTCTCTGTTCTGGGGCTGGATTAATGGCAAACTGCTTGAAACTACAAGGAGCTGCATACCAGAATGATGAGGTCAGCTCAGCTCGGTTTCCAGAGTTGGAGTTGGCTGATGGATGGATGCCTAGCATTTTCAGCACAAAATCTCTGCTACTACATCACCATCATAAATAAATCAACACATCTCTCTCCTTTTTTTCTTCTCTTCTTTTCTTTATTGCTTGTAGTGTTGTATCTGTCATCCATGGCTATTTCTCTTTCTTTTTGCTTGTTGAAAGTGTCTGTCTGCATTCTTCTTTTGCTATGTCCTTGGCTTCAGACCATAGTTCTTCTGGTTATCAGTCTATTATGTTTAGTCAAATCTGTTTTTTATGTTGTCAATAAATTCTGTTAAGATATTATTTAGATCATATTTTGGTTTAATCACTGGTTTTGTTTTCTTCTTGAGTCTTAGTCTTATTTTTGATATGAGTAGTTCATAATCTTTGCCACTGCCGGTGCCTGATCTTGTCTTGACCAGCAGTATAGAGTTCTGCCATCTTTTGCTTCCATTTATATAGTCTATTTGATTTTTGTGTTGACCATCTGGTGATGTCCACATGTATAGCCTTCTTTCTGGTTATATGAAGAATGTGTTTGCAATGAATAGGTTGTTGGCTTCACAAAAATCTATCAGATGGTCACCTGATTCATTCCTTTTGCCTAATCCAAATCTGCCTACTGTTTTTGATTCTCTTTGCTTCCATCTTTTGCATTCCAATCTCCAGTGATCAGCTTGACATCTTGTGTTGGTGTGCTGTCAATTTCTTCCTGTTCTGCCTCTGTGGTCGTGCATATACTTGAATTATGGTGATATTCATAGGTTTACCATGTAGCCTTACTGAAATGATTTGGTCTGATTTTGAATTGTATCATGTGACTGCTTTTGCCACATCTTTTCTTAGTATGAAAGCCACCCCATTTCCTTTTGTCTTTTCATTCTCTGAGTAGAACACTGTGTTGTTGTCCAATTCAAAGTGGCCCATTCCTGTCCATTTTAATTCACTCATCCCCAGTACTGCTATGTTCATGTGTTGCATTTCCATTTTTACTATGTCTAGCTTCCCTTGGCTCATTCTTCTCAAATTCCATGTCCCTATTTTATGTGTGATGCTACTTTGGATGCCATTTGCTTTTCTAAGGGTGTCTGCTATTTGTCTTGGCATCTTTCTTATGCCCTTGGCTAATCTTGCAAATGTCATATCCCTTTATTTCTCCCTCCCTCCCTCCCTCCCTCCCTCCCTTTCTGTTAATGCTCTGATCCTGACTGTGTATCATTTGGCATGTCTCATCATAGGGGTTACACAAGGAAAGGCACCTACACCTCCCTGTTCTCAGTGCCAACCAATGTTAGCTATGGTGTCACTACAGTTCTCTCCTGTCAATGACACCCACCACCACTGCTGCTGCCCAGTAGCTGTTGGTTTTCCTGTATCATTCCTCCCATTGTTTGTTTGCTTTCCTACTCATCTCCTTATACTTCCTTGGGTTTCCCTCCTTCCCTTCCCTTGTGTCCTCCCACCTTTAGGCTATTGACATCTTCACCCCTTCCCTCCATTAGTTTCTTCTCTTCTTTTTCCATGGTTGGGGGTGGGGGGACAGAGATGTCTGGTCACCCCCTTCCTTCCTCCACTCACCTGTCCAGTGCTCTGGTGGCGTTTGCTCCTTTCTCTGTTGATGGGTGAGGGCAGAGATATCTAGTTGCCCCTTCCTTCCTCCACTCCCTTGCCTGGTGCTCTGGAGGCATTTGCTCCTTTCTCTGTTGATGGGGGAGGGTAGACATGTCTGATCGCTCCCTTCCTTCCAGTTATTCTCTATGGTCTACATATAACTAAAAAAATTCCAAGCAGAAGGTAAAAATTACAAGTTTGGAGCTCAGCTTCATTAACACATTTTATTAATTATTTTCTTTTACCTTTGATATACATCAGAATAATAGCAAGAATAACATTTTTGATAACACAGCACAGATATACTGATTCCTCACAAGTATTGTTAAATGTTAGTGACTCATCATATTTCCTTGTGAGCCTGTTATATTAAAAAAAAATATTTGGTGACCCCTATTTAACTTTCATGTACTAGGATTAAAAAAAGTCAAATCAAAACAAAAATTGCATTGTATGAATTCTAGGGTGTTTTGAAACTTCAATGAGTTCCAATGTATTTTGGGATATAAAAATGCTCTGTGTCCCAAATACTGTTTGTGTTTTCACAATCAAATGTACAAACAAACATGCACAATATCTAAGGAACAAGAAGCAGAACACATATATTAACATGATGAGGAATGGTTGCTGTGAGTAGCTGTCATTTCTCCTTTTGTGCAAATAGTGTAACCAACATCATTTCTATGTCTTAAAAAAAACAAACCACAACCCTCCTGATACTGTTATTCCCAATTCAAAACAACAAGAACCTTTTTCTGAACTCAAGAATTTAGGAAATGAACAGTATCCCTAAAGGAAAATAGCTATTGTTATTTATTTGTAGTAAGGCCTAATGTTAATGGTATCTTAGGACAATTTTCTACCCAAATAATGAAACATTCTGTGCTGAGGGAGATATTTCCCAGTGAAAGGCCATTCTCTGAGCCACTGTACACGCAACCAGAACATTGTATAAAACCTGCAGTGGCCCTTGCAAGCAAATGACCAGTATATAGCATACCTCCTGTTGGATTTTTTAAAAAAATGCTCTTTATTATATTGCCCCCCCCCGAATATATAATCACACATATATACAGGTCCTACATATATAAGATCCTACAAGGAATGATGAAAAATACAATTGAAACACTTCAGAAACTGAAATGGAGGAGGCGGAGGAGGAGCAGCAGCAGCAGCCGCCATTGCCACTGCCAGTTGGGATACATCTACTGCTGTGAAGTTGACAAAATCCAAAGTGTTTGTTACATAATAGTTTTCCGTAATGTTGCTTTTTCCCACTTATAAGCATGGGAGGTGGGTAAGCACAAATGGGAACAACTGGTCACTGCTTCTCACCTTGGGAAGGCCAGAGACAGCCTCCTTCTTTCTGTCTGCTTCATGCTACACCTTGGAAGGGGTGCACTTGTTATTTGGAATTACAAATTTGGCTATACAGATGGCAGTTTAAATTCACATTTTAATCATTCTGATTTTTTCTTGAATCTGGCTATTTGGCTTATTAGGTTCGTCCCTCCATATCCACAGATTCTGCACCCATAGATTCAACCATCTACTACTTGAAAATATTCAACAACAACAACAAAAATCCCAAAAGCAAACATTGATTTTGCCATTTTATATGAAGGACACCATTGTACTACCCCACTGTATATAATAGGACTTGAGCATCCACAGATTTCCTTACCCACAGGGTAGATAGTTTGGTTAGATTGGCTTAACCCTTAGTGATGGAAACTAACAACTTTAATAGAATCTCATGAATACACAGACAGAAACTCAGTACTGAATTGGATCAGTGTTTTGATTAAGAAGTATCTCATATTTTCAAGGCTGTAATCCTATATATACAGATGGCTCTCAGTATCCACAAGTTCTTTATCCATAGATTAAACCATTAATGGCTTGAAAATATTAAAATAAATATATAAATCCCCAAAAGCAAAGGTTAATATTGCCATTTCATATAAGGGACACCATTTTACTACACCATTGTGGGACTTGAACATCCATGGATTTTAGGATCCATTGGGGAGCAGTTCTGGAACTAAACCCCAGCAGAAATTAAGAGGCCACTGTATTAGAATTTCTTTATCCATAGATTCATTGGGGAATCCATTGGGGAGCAGTTCTGGAACCAAACCCCAGCAGAAACTAAGAGGCCATTGTATTAGAATTTGGCTAAGTGGCTTGATAATTCAGGCTATCCAACATTGGGAATCCTCTGAAAGGAATCTTTATCAAGTTTGCATATGACACAAAACTGGGAGAGGTGGCTAACACATTGGAAGATAGAAACAGAAATTCAAAAGGCCCTATATCAGGGGTAGGCAACCTTTCCCCTTTAAGGGCCGAGGGACTTCAGCTCCCAGAAGCCTCAGCCATGTTGGCCAATAGTCCCATGTTGTCCAATAGCTCCTGGGATTCTGGGAGCTGAAGTCCCTCGGCCCTTAAAGGGGAAAGGTTGCCTACCCCTGCCCTATATAAACTAGGAAATTGGGCATATATTAATAAAATGGAATTCAATAAGGAATAATGCATAAACCCCAGATGCACAGGTATAGGAAGGGGGATACATTGCTAAACAGTGCTACATAAGAAAAGGATTTTGGGATTATTGTTGATCATAAATTGAGCATGAGTCAATATTGCAGCAAAAAAGGTGAATTTCATTTTAGCCTGCATTAATAGAAGCATACTTACAAAGTCAAGGGAATTAGCCCCTCCATATTTTGTGGTCAGGACTCATCTGGAGTACTGCATTCAGGTCTGGGTGTTTCTTTTAATAATAATAATAATAATAATAATAATAATAATAATAATAATATTGATCATGCCCCTCTGCCAAGCAATCTTAAGAAGAATAAGTTGAAGCAGGTTCAGAGAAAGGCACAAAAGGGAGTAAGAGGTATGGGGAACAAAACATATGAGGAAAAGCTGACAGAGCTAAAGAGATGGTAGGGTATTTGAAAAGAGATTGTACAGCTAACCTGTCATTGATGCTTTGTCTGGAGATCCTTCATTGAGAAGAGGGTTGGATTAGAAGGCCCAAGAGGTCCCATCCAACTCTATGATTCTTTGATTCTATGACTCTATGACCCTAAAGAGAGATATACACATCTCCTTGCAAAACATTGTTGAGACATTACAGAATAAAGGATTTGCTCCCCTGGGACTGTCTTCTGAGCCATCCATGAAGAGGCCTCCTGAGGGGGCCTGTTCTTTTGCACCTGAGTGGTGGATCACATCAAGACCTGACCAATCCAGCTATGGTTCACTTGACAGGCCCTCCTCTATGTACCCATTTAGAGTATGATTTTGTTAAGGTAAAATTGTGTATTGTTTCATGTTTACCTTAGAGGTGAGGCATTTCACCATTGCAGAGCACTCATAACATGACCACTAGGCCCACACTATTTGGATTTAGCCTCACTGTTTTATTTGCTGCAGATTGGTTTAAGTTAAATAAAGTTAAGTCTTCTTTGAAATCAAGTTTTGATATCTTGTATTCATTACTCAGTGGGAGAGAGGACAATTTACACCAGTTGTCTAGAGACTTAGGAGCTTATTGCATGCCCAAATAAGCCGGCTTACCTTTGCTGGCTTCAGTCTTCTTCCAGGATACCCCCTGATATTATCATATGTAAATTGCTGCCGATTTAGCCACGATGCCACTGGTCAGGTCAGACGTGGGTCGAAGCTATGTCCAGCTGACACTTTCTCAGTCAGAAGTTTTTGACTTCTGAAATTTGGCAGCTGAAGATGGCTTTGACCTGAGTCTCACCCGGGTTGTATTTGGCCAGTGGCATCACAGCTAAATCGGCAGAGATATGATAACATCCGGGGGTATCCTGGAAGAAGATTGAAGCTGGCAAAGGTAAGTTGGCCTATTTGGGTATGCGATAAGCTCCTTAAAAGGGGGGAAAATCTGAGTTTAAACATGCAGTAAAAGGATATGACACATTAATAAATGGATTTTTGTTACCTGAACCTCCTTAAATTACAGCTCTATTTTTCAGACAGTGTTAATCTCCAGAATCTGTCAAACCATCTCTGTTTTGATAGTTTCTCCCGAAACTTCCAATGAAAAGCAATATCCAGCCTCGTTGCTGCTGAAAGCATCTCAATCAGCATTTTGAGCTTCTGGCTTTCATTCTTAGTCTTAAATATTGGAAGCATTAATAGCCACTCTCTGTTATGAATAATTTGACTTGTTATTTGAGAGATGGATTTAAGAGCCTTATCCCAGAATAAGGCCCCTACAGAGCAATAAATCTATGTATGAAACAATGAGCCATAATCTCCACAGCTTCACCAGAGATAGGTGACAACTGTTTGTTAACTCAAAAAAGTCTAGAGGGTATAAGCTGTCATATGTGAATTACTTAAATGAAATTTCCTAATACTAAGATGAAACTGTCCTAATTGATGGAGCTATCCAAATATTAGAATAGGTTGAAATTAAAGTTGGGGCATATCTTTTCTTGATAGTCATCAAGAAAATTCATCTGCTGCCCCACAGCATAATTAGCAATATCCTGTATAGACTTTTTTTTTCAGGTGGAAACTGAGATTGGGATGCATAACCTAGATTGCTTGCAGCCCTTTTAATGGCATGGATTAGATTTGGCATTTTTAAAAAGCAGCTTCATTTATTTATACCGCTTCATACCACACTATGGGGTGTCTAAGCGTTTTACAACTGTGAGCTGATTGCCCCCCAACAAGTTGGGTACTCATTTTAGCGACCTTGGAAGGATGCAGGCCTGAGTTGAGCCTCAGCCCTGGCTGGTATTGAACTCGCAACATTGTGGTTAGTAGTATACCTGTGTAGCTCCTGTCAAAAATGATTTATGACCCTTTGATGGGCGTGGCTAAGGATGATTTATGACCTGTCAAAATTGATTGATTGATGACCTGTCAAACTGGTGGGCGTGTCCCTCCCTCCCCCGGAAATGCTAAGGCGGGACATCCTGTCCACGTGACCCCCGGTTTTCCAATGAGCGCCCCCCTTTGATTCCACGTGACCCTACTCCCCACCCAATGGCTGTTCTGAACCACGTGTCCGGAACTGGCCAAGGGTGTTTTCTGATTGGTCCCTATGAGAATCACGTGTCCCTAACTGGCCAATGGTACTAGACTTCCCAGAGCCGCCATTTTAGGCATGCCCAGACAAGTTCTGCGAGACAATATGGAGACACGTGACCCCCGGTTTTCCAATGAGCGCCCCCCTTTGATTCCACGTGACCCTAACAGGCCAAGGTTGTTTTCTGATTGGTCCCCATGAGAGTCACGTGTCCCTAACTGACCAATGGTACTAGACTTCCCAGAGCCGCCATTTTAGGCATGCCCAGACAAGTTCTGCGAGACAATATGGAGACACCGAGGCGTTTTGCTGCAGCCCGGACAATCCAGCCCAGAAAGAGAGCCTCCTGGCCAGATAATTATCACGGGCCTGTGGGTTTTACTGACCCTCCTGTACCGTTGAATATTAAACCTAAAAAGGAAGCTAAAGAGCCTGAAAAGACACCCGACATTATGGATTTCATTGATGATGCCTCAGAACTGGAGTGTGATTGCCGTTGCAATTTAAAAGCCATTCTCCAGAAGAAGAAAGTGCCTGACACTCCACAGAGCCCAGATGAGCCTGATGGCGCAGACCTTTTGAACCCTGCCACTCAGCTGGAAGAGCCCATGGAAGAGGGAGATCGTGACCCACCACAGCCCTCACATGTGGATGAGAGCATGGAGACTGATTCAGGCTACCATAGTGCAATGGTGAGTTCATGTAATATTAGGCAGTTGGTTATCATTGGAGAGATGAGTGTGTTGTTTTTCCAAATGAAAAAATAATAAAATGTTCCTTATTTCTTTTTTATTGAATTAGGATGAAGACCTGCAGGCTGACGGTGCTGAGAACCAGGCTGGAACGAATCTACAACCCCTAAATCTTTCCCCCATTCCTAAGATGTAGATATTTTTTTTACCAATAAAAAATTGTTTGTTTTGCATGTGTGTGTTCATACTTACATGAGAGGTGAAAATGGGAGGGCATGAAAAAATTCTGAGTTCTATATATTATTCACCGGGGAAGACTGGGAGCTTTGGGGGTGTGAACGCCCTACTTCAGGAGGCCAAAATACAGAGCCAAAATCTTAAAAGAGAGGAGGTGTCCCAATGGCTTTCTGGCCAAGATGCCTATACACTGCACAGACCTGCCAAAATGCATTTTAAAAGAAACAAGACTGTTGTATCTAATGTGGATTCTCAATGGCAGGCTGACCTAGTGGATATGCAGCAGTTTTCTAAGTATAACAGAGGATACAAGTACATTTTAACAGTAATAGATATTCTGTCTAAATATGCCTGGGCTTTGGCTTTAAAGGACAAAACTGGTAGAGAAGTAGCCAGGGCTTTTAACACTATTTTTAGCCAAAATGGCCGAAAGCCTGAGAAATTGCAAACGGACCGAGGCCGCGAATTTTTAAACAAATCTGTGAGCAGCCTCTTAAAGCATCATGGGATTCACCATTTTGTCACCAATAATGAAGTCAAAGCCGGGGTTGTTGAACGATTCAACAGAACTTTAAAAACAAAAATGTGGAGGTATTTCACAGCTAAAAATACCTTTACCTATATTGATGTACTTCCCCTGTTTCTCAAAAGTTATAACCATACTTTTCACCGAACAATCAAAGCTAGGCCTGCAGATGTCAATGATTCTAATGCTCTAGCTGTGTGGAAAACAGTATATGGGACCCCTGTAAAAACAGAAAAGGAGCGTCCGCTCCTCAGGAAAGGAGACCATGTGAGGATTTCTAAAAGCAAGGGTGTATTTGCCAAAGGCTATGAACAGAATTTTACCACTGAAGTATTTATTGTCGACCGTGTCCTCCTAACTGCAAAGAGGCCTGTGTTCCTGCTGAAAGATTATCTCGGAGAGGCTGTTGTTGGGAGCTTTTACCCTGAAGAGTTACAAAAGGTGAATGTGAAAGAGAATCAGCTGTACAGGATTGAAAAAATTCTTGACGCTAAAGGTCAGGGCAGGAGAAAACAATACCTAGTCAAATGGTTAGGCTGGCCTAGCAAATTCAACAGTTGGGTGCTTGCTTCTGAAGTTGGTGAACCTGTTTAGAGGTGAGAGAGAAATGGGGGATAGTGGATTTTATATCCTACTCCCTAGCAACAGTAGCGCTTCCATTTTCCCACAGAATACTATTTCATTCTTTACTATCTCTTTAGCAAGGCCCCTGGAACTGCCTGGAGAGTGGGAAGTAGGGCTAGCTGAGATACAGTACCCACACACTTGGAATAATCTCAATACTAATACACCTTTTGAAATTGCAAATGAGACCAAGAAATGGCCCTTAATTGTGCCACGGGGTTATTATTCTGATCTCCCTGAACTGCTGGAAGTCATGAACAACCTGATAACAAGGTCTCCAGACCCTCCTGAAGCGCTCCTGCACTATGACCGTGTGAGCGGGAAGATTAGGTTTAAAACAAATGGGCCATACACCATCCAGGCTGGAGGGAGACTAGCTCACATGTTAGGGTTAGTTCCCAGCCGTCATGCCAAAACTCCACCTTTCAAAGCCGATATCACGGCGGGTTTCAACACCTTATATATTTACACCGATATAGTGGAGCATCAGATAGTGGGAGACTTCTATGTCCCGCTGTTGCGCTGCGTACCTGTACGGGGTCAGAGCAACGAATGTGTCAATATTGTTTATGACAAGCCTCACTACATCCCTGTAAGTAAGCATCACATTGACACCATCACCATTGAGATAAAGTCAGACCAGAACAAAAAAGTGCCATTTCGCTCTGGTAAGGTGCTTGTGAAACTACACTTCCGCCCCAGGAGGACACTGAAGTTTTAAAAATGGTGATTATCAAAACATATGGTGACCCTGCTCTTTATAGAGATTATTACAGGGTCCAGGCTGGTAACGGCCTTCCGGGGTTCCATGGAATTCCTGTAATGTATGGATCTGGGCTTGGTGGGATTTTCAGAGGCCTTTTCAGAAAAGCAGTCCCCCTTTTGAAAAGAGGCCTGAACATCATTAAACCCCACGTTAAAACAGCCATGCAGAATATTGCTACAGATGTGGCTGGTGAAGTTACTCAGGCAGTTATAAATAAAATGAACCCCACAACCCCCCAAGAAGGCTCAGGACTGATGTATATTCAAAGGAGGCATCGTCAAAAAAGAAAAGCATCACGGGTGAGGTTAACAGGCCCTCCCCGAGCCCTTAAAAGAAAACGTCTGAGAGGAAAGAAAACACAGAAGCGGAGAGCTGTAAGGAAGAGGAGGAGGCTGTCCCGGACACGGCCAAAGAGAGATATAATTTAAACTAACACCATGGCTTTTATCCACAGTGGTTCTGAAGAATGCACAAAATCTGAATTAGACCTATTTACTATTGGGCCTACACAGACAAGTATTGAGAAAAGTTTGTATATTGAGGTGCCCCCCTTGACGGCTCTGACAGAATCTGCACCACTAGACTTTTTCATTGCAGGAAATGGCGAAGACTATATGGATCTTAATGATACTCTTTTATATCTTACTTGTAAGATTACTAAGGATGATAACACAAACATACCTCAAGCTGCTGAAGTTGGCTTGGTGAATTATCCTATAGCCTCCATTTTTAGCCAGCTGGATGTGACTTTGGGAGATCGGTTGATCAGTCAAAGCAATAATTGCTACCCATACAGGGCTTTCATAGAATCTGTGCTGAACTACAGTGAAGACACTCTAGCAACCCAATTCTCTACAGGTTTGTTCTATAAAGATACTGCTGGAGAGCATGAATCAGCAGATCTGGATGGAGCTAATAGAGGCTTTATTGAAAGAGCAAACCTGACACGCGGAAGTAGAAAACTAGATCTGCTGGGCCATCTCCATACAGACCTGTTTTTCCAAGAGAAACTGCTTCTAAATGGGGTGGATGTCAAAATTAAACTTACACGCAACAAAGATCCTTTCTGCTTAATGACCGATGATGCAGACAGCAATTACAAATTGCAAATTTTATCAGCGTCCCTTTTTGTGAAGAAGGTGAGAGTGTCACCGGGAGTCCGGCTGGGTCATGCAGAAGCACTGCTGACATGCAATGCCAAATACCCTGTGGACCGTGTGAGCATGAAAGTGTTTAGCATTCCAAGGGGCAGTCGTGTCACCAACCAGGAGAATCTCTTTTTGGGCCAACTCCCCAAGCAAGTGATTATAGGCCTGGTGGATAATGACTCCTTCAGTGGAGTTTACAACAAAAATCCCTTTAACTTTAAGCATTATGACATCAATTTTGCAGCACTGTATCTGGATGGAGAGCAGAACCCTACAAAACCCTTTCAGCCCAATTTTGAAGATGGAAACTGTGTCAGGGAATACATGAGTTTGGTGCAGACAGCAGGCAAGCATATGAAAGACCGTTCTCTTTTAATCAACCGTGAGGAATATGCGCGAGGTTACACGCTTTTTGCCTTTGACCTTACCCCAGACCAAGAAGGTGGAGATCACTATTCGTTGATCAAAACCGGGAACCTGAGGGCTGAATTCCGGTTTGCCAAACCTCTGCCTACTACTGTGAATATGATAGTTTATGGTGTCTTTGACAATGTGATAGAAATAAATCACAGGAGAAATGTCCTGTATGATTATATGTAACATGGACAGCGTGCAATTAACACGCATTCTTTCTTCAAATCCTTATACCCAAAAGCTATTCTGTGGAGTCTTCCCATGTGACATGCTCCCTGGAGAGAAGCTGATACAAAGACCTGTCTGTCTAGTCATCAACACCCACCCTCACAATCTCCCTGGAGAACATTGGCTGGCCATCTACTTAACAGAAGAAAAGACTGGTGAATTTTTTGATTCCTATGGACACCCTCCCGACCACCCTCTCTTTCCTAAAACCATCATTAAATTTTTAAGAAAAAATGCCAGCAAAACTATGTTTCAGCCCAGAGCAGTACAAGCCTCAGACTCTGTGGTTTGTGGTTATCACTGTGTGTTTTTTCTTCAGCACCGCTGTAAAGGCCTGACATTTAAAAATATTCAAGAATTATATTCTCACGATCTGCAAAGAAATGATGAAATGGTGGTTGAATATGTAAAAGCAAAGAGAAACATTGCCTCACATATGCTCAGACTTGTCCCAAACATGTTTCAACAACCCCAGGGATGTATTACCTGCAATGCTTTTCATAGACGCTCTTGTCAATAAACATATCCTCTAGGGAGGATTTAAAAGAATTTTGTGTGTTTTTTCTTTTATCAAAATCAAAACATAGACTTAAAATAAGTTATATTATTAATTTATTAAATTATCTTTTTGGGGGAAAAATCAGGAGAGTCATAAGTGGAGCCAATGAGAAGTACTGGATTGTCGCTGTTTTCTCAAAGCCCTGCGGGAGGTTTTGGGTGTCTGAAACAGCACTGGAGCTGTATCATAGGGACTCTTTAGCTTGTCCAAAACCTCTCTGTTGGCATGGTTCCCCACCACAGAGGTTGGGACATTTAGCTCAGCCATGGCCCTCATGAAAACATCCCAGCCTTTAGGAACATGTTTCACAGGTAAAGCATGTGTCTGAGTAACCCCCTTGACTAAGTCAAGCACATTGGATCCAGCTACAGGTTCGCCTTTGTAGACAAAGGTTCCTTTGTCATCCCATGAAGAAATACTCTTGTTTTGTTTCATTTTGTTTAGCAATACCCTTGCAGCATTCTTGTATCTAGCAGGCAGGCTTTCCAGGACTTCTTGAAACAGGTCGTCAGAGGAGTTTGCCACCCCCTTTTCAGGGGGCTGCTGCACTTCAGGTAGAATTAGATTTATGTTTTCTTTCTCTGCTTCCTTCTGTCTGACATGAGTTAAATACTTTTGAAGCAAAACCTCATATTGCTTAGCTTTTTCATACTCTGTTAAGTCAGTCCTGTGAAGAATCTTCTGCATTTCAGCATCCAGGGTATATATGGCCTTAGTCCTGATATTTTCATCCTTAGGAAATGAGCCCTTTAACTGTTCTAGCTGGTGGCTAGGGACCAGATACATCTTTTCTGCATATTCCATTACTGCTTAGTTAAAAGGCTTGTTATCAGGGGAACAGCAAAGCTTAACAGGGGTCCAAGAAAACCCCCAGACTGCTTCACCAAGACTTTTTTTCTTCTCAGGGAGACTCTTCTGTTACCCAGGGTTTTAATAAGATGGCGTCTCTTTCTCAGTATGCGCACCTGATGAGGGGATAATGGAATGTTGCCTTTTAAAGTATTCAGGGCTATTTCTGAGATGGCTGCCACCAGGTCATTTGAAGCTGTACATAAAAAAGCTTTCCTCTGGGGTGGGGGCATCTTAATGAGCATTTTTAAGAGTGCTAGGTTTCTTTTCACACGTCCAGACATGTTGACCTGAGGGTGTGGTGAAAGCAATATGGTGTAGGAATTAAAGCTGAAGCTTTTTGTAACCACTGGCACCCTTCTTCATGGTATATATTATAGGCCAGTCTGGAGGAAAAATTCCTGTTCTTAACCTGTAAGATTCTGGCGTGTTAGTCTGCAAATCAATAATGAGGTAACCAAAGGGTCTGCTTGTTGCATCAGCAAAGGCTTCCATGAAGAATTTAGTGTTTCCTGGGTACATTTGACGAGCTAAAGTTGCAATTTGTAATTTATCCCTAGGGTTTTTAAACAGCACCATGTATTTTGCATTTAAGCTGATGGTCCTGAGGCTTTTTCCCTTGCAGAAAATATTTTGTGTAAGGAAAAAAACACTCAGATTCCTGTGATGAACATGAACTGTAAATAGTCTTTCAATATTTGCATTATCACAAGACTGCATAAGATCGTCTATTACCAAGAACTTTATTTTATTCAGAGGTAACAACTCTTCATTATCAAAGTTATCAGGCAAGCCCTCTACAAATTGAATAAAGGGGTATTTATGTAGGAGCTCTTGATACAAAGGTTGCCAGCAGCTATAACACCACAAAATTATCTCAGGTTGCACTGAAAACAGGCTGTGAGCATTATCCAACATATTTTTTACAAATACAGTTTTTCCACAGTTGCTTGGTCCTGCTAGAATAGCTGAGAAGGGGTGTTGCCACCGTGTAGCCATCTTCAATAACCGTAAGGCAGAGTCTTAAACCCTTCAGTAATGACTCTCTTGTCATAAACCACCCTTTGAGTTTTCTTGAGCTCTTTGGTATGAATAGACCACTGGCGTTTATTTCTAACAATACCTTGTTGCTGCACAACTATTTCATGAGCACCTCCTTCCTCCCTGTCTGAGACGTAGTCAAACACCAGGTCCTTCAGACTATCAAAATTAATTTTTTCACAGTTAGCAACATTCAGTGTAATCCCTTTGACCTTCAAGCATGCTTTTCCCCCGGAAAGCTTGTACCCATAGGTTTTGGGCCCTGCTGATACATATTCTGTGATATGTTGATCTGGGGGAATTTCACTGGTGAGGTCACCTAAATAATCCCCAAGGGGGGGCGACCACTCCCCCTCCCTACTCACAAAGATCACGCTATCTGTATCATGGTAAAGAACCCTCTCTTTCAGCCGAGAAAGTAAATGATAAAGCTGAATTCTAGCATAACAGGTAGTGAAAGCTGCGATGAATTCATTCTTTCTACCTGAGGTTGTTATGCGTTCAGCAGCATGCTTCCAGGACACACAAACAGCCTCTTCGTCAATAAACTCAAACATTGAAACATTGTAAGCATCAGAAAATAAAAGGTTGAAAAATAGATCAGGGTCCCTGATCACTTGTGTGTTAGTCAAGTTGGTTCTCTGGCCAAACTTTCCCCACAAAGAATTTAAAAAGAGTTTGGCAATCTGGCGCTTTGCCGGGTTCACAGCAATTTGGTCCTTGCGCAAAAGCACCCCCTCTTTTGCCTGAAAATCAGCTATGTATTTATCTTTGTCTTCTTCACTAACACACCAGTGGGGGTACCCTGAAGCCTCCTGTTTCTGGCGAAGATGTAATTTTATATATTCTTCAAATAAACTTCCTGATCCCCGTAAAAAGTTCCACACTTCATAGATTTTCATCACCTTGTAGCCCTTTTCTATAGCTAGATTAATTTCAGGAGTACACCATGTTCCCAACAAAGACCTCTCATGATCAGTGTGATTGCAGGGGTCCAGTTGTCGTTTTTCTGCACAAGTTGCACACAGTACAAACATGAGCTTTCCACCAATTTTACTGGGAAGAACAGGAAAGAACAAACCACGAGGGGGCAGTATTTTAAGCTTGGCAAAGCCAAAGTACTCTGAGAGGGGCCGAAAATCCTCATAAATGATCTGTGGGTGTCCAAGAGGATAGCTTTTAGTTTTGTTGACATAGGGGTAGAGGCTTGTAAAATCATAATATTTAATCTCCTCACCCTCTTTAGGCTTGTAGTAGAGACAGATGGCGTTTGTACGACCACCAAACAGCGCATCCCTGGCCTCTAAGGCTAATGGGAATTCTGCTTCAGTCAGAAATTTCTTCAGCTGAGGGTCTGTTCTCTTTTCGGTTGTCCATTCATGTTCCCAGATTGACCTGACCTCAAAGCCCCTGCTTTTCAGTTCAGCAGCCTTTTGCTGAGTGGCATTGTACACAAATTCAAAGGTATTGCCCATCAGAGAGTTCCATTCATCGGGAGCATAACATAGAGGGCAGCCATGCCAGTAACAGCCATTAAATTCAAAGGCTGTCTCTTTATTATCTATGACAGCATAACCATCAAGATAATAGTCACCAACTTTTACTTCTCCACCCTTTAGGGCATGCTGAATCTGAATGTTCTCTTTGTGTTCAATGTACGAAAGCCATTGGATTGCAGGAGTTGAGAAGCGCTTGCAATAATTATGGTACCTATCAGGCTGTGGGATTGCAATCTCATCCTCCTCTAGAAAATTAAACTTGAACATTGCAAAACACACGCTAGCCAATGTGGGGTACTGTAACGGGTCTATGGCTACCCAGCCTTTCTCCCCTGTCTCTGTCCTCTTGTATACTTTTGTCAGATCAATGATTTCATGTCTATATTTGGTACAAGCCTGTACCAGAATATTGACATCTTGCTGGCAATAAAAGGCCAGCTCTTTCTGAAAGTCAAAGATTTTTGTCTTGTTTTCTTCATACCAGGCTAAAAAAGCCTCCTTTGCCCCAGCCATCATAGTTTCCACACCATAATACTCGGGTTTAGGCATAGGGCCTACATAATCCCAATTTTCTGGTGTATTGAAAAAATGAGGAAAATATCCCTTACATTCATCAAAGCCCAGGGCCTTTGGGAGTCGTGCTAGAGCCATGGGCAAGTGACTAAGTGAATCAATGAATTTCAGATCTACACCTTTCACTTTAACACATATCAGTTTCCCTCCTTGAGCAATAATATCAACATCCACTTTTTCTTTGATCAGTTCCTGTATAACAAAATACGAATCATAACCCTTAGCATTGTGAGCTATAAATGTGGTACCCCCAAATTTACCATCAGTTATGAAAGTCTTGATAAACTCAG
The DNA here is from genome assembly GCA_026167975.1 of Phrynosoma blainvillii. Classification (NCBI taxonomy): domain Eukaryota; kingdom Metazoa; phylum Chordata; class Lepidosauria; order Squamata; family Phrynosomatidae; genus Phrynosoma; species Phrynosoma blainvillii. The sequence goes on from JANUYF010000003.1 coordinate 248,074,405, forward strand.
ACATGCAGCCCTCACCCTTAAACTCCCAGGTCTGTCCTGCAGGGGCCCACTCAGGCTTTACTGCTACATTTTCCTCCCTGAGTATTGCATTGTTAGCTTTCCCTTTCTTGCCACCCTTGTTCTTCTTCACGTTACTAACTCCCCCATCATCCTTAAAACACTCCACAGTTTCCCCATCAAAAGCTTTAGCAAAACAGTAATTAGGAACATGGACACCTGTGCATTGGTGTGTTTCAATGTCGAAAAAAATGTACTTGATTGAGGTTTTTGGATATTTAATGGGGCGCATGTAGCACAGGTGCTTTTCACCCTTTCGGATAGGACCCCAACAAAGTGTGCACAGTATCCCTCTGCAGTCGCTCTCATTATGGTCATATGTAACATAGCGACCACATTTCTCACAAAACTTTTTAGGGTCACATTTGACTTTTTCCTGCAAGGCCAGTTTTTGGTGCCTCCTTAAGCAGGCCATGGATCTACAGTTCAACTTGCACCTAAAACATCTTTCCATTTTATCTACTGTAGAGGCACAGTCACGTTCTTTACACATTCTACAGTAGGACACACAACTGTGGCTATGTGTGTATAAACTGTTGCAGTATGTGCAGTGATTGCGAGCTCCAAAAAGACCCTTCACATTGAGCACCCCATAATAGTGGTCTTCATGCAGTAAAACTGTGTAAGTTTCTGGATATTGGGTATTCTGTGTCTTAAAAAGGCCCCAGCCCTTGTCAGAGTAAAGTGCAACATGTATGTTACACTTCAAATGCTCCTCAACACATGAAATATCACTAAGGGATACTTTTTTCTGGTCAGACCACCCCAGGTCCTGGTGTAATTTAGCAGCAGCTCTCAGCATTTCTACATCAGTTGGAACCTGCTTACACATGACTGCCACAAGGCTTGCAGCAAAGCATAAATTAGTGCCTAAATTAGCTGGATCCACCAGATGCTGCTTCTTTTTAGCAATAATTGAGCTGTAAGGTATAGAATCTATAGATCTTGAGCGGCCCCCTCCTTGGGGAGCACGCACAATAGTGAGAACCAATCTCAGAGTGCCATTTGCACAGATGTCCATATTACTCTGTAGGAGGTTGCTAATGTGAGATAAAAAATCCTCTGCATTCATAAGATCCCTCACTCTTTGTACTGAAAACAGAGGGTTTGCTAAACCAGCATCTTGCAACCTTAATTGGATATAATCCCCAGGCCCAGCTCTCAAAAGTGCACGATCCAAAACTTCTTGAATAGCCCGATGCACTGCTGCTACAACCTCTGAATATGATCTTATATGCTCTAAATTGACAAATCGGAATTCTTCAGCAATATTCATAGCCTGATACCTCTGGTTAAACCATTCCCAGTTTCTAACCCTTTCTGCAAAGACATGATTATCTGGAGAGGGTGGGGGTGGAGGAGGGGGGGAGGGAGAGGGAGGTGGAGGAGAAGGAGGAGAAGGTGGAGAAGGAGGAGGGGTAGGAAGCAGAACTGGGTGTTCATCTGGGGGTGCTATTGGGTGAAGTGGTGGGGGGGATTGAGGTGGAGTGGGTGGTAGGGAGGAGGGAGCTGCATGGGGGATATCTGGAGGTGGTGGATTAATTGCAGCTGGTGCTGGGGGTGCCAGTCTGGGAGGAGCTGGTGCTGGTGGTGTACCTTGTACAGCAGCCCTATGTTTAAGTTTTTTCCTAGCTCCCTTCCTAGAGGTAACAAGTGTTTTTCTTGCTCTGTTTAATAATTTAATAGCTCTTTTCCTCCAATACTTCATCTCTTTGATAGACTTCTTACTTCTTTTCCTGCCTTTTTGAGGTTGACAATTAGAACTCCCCCCACCTACTTGAACATTTTCAAAGGGTGTGTCACCACAGACAACATAGTTAGAGGGCTTTTTAATGACCTTCAAGAATGCATCCACGTCTGCAATTGTACTCTCTGAACTACTTGAAAGTCTATTCAAAGTTTCCAGATGTATGACAGCGTGATTTACTGTCCTTCGTAGATGTTCATAAGCCTCAGATATCTTCCTGTACTTTACAGCAGAATCCTCGAAATTTTCAAGGTTAATCTCATATTTTGGTCTCTTGGCAGATCTGCTCTCAGGATCTTCTCCATTTTGAAATATATTGTCTAAAGAAAAGAAGAAGAAAGATATCAATAATTAAGACCCCTAATCAGTTTGTACAACACACGTGTTCAAGCATTGAAAGGGAAAATATTTAAAGTGTGTTTTCCCCTCATTAGATATCCCCCCCCCTTGTGGCCTTTTAAATGCAGTGCATGAGTTTCTTAAAAATACACACCAGAAATCTTTCTTTTATTTTCAACAGTCTTCACACCCCCCTCATGATAATTTCTCTTTTCAATGTCCTTTGAATTTCCTGCTGAGAGAGCAAGGATAAAAAATAATAATAATAATAATAATAATAATACAATCCATGGTAACAAAATATTTTAAATGCTTGAGTTTCTTAAAAATACACACCAGAAATCTTTCTTTTATTTTCAACAGTCTTCACAGCCCCCTCATGATAATTTCTCTTGTCCATTTCCTTTGAATTTCCTGCTGAGAGAGCAATTATAAATAATAATAATAATAATAATAATAATAATAATACAATCCATGGTAACAAAATATTTTAAATGCATGAGTTTCTTAAAAATACACACCAGAAATCTTTCTTTTATTTTCAACAGTCTTCACAGCCCCCTCATGATTATTTCTCTTATCAATTTCCTTTGAATTTCCTGCTGAGAGAGCAAGGATAAATAATAATAATAATAATAATAATACCCATGGACCGTAAAATATTTTAAATGCTTGAGTTTCTTAGAACCCACTCACCAGAAGCATCCCTTTTATTTCCATTTGACATCAAGGAATTTCTCTTGTCCTTTATATTTCCTCCTGAGAGATCAAGGATAAATAATAATATTACAATCCATGGAAAGTAAAATATTTTAAATGCATGATATTCTTGAAAACAAGCACTCACCACAATCATCCTTTTTATTTTCATTTGCCTTCATAGTTCCCTGTCCATTTATCCCCATAGAGGTCCCTGTTTAAAAAACAAGAATAATAATAATAAGAAGAAGAACAAAAATAATACACTCCATGGTAACTAAAGATTTAAATGCAATACATGTTATATTCTTAGAACCCACTCACCACAAGCATCCCTTTTATTTCCATTTGACATCAAGGAATTTCCCACTGCAAAGATAGAGAAAGATGAGCCAACTTTTTAAAATCACCCTTCTCTTATGAAACACAACAAAATAATATATATATGCATATTACCAAAATCCTGGTCTTCACTGTCCACATGTCTCACAGCCTTTGGTAAGCCTGCTCCTAATAGAAAGGGGGGGGGGCTGTTATACAAGGATCATATTATTTCATGATAACCCTAAAGTAAAAATTAAAACATCTTACCAATATGTTTAGATGCCATGCCTTTTGTTGCCAAACGTTTGTCTCAGAAGTATTGAGATAAACCTAAAAAGCATATGCACCATTTTTTAGAAAGAGCAATCTAAAGGGTGGCTGTAGTCATGAATGTTAAGGAAGAGACATGTTGAGACATGTTGCTAAACACCCCCAAAGAGCATGCGCACGGAACACCCCCAAAGAGCATGCGCAGTGATAGATTGGAACAAAATAACAATGTGATTTGGGACAATGACTGAGTGCACAGAGAAAACCAGGAACACATGGAATAAATAATAATAATAATAATAATATCAGAGAGAGAGATCTTACTTACACATTGCACTCTTTAAACTAAACACACCGCAGTGCAATATTCTTACATGAACTAAAACACATTTTTAATAAAAACTTTTGACAAGAGGGCCACAGACACACAGAGAGATGGAATGAAGAACAAGACATTACATTTTAAAAGCAGTACTTAAGAAGACAGTGGCTGAAAAATATTTTTACACATGAACAGACAGAGACTAAAATATTCTTACATAGAGAATGAAAAATCATACTTAGCTGCTTTTGGAGTCATAGGCAGGAGACGATTGCTGATGAAATTTTGCTGAGAAAAGTCTTTCTTTTATAGGATTTTTGAGCCTTCCTTTACCAATATTATCTCACAGAACAGACTAAAAAATATATCCTGTGTAGTCTTATCTTAAAAAACAGGTCTCAGAAACAGACATCCATTGTCATGATTCTATACACATTTGTCATGACTTGCAATGTAGGGCAATAAATTCCTTAACTTCTTCTAGAGCCCATTAAAAACTGCACATTTTAATGACTTTCTTATAGCAAGGGGGAAATAGTAAAATGATTTCCTCAACTTACATGAACAATTTATGAACATATGCATTTCCAGTTGAAAAATAAATATATGTATTAGCCCCAAATATATTACTGAAATGGTGTTTCAGTAAGTAGAGGGTGCCTATAGACAAATAAAGAAATTTTCTTTTATTTGTAGCTTTGATGTTATAAGACACAAAGTACTTGTTATTAATTCTTTACAACTCATAGACATATGTAAATTATTTAATTTTACTTGCAAGCTAGGGTTTCTACTATACAGAATAAATACTTAACCCTGCATTCAAAAACATTCCTAAATCTCCTTCAGCCTGTGGCAGCTTCAAGGGGATAATGCACACTGATGGCATTTCATCTCTGACCCCTTCCAATATCAGTCTCACTGCAAAAAGCCTTTATTTGAGAGAAATCTAAGTATTATTCTTGCCAAATCATAGAAAAATGTCTTTTTAAAGGCTAATGAACTTCTGGTGACCCTCAGAAAAAAAGAATTCCAAAACCAGAGACAGGGGGAAAATTTTAACAGAGCATCCTTATCTGAAAAAACAGGCATCATTTGTCGTGAGGTCCTTCTTGCTAAATTTAGGATAGGAGAATAAAGAGAAATAATTTTTGTCAGGAAGAGTTCTAAAGCCAGAGACAGGCATCACGAACATCCGTTGTCATCATTCTACACAACTTTATCTCAATAACCAGACCTGACCTTTCATCTGTTTTAAACTTCAGATAGGGAGCTGAATTCCATAGCATCAAAAACAGATCTGGTCTCTGGTTCTATTCAAACTCTATTTAGTTTCATTTATTCATAGCCATTATGTAGAATATAGTATTTATTTGCAGCTTTGAAAGAGTCTTATAAGACAATCAGAACATAGATTTGATTCTTTATAGGTGATAGAAAGATGCCTCCTTTTAATTACACTGACCCTCTGCTAACATTGCAAAATTCACAGAAAACCAGATCCTTTCATCTTTCTTAAACCCAGATAGTGCCATAAATTCTCTAGTCTCCAAAATAAACATCCTTTTAAAAAGAGTGTCATGACTTGCAAACCAGGGCAATAAATTCCTTCTTGCTAAATTTAGGATAGGAGAATAAAGAGAAATATTTTTGTCAGAAAAGCCTTTATTTGCAGATTTTATAAAGTACATATCTTCACTTTTTACAGATCATAGACATTTGACTTCTTTTAATTACAGATTCAACATAATGTAACATTTGCTTGTCTGAAATCTTCAATAACGATTTTAAGACTTCTATAGCTTTTTCAGATTTTCTTAAACACATGATAGTTTTTAATATATCATCAAGACTTTTTTTGGTCAGAATAAGATTATTTAAATTATAGGATACAAAAATGATCATATGTATTAAGTTTTTAAAGCAGATTTTACTGGCTATCTCTCTCACATATTTAGAAAGTATTTTCTTATCCTCTTTTATACAAGTATGACTTTCTAATGATTGTTGTGCTTCAGATCCACAGGCATGACAATTTTTTAGTAATTCTGCATCGACGAGTTTTCTTATGATGACAAAAATGACGATTCTCGTGATAGATTTCATAGTACACCATCTTTCCGAAGGAGGGGCTGGCAATTCTTCAAGGCCTGTGCTCCGCTGCATTCTGACGTGAGATTCCTAAATATTAAAAAAAGAAACGCTTTTAAGAAATTGTTCTATAGAACAACAGGCTTTTATGATGATTATCCAGATAGGCTCACACACACACACCTGTGAGGTCAGGTTCTGCAAACCTAAATTGCAAGGACCATCTTCTGCAGCATCTTGAGTACTGTTTGTTCCAGGTCTCTGTAATGTTAAAAACAAAAAAACACTGGTTATTGCTTTGGATCTCTATCACTGGGGTCTCAAATACAAAAACATGTTTTGAATTTGGATTTTTACCTGCCTTGAAGCATTCTCAGGGCCACTTTGGGAGTCTTCCTTTGGTTCACAATTCTCTTTATTAGAAAGTGAGTTCTCAGCCATATTCATGGGTGTTGGTAATGCCACAGGCCCGTGATAATTATCTGGCCAGGAGGCTCTCTTTCTGGGCTGGATTGTCCGGGCTGCAGCAAAACGCCTCGGTGTCTCCATATTGTCTCGCAGAACTTGTCTGGGCATGCCTAAAATGGCGGCTCTGGGAAGTCTAGTACCATTGGTCAGTTAGGGACACGTGACTCTCATGGGGACCAATCAGAAAACAACCTTGGCCTGTTAGGGTCACGTGGAATCAAAGGGGGGCGCTCATTGGAAAACCGGGGGTCACGTGTCTCCATATTGTCTCGCAGAACTTGTCTGGGCATGCCTAAAATGGCGGCTCTGGGAAGTCTAGTACCATTGGCCAGTTAGGGACACGTGATTCTCATAGGGACCAATCAGAAAACACCCTTGGCCAGTTCCGGACACGTGGTTCAGAACAGCCATTGGCCGGGGAGTAGGGTCACGTGGAATCAAAGGGGGGCGCTCATTGGAAAACCGGGGGTCACGTGGACAGGATGTCCCGCCTTAGCATTTCCGGGGGAGGGAGGGACACGCCCACCAGTTTGACAGGTCATCAATCAATCAATTTTGACAGGTCATAAATCATCCTTAGCCACGCCCATCAAAGGGTCATAAATCATTTTTGACAGGAGCTACACAGGTATACTACTGTGGTTTATGAGTGAGTGGCTGCAGTACAGGCATTTAACCACTGCGCCACCAGGGCTAAATCCTTCTGTATCTCAGAATTTGTCAATCAATTTATATCAAGATCTATTAGGCAGGACCGTCTTCTGCATTCATGATTGTTCTGCCAAATGTATGTAATATTTCCAAAGACTACTCCTCAAAGATGCTTGTGCTTCACAAGTGTTCTGAGGAAACCTTATTTTCATCTTGTGAGCAGCTTTCAGCAGGTAGCACAATGCCTTAAACATCAGACGTACAATGATTTCTCTTGGAGTCATTCCAAAGGAGAGTCCTTTTTTCTCCTTCACTTGCACTTGACATCCTTTGTTCTTCAATATAGAAAATGTGATGGTAATTGAAGTCATTGGATAATAGTTGCCATGCCTTACTCATACAAACATCCAGATGAAGTAAATTATCAACTAATATCAATAGAAAAGGTAATTTCCTAGTTAAGATTTCTGAGCAGTATATGAATGAATAAAGATGGCTTGTATTACTCTAAAAAAATCAATCAATGTCCATGCATGCAGCAGAAATCTTTATTCTGGATCACAGAACTGAGGTGCCCTATATCATGCTGCATGTGAAACACCGTTTGAACTTTAAATACTGCTTGTGGTGTAACATGGCATGAACAAAGCCTATTCATTTACATAAAGATGCTATCTGATTAGGCCCATTGTACAGAATGAGGATTCCAATAGCAATTTCATCACCATGGATTTATTTTGATGAAGGGAAGGGAACAACTGTAGTTCTCAATGATGAGGAAAACCTGACTGAAACCTTGAAGAGCCACTCGCTGTAAAAGTAGGCAATACAGAGTCAGACAAAACAAATGATTTGTGCTTCTGTGTTCCTGCTTGTAGATCTGGAAAGTCAGGGAGATAAGCCAATTTAAAATCAGCCAACGTGCACCTACTGTGATAAAGTATTAGCTCTCTGCAGCTCTTCCATAGTGGAATGTTGGATTTTTTTCTGCAAGAGGTAAGACAAATAAGTTACCAGCAGGGATCTGCTAGAAATTAATGGTAAACAAGGTAAAGGAGAAGCACAAGTTAATCCCTTTGCCTGTTCCTACAGTATATATGGTCTTTCATTCTTGGTCATTCACAAAGAGTGGCCCACATGGTGGGATCCTCTTTAGTCTCCCAGCAAGCAATGAATGGCACTTGTAGGGCTCATTTCCACTTACATTTAACCCAGTTTGCGATTTGCTTTCACTCTAGGTTGGTGAATTGATTCCAGACCATGTGTGATTCCCACTAGTTTGTGCCCCTTCAAAATGCCTGTCAATCATCTACACATCATTGATGACACAACCGGCAACACATTCAAGAAAACACAGGTGGGAGTCATGAGTGCCATGGCCAGAATCCCACCCCTCACTAGTATCCCATCCCTCACTAGTTTTGGGGGAAATCCACCATTTCTCCACCTCTCCTTTCCCAGGACCCATCTTACATTCCAACTTTCTGTCTAGGAGGCATTCCAATTTGAGCTTGACTAGGAAGCATGTACTCCAAGTCCTGCAAGGCTGGGAGGGCACCACTTCAACTCACACATCAGCCATGGGTGTCATATGGAGGATGCATCAGCCATGGGTGTCATATGGGATGCATCTTCCTAGGATACATCACCACTTCATCTCCCCATGTCCTCCAAGTCCTGCAAAGCTGGGAGGGCAGCACCTCACCCAGGGGAGAGTCCTCCAAATTACACCCATGACAGATACATCCCAGGGGACCTGGAGGACATTGGGAGTTGAAGTGGTGCCCTCCCAACCTTGCAGACTTGGAGGATATGCTTCCTAGTCAAGCTCAGAATGGATGATGTTTTGGAATTCCTCCTGGTCAGAAGGTTGGAATGTAGGATGGGTCCTGAGAAAGGGGAGGGGAGGAAAAGGCAGATTTCCCGCCAAACTGGTGAAGAATGTGCCAACCCACTGCCACATTGATCCCTCCCCTTCAATTTGATGTGATTCAGGTCCATCATTCCCACTTTCTGAACATGCTTGCTAATTGCTGCTTTTCAAAAGAACCACCAAAAAACTAGTGTCAGGAAAGAGCTGTTCTTTTGCATTTGTCTTGCTTCATTGTGATTGAAACTGAGTGAAGTCAGTTCAGAAATGGTTTCAACTGGGAACGATAGACATATAACCCAATCAGCAATTCCTTTTAAATCATAGTGGGAACGAATCTGTAGTAGAGCCCCATAGGAAGGTCTGAAGAAATGAGAAAGTCAGGAAATGAACACAACAGATCATAAATCTGCTATGCTCACTTTCATACACCAGCTCAGTGCTACATTGTCTGAATGCCTTTGGGGGTGGGAGAGGTGTTTTGAAAGGTGATCTGGGTCACATAGAGATGAGACAGGCTGAAAAAAACAACAACCCTGCATTATTCTAGGGCTACTGTCACACTGCAGAATCAATGCAGTTTGACACTATTTTAACTGTCATAGCTCTATCATATGGAATATTAGCTTTGTAATTTGTTATCTCTCAAAACTATAAATCCCAAAATTCCATAGCATTGAGCCATGGCAGAGTGGTGCCAAACTACATTACTTCTGCAGTTTAGAGACAACCCAAGTCCTTACTAAGCCAGACTTACCTATATGTTTGTCTTGGATAGATCTGGCTTGTATCCAATGATGTTTATCCAGTAGTGAGTTTGTGAAAGTGATATGTATTTGCTCTCCAAATTTCATCTATGACCCAAATATGGCTAGAGGGATGTACATAAGAAGAAGTCCCCCGACATGATAATAAATGCAGCCTCTCTTCCTGCATTTCTCTTCAAGAAAGCAGGAACATCTTAGACTCAGAGGAAGACACAGTCTGAAACATATTGCACAAATGGCTTGCGAGCTGTTTGGCTCAGAGAGAGGTAGAGAGTGTTTTCCATAAGCCCCTTCCATGGTAACCACCTTCCCTTCCCTTCCCAGCCCTCCCACTTTCAGTTTGTGGTTGACTATCTGCATGTATACTGAGTCCAATGAAGGATACATGTATTTAGAGAAAGATATTGTGACAGCATACAAAAAATAAAATAAAAAAAGAATAATAAAAAGAATTTTATTTCAGAAAGGTATATATTTTATTTTCTGAAAGAAAACAACAAATCCTTTAGAAGGTTGGGTTGTAAGTAACAACAGCAACATTTTTATCCCAGAAGATCTCTGAAACCCCTGAACCTGTTAACTTTCATTTAGCAATTTATTCCATCTCCCTTCACCATACCTTCAGGCTTTAAGCAACAGAGCCTTCCACATGCCTTAGATCTCTCCTTTAACCCTTTTTCATTTTTCACCAACCTTTTTTTGGAGGCAATCATGTTTCTGCTTCCAATATATCACTGGGCTAGGATTTTTCTCTTCTCCTCCCCCAGCAGCATATCTTTGATTGCATAGTCAAAGGAGGAGAAAACATGGGTTGAGATGAAAAATATGGCATTGCCTGCTGCTGTTGTGATTGAACTGACTACAGTTCTGTCAACTGAGTGATCCCATAGTTGTCATTACCACTTTAATACAAAGAATCGCTGCCTTGATCCCGGGAAATAAGATGGAAAATCCCTGCATACATGCATTTTATTAGGCTCCTCCTTTTATGGAAATATCATGAGTTTATACACAATGTTTTTCCAAGCATTAAAGTTCTATAGTGCAGTTTGGGAGACTGCTGTGCTTCCATTTAGTGTAATAGTTCAGCTATCCCCTGTGTTCTGATGTGGCAGACTGCCCCGTACTGCTCTGAAAGCATTAATAGTCTAGCCTATGTAGCATTTTGGAATGGACATGGGGATGTGGCATTGTTCTTTCCTTTAAAGATCTATTTTGCATTATTTTATGAGTTTGAGGATAGCTTTGGGTACTTACGTGAAGAGAAAAGTATCTATTTGAGATCATCATAGCATGAGCTGTAACATCTGAAATAACAGTGTCTTGTGGCAACACTGAGATGAATGGTGCATTTTAGCAAGAGTTTTTATGCATTACAATTCACTTTCTCAAGTGCATAGAATATGTTATACTACTTTGCATCTGAGGGAATGGATAGTGATCCACAAAATCCCATGCTAAAAATGTATTAGTTTTAACAGCGTTGTAAAAAATTTTGTGGTTTTTTTCTGGGACAAATTGTGCTACCCTCTTCAGAACATCTGAAACAGAAATGTTTGATATGACATATTATCTGGGAGGTAGAGTCTTATGGCTGCTTAAAAATAGCTTTTTTATTATTTACCCTAAGCTTTCTGTTGCCATGGAAAACATTGTATATTGGATTAAATGATCTAGTAGTCCATGATGCCATTAAACTAAATAGAATTTGTTATTTTTCAATAACCCTTTGTTATTTAAACACTATGTTTTAAAATATGTCTATGTCCACACATTAAGAAAATTAATAGAGGCCTCTTGTGTATTCCAAATCTGTGCTTGCTTTAGAATGAATCTCTAATTGTCTAACCAATCAGAAGAAAGAGACAGGTTCACAAATGTAGAGGCAAACTAAGGGCTACTCTCAGCAGGGCTGCATGGTGTGGTGTGTGCTGAACCAGGTGTGTGTGTGTGTATGCATGTGTATACACCCTTTTCAGAATGTTAAGGGTGAACTATTTATTGATTGATTTATTTTAGAGTATTTATACAAAGCTCTTCAGCCACAAAGGTACAAAGTGTACATATTGTTAATTTGACAGTTCCCTGCCCTCAGGCTTACAATCTAAAAAGACATGACACAACAGCAGGAAGGAAAGGCAGTTGGGAAGGGAATCATATCCAGCCATTCTTCTCTTCCTCCAAGGCCAATGTGGTAGCAGTTGGAATGGAGGGAAGGCTTTTCATCTGCCCCTGGGGCTAGGTATGGTGGAGCTGTGCTTACCTCTTTTTCTCTTCCTCCAAGACCAGGGGGGTAGCAGTAAAGATGGAGGGAGGGCCTTTCATCTGCCTCTGGGCTAGGCCCGGTGGAACTGTGCCTGCCCCTTCTCTCCCTCTGAGGTCAGGGCAATGGCAGTTGGAATGGAGGGAGGGCCTTTCATCTGCTTCTGAGGCTGGGCATGGTGAATCTGTGCCTGCCTCTTATTCTCTCCCTCTAAGGCCAGGGAGATGGCAGTTGGAATGAAGGGAGGGCTTGCATTTGCCTCTGGGCTAAGCATGGTGGAGCTGTGCTTATCTCTTTTTCTCTCCTTCCAAGGTAGCATTTAAGATGGAGGGAGGGCCTTTCATCTGTCCCTGGGGCAAGGCATGGTGGAGCTGTGCCTGCCTCTATGATGATGATGGCTCCTCCATCAGCCAACACCCTTCTTCCCTTTATGATTGTAATGCACTTGGGCTCTATGATTGTTGCTTGGCCAACTGACTTTATACTTCTGGATTCAATTTCTCCCTTTTTTTGTTTCCATTTCTTCTGAATGTGTGTTTGCATACTTGCATAATAATAATAATAATAATAATAATAATAATAATAATAATAAATTATTTCTAGCCCGCCCCTCTGCTAGGCAACCGGGGCGGGGTACAACATATTAAAACAGGCAACAGTTAAAAAACATTCCCTCAACCCTCTCCCCAGCCCACCCACCCCCTTAAAACTGAATTAAACAAGCAAAGATTAAAATACAATAGTACAATAAAATATAAAAATAGAATAAAAACAGGAAGCAGCAACAATACAAGGGAGAGGGGTGGCAGTCGCTCCGATTGCTCCTACCTCCAAAGAATCTATTTTTATCATTATTTACTCAGCTTCTGCAAAGAAGCTTCACAGTGCTATTTAGACTGTATAAGGATCAGCATGCATCCTCAGAATATGTTAGTAACAGTTGTTAATGGAATATGGGTTCACTGAGTTCACAACTATTTTCTTTTTCATTTTATTTCAAGTAACTTTTACTAGGCTGACAACCTATAGTCATTTCTCATTTGCACAAGTTTGCTTTAATGCAAAGCTTTAAGTATAGAAGGGAGTTGATTAATTATTGTTTTAAGCAAGCAGTGGTATCCATTTTACATGTGTGAATTTTTCACATTATGCCCAGTATCCTGTGCTGGTATATAATTCAGGCTGCATTGGCATTGTAGAAATAATTCCAATAACTGCTATAACTCAATGCTTTGGAATTCTGGGAAGTGTATTTTGTCCTCTTCTGAAAGAATGCAGTGGTGCCACAACAAACTACAAATCCCAGGATTCTATAGCATTGTGTCATGCCATTAAAAATTGTGTCAAACTACATTATTTCTACAATACAGATGCAGTCTCAGTCATATAAAAATCTGTTTTTGTCATATTCTCTGGACTCATTTCTAACTTATGGAGATCCTAAGGCAAAAGGACAATGGCATTTTCCTTGCAAGATTTGTGGAGTGGTGGTTATTACTCCCTCTGAAGCTGAGAGAGTATGGCTTGCCCAATATCATCTAGTGGCATTTTTGTGGCTGAGCAGGGATTTCAATCCTGGTCATCTAGAGTCCTAATCCAATACTAAAACCACTACATCATGCTTGCTCATGTAAACATAGTTATGACTTTTTTTTCTCCCACAGCTTGCCAAAGGTAGATTTAAATTTTACATTTGTGTGATTGTTAAATCATAATGTTAGGTGAAAATGGATCAAGTGGTTAAAATTGACCATCTTATTAACAATTGTAATAAAACATAACCAGTGAACATTAAAAAAAAATGGCATGTTTCAAGTGATCTTATGTTGTTTTGTAAATTGGTAGGCTATTGGTTATAGTTAAAGAAAGGAAAACAGTTGTATATTGAACACGTATAATAGATTTTAAAATTAAACACAGCAGGTTTAAAGAATTATTAATAGGCTTCAAATGATATTTCTACTCTGATGTTAAAGCAATTTTTTAACCCTAAGGCTAGAACGTTTGCATAAACAATTGCTGATAGGACCATCTAAGTGGGGTTGCAGACTGCCAGAAATAGTGCAAATTGAGTCCACTTTAAGGGTTAGTGTTAGGGTTAGGGAATCATGGGAACTGTATTTTATTGTGGCACCAGAGCTCTCTGACAGAGAAGGCTCAATGTCTCAGAAAAAGTACAGTTCCCATGATTCCCTAGTACTAACCCTAACCCTTAAAGTGGACTCAATTTGCACTATTTCTGGCAGTCTGCAACCCCCCTAAGTGTATGATACGATAAAAAAATGGTAAAGGCTTATGCCGTTCTCCATTCCATACCATTGGATCATGTGGTAAAAGCACATTGTAAAATCTTTGTGAAATGAGAGATGTGAAAAGATGAAAGTGGTGGCAAAGCTGAGACAGATGCATATAGCATCAATGATATTATAATAAAAATATGTTGAGATATAATATAAGCAAGTAATATGTTTTGAAAACCAATAAACTTTATTTCTATTTTTGTGGGAGAAATATTAAATGGATTCCAATCAATACTAAAATAACAGATAGGGAAACTTGTGTCTGTGAGTCTCCTTTAGGGTTTGGTAGACTAAACTATACAGGAGTTATCTGTTGGGAAGGGGCATATGCTGGCCTTGTATCTAGCCAGTACTAAATATAGCCCCCCTTTTTGTTCCTGTCACTCTCTGCTAATCCATCCATCCATCCAGGTATTGAAAACTCTCCACCTTGAGTTAAACAAAAGAATGACTGGAATAAGTGTTTGCATGTGGGCTTGGGTTAAACAACTACAGAATGAGATAGAGAACAGGAGAGAACTGCATTATCTTTCAAGCTGTCGGGCCATACAACGTACCATCTGGGCTAAGTGGAAACTTCAGTGAACTACATAAACACACACAGATGTAACAATCTTTTCTCTTTGTCTGTAGTGTTAATACAAAACTGTTACTAAATATAATAAACTCTTCTATCATCTATGATAGATGGAGCTGGATGCAGAATCAGAACAAGATTTGCTCAGTCACCGAAAAAATCCAAAGAAATTTGATATGTGAAGACTGGTAGAAGATTAGAATTTTTTACTTCAAGGATTTCTGCTCTATCTTTTAAAACATGGTTCTCTGAAAGCAACACACACACACACACACACCTATATTAAAATCCTCAGCAACATCTATGTCTGAAGTGCTAAATACTAAAACAGCAACAACAACAACAAAACAGAATAAACCACCTCAAATCCATCCAACCATCACCTCATTTATACTCTGCCTTTCCCCAGAAACTGGGACCAACGGCTGCTTATATGAGGATAAATAAAACAAATAAAATACCTTTTATGTAAAAAAAACAAAAACAAACCCCAAACCATACAAAATGTTAAGATTAAGATCATATTAAATCCATTGACAATGTTACAAGTTTTGCAATAGCAAAATGAAATAGTAGTAACATTACAACACTCCCTCATTGTACCACTGAAAGACGTGTTACAGACCAGATCAATAAAATACCATTCTGTTCTGGCCATGGTGTGAATTGTCTTTCCCATAAGCTTCTGGATGGGCAGTTTACAGGTTTTCAGCCTCTTTCCATTGTTTAACAAATTTTAAATAAAATACTTGCTTTTCAAAATCAAATGTAACTTCTGTTTTTGCTTTGTTTTGTCTGCTATTTTGGAGCTTATCGCATTACCTTTTAAAGTGGAAAAAGCCTCCCAGAATGCAGCCAGGACTCTAGATGGGGATAAAAATTATCGCACAGTGAGTCACCACCAAATCACAGGGTGACTGCAGCCCAGGTCTCAGCTGTTCTCAGTCGGCCCTTTTTAGAAAATGGAAAGCTTCTGTTTTCTAGAAAGGACTGGCTGAATCTGGCTGGAACCCAGGCTGTGGTCACCTGGCGATTCGATGGTGACTTACTGTGCAATAATTCCTGGTTGCATCCAGCATCCTAGCTGCATCTTGGGAGGCTTTTTCTACTTTAAAAGGTAAATGCAATAAGCTCTTTGTCTTTTTGGGAGATTATGGCCCTAAGCAGACGGGCGGCCATGGGTTGCCCCAAGAAGCTACAGATTGGAGCCGAGGTAGCCACACTCCTCGGCCCCGATCCACTTCTTTTTGGGCCCTGGAAGGAGCACTAAAATAGCGCTCCTTCCACAAGGCGCTGAAAGTGTGCCACAAGAGGCGTTGGGCGCACCTTCAGTGTCTCTTCCATTGCAGTGTATCTGGACTGGACACTGCAGCAGAAGGACGTCATTGGAGCGCCCATCGTGTGGAGCGACGGGCGCTTCGATGATGTGTTCAGGAAAGGGTTGGGGCGCCCAGCGTGAGGCTGCCTCTCCCCTTCCTTACCTCCAAGACAGTGCAAAGCACCATCTGCTTCCCCCCTATCACTCATGACTTATCCCGTCTTTTCACCAACAGGACACATGCACATTTAACTGTCAATGACAGGTCTTATCTCACTCTCCTGTGGCCAGGCATATGAAGCCTGTATGCAGTCTGCATGTAACCTGTGCTTGTCTCATGGCTTTTCAAGGACGGGAACATCCCATCGTTGAAAAGCCATGGGATAAGCCTGGGTTGCATCTACTCTTTTTGTGCACAGGAAACAAATTTTATTTGTTTGCTCTATATCTGCATGCATTTTTGAAAAAAAATAGACATAGACAAAAGTATGTTTGTGTGAATTTTAGAGATATGTGGATTTTTTGCACACAGTCAAATGCTTCCCCCCTTTTCTTCACAAAACACACAGCAAACAAAAGATAGTCATGCTTCTACCAAAGATTCAACATGAAGGTCCCAGTCAGCCATTTCATAGCTGCCATTTGCACCAGCTGCAGCTTCTAGCCCAAATCTGAGGGTTACTCTACAAGAGCACATTGCAGTAATGGATCTACACTGACATATCCCAGGGGGGCCATACTGCACCGAACTTTCTGGCTGGCTTTTGCTGCTCTGGTAAAGCCAAGTGGTCACACTGGAGAAACCCAGATCAAAGTCTTGTGATGACAATGTCATCACAATATTATGCCAAATCTGATGACAAAGCTCTGTGGAACTCAAAATCCCATGACACTTCAGGCATGATTGAACAGGTAAATAAGGGCCTGCTGGTTTGGCTGTTTGCCATTTTAGACCAAAACTCTGTGTGAGAAGGTTGCACAGTGATTGGTGTCAATTTTTTCTGAACTTCCCACCATGGGGCCTGCCTGATAAGGGACTGAAGGTAAGCTGGGAAGGATTCATTGTTGGAGCGAGGGAAGGCTCCCTTCTTCTTACCTTCCAGGTTCCAGTGGACACAGAAGTAGGTCAGGGATTCCAGAAACCCAGCCACTTTGGAATAAAAGGACAGCATAGCAAAGCAGCCTCTGATTCTGCCAAACCATCCCAAAACCTGCGGGTGGACTTCATCTCTCACTGGTCATTTGGCCACCTCACTCATAATGGAAAGAAAACTCCTGAATATATGTAGACATCCACCCCCCGACGAGTCGGGAGGGGTTTCTTGTTCTGCTGGCCAAATAAGGACATGAGATGCCTGGTTGATCAAGGCACGCAGGGGAATGGGAACAGCTGTGAGCCTTGTCCAATTGGGTTGTTTGGTTGCTACTCCAAGTCTCACAGTGCTACTGGTCTCATGAGACTTGGGACAAGAGTTTGTTCTTTATAGCTTTGTGCTGCCACATGAAGGCAGTCATTTTTAAGCTTGAACTGAGCAAGTAACATCGCTCCGCTCTTTGCTCTGGCTTTGCTTGGCTTTTGGCCTAGCGCTTCCTTTGGCTTCAGCTGTTTTTGGCTTTTGCCTACTTTTATTCTCGCCTTTGTATCGGGGGCTCAGGTATCGTTCCTTGAGCAACCCGTTGGGCAAGTGAGGCCTTCGGCCCGGTCCTCTGGGGCCTGTTGCGCCTCCACATCCCCAATTCTTGGGGGTGTACACCCGAGGAGGGCCATGCGGGAGGCATCTTTCACTGGGTGCGTGGACCCAGTACTGGATTTCAGGCCCAGAGACACCCTGGTAACCCCGGTCTGGTAAGGTCGGGACCCCATCGCTGGTTCGGGAGGGTTGATTACACTTCTCCCAAGCAGTGAGTGTGTTGAAGATGGCAGTCTTTGGGTGAGGGCTCTGCAAGGACCCTTGATGGACACCTTTCCCCTTGGTGGTTGCCAGCGACACTTCCTGGCTGTTTGCGTCTCCTGTGAGACTTGGGAAAAGGTGGCCAGCTGGCCTGGTGGTAATCATCCACGGTTGGGTGATTTGGCTTGGGCCCATGTTCCATTCACTGAGGTTAAGATGCCACGTAATAGTGCCCAATCCAAGAGGCGTGCAGCTTCAGCCGTGCGTAGCTCGGGTCACTCTGCTTCTAAGAGGCCTTCCCAGTCTAACAGCAGAGATGATAAGATTTCTGCCCAGGTGGCACAACTAGGCAAAACTGTTCAGGCTTGTGTGGTGCTTTGCAATCAACTTGCACAGAAGGAGCTACAGGCTACAGCCACCAGCTCGATCTCCAGCCCTTCGGGTACCAGTAACATCGAAGTGTTGCTTCCTCTAGTCGCATCTGATTCTCAGGTGGTGGATGCTACACTGGGTCCATCAGTGGTTTCGGCTGTGGAGGCTGGGCACCCCACTCTTGCTGATGTGTGGGATCTCTTGAAAAGAGTCCTGGGTGTGGAGGCACAGGGTGCGGCTGCCCCTGTGTCAGAGCAGCCTACTTTGGCTGATATATATAACCTCTTACGAGGGGTGGTTCTTCCAGGTGGTGCAATGGAGCAGACACATGGTGAACAGAGAGGTTATTAAACTTCTGCTGCCTCTGCTGTTTTTGACACCCGAGCTGTTGCGGGGCCACATTTCGGGGGACCAGTACGGTCAGTTGGCGAAGCTTCCCAGCAAGTTTCAGTTTCAGGGTTGTCTCCTAATATTGCACTTGCTAATTGGCCTACCTCGGTATGGACTCCAGGTGGCCAGGTGGGTCAGGGTGTCGCTTTGGAATGACCCAACCTTGTGGTTTTGGATGCACCCGTGCAGGCGCCTGCAATTTCACAGGTCCCTGACACTCAGGCGCAAGGTGGTCAGCCTACAGCTGTAGCTAACAACACCTCTGTAGTGTCTCTTTCAAGTGCTCCTTTGTTATCTGGAGCAGTTGGGAATGTGAAATGTCTACACCCCTTGGTTCACACCTTCCCCTTTCCACTAAAGAAAGGATTTGGAAGGGTGAATATAGTGATTTATTTACTCTGACTTTTAGGGATCCCGAGTCAAGGATCATGGTAAAAGATGGGATTGTTTTTAGTTTGCCAAAAGAGTTTCAAGCACTCAAACACCCTAAGCTAGAGCACAATTTTGTTAATTGGATTATGGGCTTCACTATTTACAGAGGTGTTATAGAGGAAAAAGAGCCACTCAGATCTCCTGACTTTTCTAAATATCAGGAGATTATGATAAAAGCATACCCTAACTGCCATCACAACTCAAGGATGCAGCATGGCTCCAATATGATGAGCAGTTTAGGATGAGAGCTGCACAGGATTGCTCCTTGTCTGGGAGACATGTTCAGTCTGAGCTTTGGGCTGATATTAAGGTGGGGGCCTCCCCCTCAAGCAGGTGTGACAATGGGTATGTCCCGATGGTTAACATGCCGAGAGGGCTGAATGCGAGGCCTGCCACTGGAGAGAGAAGGCAATTTGGCTTATGCTGGGACTTTAATGCTGGCAAGTGTAAAAGACAACCCTGCAGGTTTGGGCACAAATGTAACACCTGTGGGGGTGGCCACCCTGGAACTTCCTGTGGTAGAGGCAAAAGAACAGGAGTGGGTACTGCTCCCCCAGCCAGCTTCGCCTGGGGAAAAAGGCCCCGTCACCAATTAAGTTAGACATTATGGTGGCATGGCTAAAGGTTTACCCTAATAAGGAGGCTGCTATCTATTTATTTCAGGGTTTTTCCTTAGGCTTTCGTATTCCCTATACAGGCCCTACGATTCATTGCTATGCACCCAATGCTTGTTCCGTGAGGGAGTTGCTGAGCATTGTGAGGGAGAAATTAGCTAAGGAAATAGCTGCAGGAAGGATTTCAGGACCGCATGACCAGCTTCCTATCCCCACACTTCGCTTATCTCCTTTGGGTGTAGTTCCTAAAAAAGCCCCTGGGGAATTTAGGTGGATTCATAATTTATCATACCCAAAGGGTGAGTCGGTGAATGATGCTATTGATCCTGGGCTTACCTCTGTTAAGTACACATTGTTCGACTCAGCAGTTAAGATGATTAGGAATTTGGGCATGGGAGCCCTTTTAGCTAAGTCCGATATTAAGTCTACATTTAGACTCCTTCCTGTACACCCAGATGATTTTGACTTACTGGGTTTTCAGTTTGAGGGAAAATATTTATTTGACAAAGCCATGCCAATGGGATGCTCGATTTCTTGTTCAGCTTTCGAGACATTCAGTACCTTTCTCCATTGGTGTGCAGTTAAGCGGACTGGTAATAGAGCCATAGCACATTATTTAGATGATTTTTTAATCGCTGGGAATCCCAATTCTTTACAGTGTAAGGATTCCTTAGCTCAATTTCAGGAATTAATGTATGAGCTAGGTGTGCCCTTAGCAGAAGAACAGACCGAGGGTCCACATACTTGAATTACCTGTTGGGTATTGAGATTGACACCATAGCTGGAAATTCTCGTTTACCTAATGAAAAACTAGTGACTATGAGGCAGCAAGTTGGGGCCATGTTAGGGAAACAAAAAGCTGTGCTTCATGAATTTCAATCACTTACAGGTCTTTTGAATTTTGCCTGTAGGGTTGTAGTTCAGGGATGAGCATTCTGTGTGAGATTGTATAGGGCTACTGCAGGAATAGTGGCCCAGCATCATCACATTAGAATCACAAGGGGCATTCGTGAGGATTTGAAGGTCTGGAACTCCTTTTTGGAGCAATTCAATGGCATATCGTTTGGGAGATCTGAAATGCTGCTGAGGGCAGACTTTCAGGTGCATTCTGATGCCGCTGGTGCCCATGGCTTCGGTGTTTATTGGAATGGCCAGTGGGCTGCAGAGGCATGGCCTTCTGCATGGGTCAAAATTGGTCTGACTAGAGACCTTACGTTTTTGGAACTGTTTCCTATAGTGGTGGCTGTGCACTTGTGGGCAAGCCAGTTTGCTAACAGGACCGTCTGGTTTTGGTGTGACAACCAGGCGGTTGTGCATATGGTAAATTCTCAGTGCTCCAAGTCTCCTAAAGTTATGGGTTTGGTAAGGGCGATGGTGATGCAATGCTTGAATTATAATGTGTTGTTTAAAGCTCAACATGTTCCTGGTGTGCTTAACCTTTTGGCAGATGCCCTTTCTCGTTTTCAGCTCTCCAGGTTCTGGCAGCTGGCTCCCGAGGCATCAACACACTCGTTGGAGGTACCGGCGTCGCTCTGGAGCCTTGGAGATTAGAAGTTCATAGGGCAATTTTGAACTCCATTGCCCCATCTACACACAAGTCCTATCAAACAGATTTGAATTCGTTTAATCAATTCTTACTGGAAATTGGGGAGGATCAAAAGTGGCCAATTGAAGTTGACCTGATCCTTCATTTTATAGTTTATCTTAAGCATGCAGGACTTTCACCTGTCACTATAAGGGGCAGGTTGACCGCCCTGGCATTTTACTCTAGGGCAAAGGGCTATTTTGATCCTACTATGGACTTTAGAGTCAAAAGAGCAGTGGAGGGTTGGTCCAGAGAATCCCCTGTCACAAATGACTCATGATGGCCGATAACTGGCCCTGTCCTGGCTAAGTTATGGGATCAATTAGCCCATACATGTTATTCACCTGGGGAAGAGGCTTTATTCAAAGCGGTATTTGCTATAGCCTTTTTTGCTGCTTTAAGAATCAGTGAGATTGTGCCTGGATCCCGTAATGATAAATCTGGCAGAGCTCTATCAATTTCTGATATTATTTTAATAGAACAGGGGATTCAAATCTGCCTTAGGTGCTCTAAGACTGACCAGTTAGCAAAGGCTCAGTCTATTTTCTTGGCTAAAGTGCTGCAAGGTCAAATTTGCTCAGTGATAGCGATGATTAACTACTTGAACATTAGGCCTAATTTGGCTGGCTACCTATTTATTTACTTGTCTGGTTTGTCCTTAAAGCAATTTCAATTTAGGGCTGTATTAAAGGAGACTGTTAAGGAGGGCTGAGTTGCCTCAGGAATGTTTCTCCTCGCACTCCTTTTGTATTAGAGCAGCAACAGCTGCGGCCACTCAAGGTTTGAGTGAAGCCGATATTTGCAGAATTGGCAGGTGGCGTTTTCATCCATTTAAGTCCTGTGTCAGGCAATCAGGTAACCAGACTCCTGATAAGCCACGTTAACTTGTTTTGTTTCGTTTCAGCTGGCTTTTACCGCGGCAATATATGGATCATAGGCCACAGCCTGGTCTTCTGTGCAGAACGCCACCTTTGGGAGAATCGCTGCAACAATATGTTGGGCCTTTCACACATTGAACTCACTGAGTGGTTCAGGCAAAGGGGCATGATGTGGGGATCTCTCCTTCCTCTTATCATGGAGATGGCAAGTTTGTGCTCACAACCCCTGGTTTTGGTAGTACACCTGGGGGGAAATGACTTGGTTCGGATTCCATGTTTACAGCTGGCTAAACAGATAGTCAAGGACATGCAAGAAGTCCAAAAGATTTTAACGGGCGCTGTGATCCTTTGGACCAAACTTTTGCCAAGGCATTGCTGGCCTGGAGCACAGAAGGATGTGGCAATTAATAATGCTCAGCACTGGCTTAACCGTTATGTGGCTGAGCAGATCTCTAAAATGGGCATATTTTTAGTTGAGCATGGTATTAAACTTGACCGGCCGCAGCTGTACAGGGGGGATGGGGTCCATCTCTCTCCAGAGGGATCAGAGATGTACTTCACAGCACTCTCTGATCAAACTGTAAAAGCGATCTGAAGGGGAGTGGGATGCCTGGATAGGCTGGCCCCCTCTTGTGGTGAGTAATGACCCCCACCACACAGGAAAATTAATCTGGCTATTTAAATTAATGGGGTAAAATTGGCATAAGACAAATTTAAAGGAAATGACGTATGCCGTTAAATGCATGATGTCATTAATTTGCATGATGTCATATGATGTAATATGACATCATTTCCAGAGGGGAGGGGTTTGTAAATTTGTTGATATTATTGTTTACTTATTTTGTCATGTGCGGTGAAGGACCACCCATTTGGGGGGGGGTTACACCTTCACTTACACACATGATAAATTTGTTAATGTTTATTGGTTTGTAAATAGACCCTGTACAGCTAAATAAAAGTTGTGGCCTGTTTAAACCCAAAAAGAGATGTCTCGTATCCTTTGTGCCAGTGCAAAGACACCCCCCGATGAGTCGGGAGGGGTTTCTTGTTGTGCTGGCCAAATAAGGACATGAGATGCCTGGTTGGTCAAGGTGCGCAGGGGAATGGGAACACCTGCGCACCTTGTCCAATCGGGTTGTTTGGTTGCTACTCCAAGTCTTGCGGTGCTACTGGTCTCACGAGACTTGGGGCGAGAGGTTGTTCTTTATAGCTCTGTGCTGCCACGTGAAGGCAGCCATTTTCGAGCTTGAACTGAGCGACCCATCCCACCCACCCTTTATTAAGAGTTATAAAGCGTTACTCTCAGGCTTAGGCTGGTCACCTTTCGGGGGCGGGAGGGAATTTTTCCCCAGGGTGCTTCCCTGGGTTTTTCGCCCTCCCTGAGATTATTAATTAAAATTTATTTGGGAATGAGTCATGGCGTGATAATTCATGTTGTTCTTGTTAATTGCTTTGTCACAACTTAGGGGTAGGGTCTATAATTTAAAATTGTTTGTTGTGTGCTTGGGGGTGGGTAATGACCCCCACCCCACAGGAAAATTAATCTGGCTATTTAAATTAATTGGAGTAAAATTGGCATAAGACAAATTTAAAGAAAATGATGTATGCAGTTAAATCCATGACGTCATTAATTTGCATGATGTCATATGATGTAATATGATGTCCTTTCTGGAGGGGAGAGGTTTGTAAATTTGTTGATATTATTGTTTACTTATTTTGTCACATGTGGTGAAGGACCACCCATTTGGGGGGTTACACCTTCACTTACACACGTGACAAATTTGTTAATGTTTATTGGTTTTTAAATAGACCCTGTACAGCTAAATAAAAATTGTGGCCTGTTTAAACCCAAAAAGAGGTGTCTCGTGTCCTTTGTGCCAGTGCAATGTGTTGATAAGCACTTCAGGTTTACTAATGTCAGGGACACTGTGGCTAAGCTGTTTCTACCTAAAAATAGCTGCTAAAAGGCATTGCAAACTACCAAAATGTTATTGTTAAAAAAAAAATTGGACACTCTCACATTGGACGTTTTCACACTGCGCAAAAGGAGGACGCTAGCCGGCCTCCCGCCGGCCTCGCTCCGGCGCCATTTCCCGTGTGTTTACACACACGCGGCGGCAAACCCCGCCCCTTCCGGTGTCATCCCTGCGTCCGGCCGGCTTTTGGCTCCGTGTGTTCAAACACACGGAGCCCTAAGTCCGGCGTCACTCCGGACGAACCAAGGATAACTCCGGCTGAAGCGGCAGAAAGGTAATTCCGGCTGTCCAACCGGAATTAGCCTTTCGGCGGCGGAGCCATTCCGGAATCGGCGGCACGACCCGTTCCGGAATGGCTCCAGCCGGCTTTAGGAGGACAGTGTGAAAACGTCCATTCCTCAACTGCTTTGTAATAAGGGATGTGAAAGTACTGCACACTCACATGAATCTCAGAATTTTTCTTCCCCTATGAAAAGAAGAAAGTATTTTCCCCTATCAAGCTGAATGAGAATGTTTTGGAAGTATGAAAGAGTATGAATGGGCTATATTGGTTTCATATTATAGGCTGCAGATATGCTTGAACTTTTATTTAAAGTTCAAAGCAAGGAAGCATGATGCTTCATTTCCTCCTTTTTATAAACTACACTTTAGACTACATTTTAAAGTTACCAGTCAATATGACCTAGTGTATGTCTATAATAATTTTATAATGCTGTTCAGTGAGATATTGCCTAACTATAGGGGCATTCATGAACGATTCAGTACTAAAGTAACTTTATTTCTACTTTTACCCAATTGAAGAATTCTCATTAGGAATGTAAAAATGCTGGAGAGCAGAGGTATATTTAAAAACAATTAAAAAGATGAGATAGGGAGACCATGGAGAGAAATTAATCTTTTAATAATGCTTCCTCTGGGCACCCCCTACAGGCTCACCATGCCTTCCGGAGTATTGGGGCCACTAGAATTTGAATTACATTGACACTAAGAGAATGGCACAATTCAGCAGCTGTATAAGCAGCATGGAAGAAAATGAGTGTCAATATTAGATAACAAAAATCCCATTAATATTGCCTGTGAAATATCACATGAAATATCAGTGACAAGAGCCTAGGTAAAACTTCAATTTAAGAAGGCCATTTTGTAGAACATATAGCATGTGTTGATTTTGTGCATAAGAACAGGGTTGTTGTTGTTTTTTGTAAATATTACTCAAAATAATACAGTGACTAGAACCCTCTTGGAAACATGCACTGGTATAACCTGGGTTCATTTGAACATATGCAGCTTTTTAGAAGCTGGAGGAAGTATTCCATTCTTCATTGTGCAATGTCACCCTCCTGCAGAAGGCAGTGTTCCCTTTGCAGAACATACCCATAGCCATTGGAGGCTATGGAGAGCACCAGTTGCAGAGCCCAGCTGCAGTTTCATACCGAGAAAAGGAATTGGGTATAACTTCCCCAGATCTCCAGCATACACTAGTATAGTCGCTAAAAAGTGAGACAATTCTTTTTTGTTTGTTTGTTTTTTGTTTTTGTAGAATTGCAGCTGGACATTGCTCAAATTAATCCATTCCCAACCTGCTAAATGGCCCTAGTACTGAAAAGCTACACTCTGCAGGGTACAGAAAGGTTAGCCCAGGGGATCATAATATAGGATCTCAACGGTTATAGGCACGAGTGTGTCACCTGCCAACCACATGAACTTCATAGGTTTTTCTTTGGCAAGGAATATTCGGAGGTGGGTTGCCATTGCCTTCATCTGTTGTAGGTTACAACACCTGCTATTTGTTGGTGGTTTCCCATGCAGGTAGTAATCAGATTTGACCCTGCATAGTTTCCAAGATCAGATTGGATCAGATGCCTTCTGATATATTGGAGGCAGTGGCACAAAGCTTACTTTTAGCCTCAATTGGAGTAATGTCACTGAATCAGCCATTGAATGTTGTCAATGGTTATGTAAATCTCATTGCTTCAGTGGGACTTTTTCAGTTCAGACAAACAGCTGGATCTAAGCCAGTGTATGTTTTCTATTATCACACATTTTTGGCTAATTCATTCTGGCAGCTTTGAAGGGGGGGTATTTTTATTGTTTCATTGAGCAAATGCTGTAATAATTTTCTTCTCTGGAAAAAATTATATTGATTAAAGGAACCATTTATGAATGTCAATGCATTTGTGAAATATATGGTTTCTCTCTTTAGAATCATTGAGGTGAGGATATCAAAATCTCTTGTCCCTTTCCAGGATGCTTAATTCAATATTAAATGACACTCGTAAGGACAGTATAGCAGACTGCTAACTTGGAATTCTTATTTATTTGCTGCTAGGCTCACCCTGTTCCACCTCCACATTGGATTTCAAGATAATTTGCCCTGAACAAAATAAATGTTCCTATTTTATGCCACAAATATTAAATTAGCTCAACTATTAATTTCATCTTTTTCTCTCATAAATAGGTGATGGTGCTGATGATTTTGGCAAACATTATACAGCTTTTGGTAACAATCACACTTGATTGTTTATACCTATAATGGCAGCCCAGAAAGCTATGTGCACACACAGGATTGTGTGTAAAGTTATCATTTGCCAATCAGTTTGCTTACAGAATTGCTACCCCTTTCTCAGGTAACAACTTATAGATATTAATGTTGAACATCAGCACTTCTAACATTATAATGAAACTGAGGACCACAGTCATTTTTACTATCAAAATTTTCTCAATAATTCCTCCATCACACACACATAATGTTTTTCATTAGAAAATACTTGGTTTTTAGTGACACTAAAAATGATACTGGGCTTTTGCAGGCTGCCAGAAATAGTGCAAATTGAGTCCACTTTAACTGCCCTGACTCAGTGCTAGGGAATCATGGGAACTGTAGTTTATTGTGTCACCAGAGCTCTCTGACAGAGAAGGCTCATTGTCTCAGAAAAAAAAAATACAATTCCCATGATTCCTAGCACTGAGTCAGGGCAGTTAAAGTGGACTCAAATTGCACTATTTCTGGCAGTCTGCAAAGTCCCACTATCAATTTAAAAAATCCAAGAGAGGAGAGGGAGAGAATGTCTTCTGATTTCCTTCATTCCCATTCTTCACTTCATCATACCGTAATGGTGGTTGTAAATTATTCATTCCAATCATGTACTGACATTTTCCTAGCGCTATCAAAGATTAACACATCATTCAGTCAGGGTTGATTTGCTTATGCTGTTGTTTATTCATGGGATACTCACTCAAATGAACTGAAGGCATCATTATTGATGAATGATTTTTATTTTATTTTTCAGAAAGAAGCTTTCAGACTCCTAACAATGCTTTTCTCATTGGGAGTGAGGTTTCTGTCATTTATAATGAAGTGTTTGAATTTAAAGCTATGTGGAGGGGATTAGAAATGAGATGTGCCATAGTAATTCACATCTCATTTCCAATCCCCTACTGAGAAGACTGGGAAAACTGGGAAATAAAAATGCTCCAATTGGGACAGCTGGGAAATAATTAAAAATGCAAGTTGAAGTAAAAGAAATGTAAAACAAAAATAAAATAGACCTTGATAGTCATAAATTAACTACTGATACATATATAGAGAAAAATCCCACTCTTCAAATTTGTTCTTCTTTTTAGCTGTTTTAACCTAGTGCTCTGTTGATTTATAGACTAATAACTGTAACAATAACTGAAGTAGAGCTAACCTTATTTTTTTCAAACTCTGGATTTCTGCTGTGTATTTAATAGGAATATAGGTTTTTAAAAAAATCTTTCTGAAGATGTAAATTTGGCATAAACAAATTGTCACTACATCCTGGAAGATCTCCTGACTCTAAATGTTCATTTTCTATTTTTCATCTATCCCTAAACAATGGTGTTGGTGACTTACCTGGGACAGATGTATAAGCTTATTCTAAAACACACATTGCACCATTAGCAGTACCACTGTGTGCACTTCTCTTCTGGACAGCCAGTCAAAATTATTTGTGATAATACAATGGTGTATTGATATGTATGAAACAAGGATAGCCATGCATAATCATATTTTCCTTCTCAAATGTAGGCATCTGTATGTGGTTTTTTTTGTTTAAATAT
The DNA here is from genome assembly GCA_026167975.1 of Phrynosoma blainvillii. Taxonomy (NCBI): domain Eukaryota; kingdom Metazoa; phylum Chordata; class Lepidosauria; order Squamata; family Phrynosomatidae; genus Phrynosoma; species Phrynosoma blainvillii. The sequence goes on from JANUYF010000003.1 coordinate 248,102,690, forward strand.
AAATTGTATGCAAAACAGAAGCAGCTGCAGCAAGGCACTAATGTTGATCAATTTTATTACATCTGATGTATATTGCATTTACTGTTCTAATGGCTTCATGTGGTACACTTTAAAATATGTGACACAGCAATTTTATATTAAAATATAATGGTTTTAGTGATTTGCCTACAGCAACTTTGAAAGAGGTTTGCACTTGCATCAGAATTATTACAATTTGCTAATATTCTTCTCTCTGTAACATGCATCTACATGCAAATAAGCATTCCACTTAAGCATACTCAGTCTATAAAAATGCAATGATTATCTTAGAATAAAAGGAGAAATGTAATATAACTTGACATTATATTTGTTCTTACATTTCTATCAGAATGTGTGTATATTGTGTCTGTGTGTGTGGGGGGGGGGGGAGAGAGAAACATATTTGCTTTTCTGTTTGAGATACACTTTTCCATTTAATAGCCTGTTCTTAAAATAACTTGCTAGTACTGTAAACAAGCTGACATTGGCAATTTGTGTCCTGTGGCTCTATATCTGCTTGAGGTGTTGGTTGAGAAAGTTCACTGCTAACAATGTTTGTATGATTACACTATCTTCACAAATAGAAGCTTTCAAAGTTGTTCTGACTTATTTCAACTCTCCCAAATGTGACAGGGTTTCCAGGCAGTTCAGATGTCATGAAATTTAGTGTTTAAAATTCTTACCATTTTCTGTTAGTATGTACATTATAACAAATTATTCTGTGTGTCACTGTTATACTGTGAAAAAAGTCATAGGAGTGAATTAGTCAAAGGTCAATTAGTCTTTGTGTCAAAGAAGACTTAAGTCCCTTGAATCAGACAGAGAAACTATTTTCTTTTCAATCTACCCTTGGCCGTTGCTGATAATGGTTCATGGCTAGTCTGCTGCCTAAATTTACAGACGAAATTTGGAAAGAAGGAAAGTATATATAGAAGGCTTTTTAGATTATGAATCCCACTATGTGCCATAGATTTGCTGCACTGGTATCACTTTGGCATCTGTGCTCCTATTAACTATGGCTGGAGACAGACAAACCCTACAGAATTTTCTCTACCTCCTCCTTTTCTATTGAGAATTTCTAATTACATGCTTTTTCCCATGTATATGAATCCACTTTCAGCATGGCTTATGTGGCAAGGACTCTTGACTTATGAAGCAGAAATGTCAGTTGTATATTTTCCTTATATTAAGGGAATGGATCGCAGAAATTAGCTATTGTGACATTCTGCTTATAGCTACTTTCTGTAATGTTTTCAAGGAAGGAAATTGAATGATAATTGTAGCTGTCTTTATTTCACTTAGCATCAATACAGTTCTTTTGCATTCATACAGCCTGTCATTAATCATTGGAAGAAAAGCATTACGTTGATTATAATATAGGGTGATTTTAAAAGAATGGCGTAAAACCAATTAAGAACAGCTTTACTTTTGTGCCATTTTTAAAAATCACCTGACATAACAACAACAAAATCTAAACAAGGAGCTTATTTGCAACAAGATTATTTGTGTGTGTGTGTGGGGGGGGTTTGTAACATATTAACGTGGCTTCCTCTCTACATATTTTTATACCAAGTTGCCTTTAAAAGTAACTGTTCAGGCTCTGACTTTGGGCCTAAGCAGACTGCCAGAAATAGTGCACATTAAATTGAGGCACTGCCCTGGCTCAGTGCTAGGGAATCATGGGAACTGTATTTTTTTCTGGGACATTGAGCCTTCTCTGTCAGAGAGCTCTGGTGCCACAATAAATTACAGTTCCCATGATTCCCTAGCACTGAGCCAGGGCAGTGCCTCAATTTAATGTGCACTATTTCTGGCAGTCTGCTTAGGCCCTTTGGATATGCCTAGTTTCTTCTTGTGATCTGCCATGGTATATATTGGGTATTTTTACCATTAGGAAGCTTAGGGCTGACTGATTGCATCCCTGGATATTGAATGGATTTTCCTTTGTCTGATTTTATATGTAAGGATGGTTATGAATTTTACTCACTTCTAAGAATTGGGATATTTGTTTCATTTTCTCCTATATTCAAATGTTTGTGCAAATGTGCACATTTATTAATAAATAGCAAAGAAAGAACCTATCATTTAGGAAAAAATGACTAGGAACAAAAGAAAAACTGATAAGAGTCATTGATCAAGGCATGAGGCTTTGAGTGTTTAACTAAATTTAGATTTCAGTTCCTATATACAGTGAGCCCTCCACTGTACATAGGATCTGGATTTGCTGGGGTTAGGGGCTCAGGACACCTGTGAAAGTGGAAAAACTGCAAATAAGAAGCCACTAGGTTTTTCAACTTAGAGACTACCTTCACTAGGAATCTCTGGCACAGCACTATGGTCAACATCTCTGGGAATATGATCATCAAATTGTGCTGGAGGACCTACAAATACCTAGAAAAGTATTCTCTAAATCCTCCAGCATGACTCTGTGGTCAAATTCCAGAAGAGTTGCACTGGAAAACTGAAGAGATTCCTAAAGAAAACATAGTAAGGGGGGTTGCAGACTGCCAGAAATAGTGCAAATTGAGTCCACTTTTAGGGTTAGGATTAGTGCTAGGGAATCATGGGAATTGGTTTTTTCCTGAGGCATTGAGCCTTCTCTGTCAGAAAGCTCTGGTGCCACAATAAAATACAGTTCCCATGATTCCCTAGCACTAACCCTAACCCTAAAAGTGGACTCAATTTGCACTATTTCTGGCAGTCTGCAACCCCCCTAAGTAATGAAATCTGTGAATGATCAAATCCACAAAAATTGAAGCTGCAAATGTGGAGGGCTGACTGTTTTCAGTCATGGTGCTGATTACCCTTCCCTTTCTGATGAGCTCCTCATGGTTAACAGCAAAATGTCAAGCAGGCAGGTAGATGAGAACTCTGTAAACAAATTGCCATAATTCTCATGCCTTCATAATTAAACTGAAAATAATTTGATGGATGCTTTTTAATGAAAATTGGATAGCAAATCTGATTGATTTGGCATTGATTTTGCGACAGTGTAGAGAGTACCTACAATATTCTGTCCTGATAAGTATTTGGTAATTTGAATACAGAAACAGATAATTGTTCTCCAGCAACACAAGTGCAACATGACCCACTCACTTGTCCTCTATGGTTACTTCTGGTCATTTCCTATTTTCGAAAAAAAAGTTCTTCACTTCCTGTTTAAAAAATAAGCTACAAGACGATAACCTTAGTAAAATTCCACCCCGCAGGGGGTGGGATATATATGCATTGTGCTGGGGGAGGGGATCTAAAGCCCAGCAGAGCCCAGTATCCTGACTGATATAAAATGTTCCATCCCTGCTTTGAAGAATTCAAGTACTTCTCATGCATCTGTAAAGGTACAGAGCACAGGGGTAGAAGTTATTTTTAATCACCATGAACATTTCCTACCCAGACATATTTTTTTAGCTGAAGCTAATTATATGTTTACATTCTCTGAAGATAACACTTTTCTGTCTTTCATCAAGTTTATACTGAAGGTTAGCAGCTTAGACTTGCTGTAGTATAATCGAGAAACTGGCTTTGTTTAATGAAATATAACTATTTATAAATGTTAAGTTTAATACATGCCCACAAATTTGCTCACTATTTTGCCCTTGCCTTCCTCTGAAGGTAAGAGTCTGTAGAGAAGATGAATACTACTGTGCTATTTTTCCCCCACCACAGCTTATTTTCAGTGTATTGAAGAGTTGTGGAGAGTTATATACCTAAAATATATGGCTATATTAACAACACTAGATCCCAGGATTACAGATATATTATTCTTATATGCTGTATTATGATACAGTGTTCTTTGGCTTATATCAAGCTATACCTACTGTTCATTCATCACTTCTATCTTATGAAAGTCAGAGTGCTAAGGATATGTTCTGATGACAGTGTGATACTTGAAGGGAAAAGTTTGAAGGCAGTTGCACAAAATAGCAAAAAGGACCCAGGGGTTATTCCTGAAGGTAAAATGGATAAAGTGTGACTTCACCCAACTGCCCCATCTTCACTTCTCACCCTATGACTTCATTAGGCCCCTTTCCTATGACTTTACAAGGTCTTACCTTTTCAGGTTTTGCCCTTGAAATCTCAAAGACTGGGATGCTACTGACCTGGCACCTAAGAGTAACCATTGTTACTCTCCCAACTAAATAATTCCTTGTCAGTTACACAGAATATATCCAAGATGACAGAAATCATTTCAGAATATGGAGATATACTTTCTAACAAGTTATTTAAAGTTATGGATGTTATGGCATAGGTTGTGATGCTATCAAATACACACTGCATTATTAAAATTATGGTACTATATTGTTCAACTGAATTTTGTCCTCCTCTTCCTCCTCCTCCTCTTCTTTTAAATGTCACTGCTCCAATATAAAGGTTGGCTGATAATTCTTGAGTTCCAAGTTCTGAGAATTTTCTCCCACTGTGTTGAGGGTATAAAATGATATTGAATATAAGTTTAAAGAACAAAACATGTGCACACACAGAATAAAAATGGACATGTGTATGCAATAGTGTATGTTACCTGTAAAAATGATGCTCACACACTACTATATAGTTTGGCCTTCCCCTTGGAAAACAATATCTATGATATATCATATTGTAGGCCTTAATCTACCAAGCCTAAGACTTATGACCTCAGAGGAAGAAATCTATTTATAAACCTATTTTAGGCCAATGTTTATTTTGTGATATGGAAGTGTTCTATTTCTTTCACACACACAAATGACAGAAAAATTACCCTGACCCATTGGGAGGGATACCCTTTGCACCAAGCCAGCATAGCAAGGTCAGGCACTGGAGTGGCCTATGAAGTCTTGTGATAGCATTGCCATTATGAGACTTCGTGCGTGATTTGGTGCAATTCTTGTGCCACATCATATTTGAAGTCTCATGGGACTATAAGTCTCATGAGACTTGAGATGAGACTTGGCAGACTATATGTATACTTGAACATGAGGGAGCAGGCCATTTTCACCTATACCTCAATGCAAGCAGGTAATGCTGTAGAAGATGCATTACCTTTGTCCACTGCTTGCTCAAGCAAAAGACCAGGAATCAGGTGAGCTAAGGGCAGTGGTAGGGGCTGTGCATTCAGGTGGGCAACCAGCAGGTGCAGGCAGCAGATGCTGTCTTCATCTCTACCTCCCTTCTACTAATTTCAGTCAAGTGTTTATTTTATGATATGGAAGTGCTCTTTGTCTTTCACAACAAAAATGACAGAAATATGAGTTGATTTCTCTGAAACAGTTTATCTAATGTTGCATAGTTACATTTATGTTTCCTTTTAGTTTATTAGAACTTGAGGACTGAAGTGCTAATTAGGTTTCAGTTCATTTCACAATTATTTGATTGAAATAATCCAGCTGAAAGGTTCCTAGACTACAGTTGTAGAAGTAAATTACTCTGAAAGCCAGATACCTATTTTTTCCCTAGAGCAAATGACAAAACCATTGTTTTCTAAATGGGTTTTACAGATGAATCAGAACTTTAAATTACAACATATATAGTAACTGACATTGAGCTTTCCACAATGAATAGCAATTACCACTTGTAGACTCTAAATGTTTAAAATCAAATTTTGAAATACCCCCCAAACCAGTCCTTAATATATTGTAAAATTAAGAATGCAAACCTCAAACAATCTTTTAAAAGTACAGGTCTTCATTTATAATCTCATATTACAACTTCTTCAATTCATTTATCACTCATCTGTGTTGATCTTTCCTTTCCATCCACTCTGACATAAACACATCACTCATTCTTAAAATGCTTGGCTTATTAAACATTAATAGGGAGTGGGGGTTTTTTCAGCTAAAGGGCAACAAATCCTGCACAAGTACCAAAGCAGCTACAAAGACTGATCAGCGAATTAAGGGTGGGGAATTCTGTTGGCTCTTTTCTGTCCTGCTTGATGTGCAGTAACAAAAACAAAAACTTTGGGCCCACCAAAGATGCAAACTTACAGCACTGTCTGAGATAAACACTCCCAGAAGTAGCTAACAGTAGCAGAGTATGGAAGCACCAGTTCCGTTTAAGTATTGGCAATGCACTGACCACAAACTCACAGACACTGTTGATATTCTTCCAAGTCAGGGGTAGGCAACCTTTCCCCTTTAAGGGCCGAGGGACTTCAGCTCCCAGAAACCTCAGCCATGTTGGCCAATAGTCCCATGTTGGCCAATAGTTCCTGGGATTCTGGGAGCTGAAGTCCCTCGGCCCTTAAAGGGGACAGGTTGCCTACCCCTGTTCCAAGTTCTTGGAGATTCTTTATCATAAGTTACAATAATAAGATTTACAAATATATACAAGCCGTCCTCTCAACATTCACCACCTGTAGTATAACAATCCAACCATCAACAAACATCTTCTTCAACCCACATGTACTCTGAATCTTGGTGGACTTATATAGTGAGTTGCCTAATGGTCATCACCTGTTGCAACTTAGCATGATGTAATATCTATTTCAAGCCTTTGCATCATGCTAAGTGCTATGTCTTAGCAATTACAGGCATACACAATATTTTACATCACTTTAAAGGAACATTGTTCCACCAAATTCTTCATCTGCTTTTTAAAAAATTGTATAGTCTGTGAACATGTACAGAACATGGTTTCTGCACAATGAAATCACTGCTTCTTTTCTGCCTTCCCATTCTCAAACAAAAGTTTGATTTTGAGAGATCAGTAGTAGAGAAAAAGTTTTCATGTAGGCAAAAGAGATCCCCAATTTGATCTGTGGAATCTTCCATATTACCTAAATGTTATAATTAAGAGGTGTGGGTGAAGAGGAGGAGGAGGAGAAGGAGGGTGGTAAAAAGCAAAATGGGACATACAGGAGAGAGAGAAAGGGAAAAGGAAAGACAGAAAGAAATGAGGGAATTAGTTTGAATTAAATATTTCACTTAAGTACTTAGGTGCATACCATTATGTCAGCAAGGTTGCAGAAGCTGCCCACTCCTGTTGTATAGGTAACACTGCAAGTGATAACTCAGAATTACTGTACCCTCCACACCAATCTACACTTTATTCACACACAGAAACACACACACACATACACATATGAGAGCAAATTTGTTATTCTATTAGGTTACTGCCAGCCAAACACTAGTGGCCAGAACACTGTCCGAAGCAAAAGTAATTTCATTTTTGAGAGGGAGTAAACTCACATTACCGGAGCTTTCATAATCATTCTACATTGCTAACATCAGCCTTTCTAGAAATATAAGAGATATATGAGAAACTTTAATGGTGACAGCTATACTTAAGAAGCATTCTTGGAGTAATCATTGTGCAGAAGAATCATCATAATTTTGTTCCCTTTGATTAAAATGTCATTTTATTTCAGATAGCTTAGGGCAATAAAGATGTTTGCTTGTATATTTTTGGGATGACAATTAACTTTCCATAGCCATGATAGATCTCTCTCTCTCTCTCTCCCCCCCCCCATTGTGATAACAGTTGAAAATTATAATAAGCATCAGAACAGTAATATATTGATACTTATCCCTACATTGATGTCCCAGTTAGAAAATATGACAATCCAATAGATGCTGGAAATAAGGTTTATCAAGGTTTCTTATGTTGGTAAGAGTCACTCTGTTCAGTTTCATTCAGTTATCTTGTAAAATACTTAGTAAGGGCAAAATACTAAAAACAAACACATGATAGCATTCATATCACTCCATGAAGTCAGAGTTTGTGCATGCAAGTAACAAACACCATTACAAGTGCTCTTTCTGCAATTATATTCCTTCAGTAAATATAGGAGGAAGAAATATTTTCCTTCCAGGCTATTTGTTTGGTTTATTATCTGATAACTATCATAACACACAGTCCCTATGAAAATGTGACATTCTTATGGGCTCTTTGCTGTCTTTATAGTAATATGGAATCACATGGTACACCTGTGTTCCTGTTTCCTTAAATATGAGAGGTGCAGGGGCATGCCAAATTGTTTTGCTACCCGAGTCAAAGGACAAACTGGTACTCCATTCCCCTATTCCACATCCAGAAGTAATTGAAATGGCATTTGAATCATTACTTCAGATTGTTTACCATCATCATTGAGGTCAGCAAACTCATTTAGTGGGACATGAGAAGCCATAGGTCCCACACAGTACTATCCTCCTAGAGAAGGAAATGACTAGATGGGTGTCCTCAAAGGCTCTAACACCCAAGGGGTTGTTGCATCATACTATCTGTCATGTGGAAGTTTTCCTGCTATATGCATATTTAGTTAGAATGGGGAAGGGGGTTCTCATACATGAGAAGATATAGATCTTGGGACCAAGGCTGCTGTCACACTGCAGAATTAATACAGTTTTGACACCACTTTAACTGTCATGGCTCCATCGTATAGAATCCTGGTCTGTTGTGGCACCAAATCTCTGTGACAGAGAAGACTAAATATTTCATAAAGCTACACATCTTAGAATGCTATCACATTGAGCCAGGCAGGCAGTTAATGTGGAATCAAACTGCATTATTTCTGCAGTGTGACAGGAGCCCAGGAGCCCTATATGGGGAACATGGATTCAGATTTCTCCTCACATGGAGGAACCCCATACATGTAATTGATCAGTCTTAAGATTTCTCTCCCATGTATTCTGAACAAATGTACAGCATGGAAGCATTTCTGCTAGATTATGTGGGATTATGAGTCCTGTTGTGCCCACAACAGAGAAGACAAATGCAAGGTGTATTAATGGGAGTCTCATACACAATTACAGTGCACCTGCCACAACAGCAGGTTTGTCATCCATGGATTTGAAGATCGGTGGATGGCAAACCCCATTGATTTCAATGGCCCTGAGAGAATGGTCACACAAGTGCATGCCACTATTAATTACTGTGGGGACTTGAGGTCCCATGGTTTTTTTCATCCATGGAGGAGGGAGGGAAAGGGAGGGGTATAGTTTTCCTTTCAAAACAATTACTATGGGTTCAGAATAGTTTAGGCAAAGCCTCCATGCAATTCATCATCAACAAAAAGCTTTTTATTGATTTTTTTAAAAAAGTTTGTTTGTTTAGTTTACTTACTGAAATTCATACCAGGGATGGGTGGGTGGAAAACACTTTGTAATATCTAACTAACTTCAGTTCAAGATGAATCCTAAGTCACTATGGGCCTTTGCAGACTGCCAGAAATAGTGCACATTAAATTGAGGCACTGCCCTGGCTCAGTGCTAGGGAGTCATGGGAATTGTATTTTTTTCTGGAACATTGAGCCTTCTCTGTCAGAGAGCTCTGGTGCCACAATAAATTACAGTTCCCATGATTCCCTAGCACTGAGCCAGGGCAGTGCCTTAATTTAATGTGCACTATTTCTGGCAGTCTGCAAAGGCCCTATGTTTGCCCTGGTTTAATCTGCTGTTATGGATGGGAATGTCATTACCATGTTGAACAGCAAGCTGAACAAAATTAATAGTAGTTGCACAGGATAAATCTTAATATGGAACATTTAGAAGCAATGAACTTCACATGGAGTTCGTCATTGTTCAGTGTGAAGAAAAGTGGCAAAATTGGGCATTAAATGAGAATGGTTGTAACTCTATAAACAGAATTAAACTACATAGCTCTGACCTACATAGTGTAATGGAAAATGCATCATTTAACTTTAATTTTCTTCTCCTTTTATCCCCATAGAATTGTTTTTTGAACTTTGGTCATTTTTGAAAAGATAATGCTCCAGATCAGTGTAATGGCTTCAGCAATCCTCATTGACTAAGGGAGCACTTATTTTTGGAAATAAATTTGTAAGGCATGTTCCATATAATTAAATTAAAGAAATGTATCCATTCAGAGACAAGACATCGACATCATCATCATCATCACTTTATGTATATGCCATTTTCCACATGATTATGCCTAAAGCAGCAATAGTGACAGCAAAAGTTACAGGAGTTTAAACAGAGCAGAAAGAATAAAAAAATATAAATATATAGTATTAAATAAAAGACAGATAAATAAACCTAGCCTATCAATTTAAAACTAAATAGGAGAGGTCTTAAGAGAGAGATAGTAACTACTGCATACAAGACCAAATAGAACTCATGGTAAAGGCGACACAGGATTCTTCACAATTAACCTACAGACACTGGTTGGCAACCATAACTTCTAATTTTGAAAGGGAGGGAAGGCACCTGGAACTTGAACTACTCAGGGAGGAGACAGGCAAAACAGCCAATTGTGCCCCCAAAATGTGAAGTATGGCAGCACTTGGGAGGTCAGCCCTATGTGGGGCAGATGTGGTCCCTGGATCTATGGAAGTTGCCCATCCATGACTTGAAGTTGTATATATAGCATGTAAACAAGCATTTAGATGGTTGGATTTGATTCAGCATAAGCCAGCTTCCTTTATTTTCTCCATCTTTCTACATGCGGTGTCAGTGCCAAGCTATTTTGCACCTTAGGCAAGGGTAACTACTTTCACACACCCCATTGCTAACTTCAGTTTTCAAAATCAGATGGCTTACAGAAAATTGAAAAGCACAAAATGTGAAACTGCTAAATTTCTCTTAAGTTGAAAGAATAAGTAATACAAAAGTTTGATTATTTTTCACAAATACCAAACAAAAAAAATTCAGTACACAAATCATTTTGAATAATCTTGTAAATTGTGATGTTAAAGTTTAAGTCTGTAAAAAGTTTCAGTTTCAGGAACATCAAAATCTGTCTTTTCCAATTCCCTCAGGTCCAATACTGAAGCTTGCACACATTCAGTTGATACAGTTGCCAAGCCAACTAGTCTCTTTTGCAAGATTGTGTATACAATTTTAGCTTTGAGAAACTATGCTCACCACTTGCAACTGACATGGAAGTATGAGAAGAATCCTTAGAGCAACAGAAACATTAGGTACATTATACAGAGGTTTCTGTTGTCATATCAAGATAAGTACTCCTTGTAGCAGAACACACTTTAGAAGTTTTTCAGCTATTGCTTTAATTTCATAACATAGATTTTCAGTATCAATATCTTTTAAGCTTATTGCACCAGTATCTGTAACGTTCCCACCGAGTCCCTGGAATGTAATGATATGGGAATGGGTGTTACCGCATTAGACTATTGATAACGTGATAATAATGTTATGAGAACACACATTATCACACTGCATTTACTGTTGTACTGGTACCGATGCTAAAGTAGTTCCTCAGCTGTCCTTCATTGGTGCATGCTCATTGTTGCAAAAACCCCTATGTCTGCATTGGAAATAATGTTATAGAGAGGTTTAGGTAGTGAGCATTCATTGTTTTTTCTTGTAAACACAACGCAATTCAATCAACAAAAATAAAAAAATATTTTTTTAAATTACCTGTGGCACCTTCCTTGCATCAACACTGGAAGACTTGAGTTGAGTTTGTGGATGTTCTAGGATGGAAGGGCAGGAGGTTGTCATAATAATAATAATAATAATAAATTTTATTTGTAACCCGCCCCTCTGCTCGGCAATCGGGGCGGCGTACATCAATTAAAATATTACAGTTAAAAAGGTCATAGGGCCTTTACAGTCTGCCAGAAATAGTGCAACTTGAAGCCACTTTAACTGTTCTGGCTCAAGGCTAAGGAATCATGGGAACTGTAATTTATTGTGGCATCAGAGCTCTCTGACAGAGAAGGCTCAATGTCCCAGAAAAAAATACAGTTCCCATGATTCCCTAGCACTGAGCCAGGACAGTTAAAGTGGCCTCAAGCTGCATTATTTCTGGCAGTCTGTAAAGGCCCTTAGCCAATCAGAATACGAGGACAGATTGAGACCGGTAGGATTATTGCACACACATCATATGGAATGGTCTTTAAGTGTTCTTGCTGGCTGAGGATGCATTTTTACAGTTCTCCTGTTGGAACGAGCTAGGGACTGTCAGAGCACGGAATGGGAACTCAATGAGGATCATACTGTGCGATAAAATACATTCCGTTCCATTCACATTATGCACCCATTACGTTACAAGAACACTGTGAAATAAGCCTATTTGTTTCTACTGTGAATCTATGAGTTTTTCATATTCTTGCAGGCCTTGAGTACATCTCCAGTAGATTTTTGTGTGTGGATGCTTTGTATATCATACAGGAACCCAGACAGAAAATGTATTGTTATAGCTGCTGGAATCTCTCTTCAACAGATGGTCATGTCTGGGGTCTAATTTGCACTGCAGAAATAGTGCAATTTGACACTGCTCTAATTGCTATGTTTCAGTAGTATGGAATTCTGAGATTTGTAGTTTTAATGAGATATTTAGCCTTTGTCAGAGAACTCTGGTAACACAATTAACAACAAATCCCAGAATTCCACAGCATTGACACATTTCAGTTAGAGCACTGTCAAATTATATTACTTCTGGAGGGCAGATAAGATCTAAGATGGTATAGTAGAAACCTGCTTTGAATTTCTGCTTTGGATCTTATGGTGCCTCTTCTTGAGACTCATATTCAAATTTCCATTTCTTTCTCCTTTTTCTAACTTGTTCTGTTTCAGAGTTTGGTAGTCTTTCTAACTCTGTTGCCATCTCAGTAGCATCTAGAAAAACCTCTTGCAAGCCCTCAAAGCACCTGCAGCCCACAACTTAAACCTTGGCTACTTTTGATGAATTTGGCTTGTAGCTGAATTGAAATCAGCTTCCCTATTTTGTAGTAGCTTGACTATACGATTGACTTCAAAATGAATATTGTACCATGTAACAAGGGATATTACATATTTGAATTTATAAATTGCATCAGCAAGGACATTAGCTTCAGTTTGGGAAGTATTCAAGGATAAATCTCGTAGGCTTGTGTCATCAAAGATCTCTATTACAGCATAATATATACTACAAAGGTAATATTTCCTATGGAATTGTTTCAAAGTTTCAAAGCACTAACCCAGTTCTTCCATCTTGTTTTCACTCAGTGACTTGTTCTGCCTAAGTCTGATACATGGCTAGTTGGAATTTGCTCATGCTGAGTAAATACAGAGAAATGGATTACAAAGTTTAAAGAGTCTGTGTTTCAGGACACCAAAATGCATGTAGGATTATATCCAGACATGTTTTATATGCCATGTACTTTGCCTTCCATGTTATTCCCATTATCATAAACTTGACTATGTACATTTTCAATTGGTAATTACATTTGTTCAAGCTATCCAAGAAGAGTTTCTGTGCACAGTGCCTAGTGGTTAAGATACTGATTCTGAAAGGTTGGAAGGTTGGAAACTCAAGGCCCAAGCACCGCATGATGGAGTGAGCTCTCATCACTAGTCCCAGCTTCTTCCAAAAGCATGCAAATGCAAGTAGATAAATAGGTACCACTTCAGTGGGAAGTTAATAGCATTTTGTGCAGTCAAGCTGGCCACATGACCACTGGAGTTGTCTTTGGACAATGCTGGCTTTTTTTCTTCAGCTTAGTAACTAAGGGCCTCGGCAGACGGCTAATTGCGCCATCTCCGAGGCAGGGAAGAGGATGGGCAGCCGCACGCTTGGCGCTCCTTCCTCCTCCCGAGGTCGTCCTCGGAGCCGCCGGCCCTCCGCATGGCCAGTGCTCCAAGGGCAACCTCCCGCCACAGCGTCCGCACACGCTGTGGCGGAAGGGTCGCCAAAAGTGCGCCCCACGCTTTTGGGGTGCACTTTCGGCGACGTATAAAAGGAGCACTGATTTAGTGCTCCTTTCAGGGATGCCGACGGTGCGCCGCGGTGCAGATGCCTTGGTCCCGTGGTGCACCGTCCCACAGCGTCCCAGAGCCTCTCGTCTGCTTCCCCCCAGAGATGAGTACTGCCCCTGCAGTCAGTTACTAAGCATTCATGTCAAGGGGAAACTCTTATATTTAGGGCCTGTACAGACCGGCCACAAGGGCTGGCCTGGGGGTGGAGTTGGGAAAGGGTGACCACATGTTGGCTGCCCCAACACCTCCATCATGCCACATGTTCCATCATATGGTGTGCGGCATCAGGGAACTCCGTTGGCACAGCATAAAGACATGCTGTGCCAAAGGAGCACAGAAGAGCCATGGCGGTGGCACTAAGGGCGGCTTTTTGCTGCTCCAAAAAGGAGCGGCATATGCCAGCTCTTTGTGGAGTGGCAAAGAGCTGGATCAGGGCTATGCCATGTGGTTGCCATGGCCCCAATCCGGTGCTTCCAGGGACGGCACAGAGCCTCCCCTCAGGGGTCATCTGTATAGACTCCTTTATTGAAATAAAATGTTCTTTTATGATAACCTCAGACTCAGATGCATCACTATCTGATGGTTTGATTATATCAATGTAACATAACATACAATCATTGTTCTTTGTTCAATATGACTAACAGGTGTGCAGTCAAGAATAACTGAGAAGTATTTGGCTGAGTTTGCATATGCTAAAAGTTTATGTTTTATACCATGTACTACAAGGTGTATAAGCTCATTTTGGATATTTTTTCCTAGGTAGTAACCATTGTTTCTTGACCTTTGTCATTCATGATAGGATCAAAAAAGGCTAAATATTGTACAAACATCAAACAATTTCCATTGCTAGGACTGTACAACATTTCAGATATATCACATAATGCTACATTTTGCATACCAGGAACTCTGACCAAAGTAATAACATATTCCAAAGTGTGTTGCTAATATAGTTCTTGTTTGATTTTGTGCCGGTTAATGTCATCGTTCCCCCCCCCCCCAAATCATTCCTGATTCATTGTTATTCATCACATATAAGAGTTTGCTGTCCATACTTAAATAGAGGCAAACAATCAGAACTGTAGAATAAGGGTGTGCATCATGTTACTGTGTGTGTGTGTGTTTATATATATATATATATATATATTTAAATCCTAGTAGAACCAACCAGCATAGCCAATGGTGAAGAATTCTGGGACCTAGTGTTCTAGCTATATCCATTTCTTGAGACGCCAGCTCTGACTATGGTGACACATGCCTTGATTATATTCCATTTGGATTACTGTAACAGTCTGTATGAGGCTGTCTTTGGAAAATGTTCAGAAAATCCAGGTGGTCCAAAGTGCTGTGGCCAGGCTGCTTACTGGGCTGGTTACAGGGATCATATAGCTCCTCAGGCAGAATTCCAGTTGCAGCTTATGACCTTTATATCTACCTGGATCTGCGGGGTGAAAGTTGCTGCAGAGGGAGGTGCATTTTTGATGGCTTCCATGTTAAAGGTCAGATGTCATTTCATCTGGTGCTTGCTGTCCAGGCATTGTATGTGATGAGGCTGGAGCAAGATGCTATTTAAGACCTGGCTGCCCCATATATGTCCTCTTGGATTTTGCTTCATGACCCATCTTCTCAGTATAGTGTAAGCTCTGGTTGCTTGGGTAGGTTTACCTCTACCTGTTTTTGTTTGATTGTTTTGTTTTGTTTTGCCTGACCCACACTGTATCTGTGGGACTGACAATTGGCTATGGGTGGTGTCTGTAAATGTCACTGGAAGAATGTGAGGGGGATATAGGAGTTTGGTATACACCTTCACAACCTTTTGGTGAAGGGTAGGGCCATAGAGTGGCATTTTAGGACCTGGGGCTAGAGGGATGTGGAAAGATTCTTGAGGCTGACCTGGGTTTCTCTCTCTCTCTCTCTCTCTCTTATAACATCCTGGGACATGCAGGGTAGTGCTCTAGGTTTTCCTTCAATTATATGGCTGGCAAGGGAGCAACCTGTTTATTAGATTACCCTCGGGGCCTAAGGGAAGGCTGAGGAGGCTGTCAAGGATGACACCTGGCCTCAGCTGGACGTGCATCAGGTTATACCCCCTTACTCTTTACCAGATTCATCTCACCTAAATAGGGTAATAAGTAAAATAAAATGTCCTTTATTTAACTCACTTCTCTGTCTCTGGTCTCATTATTTCATGGTTGGTCATCAGAAGCCCTATATGGATTGGATCTAGACTTTCTTTGTATCTCTCCATATGAGTCTTTGGGAGGATGCAGATGGGTGGCCCTGGGAAGCATAGGATTGGGGCCACTGCTACAACATGCAGTGGCTCAGATCCTCACTTTTGCCAGCCCTGAAAGGAGCGGCAAAATGTCGGTGTTTTCAGAGCCAGCAAAAAGGGCATCCAAAGAACCGCTGCATGGCTCTTCTATGCCCCTTCCAGTGCAGCATGTCAAGACGCTGCACCGGAAAGATGTTCTGACAGTGCATACCATGTGTGATGGCGTGCGCCATCAGAACGTCTTCTGGGAGGGGTTGGGGCGGCCAGTGTGTGGCTGCCCCTCCCCTTTCCTTCCTTCAAGATTGTGCAAAGGGCCATCTGCAGAAGCCCTTTCTGAGTTCTATGCTCCTTGGGGAAGAGCTTTCTCTCAATCCCACTACCTTTACAGGTGTGCTTAGTGAGGACAGAGAAGAAAGCTTTCTCAGTGGCTGTTCTTAGACTGCAGAACTTCCTCCCAAGGGAGGTTCAGTTAGTTCCCCCTCTGCTCTATTTCTGTTGCCAGGTTAAGGAATTTTTAAGAGTCTTGACTTTGATTGATTTTAATCATTTAGTGGAATAATGATCAAAGAGCTGTGGCTCTATTTTTATTTTGTTTTAAATCATGCTTTAAATATATTTTAAACCTGTTTTTATCTATGCATTTTTAATGGAAATGATATTGATTTTTTTTTAAAAAAAAAACTTTTGTAATGGTACATTTTTAACTAAACTATAATTTTAAATTTTATAAAATTTTAAATATAAGCTGGCTTGAGTCCCTTGATAGGAGATAGGCAGGATATAAATTGAATAAATAAACAAATGGGCATTGATTGCATTTTACGGCACCCTGAGATCTTCATATATAGACTATCACCATTTTAATAATTACCTAATTATGCCTTATTGAGCTATGAAAAATAAGGAGGAAGTTTTAGAAAGAGACACAATAGTTTATCAATCAATTACTTAAACTGGGTAATCTGAAAAATCTTTAAAATCACATTTATTGTCAGGGTCAGCCACATTCATCACTAGCTGAATTTTTCATATGGAATAGAATACATTTTCAAGCCTATATAGAATTTCCAATGAAGTGTGATCTTTAGGAGCTGTAGGGTGGGTGGATTCTACAACTCTACAAGCAGGATTTTGATACTTGACAGTATTATTTATTTATTTATTTATTTATTTATTTATTTCCTGCCTCCTCCCAGTATAGGGAGTCAGGTCCAACACATATACAGAAGGAAAGCACAATCTTTGCCTTTTAGCATGTTAAAATGTCCACTCCAGTCCTGGTAAACTGGATCAAGGGCAGGGGGATCTCTCTCGTTTGCATGAAGAAAAATTTCTAATGTAATGGATGGGTTTCTATCCAATAGAGAGTTTAGGTTATTGTGGCTGATACACTGGATTACTTTGAAGAGACAAACATTTTATTCTCCAATCTTTTTTCACACCTTTGTATGACGAGAGGGCGGTTGCTTTTCAGCTCCAAGCTGTCTTGGATGAAACCGATTATCTAGACCCATTTCAAACTGGCTTCAGGACAGGCTTTGGGGTTGAGACTGCCATGGTTGCCTTGACTGACGATATGCGTCTGAGCATCGACAGGGGTAGTGTGACCCTGTTGGTGCTCCTAGACCTCTCAGCGGCTTTTGACACAATTGATCATAGCATCCTCTTGGACCGCCTGAGGGAGTTAGGTATCAGAGGCACTGCCCTCTAGTGGTTCCTGTCCTTCCTCTCAGGCAGGTCCCAGAGGGTGCTGCTCGGGGACAGTAGCTCCAGTAAAAGGGAGCTCACCTGTGGGGTCCCACAGAGTGCTATTCTGTCCCCGATGTTATTCAACATCTATATGAAGCCGCTGGGTGAGATTATACGGAGTTATGGAGCTGGGTGTTACCAGTATGCTGATGACACCCAGATCTATTTGCATTGGCACAAAGGACTCAAACGCATTAAATTTGGGTAAAACATTTTGGCCACAACTTTATTTGTACAGGGTCGTAAAATATAACAGTTTACAATTAAATCAGCATTTGGAATAAACCTTCAAATATATTCTTGACGCATGCGTTCATGCGATTAATTATAATCGCTATTGTTTAATTATATTCAAATACAGCATGCGCCAAGGTATTAACTATCATAATTAACAATCTTCCAATTAACCCCTCCCCCAACCGGATATGATGTCATTTTGTCTTACTCCCACCTAATATATGACGTCATTAATTTTAATAATACGTCATACCAATTTAAGTTAACCTAATGACATCATCTAATATTCAAATTTTATTCATTTAATCACATATTAATTTCCAATTAACCTAGTTCTACCCCTGAGGGGGGGGGGGGTCCCTGCCCGCCAAAATTATTTAGTTTACTAACAACAACCCCATGACCCTGTAACATAAGTTGCGATGATTAACTTGTTAACAAATGTTCTCATCTTCAACGCCTGTCACAATTATCAATCAAAAACTGCTGATAACCGTATTGCCCAACCCATTAACCCATTGTATTCTTTACCCTTCTGATAATGTTATTTGTTCTCAGGGAGGGCGAAAAACCCCCAAAAAAACTTTATTTGGGAAAATTCCCTCCCGGCCCCCGTAGGCGACCAGTCAAAGCCTGAGAGTAAACAACATGTTCAAATTTTAAGGGTGGGTGGGATGGGCTGCTCGCTTGCCTACTCAAAAATGGCTGCCAGCCACGAGGCAGCACCGAGTTATATAACCCCCCAAAATCTCGCGTAAAACCTCGCAAGACCCAGCATTTATTGGTGGAGCAGTCCGGCAAGGGCGGGACCTCCGGGCTGCTCAACCAATCATGAGTCGAGGCCTTTTAATGGCCAATGCAATAGTGAACCCCTCCCGACGAGTCGGGGGTATCTTTCTCCGTGTCTCATTCATCGGCCTTGAATTCCAATGGCATCTCTTCTCTCAATGAATGTCTTCAGGCAGTAATGGGCTGGATGAGGAAAAACAGATTGAAACTGAATCCAGACAAGATGGAGGTGCTCACAGTAGCGGCCCCGAAACCAAGAATTGGGCTGCAACCTCCAGTCCTTGATATAGTCACTCCTCCAGTGACTGTGTTCACAGCTTGGGGTGCTCCTCAACTCGTCGCTCCTGATGACAAATCAGGTAAATGCGACAGTCAGGAGCACCTGTTATCGGCTTCGGCTGATTTGCCAGCTGCGCCCTTTTCTGGAAGTAAGGGATCTCAAGACTGTTGTTCATGCACTGGTAACCTCACGTCTAGATGTCTGTAATGCGCTCTACATGGGGCTACCCTTGTGTTTGGTTTGGAAATTACAGCTGGTGCAAAATATGGCAGCAAGATTAGTATCAGGTACATCTAGGAGGGACCATATTACTCCAGTACTAAGGTCCCTCCATTGGCTGCCTATCAGCTTCCGGGTCCAGTACAAGGTGTTGGTTATCATCTTGAAAGCCCTAAATGGCTTGGGTCCAAACTATCTCAGGGACCGCCTCCTCCCCACGCTCTCTGGTCCTCTGGGAGGAATTTGCTAGAGCCTCAAAAATCTCGGCTTTCGGCTACCTCCCACAGGGCTTTTTCTATTGTCCCCCCCAAATTGTGGAACGGCCTGCTGGATGAGATCCATCAACTGACATCTTTAGACAGCTTTAAAAAAGCAATCAAGATGGATCTCTTCTGGCAGGCCTTTCCAGGATAGAAAAATCTCGGCCTCAGGTCCCTTCTCAGGCCCCTACTTTTCTCCTCTTTTCTTTTCTTTAAGGCAACTCTGTCCACCTCCCTGAAAGCCATCTGTTACATTGCCGCAGTCCTCTGTTTCACTGTATAATTGTGACTGTTGTTTTAATGTTGTTTTAATTTTAATTATTTTAATTTGTAATAGATTTAATAATTTTTTAAGGGGTGGGTGAGATGTAATTTGTTTTTACTATTGTATTGTATTTTATTGTGAGCCACCTCGATTGATCCCAAAGGGGCGGGGTATAAATTATTATTATTATTATTATTATTATTATTATTATTTACTATAAAATTTACAGTGTCATTTTTGATCATTTTTATTGGTGCATAAATCTGAAGCAAAATCCAATTATGCTACCATTAGAACTTTCTTCTCCTTCTCATCACCCCGCAGCTATTTGCAACTCAATGAAAACCTGTTCAAAAGAGCTTCCAACCCCCTCCTCTGAACATTTTTTGAGGGGTGGGGATGAGGGAGTGGCAGATCTCCTAATTCCAGCAGACATCCCCCCCCCCCCGAATCTTGCTTCTTTCTTTTCTTTTCACTTTAAGTACTTTAATTTTTCCATTCTCTGTTGAACTGGATTATAATGACACAGATCTATTCCAGAAAAGTGTTCTTCTTCTGAGGAGGAGCAGCTCTCAAATATTTTAGGTACAACTTCTTTCCTCCCAGTACTTACTCTTAAAGATCCTGCTCCTTCTTTTTTAATGGAAGTACTAGAATGAACCTGGGACCTTTTGCAAAACATGGGGTCTCACAATGAGTTGTTGTTTTCCACCAAGTAAAAATAGCTAATTTTTACATATAATGTTTCAAAATTGTTTTTGACTGGTATTTTTCTTCTTCTTGCCCAATGTGTCTTGCATCCTTTTCAATTATAAATAAGGGAAAGTGTGCAATTCGACTTTAAAGCAATATACTACTTTGGTACATCTGCCAAATGTACAGCCTTGGTGCCATAGTCCTCAAAACACTCATTCCACAAGCTGCTACTTTTATTACAAATAAAAGCAATGCTATTAAAAATATTGTAACCTTTATTCCCAAGAGAATGGTAAAAGGGGAATGAATTTATTTCAGATAAAATGGCAACATGTAGTCAGGAAAGACAGAACAGGTTTATCAAAGAAGAGAGGAAGGTGAGATAGAAGAATTCAGATATGCACTATGGTATAAGGAGTTTATATGACTCTAACTAATAGGCATTCAGCTGTGATTATTAAACAATAATAACTTAAACATGAGACCTACTGGAGAAGAACCAGTTGATGAATCTAGTATGTAAGTGTGTATAATTACAGTTCACAGACTCCTTGATATTGTTTAAGTACTTAACTAATGTTATAGATGACAATATGCATGCATTATCTATTATAGATTATTAAATGAACTGATAAATGAAAAAAATATTTTAAGCCTTCTTAAATGAATTTTAATATTTTATTGATTTATTTGTAGAATTAGTAGATGCTTGTGTTCATGGAGTAGATATTACAACGAAAGATAAAACATTTGGGTTAAATAATGAAAATTTAAATTGGAACCAAATCAATATTTTAAATACTGAATGTTAAAGTGCCTTCTGTAGGAAAACAACATACAGTTAAAAGACATCATTATGTGGTTATTCATGCTTCCAAACATATCACTATTATATATATATAGTGTTCATTATATGCTATGAAGAATGGGAAGGTATAGGGTGACTATAGGTAATCTCTTTTTGTAAATTGCTTCCACATGAATTTTGGTTGCTCTGACACTTTCATGTCTAGCAATAAGGATGGGAGGCACTGTGAAGAGGGAAAGGAAGAAGTTGAAAAACCCAGAGACTTTTTGACTCAAAAGGCAACCCAGCAGAGCAACCCAATGCACTGAGCTGCTTCCATCCTGAAGAATGACTGTCATGCTGTAGCAGAAGTCCTGCTGGCATCAAGAGATCTCAGTATGAGATCTCATGGCCAAAGTATTGCAAAAATAATAGAAACTTCCATTCTAGCTGGCTGAGACAAGCAGTGTGGTTCATGGCCTGCCACAACTGCTCCTCAGAAAGTCATGGCTGCGGAAGAGAGGACAAGGGACAAAACTGTCAAAAATTATTGGCTAACACTGCACCATCTTCATGCAGCATACAGCAATGGATTGAGGCATCAGCTGAGTTCCTTGCTACTTATTGAACTACCACTTCAGTTGGAGGGAAAAAACATGGTGTGACAGATATGGAAGTTCACATGTTCTCCTGCCACCTGAGAGGGAAGAAGTTCCAATGGTGCCTGAGCTGGGTGTGTTCCTAAAAGTTTTAACCCTCAATATTCATTAGGAAGAAGGGTCAGTGGTCATGAAGATCCCAATTGACCCCTCTCCAAAAAAACTCTGTTTGGCCCAATATCCTAACCATCTTATAAAAGTTGTGACAGAACAAATTCAAAGGAACTATGCAAAGAGGGAAAGTAACCCCCTCTCCATATGCTAAGGAAAACGCATGGATAGCATCCTTCTACAGAGTCATTAACCAATGATTGGCTAATAATTCAGAGCATGGAATAATTGAGGGAGAGTGGAGAAAACCATCAGAATCTGGAGCTGAGTAGTACAGTGGGGAATGGTCTATATTTCTCATGTGTACCACATTAGGGATTTCCCCTCCCAACCCAAACCTCAAAGTCAAGGCAACAAGGAAGCTGATTGGCTGGCTAAACAAGAAGATTCTGTGAACAAGCACTGGCCATGTCACCTGTCTACAATGACCACCATATTGTGAGGCAGCCCATAATATATATATATATATATATATATATATATGTGTGTGTGTGTGTGTGTGTGTGTATCTATATCTATATCTATCTATCTATCTATCTATCTATCTATCTATCTATCTATAATGGATTCATTCCAGAATCCATTAAGAAGAGGAGAAAACAGTGGAAATGAAGTAAGCTGGGATTCTGAGGTTTCATTCAGGTTGTGATAGGCGGCACTTCTCCAAACCTGCATTTGTTAGAGAGATACATGTACTTCTAAGTTAAAGCACAGTATTCAAAGTGGATTTTTACTTTGTCTCTTACATATGAGTTTTGAAGTTAAACTGAGATCAATAGGACATACTTCCAGAGAAATCTAGTCACTTTAAAATAGGTATGGGCAACTTTGTCAGGCTATAAACCTCACTTCCACCATGTTGCACAAATTAAGCAGCAAATTGTTAAAAGCCAAAATTTTAAGCTTCAGTTAGTCCAAAACATGGCTGCCAGTCTTATCTCTGGAACATCTAGGAGGGACCACATTACTCCTGTTTTGAGGTCCCTCCACTGGCTACCTATCAGCTTCTGGGCCCAGTACAAGGTGTTGGTTATTACCTTTAAAGCCCTAAATGGCTTGGGTCCAAGCTATCTCAGGGAACGCCTCCTTCCATATAATCCTCCCCATGCTCTCCGGTCCTCTGGGAGGAATTTGCTGCATCCTCAAAAATCTAGGCTGGCGGCGACCTCCCAGATGGCCTTTTCTATCATCGCCCCCAAGCTCTGGAATGACCTGCCGGACGAGATCCGTCAGCTGACATCTTTAGACAGCTTCAAGAAAGCTGTCAAGATGGATCTCTTCTGGCAGGCCTTTCCAGATTAATTCTCCTGGCCTTGGGCTCTTTGATCCCTGCGCTCCCCCGTGGCCCCATCAATTGCTGATAGATGGGGAGCGCAGTTGAGTCTAATCAGGGCATTTTTACATTTTTATATTTTTATATTTTCATGTTTGTTTTATTTGTGTTGGAATGTTTATATTCCTGTTTTAATTATCTTGCTATTTAATACTGTTTTAATGGGGTGGGTTGGGGTATGAATTTTGTTGTATGGGGTTTTAACTGATGTAAGCCGCTTAGATTGTCTTCATTTAAGCAGGGTATAAATAAATTTTATTTCTTTATTTTTTATTTAAATCATGGTTTAATGAGTTTTCCTAGATTTAAGTCATATTCTACTTTTATTAATGCTTTGCCTTCCAAATTCTGCAGTGTGATCAGCTGCTTAATTTCAGTGGTGCACGTTTTTGTGGGGTGCTGTGACCACCACCATGATGATCAGTCTTTAATTTTTATAGATGAGCTCAATATTTAAAATATAATTCTTGTTTCTTTCTGTATATGGGAAACATTGGGGCTTTGCAGTCAGTGCAAAGTGCCGTCTTTGAGCCAAGGAAGGGGAGGGGCAGCCAGATGCCGGGTGCCCCAACCCCTTCCTGAGGACGTCATCGGAGCACCCGCCATTGCACATGGTGGGCGCTCTGATGACATCCTTCTGTCGCAGTGTCCAGAAACACTGTGATGGAAGAGGCACGGAAGAGGCGCACAGCACCTCTTCTGGTGCCCTTTCTGCGGCTTGAGGAAGGAGCACTATTTTAGCACTCCTTTCAGGGCTGCTCAAGGAGTAGATTGGGGCTGAGGAGTGGGGCAGCCTCAGCCCCAATCCTCGGCTTCTTGGGGTGGCCCACAGCTGCTCATCTGTAGAGGCCCATAATGATTCTTTGTAAGAACTTTAGGAACAGACATTTACAACTTATAAATATTCCCTTCATTTCTCCTTCCCCATATGCCTTCAAACAGTTTGCTTCATTTGAAATATTTTCTGCTTACCAGAAAGGAAAAGTGGAGTAGTGTGGCTGAATGTCTTTTGTTGTTTCTATTTACTAGACTATGGAGATAAATAAAGGCCATCCATTATATCCATATCCATTTATTACCAGTGTAATTCACTTTATGTGTCTCTAGTGATCTTTCAGTAAGGAAATGTATGTATTCAGTAAATGCTTTAGAGGTAAATATATCAATATTATCATTGTGTAGGATTCTTTTTTCTGAATAAATATTGCACAATCCATATGCTTTAAAAACAAAACAAAATACTAAGCTAAGGTAGCTCTGATTTATTCCTTTCCTAGGCAGCTATAAACTTCTAGGTGATAATGATCTTTAATGCTGATGTACTCCTGTCATTCATTGGGGAAAGTATGTCATTAACTGAACGTTTCTTGTGATTATTTAAATTGTTTACATTACCATAATTAAAGCTATAGGGCTGCTGGCACTAAAATAAAGAAGAATTGAATGATCACCTTTTAAATAACACAAAATTAACTGCCATTAATGAGAGCTAAATTACCATGTTTCACATTAGATAGAATTAGTCAGAATTAGTCAGCTAATGATCTATAAATTTATATCAAACACAACGTAACTATACTACTTGCATAATAAAAAAAATCTTATCTGAAAGACTAGAAAGTCATTAAGATGTCACTTTGTAAGCCATCCACCCCGCACTTTCAGAACATTTAGGAAGAACTTGCTTGACCATCAAAAAAACAGACTATAACTTCCCAAAGATCGTTCATGGCTGCAGCCCCTAGGTTGTGAAACAGCCTGCCGGAGGAGCTCCATCTTACTTACTACCAATCTAGACACCTTTAAGAAGGCACTCAAGATGGAGCTTTTCTGGTTGGCCTACCCACATGATTCTCTTAATTTATCTTGATTGATTACTTGGCTTTTGAGTGTGCACAATAATTCCACAATAATTCCAAAGCCCGATTGCTTTGCAGAGGGGTGGGCTATAAATAAAAAATATTATTATATTATTATTATTATTAATTGGGTTATTTTTATTAAAATTTTTATCATGTTGATATTTTATTGTTGGTATTATATATTTTTATATTCCTGTATTTTGTATATTGCTGTTACTTTTTACTGATGTAATCCCATCTCGATCCATAGGGAGAGGCGGGAAATAAATTATTATTATTATTATTATTATTATTATTATTATATTTCATTGTCCATTTTTACAATAATGAATTATAAAGTAAAAGATAGAAGAAACATACTTTGTAGCAGGCAGCCCGCTTCACTGCCTTTGTGCAAACCAAAGCCCATCTTGACCTTACTGTTAATATATTAATATATGAAAGACCAAAAGAGAGGTCCCCAGTCACCTTATATTCACATTTTGTCTACAGTAGGTAAACAAGTGGTGGCAGATAAAACAAAGAAAACCAGTATAGATGACTCTTGGTTTCTAGGTCAATTCAGATTACAATTTAGATTGGGGTGTAGCTATGGGAAGAGAATGACAGCATTTTTCCCCCAAATAAGAATTCTCCCCCAAAATTTCTACCAATGCAGAGATTGAGATGCAAAATTGTTCACACCTAGAACTCTCATATTTCCTGTGTTTACATGTCCTTGATAATGTTGCCTGCCCATTTTCTTTGGATGCCTAAACTGTATTTCTAAGGGCTCAATGAAAAGTTTAAGTTATTGCAGTGGTAGAAATTTGGGGACTGAAGGAACATTTTGTGTTAGGGGCATAATTCCTATTTGAAAGAATATACTCTTATACTGGTTTGAGCACTGTGCTAAGACTCTGGAGATCAGAGTTAGGGCCTTTACAGACTGCCAGAAATAATGCAGCTTGAGGCCACTTTAACTGTCCTGGCTCAGTGCTAGGGAATCATGGGAATTGTATTTTTTTTTCTGGGACATTGAGCCTTCTTTGTCAGAGAGCTCTGGTGGCACAATAAACTACAGTTCCCATGATTCCTTAGCACTGGCAGTCTGTAAAGGCCCTTAGATTCCCTACTCAACGAGTCACACATTTTCAGACCTGGAAAACCATATGATAGGTTCACCATAAATCAGAAACAAGTTGAAGGCACACAACAACAGCAAACTCTCTCACACACTAGCTATATCCATGACTTTACTCAAGAAAAAAAAGTCTCCAATAAAGCTATAGTTAAGAATATAGATGTAAAGAATATGTACAGATTTTCTCAGCCTTGACAGGCAAGGGTATTGCAGCACATTTAGACACTCTGGTGAGAACATGATAGAGAACATGATGAACTGTTACAAGTATTATCAGAAGTGGAGACTTTTGTGAAATAAAAATGTGCAGAAGAGTTATTTTAACCAGTATACACATTTGGGAGAAAAATTGTTCTTTTGCTAGAACCAATGTTCTTGTGAAAAGATACTTCTTTTTGTATGAACAATTTTTTTTCAGAAAAGGGCCCAAATAAGTTTTTAAAATCTCCAAAAATTAAAAAAACAAAAAATCAACTTGCAACTTTTCTCAATTGGGAGGAACATTTTATAATTTTTCATTTTTCCATCAATAATTAAAAACACAGAATCAGGACATCTCAATACCCACTAAGATATCTGGCTTAGAGTTAGAACATTTATTACATCTAGATACCCAATAATATGCAGTGTGAATAGGACAAACAGGAAATGTACAGGGCAAGAAAATTAACTGATCTTGCTCATTTGCAGATCATTACCACCAATGTCTATCTTCTGAACTCTTTATAACATTTCAAATTCTCCTCTATTGATTTGGTTGCTGGAGTGGTGTTCAGGAATCCTGTGATGTGTGGTATTTAGTGAGATGATTTGTAGAAAACACAGAGCTGGAAGAAGCCCATGACCCAGTTAGGTTGTAGAGACTGCTAGAAGCTATACCAGCCTTTTCAGCCTATTAGTGAGAATGTTCACTGGAATACTGAAATTCTTGTACGTATGTAGTCCAAGTCTAGTCTTGTACTACAACTAGAATACTGAAATACTGGAATACTGAACTGGCATACTGAAATGACTTGTACGTATGTAATATCTGTTGCAATGTTTAATTGAAGTAAGCAGTAGGATAAAGCAATTTCCATCACGGTTAGAGATGGCATATTTAAAAGTCTTCCCCCCCCCAAAAAAAAAAAAAAACCTTCGGCGGCGCAGCTCCCTGGGGCCCTGCGGCACAGCTTCCTGGGGCGGCCCCGTGCCGCCCATCTGCTTCCCCCCTTAGACAGTTAAGAAAAACAAGTGAGTTCTAGAGAAGATCAAGCCAGAAACCTCCCTCAAAGCCAAGATGACCAAACTTAGACTGTTGTACCTCGGACACATCATGAGAAGGGAGAACTCTTTGGAAAAAATGATAATGCTGGGAAAGGTGGAGGGAAACAGAAAGAGAGGAAGGCCCCATGCCAGATAGATAGACTGTATTAAGGAGGTCATGGGTATGGGTTGCAGGAATTAAGCAGACCAGTGGAGGACAGAGGGTCTTAGAGATGTTTCATTCATAGGGGACTGTATTAAGGAGATCATGGGTATTGGTTGCAGGAATTAAGCAGACCAGTGGAGGACAGAAGGTCTTAGAGATGTCTCATCCATAGGGTTGTCATGAGTTGAGATCGACTCGAGGGCAGTTAACAAGAAATTTCAGCAAAGAATTTTTTTTTCCAAATCATTGAATACAGGCCTCTCACTTCAGAAAAGCAGATTGAGTGGTGAACCTGGCAACAATTGCATGGGAGGAAAAGAGCCAAATATTTGCCTGTCTTTCCTGCTAACTGAAGAGACTTGGAAAGGTGTATATTGGAATAAAACACACCCAGACTCTCTGTCCAGAGCTCTACCTGTTCTTTTCCAACAGTGTGAATACCCTCTTAAAAAAAAAAAAAAGCTTTAATTCATGGGATTCCTGATATTGTCAAAATCAGGAAACAGTAAAAAACAAACAAACCTGTTTTGACTATCTAGATAGATTCTTCCTGTGTTCAATCTCCCCTTTGCCTCAATAGGAGCTAAAGATATCTATTTTCCAAGCACAAAACCAACTCTTACTGGGGTTTTCATAGCTCTAAAATGTCTTTCTGATAAACTGAAAAAATCATGTGGGTTGCAAATGACAGTGAATTCATTTTATGAGAGTCATATGCATGGCATCTGGATTGGATACAACAATGAAATTGCCTTAGTGAAATCCCTAAAGGGAAAAATCAACTTGGTTTAATTGTGCCAGAGAGCAAAACATGTTATTATACGATGAAAATTGCATAGTGATTGCAAAACAATAATGCTTCAGTTAAACAATGAGGAAAAATGAATTTGCTCTGAGTTACTTTACTGTTAGCATAAATGCAGAAGGCTGAAATTCACTGAAAGTACCTTACAGTACCATATATGTAGAATTAATGTTTTGGTGTTTGTTTTGGTTTTTAAGTCATCAATTATTCTTTGGCTGAGCTCTTGACTTGAAATTGTTTTACAGCTTATGGTAGCTGAGATATCAGTACTGTCTCCAAACTTGTGCAAACCTCAGACTCACACCCTCACCACCTTCTTCACCACCTCTTTCACACAACAGCGGAAGGGGAGTTAATGTGTCTGCTTTTGAGCTTAAATATAAACCTCAGGTCACTGTGAGGAAACTGTAGTTTCTTTTATGGTACCTTTCTCACTAACCATCGTACACCAAGATGGAAATATATATATATTCTGTGGGATATTTTCTGAGCCCCAAGGAGAATTCCAGTGTATTGAAAGTTGGGATCAGCAAAACATAAATCTCTTGAATTGTCTGACTCCAGTGATAATTACAATGTGCATTAATTAATTTTTGAATGGGGAAAACTACTGACAAACAGAACATGCCAGTTATGCTTTGCTACCTAATGTGTTACCCAAAATAAATTAGATGATACCAATAGATAGACAGATAGACTGGCAGATAGATATAAAGATATATAGCCCAATGCAATACATTGGTTGGAACAAAGAAGTAGTCCCAGACAAATCAATAGGTTGGTTGGAATATTATTTTCCTTGTAAAAATACCTGTATATGGAAAGTGGTTGGAATTTGTTGAAATGTTTACAACTGGACAGGTGGCAATACCACTGAATGTCTTACATTGTAGGTTTACCTGTGTCTGGATTCTGTAACTCTTTTAACAAGAGTTAATTAAATATTCACCATAAATTCAGAAATTCTGTGTAGAGCTGCCATATTCCACTTCCTCAAATCTGCACACATAATTTGCATGTTTTAATTATGAAAATTATTCTAACCTGCATTGCAATTTTACAAATTTAGCATGTTAGTTATAAGAAGATATAAAGGACTCCTCTAGCACCTTTGAGAGTAACTGAGAAAAATAAATTTCTAGTGTAAAACTTCATTGACTCCAGTCTACTTTGTGAAGCCTCTGTTGGACAGACATATATACCAGTGGGACAGGAAAATGTGCAATGTAATTGAAATGAAAAACATATGGCTATGGTATTAGGGTGCATGTTCAGTCTCACCTGTGGTCATAAATAGTAAAGAGAGATGGGAGACAGGTTTTATGTCCAACCCAAGATGAGCAAGTAAACATATGAATAATGGAGTAAGTTCTTGATATAGTGACTGATATGGGTAAAAGACCAATAAAATGTAGGAATAAAGCAGGCATGAGAACTCTGTTTAGTAGATGGATTATCAACTAGTATTTTAATATGTGTAGTATGCCAAGAAAGTATTATTTGTAAACCATTGTCAACAGACGTGTGTGCGTGTGTGTGTATCACCTGTTTCTCTTCCCTTTCAATATTTAGTTTGTCAGTTAGTTCAAGGATTACTACTTGGGGACCCAAGACAGAATTTCCACAAAAACTGATGTGTTGTGCAACTATGGGTATTACTAATTGTAATAATTTTTATTCGGTCATTGACCAGTATAAAAGTATAAACAGATTAGTACAATACAATATCGTATCAAAATAATAACAGAGAAGTACAATACATTCAAATGTAGATATACTAATTCCACTTAATTTCCATTTACAGTATTGGGGCATCCATTTGCCATATGGGGACGCAATTTACAGACAATATAATAGAATTTAGCCACCTTGTGAATTGTTGTTGGATCAGTGCTGTTTAATAAAGATAGTAAATGGGAGGTATCGGACTTGTTGGGGGAAATACACAATATCGGGCTGATTAATTGATGTCGAATATCCCTGTAGAATTGACAATATAACAAAACATGTTCGTTAGTCTCCACAGCGCCCGAACCGCATGGACATAAGCGAGATTCTAAGGGGATTTTTTTAAATCTACCTTCCAGCATGGCCGTAGGCAGCATGTTGAACCGTGCCAAGGTTAAAGCCCTTCTAAACTTCGGAAGAGTAACATAAGTAAGATATGGTGCTAGGGAAGGGACCACAGTTTGATTGCTAGACAGAGCGTATTTAGATAGAGAAGCGAAATCCTTATGTCTTTCTACTTCTAAGATTTTTTGCTTAATAACAGACTTTGCTCTGTCAATATTGAGCTTTAAGATTTCATATTTATTAAGCCCCAACTCATCTATTTTCTTACAAATTGAGATTTCCCATGGAGAATTAAACGGATCTGAGAAAATTAGATTGGTTAAACCTCGGGGGGTTTTATGCAATTTTTGCCAGTACATGAGTATATTTATCCACAAACTAGATTCTAATTTGATAGCCCCAGCCTCCCTTCTGAGAACAGCATTCGGTACACAGGAGGCAACCTGAAAGATCTTCCTAAGGAATTTAGTTTGTACGGATTCAATTGCATTGATGTTACTGTATGGACCCAGTTGAGCTCCGTATAGAAGTTGAGGGCGAACCTTGGCATTGAATAGTTTGATAGCTGATGGAATATGCTGAGCTCCTTTATTAAAAAAGAATCTCAGGATAGCCATTGTGGTTCTTTGGGCATTGCTGATAACAAGTTCTGAATGTGCTGTTCTCCTACCTGAATTTTGAAAGACGATTCCTAAATATTTGTATGTCCTTACCTGCTCTATTTGAAATCTATCGAGTGTCCATTTCATTCATTTAGGACGATGGGCAAAAATAAGGATCTTCGTTTTCAATGGGTTAATTATCAATTTCTCCTCTTTACAGAACTGTACTAACGAATTTAAAGCTCTTTTAAGTCCAATAGGGGATAGCGAGAAAATAACGACATCATCGGCATAAAGCAATGAATTAATATGTTTGTTGGCCAATTTGGGAGGATGAAAAGAAAGATTACCCATAGTAGAGACAAGAGAATTGATGTAAAAATTAAATAAAGTGGGGGCCAAAACACAACCTTGTCTTACTCCCATCTTAACAGAAATTGTTTCAGAAACATGTCCTTGGGGACTGCATCTAACCTTGATATTGGAATTCTCATGAATCTTTATAAGGAGTAATAGAAGTCGTTTGTCTATATTAGTGCTCCCCAATTTCTCCCATAATCTAGATCTACTGACTGTATCAAAAGCGGACTTAAAGTCTATAAATGCCGCATATAATGGTTGTCCCTGATGTTGATATTTTTCAACAAGGTATTGTAATATCAGAGCATGGTCGATAGTAGATCGTCCAGGCCGAAAACCTGCCTGCTCTAGCGACAAAATATCCTCAGACTCCATCCAATCTAGAAACTTATTTAAAAGATGTTTTGCGTAAAGTTTACTCACAAGACTCAGAAGACTAATCGGACGAAAATTGGAGGGATCAGTTCTATTGCCTTTTTTATATATTGGAATGATAATGGCCAGACCCCAATCTTTTGGAATAATAGCAGATCTATCAATAGCCGTAAACAATTTAGAAAGGACCGGAACCCACCAATCAAGATTGTTTTTGAGTACTTCTCCAGTTATGAAATCGGCACCGGGGGCACGAGCAGGTTTAAGTTGAGTAATGAGACTTTTGATCTCTGAATGCGAAACTGGGGGCCAATGAGGTTTAGACAAAACCTCCGTTGTAAGATCGGAGGCTAACGAGTCAGAATTGTTTTCAGTAGTATCATAAAGATTAGCAAAATAGTTTTCCCATACTCGAGCTGGGATCGGTGCAGTAGTATTATTCAAATTTATGTTAAACGAGGGAGCAACCTCTTTCCAAAATAGGTTGGAATTGTTTGCACTAGCTGTCATTATTAATCTATTCCAAGAGTCTATCATGGCACCCTTTTTCTTGTGTCTTACTAGAAGTTTGTATCTTCTCTTCTGAAACAGAAGTTCGGATACAGAAACTTGTATCGGGTTAGTTTTATACTGTTTGAAGAGATATTTGAGGTGTGCCCATTGTTCTTTACATTCTTGATCAAACCAGGTTTGATGTCGTAGCGAGTTGTATCTAACAGAATTATTCCTTGTAATAGTTAATAATGGTTGTAGATGACTAATTAATGAATTATAGGTGATCAATATTTCAGAATCTGAATTAGAATCCACTATCTTGGAGGAAAGTAGCTTAATTGAATCACTGGAGAGGAAATTGGTAAGAGTATCGGACAATTGAAGAGACCATTTAGTGCGAGTTAAACTAACCTCATTGGTAAGAATTGAGATCTTATCAAGAGGCAAAATAAGGCTGTCATGAAATTTTAAACTTAAAAAAACAGGGAAGTGATCACTCTCTGGTCTGCTAACAATAGTGAACTTGACAATGAGAGGAATTAAATTTGAAGAAACCCCTATGTAATCAATTACCGAAGGTCTAGTGCCTGCCCAATGTGTGTATTCGGCAGGGTGATCATCCTTAAAACTCCCGTTTAGAATGGTTAAATTTAATTCGTCAAAAGTGTGGGCTAAGCAAAGGCCCTTAAAATCGCAAAACGGATCTTTGGATTTGCGACTCAGTATCGGTGAGATAATTTTAGGGGAGGGAGGTTGGCAATTGTATTTGATATACAGGGTGTCATCATCGTAGCCTATTCTGGCATTAAAGTCCCCTGCAACAATAAAGCTTGCTGATGGCTCCTCAAGCATCAGGTCTTTAATATAGGTATTAAGTCTATTCCATACACCTTCTATCTTAGCCTGACCTTGGAATGGGGGAATATAGATGTTAATCAAGTATATCAAGTTGTTCTTAAGCCTCAAAAGAGCTGCTTGGGCGTACTGCTCCCATGCAGATGACTTAACTATTTGGGCCTTAAGTGTCAGGGAAATTAGTATCCCTAGACCGCCACATAGTCTACCGATACCTTTGCCAGGGGTAGCATTTAGACCCGTGAATTTGTAACCCTCTAAATCTATGTCTTCAGATAACCACGTTTCCTGGAGAATGGGTATTACTATTTTTTGCATGCTTTCTGAATTATGGTGACTCTGAAGCCATGGGTTTTGTTTTTTGGGTTGTTTTTTTTCAAGATTCATTCAGAGTAGATTTTCCATTACCTTCCTCTGAAGTGAGAGTGTGTGACTTGTCCAAGGTTGCCCAGTGGGTTTCCATGGCTGAATAGAGATTCAAACCATGGCATAATGTTTTGTTTGTCCAATGTAGAGTGCCAAGGGACACTATTGAGAAAAGACTGCATACATCACATTAAAGGATAAGCAAGTGAAAGAACATCTAATATTATGGGTGATATTGGGGGGAAGCAGACGGGCGGCATGGGGCCACCCCAGGAAGCTGCGCCGTGGGACCGAGGTATCTGCACACCTCGGCCCCATGGCACAGCTTCGCCGCCCCTGGAAGGAGAGCTAAAATAGCGCTCCTTCCACAAATCGCCGAAGGTGCACCGCAAAAGGCTGCCGGCGCACCCTCGGTGACTCTTCCGCTGCAGCGTGTACGGACGCTGCAGCAGGAGGTCATCCTCGGAGCCCCAGCCGTGCGGAGGGCTGGCTGCTCCGAGGAGGTTTTGGGGAAGGGGTTGGGGTGCCCACTGTGCGGCTGCCCCTCCCCTCCCTTGCCCTGAAAACGGCGCTTTGCGTCGTCTGCTTCCCCCCATTATTAGGCCCTATAATGTTTCTGTTCAAATAGATGCAGGGTGTTTGGGCTGCACCAGGTGACATCTTATGGGGGAGGGTGACATCACTACTCCTCAAACATTTAACTGTTGGCAGAAATGGGCTGTAGCATTCATCTGCATCCATTTAAAATGCTGAAGAGATGGTATAAGTGGGGTGAGGCTCAGTGGGAGGACAAAGGAGAGGCCCCAGGGTTTTTGACTTTAACCACTTGGAACTATGTACATGTAAATACATTTAGGCTGTGCATATGATATTGTAATTTAAAGATATAATTTTAATTTTGCCAGTTGTTTATATCACAACTATTACCATTGCATTCAAAGATATAACCATGTTAGTCTGTAGAATCAGTATGTAGAGAGATCTTGTAGCACCTTTGAGGCTAACTGAAACAAACAAATTGGCACCATGAGCTTTCGTAGACTTCAGTAGACAGTCTGAAGTCTACAAATGCTCATGATGCCAATTTCTTTCTTGAAGGCCTTTACAGACTGACAGAAATAATCCAGTTTGAGGACCTTTTAACTGCCCTGGTTCAGTGCTAGGGAATCATAGGAACTGTAGTTTATTGTGGCACCAGAGCTCTCTGATAGAGAAGGCTCAGTGTCTCAGAAAAAAAAAACTACAATTCCCATGATTCCCTAGCATTGAGTCAGGACAGTTGGTCTCAAACTGGATTATTTCTGGCAGTCTGTAGTCTCAAAAGTGCTACAAGATCTATCTACATCCCATTATATGTGGGAATTACAATTTATGAGTAGCATTAGTATAAAAAACGTTACTAAGGGTTCTGTATGGTGTGGAAGAGGTTAATGTGGGGGAGACATCATGAGTTAACACACCAGGTGATGCCAGCCCTAGTGATCCCATTGAGTAGGGAAAACTTGGCAGCTGGTTTTGGGCAAGGTCTTGTTCTTGTCTTTCCATCCATGTTATGTGTCCTATTGGAGGTAAGCAGCTGTTTCAGATTAGGAGGGATTCTGCTTAACTGCTACATCCTGATCTGAGCAACTGTCAGAACAGATATTATGGCTAGACAAAGATGTTCTTAGCATGCATGTATACAATGCATTCTGAATGAGGAAATACTCGAGAGCTAGAAAAGAAGAGAGGAAGCAAGCAATTTACTGCAGGTAATAGTAAAAATAAGTGTATTTCTCTTTTTCTCTTTTTTATATCTCCACTCAGTGGACACTGTCTTATCAATGCACTGCAATAGCCACTACTGGGGGATGGGGATGCTGTTAGGGTTCATTCCTATAATACGAACATGCACTTTCCTGATTTATCTGATCTAAGACATTCTTACTATACACTGAACAGAAAGCTATAATAAATCTCACCAAATATGCCAATAATATGTATTTATTTGTCATATACATACTTTATGTGTACATCTAAACATTTAATAAGTACACCTTTAAATATACTGTGTGAAATAGTCCTTAGAAGTAGGACATAAGAGGCAAATAATTCTTATTCCAATGCAACCAATACAAAGGTTAATTAAAAGTTTCTCCAAATTCATCTCATTATGCACTATAGCAGATTTAAGTAGCATTTAAGTTAGAGTGACACTATTGAATACTATTGAATGCTAGTAAGAGTTTTTCCTAAGGGATTAGAAGCAGAGTTTTAAATTTTGATGATATCAGCTTGTGCAGTCCCAGAAACAGTGCTTCCCCACCCCAAAGAATACAAACCATTCCTTTGATTTTGTCTATGTGTCTCTCCATCAAAGTGAAGAAAAAGATAAATATCTTCACCAAATGCAAAGAAAATTAGATTCCAATAAACACCTCTTATTAAACCTTCTTTTTCAGAAAAAAAAGAAAGAACTGAAAACATCTATTTTATGTGGCTCTCAAGGAACAGTTTTCATAAAAGTAAAATGAGAAACAGTAAATTATAGGTGAGCTTAGCAATAAGAACAAAGAAAGGATACATTTAGCAAAAGGAAAAACAATGAAAAGTGGGATTTTGTCCTTTAATCTCAAAGCCCATTTCAATTGATTTGTTATTTTTCCTGAGGATGTTAGAATATTGTACCTCACACAGGAGAAACGTACTATTTCAAGGGGAGGCACATTTATTCATCTTTTTGGAAAGGTGGTCTTGATTGTGCAAAACCTTATCTCATTTAGCCACACACATACAAAATAAGTATTTTGCTTATAAAAGAACCATTATGCCAAATATTTGGTAACACTCAGGAAGGGAAAGAACCAAATTAAAATACTAGAGTTTGAAAATTCAGCCAACACACACACAAATACACTTTTTTAATTACTTGGAACTGTGTACTCCATGTGTGTGTGGTATGTGTGTGTGCGCGTGCGTGCACATGTGTATCCATCCATCCATTCCTTTGGCTGAATTTTCAAACACTAGTATTTTAATTTGGTTCTTTCCCGTTCTGAGTGTTACCAAATATTTGGCATAATGATTCTTTTATAAGCAAAATACACATTAATTGTACTCCTTCAAGGATCCATAAAATCTATGGACCTCACTAGTAGCATCATTGGGGGGTGCAGCCTGCTCTGGGTGACACCCCAGAAGGGGGTTCTGCCAAAGAATGAGGGATGACACTAGGTCAGCTCCCCGCCCCCTGCAGGCACTTCTTTGGCCCATGCGGTCACTTCTAAGCCCTGCAGTGAGGCTTTTCGGACCTCACATGCTGTGCAGTGGGGCTTTTTGGTCTTGTAGGCCCCATGGAGAGACTTTTTGGGCCTCATAGGCCCTGCAGCAGGGCTTTTCAGGGCTCCTAGTCCCCATGATGGGGCTTTTTGAGCTCTCAGACCCTGTGGTATGCCTTTTTGGGCCTCGTAGGTCCAGCAGCAGGTCTTTTTGGAGGTCCAAGGCCCCACAGGGCTTCTCAGCCCCACAGGGGAGTTTTTCAAGGGAGAGCCCCAGAAACCCCACCAGAAGTCTGGGCAGGAAGTCCCTCCCCTAGAAGCCCCACCGGATGTCACCTGGTGTGGGAACCCCACTGGGCCTCTCTATGCCCACCATTATGATGGGAAAAATTTGTTAGTATTTATATTGGTTTTCCTATTATGTGTATTGTAATTAAAATGTTGTGTTATGCCATTTGAAGACCCAAGACATTTTGACAGGAAGAAACATATAGAGATGCCACTATATATTTTAATGGACAAAAAGGTTACAGTGATTAACATTAACATTGAACAGTATTGACACATCTGAGAAAAATGATAATAGGATAGGTAGATAAGAACATCTTAAAAATTACTGGCCAGCCAAAGATTCTCCTTCTACTGATGATAATGAGAATTAATATTTCTGTCTTTAGAAGACCATACCTGTCTTAAACATACTTTCTTTGAACTTCTGATGGAGATTTCTGCTTAATAACATCTGTTTTAAAACATACTTGTGAATATAAAATAACATATAGTGCATAGGCATTTTTCATTATATGTACTAAAGGAATTTAATTTTTTTTGCTTCAGTTAATTACAAATAGATCTCTCATGACTAAAAAGCAGGAACAATGCAGAACACGTTTAACATATTCAGAGGTTTGGGCTCATCACTAGAACTGTCATAAAGCTATTGGCAATGTCTGATCTTCAGGGATCTCTTTGAGGCTTGTACTTGACAGAATTACAGTTGCAGACCTTGTAGTAAAGATTTGTCATCTCTAGACCACCTAGGAGTCTTTCTGTTGCAGTTAACTTGTCATTCTTAAATTATACAAGTGAGCATTGGCTTATGTCAATGATTTGTTAAAAGATTTTTTTAAAAAATATATATATATATGCAAGTTTGGGATCTTAATGATCCTGACAGAGAGGTATAATTGTGTCCAGATGTTTCACTGGCACATTTCAAAGATAGCTGGGTGTTTCCTGTGTTACCTGAACTTTCCTCTTCCCTTTCCTTGTCTGAGGCTGCATCTGCAGTACAGAAATAATGCAGTGTAACACTGCTTTAACATCATGGCTTTGACGTCATGGCTCAATGCTATGAAATTCTGGGACTTATAGTTTTGTGAAATATAACTTTCTCTATAAGAGAGCTCTCATTTCAGAACAAACTACAAATCCCAAGATTCCATTGGATGGAGCCAGGATAGTTAAAGTCAACTGAAATTGCATTATTTCTGCATTGCAAATGCAGCCTGAGAAGACTTTCTCCAGGTAGTCTATGGCAGTGGCATCACTAGGAGGTGCTGGGGGTGTGGACCGCACCAGGTGACACCCTAAGGAGGCTGTGTGCCTTCAAATCATTTCCAAATCATGGTGACCCTATTGTGTGTTATCTTGGTAAGATTTATTCAGAGGAAGTTCGCCATTGCCTTCCCCTGAAGCTGAGAGTGTGTGACTTGTTCACAGACACCCTGGCCTCTAGATATATAGTCCAACACCCAAACCATTACACCATGCTGACGGTCTCTTCCTTACTAACTTGTTGTATGCCTTTTGCAAATTGTGTTACTGAAAATGTATTTAAGGGCATTAATATGGCTAATGCTGTTGCTACTAAACATTTGGGCAGGACATATGTAATCAGTCCCATAGATTCCATGAAACCTAGACATAGAAAACTATCTCCTAAAATACAGCCTTACCTTACACTAATGGAGTAATAGGAGCTGATCCATCTTGATTACATTCCTATTAGTAATATATTCAAGTATATTATTTACCTAAATGGCTTTTCAAAAGGCAAGTATCTTTTTGCTTCTTTGTAGACTGTAGGGTGAAAAAAACCACAAAGGCAGCATGTGATAAATGGGTGTCTTTCCGTTTATCAGGGCCTTCTTGCCAGCTAACAAAGGGAGGTGGTACTGTGAATTTGTGAGATGAACTGATGTCACTGGTGATGTAAGGGCAACTGTCAATCAGATGGGCTTTGAGGGAGAACCTTCTGGATGGTTGCTGAGGGAAGAAGAGAGAAGGTGGCCGAGTGAGAGCAAGGCCTCAGCCAAGGGGCCTGTGTATTAGTCAGGGAGCCAGGTTTGGGAGCAAGTTAATGTTTGGCTGATATGATTGTGTTTTGAAACTGATACTTTAGGTTTTGTGCCTGGAGGACCAGTTGTCTTCCATGTTTCTTTTCTTTAATGTTCCTTCTTTAAAATAAAACCTTATCCTTAAGTACTGCCTCTTTACACTCCTTTTCATGGCCTTAGCTCAGCTAGTGCCTCACTGGCCGTTAATTACCAGTAGAAGGCCCAGCAATGTCCCAATGCATTGCTGGGGTGTAACAGGTTAGTGAGTGGTAGCAGGAAATTGTTTTTGGGATTAAAGGTGGTTGCAGGGGGTCCCATCCAGCTCAGCAAGAGTGGAGTGGGACTATAGAGAACCTTCCCATGGTGGTAATGGGTCCCCCTGTTTCTGTCTTACTCCCTGGGAGGGAATTTAAGAGAGGGTGGGAAACAGAGAAAACCTTCACACAGCACTTGCCAGCCCCAACATGGTACAAACCAAGAATCCAAAAGTAATGTATAAACAGGATGACAATAAGACCACTATAAAATCATGGAATATATTGCTGGACACTGAAGTGGCCTTAGATACTGTGGTGGTTCTGCGGAGTATCTTGTAATTCTTTTTAATATATTTCTGTGCTTCTTTCTATTCTTACCCAAGGGAGAAGAAGCTATTCTGTATGTATACCACTGGATATCAGACATCATTAAGAAATGTCCATTCTACAGTCTTCAAAATGCATTCTCTGGCATTGATATTGGATAATAGATTTGATGGCAGGACCTGCAGATTAAGATATCTGAGAAGATGCAAGAAACTGTTAGTGCTAGGTCAAACCTTGCTAGGACAAAACGTTCTCCTGAGCCCTCAGTATAGAGGCTTGTTCACACTACATAATTATAACATTACAATTACACCTTAATTGTCATGGCTCCATCCTGTGGTATCCTGGGATTTGCAGTTTAGGGAGGGCTATTTAAAATTGTCACCCAGAGAACTCTAGTGCCTCAAGAAATAGACATGGCAGTTAAAGGTGAATTATAGTAATATAATTGTGTAGTGGGAAAGGACCTCAGGCACATTCTATGTGTTTAGAAGGGAATCCTACTTTCCCATTAATCTTATCATGTTTCACCCTTGAATAACTGTGAGGAGCACTGCTATCATTTTCAAAATAAACAAACCAACAGCCAGAGGGCCAAATGTGGAGACATGAAGGCTGGATGGGTGTGTGTGTGTGTGTGTTAATAGGGAAACCCATTTTTCCCTTTTTCTTTTCTTGTTCTTTATTTTGTGATATATACATTTAAAAGAGTACCCATCATACAGATCTGTATGCAATTTTCATGTTGTGGCCTTAGCATTTTACAAAGTTCAGCCATGACAGCTATAATCTGAAGCAGAACATAACATGGGGTGTGTGAAGGGGGCAGATACTTTCTTAATCCTTTTAGTTTTGATGGTTTACCTTTTGCAAATCTCCCCCATCAGCTGTGCTTCTATCAAACACAGAAGGGCAGAATATGCAACATTATGAGATGAGGTGTTCAGTAGAAAAATGCTAAGAGTAAAATAGTTCTGAAACCCTCCTCACTTATCTATGATATTTTCACTTGAAATTGTAGGTACCCAGGCAGTTTTTTCCCCTTTTTTTACAAACAGAAAGCACACAGAGACTCTTGAGGAGAAAATGTTGTCAACCTTCATATCATGTGAATTCTGGCTTTTGTTTGATTCTTAATTTCACTTGCTGTTATGAACTTTCTGTATGCTGGTGAATCATGGTAGATGCTTTTATATTAGAGAACAATGGCAGGGAGGGGTTTAATATGGGTCAAACTGTTCACTTCATAAACTCCCTCATAATTTCCTTCTTGTAAACCTATTTCATTTACTTTCCTTGCTTATACACACAAAATGGTATACTGGGGTCTCACATATTCCAACTTTACTTTGCATGATAAACTATTTATGTAAATATCCATGGCATATTTATACAATGTGACCTTTTCTTTCTTTTGTCCCTAATGCCAAGCTGTGATTTAAGCCCTTCAGTTATGGTATTAGCCTTTAATGATGTGGAGTGAGTTCAATGGGGCACTGTCTCCCTGTTGGTAGCTTATGAATTTTTGGAAAGAGAATCATTTCATTCTCTGTTGAATAAATGTGTTAAGGGCTATCTAGTTATGGCAGATTAAGTGGATGTGTTTTCATCCACATCCTATTTTTTGCCTTTTTGTCTTCAGAAATCAGTCATCCTCATCTTCATTCTATCTGTCCTTGATGCTACACATTCAGACATTTTTGCTTCAAGAAGAGTTTCTCTATGGATATTAGCAGATGTTTAGATTCTTCAAAGCATAACTGTTTTAAAAAAATACTAACACTACATGTGGTGAATTTGATGCAGGTGGTTATTCTTTCTTTGTATGTCTATATTTACACTTTTAGACACTTTGGGTTTGTGCTTGACAGTGACTCATGCAGAAGTCAGCGCTGGTGAGCAATTAAAAGGACTAAGGGGCAGAACAGACAGTCCCTAAGGGGTGGCTTCCCACCGCTCCTTTCCTTGCTGGATCGGTGCTATGGCAACCTTACACCATGGCCCTGATCACCGGTTTGCCACTCCTTTTTGGAGCAGCAAAAAGCCACCCTTGCTGCTGTGGTGGCGGCTTTTCAGTGCTCCTTTGGTGCAGCATATGTGGACACTGTGCCAAGGGAGCACTCCGATGCCTCCTGCCATGTGGTGGGGCACATGGTGTGAGGACAACGTG
Organism: Phrynosoma blainvillii; assembly: GCA_026167975.1. Taxonomy (NCBI): domain Eukaryota; kingdom Metazoa; phylum Chordata; class Lepidosauria; order Squamata; family Phrynosomatidae; genus Phrynosoma; species Phrynosoma blainvillii. The sequence goes on from JANUYF010000003.1 coordinate 248,144,673, forward strand.
GGGGCAGAGACAGGGCAGCCAGCATGCGGTCGCTACACCCCCATTCTGCTCCCAGCCCGGCTCTTTATGCTTGTCTGCTCAGTCCCTAGATTACAGAGTTAAGGATGTAGAATGTTTCCTTGCAACAAAATGTTGTATTATAGAATGATTTTACTTCAGCTTTCAGTGCAAAACATACTTGATCGGGAATAACATTATGCAGACATTTAGCAATGTGATACCTCTCTCTTTTGTTTATGACTGTATTTCTGCATTCCTCCATCTTGTCCAGCTACCTCATTCAATTTCTTCTCCTGCCCAGTTTTTATGCCCCCCCCGCCACAACATTCCACTCACCCAGGTTTGTTATTCACAGATAAAGGATGAAACAAAAGGTAAAGGACTTATGAGTGAAAGCATACATAAATAACATGGGAGAGGTGTTTTGAGTTAAGAACTAGATCAAAATATTTAAGGAGTATAAAACTCGTGGATAAAAAAGGGGATGAGCAGACAGGCCAGGATTGCATGGACCAAGCTGATGCTATCCTGACCCAGATCAGTCCCCAGACTGATGCAAGTAAGGACAGGTGTTTACATGCCTGCCTATCATCACACTATGCACCTGCCACCACTGCACACTCCTTAACTTCCTCCACCATTACCTCTACTGAGAAGTTCCCTGTCATGGCCTCTGACATGGCAAGGGAGCACCTTGATGCACTCACATAGCCAGTTGCCCCATTTCCACATCAGAGACTGTGATGGGCATCTTGTCAGTAAAGGGGATGACAGAAGAAGGTAAGGGACACAGAACAGAAGGGGCAGAAGTGTTTCCTAGAAACTCCATGGCAAACAGTGGGTTTTTTTGACCTGTGCCAAGGCATCTTTGAACTGGGATCAGACTAGGACTGCTGGATTAGTGTCAAATCTGCCAGTCTTAGCCCAGAGGTATTGGATGCATCATCCAAACAGGACAATGTAGGACTGGGTGTGGAGAGGGACATGGCTTTTGGCTCATGCATACAGCCCAGAAGAGTAAAAATTCCATAGTCCAAGATTCTGGGCAACTCAACAGATTGTTCCCTTGTCTCAGTACTTCAGCAGTTTTTTTGTTTGTTTGTTTGTTTGTTTTTTGCTATTTTTAATAGTTTCTAACAAGAATTAACCAGAGTTGCAAATAGCGCAGTGTTTTAACCAGTTTGGAATTAATGAGTCAGAAGCAATGCAAACTGGATTTGTCAAATTCATAGACATAATGTGTATAGAGATGGAAAAGCTAGTATTGCTAGCAAATGATTTTTCTGTCATTGATTCTTTGCTTTAAAAAAAAACACTCTGAAAGAAAGAGATTTTAAGGATTTGTTCATGAATATTTTCCCAAGACTTATGGCCTACATTTTTGCTCCCCCACCCCGCTCAATCTCAGCTAATATTAACTTTAGAGGAACTTGGATCAACCCACTTGATGAACAAGTTTGTTTAAAACCACATTCTCCAATTATACAGGCTTTTGATCATGTATGATATAGAGTAAATATTATGGATTTTGAAAGCTGTTACAAGCACTACAACAGGGAGAGGGAGGAATCCTAAAACTTAAGCTTCACCATGGAATACTGAGAACTCATCACAAACTGATTCATAGATCAAGTTTCAAAGACATCTGCTTTCTTCGCTCCACTTCTCTACATTTACTAAAGTTGTAACATTTATTTACCATGGAAAAGGGAGAGCAAAAGCTACAAAACTGGACTGTTGCCATATTCAGTCCCATTTTACCTAGATTCCTATTACTTAGTTAAAATAATTCTGATGTCGCACTCTTAAATATGTAAGATATATTTATTTCAGATATATTTATTTTGTCTATGAGTAAGACTTTGCTTATAAATGTACATATGTATAAATGTTCTTTTATGAGGCAAAACATTTCTTTCTTTCTTCTACCATAATAATGCTATATGTTCATTAGAGATTTATCATGTTTTCAAGATGCAAAAATATTTTTTGACATTGTATTTGAATTATATAGGATGTAAATGATTACCGTGTGAATCATATCAAGAGTTCACCTTGTTCCTCCAAAAGATATTCTTTGTATGAATCATCTTGTTTCCAGAAATCATATGTGCAGTACAGGAATAGCAATGATCACTTTAGTGGTGCATGCTGCAGATCCCACCATCTTTGATAAACCATTCTTCCCACACATTCCTTTGTCTCAAGCTACATTTCCTCTGAGTGCTCCATCTATGGAATCTCTTCCTATATGTCCTGAGGTTTATAATGGAATCTGTATGTTAGAAGGTAGTATACATGTATCTTAATGTGGTGGCAAAAAGTAAAGTGCTGGTGTCTGCATACCTGCTTCTAAGGCTTCGTTCTCACTATGATTTAAAGCGAATTGCAAATTGGGTTATATGACCATCATTTCCACTTGAAACTGGTTCCGATCTTATTGAGCTCAGTTGCAATCGTGATGAAGTAAGGCAAAAGAATCGATTCCAAAGTGTGTTCAACAAGTGAGAATGACAGATCTGAATTAGATCATACTGGAGGGAAGGGACTAATGGCAGAGGGGTGTTTACCATCCCAATTTAGTTTTTGGGAGATCTGCCATTTCCCTCCATCTCAGCACTGCCTTTGTGCTTGTGTGACCTATGGGCACATTATATATATTACCGAATTACCAAATATACAATTTGTTGTTTTTGCAACTACTTGGCAGAACACCAGGTGATCAGGCCAATGGAAGCTTAGCGAGACAAATAGTTGCAAAACCAATGTATCAAATCTTCTATCATTTTAAAAAAAATAGTTCCCAAGCCAGGCTGCTCAAAGGAGAAATGGTGTACTTTTCAGCAGCCTGCTAAAGTGACCCTGCTCTGGCTCCATTCTCAACATGTTGCCGCTTGTGTCACCAATGACATGTAGATGATTGACATGCATTTTGAAGTGGTGCAAACTAGTGGGGACGATTGTGCCAAAAAAACAGCGATTACAAAGGAATAATGAAAAGATCCGCTTTCATAGTGGGAATGATGGATCTTTTGGAATTGATTCACCGACACCGAGCGAAGGTGAATCACAGACTGGTTTAAATGTAAGTGGAAATGAGGCCTAAGGGTTCCACAGGCATCTGTCTGGGCCTCTTTGGATGCAGAATGCTCAATTAATGGAGATGAGAGTTTAACAGGATTAGTAGCTGAGTACAAATGAGAGGTGGGTTTAGACAGAAAGACTATTATTTGTTGCAGAATTGTCCAATTTCTGAGCTGGGCATAAATCAAATATCTTTTGACCTAATACATGGTTTGAGATTCTATGTACCGATAGCATATTTTTGTACAAACTTGTTTTGGTGGATTACTTGGAAATCCCCATCAGAAATCACATCTCATTGGTTCTTTTGAAACTTCCTAGTCCCCACTTTTTCACATAGGACCAATGCAGACTGGCCTAAAGGGCCGGCCTGGGGGTGGAGTTGGGGTGCGGTGACTGCATGCTGGCCGCTCTGACTCCATTCCAACACCGCCATCATGCCACATGCCTAACCGCATGGTGCATGGCATCAGGGCATCCTGTTGGTGCAGAGTGCATACCCACTATGCCAAAGGAGTGCAAAAGAGCCAGGGTAGCCACTCTAAGGGTGGTTTTTTGCCATCCCCAAAAGGAGCAGCATTTACCACCTTTTTTTGGAGCAGCAAAAAGGAGGATTGGGGCTGCAGTGTGTGGTTGCCACGGCACCGATCCAGCACTCCCAGGGGTTGCACAGAGCCACCCCTTAGGGGCCATCTGCATCAGCCCATAGTCTCCTTTCCATTAAACAGTAGCTTTTCCAAGTGCCATAGAAGCCAGGTAAGCAGAAAGCTGTCTCCCATAGACTATGATGTCTTACATTTTGCACTCTCACATATTATTTCTGAGGGATTTTCTTTTCTTTCAACAAATGCATCACAAATCTGAAAATGTACATATTCCAACTGCAAATTCCCCTGGTGTTTGTGACCATTTTGAGTGCTACAGATAAGGTACATCTGTTATTAAAACACTTGATGGAGCGCATTTCTTACAAATCTTTGCCAGACACATCCTGTAGTTCTTGCCCCTTCTGTTCCATTACAGGGAGGGAAAGACATAGGGTGCTGGCAGAGAAAGTGAGCTGGAAAGTGGGAAACATTTTCTCAGCTGCTCAAATATCTTCCATTGTCCTTGTTTTATCTTTTGCTCCCTGCATATTGTATGTAGCACCTTTCAGACTGAGGGCCTTTGCAGACTGCTAGAAATAGTGCAAATTGAGTCCACTTTAACTGCCCTGGCTCAGTGCTAGGGAATCATGGGAACTGGATAGGGTATTGGTTTTAGCAGAGGGATTATGGGGTTTTATGTGGGGGGATATTGTTGTTTTGGTTTTTATATATCTTATGTTTTGTATTTTTATATTAACTGTTATCCTGCTTCGATCCGTAGGGAGAGGCGGGAAATATAAATAAAAATTATTATTATTATTGTTGTTGTTGTTGTTGTTGTATTTTTTTCTGAGACATTGAGCTTTCTCTGACAGAGAGCTCTGGTGTCACAATAAACTACAGTACCCATGATTCCTTAGCACTGAGCCAGAACAGTTAAAGTGAACTCAATTTGCACTATTTCTGGCAGTCTGCAAAGGCCCTGAAAGAATCTTCCCACAGTCTGACAGGTCTGTATGACAAGAAAGGTAACACCATCCATAATGAAAAGCATGAAGCACTTGCTTGATGATGAATTAATATTTGGGCCTATTCTCTCCAGAATTATTTTTGGAATGGTTTTCACAAGTTAAACATCAAGTAAATAATTTACTTAGAAGGGAACCAGATCATGAACAATTTCATTAGTGGTAGGTGTTTAGTCCCCTTATAAAAAGCCATTAAAAGGGAATTAACATGAGTCTTCTCAAGAGGGTGATATGCATTAAACTGATGCAATCCTTCCTGGACCAATTGTTCTGTGTTGATTGTTTTGCCTGAAATGAGTGTGCATTCACTGCTATTACTATGACTATGTAAAGTAATTGTTTATGTGAATCTTTTGCATCCATATCCTTCTTTATAGAACATATGAAGATGATTACATGATTACATTTAGGCAGCCTGAAAATAGTTCTTGGGCCCAAATTAGGATGGTAAGAATACTTAAAAACATGTGGAAAAAGAAATCTAGTGTGTCTCTCAAGTCTTCAGAAAACCCTTATGAGAAGAATCCTGGACTGATGATAATCTTCAGTTTATGATTAATTATGTGAAAGTGTTTGTAGTTTCTATGCAGAGAAACGTCAACACTGTTGTTTGCTGCACAGAACATGCTGTTTTCTGTGCAAAACACTACAAATTTTGTGCAGAAAAAAGCCACAACTACAGTAGTTTTGTGCAGGAAACCACATTTTCTCCACAGTAAATGCTTTTTTCTGTTTTCTTAACAGTAAGTTTCCCTCTCTTTCATTTTCAGTAGATGGCATTTTCCATGCAGTAATAATTTGTGGAGAATAACTCACAATCTGTGAATAGTCTTTGAAAATTTTATTTTTTTCAAGATTTTATCATGTGAGGAAGGACACTGCTAAAATTACTATATTCCTTCAATGTAGTGAAGAATTACATCCCTAGCCCACGCTGAGTTAGAAAGAAGCCCAAAACAAATTTATTTACTCAAAGAGCTTCCTTAGGAGAACCAAGCCATGGTCTTCTTGTTCTGGTTATAGACACCATAGTTTAAGGTTTAAAGAATAAATGAAGATTATAAACTTGCATTTGGTTAGGTACTTACACATTGAATATTTCTAGACACACATGGAAATAATTTTAATTATTAAATGGAATGAATGATGTGCTCCTTGTTTAGTTTAGTTTTGTTTTTTTAGAACTGCAATCCATGTCAGTATTTTGATTAATTGTGAAAGCTTCATTAAAACTCATCATTTTATTTTAACAAGCTGCAGTGGTCTGGCAGACCTTCACAGAGAGTTATAACCTTGTGACAAAGTCTGTGTGAAACCTGGGTTAAAGGGCTGGGAAGGCCACTCTGAGAAATGATAAACCAGAGGCTTGGCTAGGGATGCATTAAGTCTCAACTAATCCCTTTCAGTCAATGAGTCAGTTTGGAGCTTGGGATTTTCCAACCAAGGTCAAAACAGTCAGGAGTCAAGCAAACAAGCAGAACAAGCCATATCAAGATAAGGATAATCCAAAGAAAACAGTATTCAGTCCAAAAAATAGTTAAAGGTAATCATGAGTGCAGGGTTTTAGCTGGCAAAAGTCCAAGCAAGATTAGACCACTGTTCCAATGACTGACTTTAATGAACCAGTTTTGACAATTTTAAAGCTGGGTTTAATGAAATGTCAGGTAAAAGCTATTCAGTTCTAGGTTGTCTTACAGGGACTCCTCTTTCTTCTAAAGAAGGCACTATTCATGTGGAGACCTACTTTGGAACTGAACATGAATTGAATGTCTCCTGACATTTTTGAGTGGATTACTTGCTGTCACTCAGCATTGCTCTTATGGAGTAGGAGGGGATCCTGCCTCCTCAGCTGAATCTGGGGCTAGTTGTCTCTATCAAGAGCCTTCCCTGGAGCATCCATTGTTTGCAGGGTCAACTACTTCTTTGTCATTAGCAGATACAGGTCCTGAACTCCTTGCTGGAGATTTCCGGTGGAGGCATGATATTGATAAAGGCACACAACAATGAGCTTCCAAGTCTGGCATAAGGAAGTTTCTGACTGGGAGCTGTGTGGCGTTAGAGCTTGACTATTACTTCAGAGATGCATACTTCTTGTTAACTACATGCATTCTAGTTTTTATCTTTCATCAAAAATATTAAAGGTGGAATACTAACAACTTTACCCTAGCAATAGATAAAAAATTTATTCCATCAAGTTTTAAAAACTGATTCACGATATCCACACCTCTTGGACCTGTATACAGAGGTAGATGCAATTTGTGGTTGCAAATATGAATTTCCCAAGCTTGTAGTGTATTCCAGAAAGTAAAGTAAAATAAACTGAAGAACACTGAATATTTCACAAAGAAAACTGCATACAATTCTAAAATGCATGGAAGCATACTTTAGACAGTGGATGCACACATATAAAAATGTGTTCACCTGGAAAATAATGCATATCAATTTCAGTACAGCAAACTAACAACAAATGAACTGGGATGAATTTGGTCATGAAAGAACAAGATTATAGACTTGCCCATCACTACTTTGCTAACTTATTGTTTTCAGATGCTCATAGTTTCACTTGCTGTGTTTCTTTCTGTGCATGAATGTAATGTGACATATTGGTTGAGGAAGGCAATGTTAAAAGTTAAATATTATTTTGCAAGTGTGATAATTTCATTGTCATTATGTTCTCTTTATGTCTAATGTTCTTTGTTGAGATATGTCTGCAATCATAGATATAAACAATACAAGGCTTACTGAAACAGGTTTTAACCTCTGCTGCTGGAGTTGTTTCCCAACACCCGGCTTATTGCATGAGGTTAATGATAGGTTTAAAATCTCCTTCAAGGGAATGGCAAGATTAATTGCCATACTAATGAAAGTAATGATAGCTAGCAAAATGTAATTGCTGGGGATATGGAGAAAAAATGCCAGACCCGGGAGAAATACACAGTAAAAATTCAACATTTTTAGTCACATTCCTCTTCCAAGACTGTACAGGAAGGAACAGAGTGAGGTAATATTGCTCACTTTTTGGACATCTGTAGGTAGAGGTAGAGGTAGAGATAGGAGGGATAATACCTAAATTTTCTTCCTATACTCTGCACCAGTATGTTCCTATGTGTATTGAACTGTTATGGAAGGGGCTGTAGATTGCTGGGTATTGGAAGCAGCCATAGATCTGTGGTGGAGCACTCATTCTGCAAGTAAAAGATCCCAAACTAACTGGGGTTGCAGACTGCCAGAAATAGTGCAAATTGAGTCCACTTTTAGGGTTAGGGTTAGTGCTAGGGAATCATGGGAATTATTCTTTTTCTGGGACATTGAGCCTTCTCTGTCAGAGAGCTCTGGTGCCACAATAAACTACAGTCACCATGATTCCCTAACCCTCTGCTTCCCTGAGAGGTCTTATTTTTTGCAGGACTGACAGAGAAGGCTTAATGTCTTAGAAAAAACTATAATTCCCATGATTCCTTAGCATTGAGCCAGGACAGTTAAAGTGGTCTCAAACTGGATTATTTCTGGCAGTCTGTTCAGGCCCTTAATCTCTTCATACATTAACTGTAAATATGCTTGGGGTTCATCTGAATACAATTAAACAAGGTATCTCAGGAGGGTAGCATCAATGATCACCAAACTGAACAATGCTGGGAATAGTGGCATCCCTAGGGTTGGTGTAACCTGGTGCAATAACTGATGGTGTCAACCCCCCCCCCCCCATTGATGACACCATGAGACACACCACACCTCCCGTTTCACACCATACAAAATCCTTAGCAATGGTTGTTGTTGTTTTTTTTGCACTGTTATAAATCATAATTCCCATATAGCACTGAGTGTAATGCTAATAGATAAAATAATTTTAAAAAATTAAAAATTATTTTTTTAAAAAATTAAAACATTCAAATTTTGAAATTTGAATTTTAAAAATTCTGAGGCCTCTCCTTTCTAATCCCACTGAACTTCACAACATTGTAGGGGTCAATCCAGCCAATTTTTCAGGACAAAGTCATTTTTTACCCAGATTTTGTGTTGTGCAGCTAAATTAATCTCTTCATATATTAACTGTAAATATGCTTGGATGAGACGATTTGAGGCCCTTTATAAGACCTCATACTCATTTTATTTTATTACTGGAGAATTTTAAAAGATTCCTCAGTCCCCCCCCCCCCCCATGTTATATTTTTTCTCAGTTGATGAAGTGCAAAATGTGGAGGTCAAGATATCACAATTTGCTTTAATTGTAAACTGATCTGCTCAATAGTCCTAATTTTATCAAGTATGGGTATTCTAAGCATATACACACACTGAGGAGACCTCTAATCACTAGTCCAGCAGTATATAAAATGTGTTTCACAGGGCCATGCAGCTCTCCATGGGATCCTAGTATGGTCACTATAACATTAAGAAGACCCTTCATATCCTTGAGTTTATAGGGACAATATTGCCCTGCAAGTTAGTTTAGGTCTGAGAAGATGTTCATACCCAGAAACAATTTCTGATAAGCATTTGCATTTGAGGAAGAAAATGTATTAGGAACTTCAGCTAGTCCAGAATGCTGTAGCTAAACAGTTGATCTATTCTGGTGACAGGGAGCATGTGGTATTATTAGTTTTCTGGCAGTTCTTGTTTATAATCAGTAAGGCACTCTCCCTTCGTTCCAGCTGCCACTGATGTAGCCTCTGAGGGACAGAAGAGCCACCATTGCCTAGTCCCAGCAGCTAGTGAGGCACCCTCCTTCCATTTCAGCTGTCACTGATGTGACCTCTGAGGGAGAGAAGCGCCATCAGAGGAGAGACTGAGGACCAAAGAGTCAGGGGGCTGTAGGAAGGAAGAGCCTGCTGTATTTGCTACCCCCTTTGACCTCTGCTTCCCTGAGAGGTCTTATTTTTTGCAGGACTGAAGTCCTCACTTGGCAGGCATTGACCTCTACCCATCACAGCTGCCTTGCCTGGCTGAATGATAAAAACTGGACTTCAAGGGAGGCCTTACCAAACAACACCCAGTAGAGAGACTTGGGACCACAGAGACCATCAGAGGGCTGGAGGAAGGAAGAGGCTGCTGTGTTTGCTATTGCCTTGGATCTCTGCTTCCCTCACTGGTCTAGCTCTTTGCAGCAGACACTGCTCTTTACACTTGCACTTTATTCTTACACTGGGTATAGAGGGCAAAGGTTTGACCTTTTGCTGGGCAGAAACAAGGGTATGTTACCCATATTACCTCCATGGCCTCAGAGGGAGAGAGGCAGGCCAGCTCCATTGGGCTTAGCCTAGATTAAGACAGAGAGCCCTGCTTCCATTCCATCTGCCATGGTCCAGGCCTCAGAGGGAGAGAAGACATGCTGGACCTGATCCCCTTCCCCACTGCCATTCCCTTCTCCTTTTGCATCATGTCTTTTTACATTCTAAGCCTGAGGGCAGGAAACCCATCTAATTAAACATCTGTAAGCTGCTCTGAGAGCCTTTGTGGCTGAAGAGCAGAACATAAATACTCCAAATAAATAAATAATATAGCCCTATATAAGTATGGGATGCAGTGGCTCAAGTGGTTAAGATGCTGACTCTGTTGACTGAAAGATTGTCAGGTTGGTAGTTCAAGGCCTGGGTGCTACATGATGGAGTGAGCTCCTGTCATTAGTCCCAGTTTCTGCCAACCTAGCAGTTCGAAAGCATGCAATTGCAAGTAGATAAATAGGTACCACTTTGGTGGGAAGGTAAGCAGTATTCTGTGCAATCATGCTGGCCACATGATCACAGAGTAGTCCTCGGGCAACCCTGGCTCTTTGCAATGGAGATGAGCACCGCCCCCTACAGTTGGACATGACTTGACAACCTTGTCAATGGGGAATACTAGGAAAGGCTTCTTAGGGCTGGTGCAGACCAGCAAAAAGAGCTGGCTTCCCAGCAGCATGGGGGCATGGTGTTCTGACAGCAGCATGGCTCAATGCCACCAGGAAGCCACAAGGTTGACTGCATGTGTAGTGGCTTCAAGGCCACTTTTTCAACTCAGAAAAAACACTGCCACAGTGGTAAAGGTGCCTTTTTCCTCATACAAAAGGGAGTGGCCTTCTGCCAGTTCTTTTTGTACTGGGAAAATGCTGGGCTGGGGGTGTGGTATGCGGTTGGCATGGCCCCAACCCAGCAAGCAAAGGGGCAGCAGGAAGCCACTTTTTCAAGGCTGACTTTTTCAACCCTAAGTCCCACCAGCATCAGAGATATACTTGATGAAGATGCAATATAAACTTTTCTCAGCAGCTGTTCTCCAACCAAGGAAGCCCCATCTATATTCTCCTTCTTTTGAAATACAGATTATCTTTTATAAGCCTTTGGCATCTAAGGCTGCTGTCACACTATGGAATTAATGTAATTTGACACCTCTTTAACTGTCACGGCTCCATTCAATGGTATCCTGGGATTTGCAGCTTGTTGTGGTACCAGAACTCCCTGACAGAGAAGGCTAAAAATATCACAAAACTACACATCTCATAATTCCATAGCATGGAGACATGACAGTTAAAGTGGTGTCAAATGGTATTAAGTCTGTAGTGCAGATGCAACCTTTGATGAGTTGCTTGCTATGCTGGGCTTCAAGTATTTGTGTTGTGGGTTTTTTATTGGTAAATGCGTATTAATGTTTTTTTTCCTGTTTTTTTACAATGCAATTTTATTTTATTTTATTTGAAATTACCTTGAGTGTCATTTGTTACAAATCAAACTTTCTTCAGTCTGTGCAGGCTCACATACTCAAAAAAGCTCTTACTTTAATTTAAATTTTGAGCCATGACTCAAGTTCCTCAACACATTCCCTAATGCCAGTAATGACACATTTCCTAATGCCAGTACTGAAGCAGGCTTTTGGGTATAGTTAAGCATCACCAGTTCTGTGTTCATCAAATCACCAGTGTGTAAAGTCTGTTACACAGTCACCCCTCCATTTTCGTGAACTTCCCTCACCCGTTTGCAGGTGGCAAATGGAGGGGGACAAAATGGGTTGCATGCCCGCAGGCTCCCATGAGCACGCACTGCCATTCAAGCCTATGGAGCTTGAATATTTGCAATTTTCATTTTCATGGGGGGGGGGGGATCCAAAACAGATCCCCCGTGAAAACGGAAGGGCAACTGTATTATTAAAACTGGGGGAGGTATTTTACGATACAGATTTGAATGTAGAACTTTTAAAAAATATATATTTGAAAATCCTTATTATATAAGATCTGAGTATTGATCATAAGAAACATTGAGGTTTTTTTTCTTTTTCATTTGCGGGGTTTTTTATTCTCTTTTTGTTTCCTGTGAAAAATGTGCTTGCTGAAGTTGGTTTTTTTTTTCAGAAATAAAGAACTATTGCTATATTTGTCAAATTACTCAAGTCTTCTTAAAGTAAGGAATTGAATGGCTCCTCCAAGTGCTTCCATTTCAAAGTGGGGGAGGAGAATCTTAAATTTGATTGACTGTAAGGGCAAAGGCTGTGAAGAACACAAACAAAATATAAGACAAGTAGCATATATTACATTAAAAAGGTAATGAGAATACCATGAACAATGTAACACTGTAATGATGATATACAGAGATATACGATGGGGGACACCTGGCTGAATGAGACTACATGTGAAAGGGATCTAGGAGTCCAGGTGGACCACAAGTTGAACATGAGTCAACAGTGCAATGCAGCAGCTAAAAAGGCCAATGCAATTTTAGGCTGCATCAGTAGAAGTATAGTGTCTAGATCAAGAAAAGTAATAGTGCCACTCTATTCTGCTTTGGTCAGGCCTCACCTGGAATACTGCATCCAGTTCTGGGCACCACAGTTCAAAAAGGATGTGGAGAAACTGGAGCGTATCCAAAGGAAGGCAATTAAAATGGTGAAGGGTCTGGAAACCAAGCCCTATGAGGAACGACTTAGGGAGCTGGGGATGTTTAGCCTGGAGAAGAGAAGGTTGAGAGGTGATATGATAGCCGTGTTTAAATATTTGAAGGGATGTCATATTGAGGAGGGAACAAGCTTGTTTTCTGCTGCTCCAGAGACTAGGACCTGAAACAATGGATGTAAGCTCCAGGAAAAGAGATTCCACCTCAACATTAGGGGGAACTTCCTGACAGTAAGGGCGGTTCGACAGTGGAACACACTCCCTCGGAGTGTGGTGGAGTCTCCTTCCTTGGAGGTCTTTAAGCAGAGGCTGGATGGCCATCTGCTGGGGATGCTTTGATTGGGAGTTCCTGCATGGTAGGGGGTTGGACTGGATGGCCCTTGTGGTCTCTTCCAACTCTATGATTCTATGATTCTTTTGGGGAGGTAGCCTCAAATTTCCTCCATGTAATTAATACAAGACAAAATGAGACTTGTTATAACTTGTATTAACTTAAGCACTGACTATTATTTTAATGCAGCCATGCCACCACTTTGGATAATAGCAATAGCAATAGCAGCTTCATTTATATAGGGCTTCATACCATGCTATGAAGTCTCTAAGCAGTTTACAACTGTAAGCTAATTGCCCCCAACAAGCTGGGTATTCATTTTAGCAACCTCAGAAGGATGCAAGTCTCAGTCGAGTCTGAGCCCTGGCTGGTATTGAACTCGCAACCTTGTGGTTTGTGAGTGGCTGCAGTACAGGCATTTAACCACTGTGCTACCAGGGACTTTGCCTCCCCCCCCAGCTGCCCATAGCCCCTCTCAGCATGGCAGAGGACTGCTGCCTCTTCCTAATCCTCTCCTCTTCCTGATGCCATGGCCACCACACAATTGTGGCTGCTTTTTCCTCCTCCTCCTCTTCCTTCCCCCCCCCACCACTGCAGCTATTTTTTTCTCCCCCTCCTTCCCCCCAGCTGTTCCTGCAGCCATTATTCCTTCCTTCTCCCCTTCTTCCTTCCCTCCTCCTCCTCGTCCTCCTCCTCTTCCCTTTTCGCTGCCATGGCCATTTTTCTTTCCTCCTCTTCTTCTTCCCTCTTCCCACTCTTTGATCCTGGTCACTATGGCAGCCAGTTTTTTCTCCTCCTCCTCCTCTCTTTCCTTCCTTCCTTCCTTCCTCCTCCTCCTCCTCTTTGCCTCTGGCCACTGCCAAAGTCATTCTTCCTTCCTCCTCCTCCTCTTCCTCCTCCTCCTCTCCCCCCACCCTGGCTGCCACAGCAGCCCTTTTTCATTCCTCCTCCACTGCCCCCCCCCCCCCCATGGCCTTGTTATCCTCGGATGCTTAAATCCACTAATGGCAAGTCTGCAGATATGGAGGGCCCACTGTAAATGCTGAAAATCATTGATGGCTGTGTTTATATGGGCCAGTGCATTTACATGATTAGTAGGCAGCAGTGTGACAGGAGGAGAAAATGATACTGGGCACAGTGAAAATTGGTGGGGTGTGGGAGGCAAACCATCTCTGCCATAATAGAAAACTATTTTGTCAGCTCTGGCAACAGAGTGAACTGAATTCAAAATAAAAAAGTAGTTTGCCCTCAACTAATTCAGCTGGGGGGAAAAAAAAGAGGAATGGATGAAGTCTTCCCTTTCCCAGGAGGCTCAGGCAAAATCCAGTTGCTACAGCCTCTAGTAGATTGTGTTTTCTTCCTTGTTTATAAGTTTTGCCATCTTACCACACACTGTTGTTGCTTGGCCACATGTGTTCCAATTTTCATCTGTCAGTTATTGGAAAATGCATACTTCCTCCTCCTTCTCCAATCTCTCTTGTCCTTTTAGCAAAGTTATCCAAGGCTTGAAGTCCAATGTTTTCCCCAAGAAATAGGATCTTACAAATTCTCCCACACATCTTTCACTTACACCATTAAATACATTTTCACCAATACATTTACAAAGACAGTGTAGATATTCCTTTGAGCATGTAGTCATTATTTAGCAATACCCCTACTGCCCAGAGAAATGCACAATTAATTTGTGAAAATGAATGGAATCAAATTTGCACCTACCGAAGCTCCAAAAGTAACAGCTTTTGTGGATGACAATATTATAGTAAATCATTTTTCATCTTTGAAAAGCCTTTATCCAAAAGCAGTTGAATATGGAAGTTCCATTCCCCAAAGCATGTGGGATTTCCATAGATAGATTTCAATTAGTTTTCATCTTCCCCTAAAATGTTGCTTAGATTCAACATAGAAGCAATTCTCATTCAATGTCATATTGATCCAAGTGCATGCTGTATTAACATTGGAATCAAATTATCAAAATAAATGTCACTCAACAAATGTACATAAGCAATTTAAAAATCAATTGTACAAGCTTCTTATGTGAGACATATGCTGTCTGAAAATGAGGACTGTGTACAACCGCTTTTCTACCACTATACTTTCAAGTGTGTAAATGTTGTTGTTTAACCTGTTAAATATTAGAGTTGAGTATTTGTAAGTGGTATAATGAAAATACTGGAGGGTAAATTCCTTAGAATTCCCTAATATAGTCAAAATCAATCTGATGGAGACTTTAACTTTTCATATTTACCTTAAGCACTGACCATTATTTCAACCTCCAAAAATGGAAAGTACTTTTTATGTTGTTGTTCCTTCGTAATATGAATTTGGTGTTCCATCTTCATTCTGGTCTATCTTCATGAAATTTATTTATTTATTTCATTTATATCCCACCTTTCTTCCCTGAGGGACCCAAGGCAGCTCACAGATAAAATATTTCCTGAATTGTAAGACATCACCAGCTCCTGTGTAACTTATCTTCCTGTGGATGTTTGCAAAAGATACAGACGAGAACCTGTTAGCCAAGGGTCCTCATAATAATGCAAGGAATAATGTACCTAACCAAGCTTTCTGGTTTAAATAGGGCTGGCCTAGCATTATAATGTCTGTCACATCTCTTGAAACCTGCCAAAAAGCAGACATTTGAAGAGTAGTGGTGTCATGCCCTGATGTGGTCTGTACCTCCCACACCCACCCTGTGTGCCACTAAATGTCAGCAGCAAACTTGGGATCTGTCTTTAAAAACAAGTAAGAAAAAAGGTTTTCCACAGTTTCATGATGAAATCCAGTGGCAACACACACCTGGACGAAAGGTGGAGCCAATGGAGGGAGGGTGTGCTTTTGATACCCTCCATGAATCAGTTTATTAAAAATAAACATGCCCCAAAGGGGTAAGTCTAGGCATGTGATGAGGGTGGAACTCAGGTATATTAAGCCGACCTGCCCCCCATCCTGCCTCTTTTTTTTTTTTTTAATTTGATATTGTTGAGGGATTTCCAAATGGATTGAAAACTATTCTGAATGGCCTGGTGGGGGAAGGTTCTAAGCAGACACTTGTCCCTTATACCCCCATATGTGGGGTAAAGAACTATTTGGTGCACACCAGTGGCATCCCTTTATGGTGAAATATTAGACTCTGAAACAGCTTAGACAGGTCAAGGGACCTGGGGGTTGTGAAAGAGCCTGCCTTTGGGGTAGATATAGGGATTTTGCTCAACCTTACAAACTCGAGCGCATTTGAGGGAGAGTACCTTATGTCACCTTCCTAGGACTGGCTGAAGATATAATTTGAATCATTGCATTTACCTCAGAGTCTGGTGTTTGCACCCAAAGGGAAGGCTGAAGAGGCTGTCTGGGATTGGCACCTGGCTTCAGCTGGACCCACACCAGGCTTTTTGCTTTAGTCGATTTCTCTCAAGAGTGCTGAAGTTTAAGTCTTGAAGTTCAAGAGTTTAGTGTTAAATAGATTATAGGTCAAATAAATGGCCCTTTATTCATCCAATTTATGTGTCTGGTCTCTTTATTTCATGGTTGGGTATCAAAGCTTGCATTCCAAACATACATGCAAATACAATCACTCACACTTTGGGTCAAAACAGACTGGCAGCTTCAGCCAGCTTTGGGGCAGCATGGGGGCATGGTGTTTGGACAACACATGTCCTGATGCCACTCCCAAGCTGGCGTCATGCCACCCACCTGATCACACAGCAGGCAGCATTGTGGCATTTATACACCACATGGCAGAGGAGCGTCAAAAAGCCACTGCAGTGGCAGAAAAGCCACCTTTAGGGTTTTCCAAACCTGTTCATTCCTTTTCCTTTATGTATGTGTGTGTGTGTGTGTGTGTGTGTGTGTGAGAGAGAGAGAGAGAGAGAGAGAGAGAGAATATGAGTGTGTGCCTTCAAGCCACCTGTTGACTTACGGAGACCCCATTAATTTCATAGGACTTTCTTAGGCAAGGAATTCTGCTTCAGATATTTAAACAATGGCAATCGAAGCCCTGCACCTGAGAGAGAGACAACAATGGTTTCATTAGTATTACTTTTTCTAATGGAATACTATCATATCAATATGTTATTGCACCATTTGGAAATTGTATGGCTGTTGTGTGGATTGATTAAAGGCAAAGTAATGGTGAATACATCTACATATCTTAGATTGTTGATATTCCTTCCTCCTATTTTCACTTCTCCTTCTTCTATGTGCAAGCCTACTTTTCTTATAATATGTTCTGCATACAAGTTGAACAGATAGGATATGCAGTCCATAAAGATCTATTTTCCCCATGTGAAATTATATTCATCTTAACCGGGCAGGTAGTGGTAGATACAATTTTGTAGACATAAAACAGGCAACCCTTCATGCCCATTCCAGATAGGAATGGGTGACAATTTTGTCTGGATATATATTTACCAATATTTAAAAATTCTTTATAAATTGAACTTCAAAAATTGATTGTGGGAGAAAGCAATACTGACAGATTCACCAACACAGTGAGCTTCAGGCACCTAGTTTTTAAAAATAGAATGTGTACTACCATGATTGTAATACTGAATTATGATTTGTCACTTCTTCTTTTCTTCTTCTTCTTCTTCTTCTTCTTCTTTTTGAGGCAATCCAAGAACCTGGGGATGCTGAGAGTGTTGTGATGTCACCAATGTGGGGACAACACCGGATCAGCTTCCCCCTGTGACAAGGGGTAGAGATGCGCACATGTGCTCAGCCAGCTTCCTGAGATACGAACATATGATCAGTTGGTTACCCCTCTGTCATCCCGAAGCTTGGCTGTGACCAGGCAATTTGGTTCATTGACCAGCAAGGGTTGGTTGATGACAGATGCACACCTCATGCTTTTCAGGCCAACCCTTCCTATCTGCTATAATCAATAAAGTTGTGGTCTTTTAATTGCCAATTGGCTGTTCTTGTGGTCTTTATTGTAACACTTCCCTTGCCACAGCAAATGGGGCCACCCAACTCACCGGGACCAGCTCAGTTGCTGTGGTGGGAAGGGCACCATGCTGGGAGGGCCTTCCTGCCCTGGTTATTCCCCTGGTAGGCTGCAGAGCAGGCTGCTGGGCCCAGATTGGCTGCTGGGGGCAAGTATGGGCAGCACTTCCGGTCCGGGACAGGACTACAACTCCTGGCATGCACCGGGAGCAGGCGTGCCATGTGATTGGCTGGCGCTGGGGCAGCGAGTCACGGGGTTGTTTAGGGGAGGCAGATATGGTGGGACTTACTGGCCTTCCAGGTGCTGATTGGGTAGTTGGCCTATAAAAGGCCACATGGTGCCTCTGACTGGTGCCATTCTCATTCAGCTCTCCCTACCCTCCCTCCCTCCATCTGTATAGGGTTGGAGATGCACTGTCACAACTTTACAGGGGTGATAGCATAGGTCCCGGATCTGGTGGGCATGGTTTCTGATGCTGCTGAGTGCTGTATCAGGAGTCCACCAGGGAGCTGGGATGCAGAGAACATTGCAGTGTTGCCAGTGTGGGGACAACACCAGATCAGTGTCCCAAAAGACCTCTAAATAGTGCATGTGGAGGGAGGGGGGCAAAAACTACCAGAAACACAACATGCTTGAAATTGTCTTGACAATCAGAGACTTGGAAAAGAGCAGTAATGAAAGTTCAAAAATATAAGTTTTAAATGAAAAGGATGTTTTAAGCACTAAAGCAACCCAGGAATATATTCAGAAACTAGAGTTGTATGCTGTGTGAATGGTGATTGAAAGGGAACACATTGTTGTTGTTGTTGTTTTAATGTTCTAGTAAAAAGGCTGTGAGTCTAGTCATTCAGTTATTACAGAAATGGGAAATTTTATTGGGAAAAAACCCTATAAATTTTAAACAAAACTAATAATGTTATACTTCAGGGATGATGTGTCTGGTGTGCAGGATTTTTCCACCTCAAGAGATTTCAAGGTAGACCTTTTTTGTTTTGTTTTTGTTCCATTCATGCTGGTAAAGTTTAACACAAAGAAAAGAGATACAGGTACAGGGGGCTCTCCTTACCTGCAGACTTGCCATCCATGGATTTGAGCATTGTGGATGGAAAGTGCTACCACTGGGGACAAAAGTCCCTTGCACATAGCTCTGCTGCTATTAAGTACAATGGGACCTGAGCATCCCTGGATTTTGGTATCTGCTGGTCCAGAACAGATCTCCCGTGGATACTGAGGGATCACTGTAGATATTTTATTTTCAAATGGGTATTCATCCACCCTTCAGAAGTACAGCCAATATTATTTGATGGTTACTGTTACCTTTGAAGACATTTTTTTTTCATTTTTAGAAAGCCTTGATACTCATTTTCATTTTTTTTTGTTGTTGTTGTTGGAAAGAAAAATAAAAGCTCCTTTCTTATAAGGAAAAAATAACTTAAAATACATGTTTATTTATTTATTTATTTATTTATTGCTTTTCAAGGTCTGTCAGTTAATAGGACAGAATATTGTCTTTTTCTTTCCATCTCTTTTTTTGTGTGTGAATATATATATATATATATATATATATATATGGCTTTAACAGTAAAAATGAATAGTCAGTGAAATATTGAACTTGTAGAAAATTTGCATAGCTAAAAGTCCGCAATTTAGGAGTTTTTCTTTTCTCATAGAATCATAGGGTTGGAAGAGACCACAAGGGCCAGCCAGTCCAACCACCTGCCACGCAGGAACTCAAAATCAAAGCAACCCCGACAGATGGCCATCCAGCCTCTGTTTAAAGACCTCCAAAGAAGGAGAATCCACCACACTCCAAGAGAGTCTGTTCCACTGTCGAACAGCTCTCACTGTCAGGAAGTTCCTCCTAATATTGAGGTGGAATCTCTTTTACTGTAGCTTGCATCCATTGTTCCAGGTCCTGTTCTCTAGTGTAGCAAAAATAAGCTAGTGCCCTCCTCAATATGACATCCCTTCACATATCTAAAGAGGGCTATCATATCCCCTCTTAACCATCTCTTCTCTAGGCTAAACATACCCAGTTCCCTAAATCATTCCTCATAAGGCAATGTATCCAGACCCTTCACGATTTTGCTTGCACTGGGCCCAGGACAGAACCCTGTGGCACCCCACTGGTCACTTCTCTCCAGGATGAAGAGGAGCCATTGCTGAGCACCCTTTGGGTTCGGTCAGCCAACCAGTTATTAATCCACCTTATCTGTAGCTCTCAAGGTACAGAATGAAAAGAGCCATAAACTTTTGTGAGACATAGGAGTTGTCTGCACTGGCAAAATAAAGTGGCTTCAAACTGACTTGAAGCCTACCTGTCCAAATGACATATGATGCAAATTGGGTGGAAACCAACATGAAGCTGCACTCTGGGACTAAAAACTGAAGAAAAAAAGAGACTTTGATACTCTGCTTTAACAAGGAAAATGTGCAATATCTCACTAGCCTATAAACAGGACAACTTGAGTGTGGGAATGTGGGAAAGCATAGGCAGCATACAGAAGCAGCTTGGGACCAGTGAAATGCAGCTGCTGGAGCCATTGCTTGCAATCTGTTTTTGTTTATTTTTTTCATTTGAGGATATAGGCACATGAGTGGCCAACTGCACCAGCAACCCACCACACCCTCAACCTGTCATACATTCCATGATGCAACAGTTCAACATGTCATGTCAGCAATAACATACATGGTGGAGAGGCAAAAAATGAGATGTGGATTTCTGCTGCAAGGTGCAGACTGCCCGTGGATGTTTGGACTGCCTTTGGAGTGGGCCATGTATGTGGCTGGGTTTCAGGCCAGGTTGAGAAGAAATGGGATCAACCTGGGTTTTTTTGTCCATCTGCTCAGCCCCATTATAAAGTAGACAAATTCAGAACTAGTCAAGCAGCCTTTGGTAGGACAGGGCTTCAGACTAATTAGGCCCTCACTAAGGTTGGTGGCTTGGATATATCTCATGTGTTGAAAATTGTTCTTTTAACCTCACATAGAATGGTCACCAAAAATGGCCTGTATTGGAGGCATGTATGGGGGGGGGGGGGCTCCATGATTGTGCTTTGCCAATGTATCACTGGGCACACCAATGTACTGGTGCACTGTACAGGTGGTGCATCTCACATGTGACCATGTGACCAGTCATATGGACAGGCATCCAATCTAATGGCATCTTGACAGGAAGAGGGAGGTAACTGGAGGTCACAGCCAGTGTGTTTGTGTGATAGTGCATATACATGGTGGGAAGGTGATAATAAAAATAACTGCATGATGTAGCATGACACTGTGTGCTGAGGACAGCCCATGGGTGTTTGACCCACTTTGGGAGTGGGCTGTGCAGGCAACAGGGTTTGACCCACTTTCAGAAAACCCAACATCAAGCCTTTTTTCCTCTACCCATCTGCTCTGGCTCTATGTCAGAATCATTCAGAAATTTCCACTTCTATTTGTAACTGAACCCAGTTTATCATGATATCCCAAGGCCAATTGTGGTTCTTCTTAACTATAGTTTTAAGAAACAAATCAATATTACAAAGTACAGGTTGATGTTTAAAACTAATCACAATAGAACAGCATTCACTTTTAATGCTAAACTATGGTTTGTTAAAAATAGAAGAAAAATCTGCTAATTTCATCTTAATAATAATAATAATAATAATAATAACATTTATTTATATCCCGCCCTTTGGAAACCCATTCAGGGTGGCTCACAAGCATAAAATCTTAAACAATACCCCAAACCCAATGACCCCTCCCCCCTTAAAACAGTATTAAATCCATAAGAATTAAAACTAACAATTCATCAGTTAAAACAATAAACAACCAGACAATTTCACAAAAACAATATTAAGCCCAAGGCAATAATCCTCATGTATCCTTCGATGGGGCCACACAAGGATCATTGGGGTGGAAGTACCCGAGGCAGGGATAATTAATCTGGAAAGGCCTGTCAGAAGAGATCCGTCTTGACAGCCCTTTTAAAGCTGTCTAACGATGTTAACTGACGGATCTCATCCAGCAGGTCATTCCAGAATCTGGGCGTGACAACTGAAAAAGCCATCTGGGAGGTAGCCGCAAGCCTCGATTTTTGAGGCTGCAGGAAATTCCTCCCAGAGGACCGGAGAGCGCGGGGAAGATTGTATGGGAGAAGGCGGTCCCTGAGATAGCTTGGACCAAGCCATTTAGGGCTTTAAAGGTGATAACCAACACCTTGTACTGGGCCCCGAAGCTGATAGGCAGCCAGTGGAGGGACCTCAAAACCTGAGTGATGTGCTCCCTCCTAGATGTTCCCGAGACAAGCCTGGCTGCCATGTTTTGTACCAGCTGTAATTTCCGAACCAAGCACAAGGGTAGCCCCATGTTGAGCGCATTACAGAAATCAAGGTGTAAGGTTACCAGCGCGTGCACAACAGTCTCGAGATCCCTTACTTCCAGAATAGGGCGCAGCTGGCATATTAGCCGAAGCTGATAACAGGTGCTCCTGACTGTCACATTTACCTGATTTGTCATCAGGAGCGACGAGTCAAGGAGCACCCCCAAACTGCAAACACAGTCACTGGAGGAGAGTGTGGCCCCATCCAGGACTGGAGGTTGCAACCCAATTCTTGGTTTCGGGGCCACTACCGTAAGCACCTCCGCCTTGTCTGGATTGAGCTTCAATCTGTTTTTCCTCATCCAGCCCATTACCGCCCAAAGACATTCATTGAGAGAGGAGATGCCATTGGAATTTGAGGCCGGTGAACAAGACACGGAGAAATAGATTTGGGTGTCATCCACATACTGATAACACCCAGCACCATAACTCTGTATAATCTCACCCAGCGGCTTCATATAGATGTTAAATAATGCCAGGGACAAAATAGCCCCCTGAGGGACCCCACAAGTGAGCTCCCTCCTACTAGAGCTACTGTCCCCGAGCAGCACCCTCTGTGACCTACCCAAGAGGAAGGACCGGAACCACTGCAAAGCAGTGCCCCTGATACCTAACCCCTTCAGGCAGTCCAAGAGGATGCCGTGATCTATTGTATCAAAAGCTGCTGAGAGGTCTAGGAGCACCAACAGGGTCACACTACCACTGTCAATGCTCAGACGTACGTCATCGGTCAAGGCAACCATGGCAGTCTCAACCCCAAAGCCTGTCCTGAAGCCGGTTTGAAATGGGTCTAGGTAATCGGTTTCATCCAAAACAGCTTGGAGTTGAAGAGCAACTGCCCTCTCGATAACCTTTCTCAAGAATGGCAATAATGAAACTGGCCTATAGTTGTTCATGTCCAGGGGATCCAGGGAGGGTTTCTTTAGAAGCGGTCTAACAGCTGCCTCCTTCAAGCAAGATGGAATATGTCCCTCCCTGAAGGATGCATTGATGATGTCCGTGAGGAACCTCCTCAATGCATCCCCCCCCCGGACGGCCAGCCACAATGGGCAAGGGTCGAGAGGGCAGGTTGTTTTCCTCACCTTACCAAGCAGCTTGTCCACGTCCTCGGTACTCACAGACTGGAGCTGATCCAGAATAATTTCATCGACAGAGTCGCTGGATACCTCGCCTATAGACTCTGTTACAACAGTGGCGTCTAAGTCAGCTCTTATCTGAGAGATTTTATCTGTAAAGAAGTTGTTAAACGCGTCACAGCAGGCTGTTGTCGAGTTAAGTAAGGGATTTGGCGCAGGGGGCATCTGCGTCATCTCCCTCACCACCCTAAACAGCTCTGCTGGACGGGGCTCTGCAGATGTAATATGTGCAGAAGAGAAGGCTCTCTTCACTGCATGCATTGCCTTCCAATAGGAACAAAGAAAGTTCCTATGGTGAGTTCTGTCAGATAAGAGCTGAGTCTTTCACCACCCGCGCTCTAGTCGTTGTCCAAACCGCTTCATCCTCCTAAGCTCAGGTGTATACCATAGCCTACGATTTGAAGCGGGATGGCAAGGACACTTGGGAGCAATCGTGTCGATAGCCTTGGTGAGATCGCTGTTCCAAGTATTAACCAGAGCCTCGACAGGATCACCGGCATTCCCAACCATTAACCCCTCTAAGGCTTTCTGGAATTCAATTGGCTCCATTAGCCTTTGAGGGCAGACCATTCTAATGGGTCCACCACCCCTGGCAGGGCAGAAATTGGCTCTCAGTTGCACCTTGACCAGGAAATGATCCGTCCATGACAATGTGGAGGTACTTGCAACCTCCGCCCATGGATATTCCTGTTCTGTACTGAAGACCGCATTGAGTGTATGACCTGCACAATGTGTAGGCCCGTCAACCAGTTGGGATAGGCCCATGTTTGTCATGGTATCCATGAACTCCCGAGCCGCACCTGTTAAACTGGTCTCAAGCGGAATGTTGAAGTCCCCCAAAACTAGAAGTCTGGGGGACTCCAACAACAGCTCTGAGACCAGCTATGTCAGCTCAGCCAGGGAGTCTGCTAGACAACGGGATGGTCGATAGACTAGCAGAATCCCCAAACTATCCCTGGTCTTCAGGCTTAGGTACATACACTCAAAGTGGGCTGTGTTCCAGACAGGTATCCTGGTCAAGATCAGGTTATCCCGGTCAAGATCTTAATGGTTAGATGTCATTTGTTGTTTAGTGTTAACCCAGCCAATGTTTCAATTCTGTAATGGTGAACTACTTTAATTTTTCAAAAAGCGCCTTGAACTGAATTATTCAGTAATGAACTATCACAGACTTGTAAATACAATCAGCCCTCGGTATTCATGGGGATCCATTCCGGACCCTCCCCCCACGGCTACCAAAATCTGTAGATGCTGAAGCCTGCATTGTCCCCAAACGTGGCATGTGCACACAGCCATGCTGCCGCTGGGGACAATAGACTTTAATGGCAGTACAGCTGTGTGCACACACCACCATGGGACAACAGGGGCTGTTCCTAATGGCAGTGCAGCCACATGCATGCGCCACTATTTGGGACAACATGGGCTTGCCATCTGTGGATGCTTGGATCCCAGATGGCAAGTCTGCAGATACCGAGGAATGACTATAGATATATCAATAAGATCTGAGAAGAAGTCAGATTGTAACATATAAGATGGGCATCTGTCAAAGCCTGGAGTCTACACACATTCATTTTATCACCACACCTACCTTTTTTCAAAAATGGAAATGACCATTATTCAGTACATAAATGATGAATTACATCCTCCAGGAAATCATGATGATTTATGGAACAATGCACTACCTGGATTGTTTTTATCCTGTTGTCTTAATAATTTTTATTTGTTCTATCCATGTAGCTTTATATATATATATATATATATATATATATATATATATATATGGAAGTGGGAAATAGCCTTGAAATGGCCCATTGTTGCCCCTGGAAGGTTCCGGAAGCATTATTTATTTATTTATTTATTGGCATTGGGAAGTGTCAAGGGATCACCTGTAGCCAGAAAATCACACAACACTCACCTTAGATTATAGACTAGGATAGTACATAGCGCGTTTATTGAAATACAGAGCACACCCTAATTACGGTGGCCTGAGGCAGGTTTATTTTTAATGAATCATAAACAACATAGGAGATTATCCCATGGGGATGGAACATCATAGTCTCATCCCTGTTTCATCATTGTCCTGTCCTTCCTGTGCAATTTCAGGAAAGATTTTCACACTACCTGTCATTCTCCCATCCAGAAAGCACGAGTGAAAGTGATTGTGTGAAAGGCTTTCACAGTACACTACATAGATCCTGTCATTCTCTCATAAGTGAAGTGACATTGTCCCATCATTTGCTGTCATTTTGTACCTGTTAATACAATTCCACTTCACTCACGGGAAACAGGATCAGTGTGATGTACTGTGAAAACCTTTTGCGTGATAATTTTCACTCGCTCCTCCTGGATAGGAAATCAGAGTCATGGACAGGTCACGGATGGGATACAGACAGGGGAGTGATCCCATCGCTATTCCATCTGCCATGTGATATTGCGTCTGCACAAAGGACACCGACTCCAATTATGGATGAAAATAGGCCACAACTTTATTTGTACAGGGTCTGACATATTAACTATTATATCTAACAAATAATTTGTTAACCACAATTTCAAATATTTTTTAATAATAATTTATTTTGACGCATGCCCAAATGTTCTGGGCGCAAGTGCTGAAAATTAACCTTTTCTAGGCATGCGTCAAAACTTCAAGTGAGTAAATCACGTAACAATTTATAATCCCCTCCCAACCGGATATGACGTCAAATCATTTTATGACGCATTCACTTTATGACGTCATTAGTTTAACATGACGTCATAATGCATTTGTTTATTCACCATGACATAAATCCAATTACTTTTGTTCAGTTCAAATTAATACTTTCACTTAACCTAGAAATTCCCAAAAGGGGGGAGGGTCCCTTCCCGCCAACACTCAAACTTCATAACCATAACATTGACAGACCCAACACCCTAGTTGCGACAATTATAACCTCTATCCTCCCAAATCCAAATACATTTAACATACCATAATAATACCCCACCGTGTAACATTCTCCCACAAAGTCAAGTAGCCAAAAACAAGATCATAATAAGAGTTGGTAATGTCGTTTATCCCAAGGAGGGCGAAAAACCCAGTCAATCGCTGGGAAAATTCCCTCCCGGCCCCCATAGGGCGACCAGCCGCAGCCTGGGTGTCCACAACATGTTAACCAACAATTAAAGGGTGGGAAGGGTGGGTTGCTTGTCCGGAGCTAAAATGGCTGCCGCCACGAGGCAGCGCGAGGCTTTAAAGCCTCGCAAATCTCGCGGCGTAATCCCGCGAGACTTCTAAATCTCGCGAGACCACAGCCGCGAGATCAACCCCATTGGCCAAGCGGACAGGATGAGGCGGGCCTTCCTGTCCACCTGGCCAATCACGCGTCGATGCCCTTTTAGGGCAGACGCAACAGAAGGCCCCCTCCCAACTCGTCGGGGGGGGTCCTTGCGTCTGCACAAAGGACACCGACTCCAATTATGGATGAAAATAGGCCACAACTTTATTTGTACAGGGTCTGACATATTAACTATTATATCTAACAAATAATTTGTTAACCACAATTTCAAATATTTTTTAATAATAATTTATTTTGACGCATGCCCAAATGTTCTGGGCGCAAGTGCTGAAAATTAACCTTTTCTAGGCATGCGTCAAAACTTCAAGTGAGTAAATCACGTAACAATTTATAATCCCCTCCCAACCGGATATGACGTCAAATCATTTTATGACGCATTCACTTTATGACGTCATTAGTTTAACATGACGTCATAATGCATTTGTTTAATCACCATGACATAAATCCAATTACTTTTGTTCAGTTCAAATTAATACTTTCACTTAAACTAGAAATTCCCAAAAGGGGGGAGGGTCCCTTCCCGCCACAAGAGGGGGTCAGCCTAGCTTGGCATCCCCTCTCCCCCCCCCCCTTATAGAAGCCTTTAAGTAAGACTCCAATGTAGATAAGTACATCTCATTCCCCTGAGTTGAGAGATGCACACCGTCACCCCTGTACAAATGTGGTAACCCAAAATGAACTCCCTGGTGATCAACGATGGCCACCCCCATCTTCTTCAGTGTCTTTGCCACAAATCTGTTAAGCCAGCGCCGTGCTCCATCAATGGCAACGTCACTTCTGGCACCGCGCCAAACACGCCTGGGAAGGAACTTAGTCCACATGAGGAGTGTATTAGGCAACAGTCGCCGAATCTCCTTCATGTCCTTGATTATGCGCCTAGCCAACTGCAACGAAGTCATTTTTGGAAGGTCGTTTTCCCCCAAATGAATCAACAACATCCCTGGCTGGGCGAAAGATGACATCAGTTCGATTATTCTAGGGAGAATGGCTCCCCAAAGCATGCCTCTGCGCCCAAACCACCTGATGGACCCCGCTAGTCCCAGTTCAGCGGCCAAGTCGTAACGCTGTTCGATGCAGTGTCTCTCAGCCCAGAACACTATGCTGTGACCAAGAATCCATACGTCTCGAAGAATCAATTCTGCCAAGTGAAACCAAAACAAGAACATTAGAACTACATTAACTTTAAGTGCGAACGTAAGATTTAAATGCCCTAGAACGCCAGCGACCAATCCTACGAATCGCCGAGTCACTCAGGCCCTGCGTTGCTGCCGCTGTGGCTGCCCCAATCCTGAATGAATGGGATGAAAATTGATCCGCTGGTAAACCAGCATGACTTAAAACCCCTTTCAATACTATTCTAAACTGGTATTGTGTCAATGGTAAACCAGATATATGTAAAAACAAGTATCCAGTTGCGCTCGGCCGTATTTGCAAGTAATTAGTCAAGGCCTGCACCGGACAAATATGACCTTGAGGAGCCTTAGCTAAACTTATTGCCTGTCCCTTTCCTAACTGATCAGTTTTCGAACGTCGAATTGTCAACTGCATGCCCTGGTCAGAAACCTTAATGTCCGACAGCAAAAGAGCCCTGCCAGAACTGTCGGAACGTGAACTAGGAACAAGTTCACTTATTCTTAAAGCTCCAAAAAACGCCACTGAAAAGGCCGCCTTAAACAAAATCACCTCTTCAGAAGAAAAACATACAACTGGTAGGAATTGCCAAAGTCGTAACATTATTGAACCCGTTATGGGCAAGCGACTATCCTGAGAAATAGACGACTCCCTGGCCCATCCTTCCAAAGCCCTACGTACTCTGAAATCAATCGTGGGGTCTTTGAAACCTCCCGCTCTGGAATAAAAGGAAAGAGCCGCTAACTTCCCCCTAATAGTGACTGTAGACAAGCCCACTTGTCTAAGATGGACTGCAAAACGAAGAATAATGTCCACATCTAAAGGCCAAACCTCAGCCTCCCCAATAGACAATAAGAAGGATCTGAACGCTCGCAGTGCGAGTTGATAGGACTTGCGTGTCGACGCGGCGACGGAGAGAGAGATCGCCTTCTCAATTTCTACTCTCCAAGGCTCCAAAGATGATGTGGTACCTCCAAAGGGTGAATCGCTGCCTCCGGCGCCAACTGTCGAAATCTGGAAAACTGAAAGCGCGACAATGCATCCGCGACAGAATTTAGTAAACCACAAACATGCTGTGCTTGGAACAGAATATTATAATGTAAACATTGGACCACCATTTTTCTTACCAATGACATCACTCTGTCAGACTTGGAGGACAAGGAATTAACTATAAATACTACAGCCTGATTGTCACACCAAAAACGAACTGTTTTGTCCGCAAATTGATGTGGCCATAAATGAACCGCCACCACTATCGGGAATAATTCCAAAAAGGAGAGGTCCCTAGTCCAGCCCTTCTCAACCCAGTCTATTGGCCATTTCTCAGCCGCCCATTGGCCATTAAAATAAACTCCAAAACCACAGGCCCCAGAAGCATCTGAGTGAACCTGAAAATCTGTCCTAAGGAGCATTTCAGATCGCCAAAAGGATACACCATTAAATTGTTCCAAGAATGACTCCCAAATCTCCAAATCCTTTCGTAGCCCAGAATTTATTCTAATATGATGATGTGGTGCCTTCACCCCTTTAGTGGCTCTATATAAACGGGCACAAAATGCCCTGCCAGGAGCTATAACCTTACAAGCAAAATTTAAAATACCTGCTAAAGATTGAAATTCCCTAAGCGTGGCCTTTGATTTATTTTTCATCATCCCTACCTGCAGCCTCATGGCTGTTAGCTTGTCAGGTGGAAGACGAGAAATACCCTCCTGAGTATCCAATTCGATTCCCAAAAAGGTTAGGCGTGTATCAGGGCCCTCAGTTTTTTCCTCAGCCATAGGTACCCCGAATTCATTCATTAATTGTTGAAAAGCTAACAGCATATCTGCACAATCACTTGTCCCAGGGGCACCCGCAAAAAGAAAATCATCCAAATAATGAGTAATTGCTTGACTACCTAACCTTTTGGAAGCACACCAATGCAAGAAAGTGCTAAATGTTTCGAATGCTGAGCAAGAAATGGAACATCCCATTGGCATGGCCTTGTCAAAATAATACTTCCCTTCAAATTGAAACCCCAGAAGATCAAAATCCTCTGGATGAACAGGAAGCAATCTAAAGGCGGATTTAATATCGCATTTTGCCAATAATGCTCCTTTGCCCAGAGCCTTAACCATTTTGACCGCCGAATCAAAAGAAGAATATTTCACTGACGTCAACTGAGGATCAATGGCGTCATTTACCGAATCACCCCTGGGATAAGACAGATTGTGTATAAGTCTGAACTCCCCTGGGGCCTTCTTAGGAACCACACCCAAGGGCGATAATCTCAAGTTTGCCATAGGCAAATAGTCATAAGGGCCTGAAATCCTCCCTGCTGCTATTTCTTTTGCCAGCTTGCCCCTCACAACCTCTGGCAATTCCCTAACAGAACGTGCATTGGGTGCATAACGGTGTACCCTTAAACCCTCATAAGGAATATGAAAACCAATCGAAAAACCATCCCACAAATACCGAGTGGCCTCCCTTTTTGGGTAGATCCGCAACCAACTGGCCATGGCCTCCAAATTAACTGGCGTTGGCGCCCTTTCCTGTACTAGCTGGTTGTTGACCAGAGGGCCCCCCGCTTCCTGATTTTTTACTTTTAAAGCATGCTGATCCTGGATGGTTTCCTTTACAGTTGTTGCACTTATGCTCGAACCTGCAGGGTTGCCTTTTACACTTACCTGCATTGAAATCCCAGCAAAACCCAAGTTGTCTCTTTTCACCCGTGCCAGGCCTCGCATTTTGCCCTCTCGGCAGAGTGACCATAGGCACAAACCCATTGTCACATCTGCTCGATGGGGAGGCTCCTACCATAATATCTGCCCATAATTCCGACTGTACATGACGCCAAGACAAGGAGTGGTCTAAGGCGGCCCTCATTCTGAATTGCTCATCGTACTGAAGCCACGCCGAACCTCTGGCGTTGACATGGCAATTAGTATAGGCTTTTATCATAATCTCCTGGTACTTGGAGAAGTCAGGAGATCTGGCAGGGTCTTTCTCTTCCATAACACCCCTATAGATGGTGAAACCCATCATCCAGTTTACGAAATTTCTTTCTAACTTGGGGCGTTTATACGATTGAAATTCCTTTGGGAGGGTAAACACCACCCCATCTTTCACCATTATCCTAGGCTCGGGATCCCTGAATGTCAGGGAGAACAAATCGATGTACTCTCCCTTCCAAATCCTTTCCTTTGTAGTCATAGGAAGGTGAGACCCCAACGGCATGGACATACCCGTATAGGGGTTACATTCATAAGACCGATCGGTCCTTGTAATGCCTAATGCACTGACCACAGCCGTATCCTTTGTTTGACTCACCGAGGCATTGGCCTGCAACCCCAATACCGAACCCTGGTTTGAGGGAGAGAGCTCCAAAGGTGCTGTTACAGGTTCCAGGCTGGGGCGATCGCTCGGCGATGTCAGCCCTGTCAGCCCACCTGTAGCCCAAACAGCCGAAGGCCATGCCGCCTGCGAACTCATATCATTGAACAAACCTGGACTCGCTGTCCGAGGAGCAGCATTTGCCGTGTTTTGCTGCACTCCTCCTGCAGGTGTCAGTGCATCGGCTCTAGTGTTGTGCTGTTCGCCATGAGTGCCTGGTACATTACCGCTGGAAGCCGCAGATGCCTCAGGTGTTGACAAATTACTCTGGCCTGTAACAACCACACTTTGGAGAAATTGAAACAAGTCAGACAAAGTAGGTTGACTAGATGTAAGCGCCGTGGCACCGCGGTGCCCCACACCAGGAACCTTCTTTAGAAGTTCCAGTACATCAGCTACGGTTGGTTGCCCAACCTCCATAGCTGAAGAACCCTGGGAACTACATGCAGTGTTAGATGAATGACCTAAATTATCAGCAGCGAGATGTGCAGTGGCTTGTCCAGCATTAGCATTCGTGTGCGCAACCGAAGAAGTAGCAGCTTGCGCCCCTTTTTGCAAGTGATGTTGAGCCAACTGCTCACATACAGCCGCACAAGCCTGCATGGTGCGGCCTATCTGGGCCAAATGCGTGGTAATATCGTCATCCTTGTTAGCAATCTCAGCCGGTCGCTTAGGAACTGGCTGTCCACTTCTTTGACCAGTTGAAGTGGTACGCCGCTTCGATTGAGTCTTACTACGCGGCATGATGATTAATTTAATTTTTTTTTTTTTTTTTTAAAGCAGAATTGACAACCAATTGATTGTTGCAGGATATATATTAACTGAATACCCCTGTGCCAACAATCATAAAACAAACTGCATGTACTCCCAATCAATATTGCTAACCGAAGTAGGTCAGCCCACCTGAAAGGGGGGAAGCCCTCTACCAGACTCACCCCTTTGAGTATTATTATTATTATTATTATTATTATTATTATTATTATTATTCAGACAATATGGCCAGGCCTAGCTACTAATTATCCCTTGCCAGGCCTGAACGAGATAAAATTCACAGAACTGCAGGAAGGAGTGGCGTGGGGGAACACTTCCCACTACCTTCCGATTAATAGCCACTGTGAAGTAAAACAGGGGTGGCGGAGCGATGGGAGAGGGCGGCCTAAATCATTTAGACGTCTGCCCGATCCCGGGGCCTGTCCCTACCCTTTCCACCATAATGTGCCGCTTGGCACTACACAAAAATGGGGCCAATTGGCCGATCAGTGTGCCCCAGCCAGCAAAGCCCAGGGCCCCGAAACACCAAATACCAAAATTGCGGTCCTTTTTTCCTTTTTTTTTTTTTTTTTTTTTTTAACCCGCAAACAAAGTCCTCCGAGTTATGGAGGACAGCCCAGGCCTCGCAAAAAAGGCCTAAACGAATCCCAAATGGCTGAAGGGGTGTATCATGGCCTAAGCCAGCCCCATCCAGCTACTGCATTTGTGTGGTCCACACCACACTAGGCCGCACAGGCCTCACAGCCCCCAATACTTGCGTCCTCGATGTCCGAATGAAGGCCAAGAGCCCCCGAACAGTTTTGGCTCGATATGTGGGGAGGGTCAAAATCAGCAGCCCCTTCCTCCTGGGCTAGCTCGTCCTCCAAGCCACGTGTTGTACCAAAGGCGGCCCGTCAGCCAGGGCCCAGCCGCTGGCAGGGACGTGCCTTGACTGTGGCCTGGTGGGGACCCCCCTTTTCCGACGCTCCCTTGAAGCCACAGGCTTGTAGAGAAGAGGGGGGGGGGACTCCCCCTGGGAGCGTGTCCTCCAGCCGAGGCCTCCCTCGTGCGGTAGTGCCACCCTCGGCCTCAAGCGCCTCCCAGGCTCCCCGGCTTTCCTCCTGCTGCTTTTGCAGCGGAGAAAAGAAAAAACGGGCCTATAACCCAAGGCAAACCGCCTAAAGGCCCAAAACCAAGACGGACAAGCAAGGTGCTCCTTGCTTGTCCGGAGCTAAAATGGCTGCCGCCACGAGGCAGCGCGAGGCTTTAAAGCCTCGCAAATCTCGCGGCGTAATCCCGCGAGACTTCTAAATCTCGCGAGACCACAGCCGCGAGATCAACCCCATTGGCCAAGCGGACAGGATGAGGCGGGCCTTCCTGTCCACCTGGCCAATCACGCGTCGATGCCCTTTTAGGGCAGACGCAACAGAAGGCCCCCTCCCAACTCGTCGGGGGGGGTCCATCTCCATAGCCATTTTAATGCTTTGAATGAACTAATTTAATGAGTTTGATTGTACAGTTCCATGAAAAGGAGCTTCCTAGGTTATATGTGGTATCTAAGCAGGTACTATGCTTTGTTCTAGGAAAGACTTGGCAACACTCTATTCCACTTCAATCATTTTGTCAGCATATATTATGATCCTGCCAATATTGAGAGGTAAACATGATCACAAAATGACAAATGGTCAAAGTAGGATGCATTCAAGAATCCAGGGCTGAACTAAAATGATGTTTGCCTTTCTGTTTATCTTTTTGTAGTTCCATTTGTAATATATACAATTATATTAATTGTGCAGGAATGAAATGCATTCAGGCAAGAGCTTTGCACTCTTTCTCTTTGTCAGCCAGTGCAGAATTTGCTAGATGTTCTGAGAAGTAGGTGCAGAATACATGGTGCAGTTCTGCTGAGCCAGCACAGATTAGACTAAATGAGAACACAAGAGCTATAAATTTAACAAAGTGTTCATTTTCTAAAGTGACTGCTTTATGCAGCTGCGAATGGGAGGAAACGGCATCTAGCTCTTATCCCCCTCCCCCCTTCAGCTCCCAAATAAAAACTTTAGTGATGAAAGGCTTCATTTAGTGCCTCTGAGCTCTTAGTCTGATTTGAGCTCTTAGCTCAAATACATTATGCAAAAATGGGAAGAGGTTTATTTAGTGATATAACATTTTAAGTACAAATTATCTGTTAATTTTTAAAACACATACTGTATATCTTTTTATGCAGATCCAGTCTTGAAAATGCTTGGATTGGCCTATTATATATTTCTGCATCAAAGATTTAAAAGGTGTTTAAAATATGATTAAGATTTATCTCTGTCTGAGTTTTTGTTTCTTTTTAAACCTTATTTCATAGAACTACGGTAATTTAGTGGTATTTTCAAACAGCACTATCTATACTGAATTGGTGCTAAATAAATTCAAATCCTTTCTTCATTCATCATTTTATTGCTCATTCATTTGTCTATTGTTAGGGACATTACCATAAACTTTAAATACTTGCCTTCTTTAGAAAAAAAATTCAACATATAATTAACAGAACATATATTCTTACCAGAATAAATTTATTTCCATAAAAATATGAAAAGGGGGCAAGCTGATTGGAATTGCTATTTTGTTCTTGATATTATTTATTCAAAGAATATATACCAGTTCTACCAAAAACATAATTAAATGATATGTGGCAGATATTCCTAGTAACCATTTTCAAAATTTCACCTTCAGATTGATAGGGTTGCAGATTGTTTGGTCTCATGACATGCCTAGCAGTGTAGTGAAGAAGCATTGTTTTTAATTTTTCTTCAAGTTGTTTCCAACATATGACAACCCTAAGGCAAACCTATTATAGGTTTTTCTGGGGTTGAGAGTATGTGACTCATCTAATAATAATAATAATAATAATAATATCCCGCCCGTCTGCAGAGCAATCGGGGCGGCTTACAACATTACAATTTCCATACAGATATATTAAACAGAACATAAAATCCCAAATCCCACCCATCCCTTAAGAAGTAAGGGTTCTTATTCTAGGCCCGATGGTGGTGGGCCTAGTGTCTCTCCCCCAGATGACATCGGATGGTAATGGAGGGAGGGCTCTTCTTCCCATTCTAGGCCCGATGGCGTTGGGCCTGGTGTCTCTCCCCCAGATGACATTGGATGGTAATGGAGGGAGGGCTCCTCTTCTTATTCTAGGCCCGATGGTGCTGGGCCTAGTGTCCTCTCACCCAGAGGACATCGGATGGAGTGGAGGGAGGGCTCCTCTTCTTATTCTAGGCCCGATGGTGCTGGGCCTGGTGTCTCTCCCCCAGATGGCATCGGATGGTAATGGAGGGAGGGCTCCTCTTCTTATTCTAGGCCCGATGGTGCTGGGCCTAGTGTCCTCTCCCCCAGATGACATCGGATGGTAATGGAGGGAGGGCTCCTCTTCTTATTCTAGGCCCGATGGTGCTGGGCCTAGTGTCCTCTCCCCCAGATGACATCGGATGGAATGGAGGGAGGGCTCTTCTTCTTATTCTAGGCCTGATGGTGCTGGGCCTAGTGTCTCTCTCCCAGATGACATCGGATAGAATGGAGGGAGGGCTCTTCTTCTTATTCTAGGCCCGATGGTGCTGGGTCTAGTGTCCTCTCCCCCAAATGACATCGGATGGTAATGGAGGGAGGGCTCCTCTTCTTATTCTAGGCCCAATGGTGCTGGGCCTGGTGTCTCTCTCCCAGATGACATCAGATGGAATGGAGGGAGGGCTTTTCTTCTTCAAGGTCACTCAATGGGTTTCCATGGCTATGAGGGAAATTGGACCCTGATCTCCAGAGTCGAAGAACCTAAGCAGATGGCGCAAAGTGCCATCTTCGAGGCCAGGAAAGGGAGGGGCAGCCTCACGCTGGGCGCCCCAACCCCTTCCCCAAAACGTCATCGGAGTGGCCGGCCCTCTGCACGGCCAGCGCTTCGACGATGCACTTCCGCTGCAGCGTCTGCACACACTGCAGCAGAAGAGGCGCCAAAGGTGTGCCGGACGCCTTTTGCGGCGCACCTTCAGCGTTTTGTGGAAGGAGCGCTATTTTAGTGCTCCTTCCTGGAGCAGGGACATTGCGCTGTGGGGCCAAGGAATGCGGATGCCTCGGCCCTGATCCGCAGCTTCCCAGGGCGGCCCCGTGCCTCCCGTCTGCTTCCCCCCTTAGTTCACTTCTCAAACCACTATACCACTGGCTCTAAATCAAATGTGGAAGAACACTGCAGGAAAGGAGGAGTTGAAAGCCCATACAAATATATGTGTGGCATTCTCAGCCCAGTATGACAATATTCACACTACACAGTTATGATACTATGGTACTATAATTGTACTTTAACTGCCACTGCTACACCCTATGGAGTTCTGGGATTTGTAGTTTTGTGAGGCATTAGAGTTTTCTCACTAAGAATTCTAAATCACTCTTCTTAAACTGCAAATCTCTGTATTCCATAAAAGGTTGCCATGACAATTAAAGAAGAATGTAGTATATAAATGCATACTGAGCAAAGGTCACTAGGGACCTTGAGAAGAGGAGAGATAAACAAGTGACTGTATGAGGAAACAAACTGTGTTCCTCCAAAGACATACCAAGGTATGTACAGTACTTCTTAACCACCACCACCCCGACACCTTTGTATTCATTCATAGGTTTTTACAAATGTGTGGTATGTTTGACATGCTGATTGCAGATTCAGACTCTAAATATACAAAGATGTATTATTGGAACAGAAATCAAGGGTGTAGCTAAAAAGTAATAGTCAGCTGCGATAATCTTTTTTTTTTTTTTTTTTTTACTTCCTTTCCTTTCCAAGGTTAGTTTAGCTGAATATAAGACAAGTTAAAAGCTTTTGGGTAGTGCTAGGAGGCTGGACTGGGTGAATACAACAGGAATCTTATATTGCTTTGTCATGAAGTAGCTGAACAAGTGGGATACTAGAATGCCAGAAAAGGGAGCCTTAGCTGAACTCTCTCTTTCTCTCTCTGAATGTAGTTATAGCAAATTTCACAAAGATCAATGTGCAATATTAGATTTATATAGAAGGAATACCATGAAAGTTTTGAAATGACAGGAAAGACTTTATACACATAGGAAATTAGACAGGAAGCTTTGGAGTTGAGTCAAGATCTGGGGTGACAAGTGTGATCAGAGTGGCACAGGTAGGGAGGATAACTTCCGATGTGTCTCATTAAACAGACAGGGATCAGAGGGTTATAGTAATCCATGGAAATACTAATGGACCCATTTTTTGCAGACAGAAACAGAGAAGAAAGAATACCTTTGAAAACAGGTGAAGAGAAAGTGACAGGGTTTGGATAATAATATAGATAAGCTTAAAAGGATTCCATTGTTAAGAGTTTTGAGGCCTCATGAAATGGTGCAGATGTCATCTGAAAGCAGAGAATAGGAGAAATATGCTAAGTTTAGACTATATCCATCTAGCTAAAGAGTATATGACATGATGGCCTAAAGGCTTGTAGCAGAATATTGCTGGACAAAGATCTTTTGGGGTCAACTGTACCTGGCTGTAAACTGCTTCAGGGCTTACTTTCCACTAATTAGGATATTTGCCTCACTAAATAAACGAGGGATTCTTGGATATGGTTAGGATACACGTGAACTTCCCTGTGTCATAACTGGGAAGAAATCTCAGCAGGGACAAGATGATGTTAAGCCACCACTGCCAACAAATGTGAAATGAAGTCACGTTATTGTTGTTGTTGTTGTTATTCCTTATAAATGAATGAAAACAGTTGTGAACACAGAGGGCACCAGATCTCAAATGAGTTGATTTTCTTTTTATCTGCTTTCTTTACTGTCCACCTCTCACATCCATACATGATGATGGGAATATAATGGCTTGGACAATCCTAACTTTAGTATTCAGTGTTATGTCTTTGAACTTTAGAATTTTGTCTAGTTCTTTGTTAGCTGCCCTTCCCAGTCCTAGTCTTTTTCTAATTTCTTGTCTGCAGTCTCCATTCTGAACAAGGTTTGATCAATCTTTGATTTAACCTTAAACATTCCCTAAAGACCAACTTGATACCCCCTCTTTTTTTTTTTAATTGCAGTGCTATTTAAAATAAATGTACCATATTTCATTTCTTAGTTTTGGTTTAGAAATGCCTAGATAGTAATAAGACTCTTATCCCAATGCTGTCATAAAAAAAATGAAGAAACACAAAACACAAACACAAATTTGTAATATCTTGGCAACAGGGAGAGAGATGTACCTGTTTTGTGGAGCAGTGCTTCATTTTTTTTTAATTATTTATTTGTTCATTTTTCCCTTGCCTTTTTACCATATGTAATCTAAAAGCATAAGAGGTAAATTCAGTGTGGGAATTTAAAAGAATTCATTCTGAAACAATAATTAAATAAAATATCAGGGTTATTTTGTTTTTACAATTAATTAATATTATTTAATTAAAATGGCTGTAGCTTGCTGTAGCTTATTGGGTCACTAGAGTTTCTCAAGTTTCCATTAGCAGTACAGAGGAAGTCACAGCCTTCCTCAGTAGAGAGGAATAATCCACAGTAGAGAAGAATATTCATTTATCTAGAGAGGGCCCCTAGATAATTCCATTGATGCTTTCCTATGTGTGGGTTTTGATTTCTTCAACAGTTAGAGAAAGAGAATGGCTGCCTGGTAAACTGCCCCAATCTTCTCCTCCTATCTGCATTGTAGAGGTTCATTAGTGATGTTCTGGGTTACCCTTTCCTAGTCCACAACCTTACACATGTGTTTGACTATGATTCTCATTATCCCTTGCCAGCATATTGCCTGGGGATGATAGGAACTATAGTGGAAATTATCTGGAGGAAACCAGATTGGAAAAGACTTTAAGTTCACGTGGGTCAACAGTGACATTTTTAAAAATGCTTTGTGTAAATTAAATGCCTGGCTGCAACATGTCCCCAAATGATTTGTAGTGGGGAATGTAGGGGCATGAAAATCTGTCAATCTCATTTTCACCAAAATTCTGGAATCCCACTGCATTTTCATTCTACCCTAGCTCCTTCCTGGGTTGTGTCGAGAATGGGATGGAACATTCCTCCATACAAATTCATGAGTATTTTAAAATATATTTTGTATGCATATTTGTTACAAATTTCCACCATTAAGCATATTGCAGTGTATTTTTCATTATGGTGGTTTTATTGTGGTTTAAATGTTTGTAATTTTATATTTTTTTATGTGATGTTTTCATTGTTTTATTGTAATATGTTTTTAAAGAGTTTTTATTTGTGAGCCACCCTG
Organism: Phrynosoma blainvillii; assembly: GCA_026167975.1. Taxonomy (NCBI): domain Eukaryota; kingdom Metazoa; phylum Chordata; class Lepidosauria; order Squamata; family Phrynosomatidae; genus Phrynosoma; species Phrynosoma blainvillii. The sequence continues at coordinate 248,183,851 of JANUYF010000003.1, forward strand.
AGTCCCTTTCTGGGTAAAAGGTGGCATAGAAATTAATCAATCAATTAATTAATTAAAATACACATTTTTAGTTCCCTTTTGATATATATACAGGGTGATTCAAAAAGAATGGTGCCAAAGCACAGCTGTCCTTATTCAGTTTTGCACCATACCTATGTATTCTTGTGTGTTCCAGTATGGTACAGGCTTAGGCTCAATGGCCCTTGTGGTCTCTCCCAAGTCTATGGGCCTCGGCAGACGGCTAATAGAGCTGTCTCCGAGGCCAGAAAGAGGAGGGGCAGCCACACGAGCGGCGCCCCTTCCTCTTCCTGAGGTCACCCCTGGAAGCGCCGGCCATCCGGACGGCCGGCACTTCTGAGTTGACCTCACGCCGTGGCGACCACACGCGCCGCGGCGTTTGAGTCAGAGAAAGTGCGCCCGCCGCTTTTGGGGCGCACTTTCTCTGAAATCTAAAAGGAGCGCCAATTTGGAGCTCCTTTTAGATTCGCCGCAGGAGCGCCACGGTGCGGAGGCTGAGCTCCGCCAGCGCTCCGACCCGCGGCGTCTCCGGGGCCTCCGTCTGCCGAGGCCCTATGATTCTATGACTCTGTTTAAAAATCACCCTATATATTTAGGGTTTATGTGTTTTTTTACACATTTTCGGCTCTCCAAAATGCATCACAAGTCTAGAAAATGCTTGAATTTCCATGCTCTGTTCCAAGTTTTACTTTATTCCATTGCAAAACTTGGTAGGTCTGTAACTTATACTTCTGTATGGAAAGACAAACCCAAGTAACATCTTTTTCAACCTGCTGTGTGTGGAGGGAGATATAACTGATCTCAGGAATTCTGCATCATGCATATTGCTTTGGAAATTATTCACTGAATGTAGAAAATTTGAAAACAATTATAGCATTCTTTTTTTCTCATCAGTTCATTAAGAAACGCCGCATGATTCTTGACAATGAAATTTGATATTTTGTATTGGTGTGGCAGGACCAAGAGGGAGTAATACTTAATAATTTTATAATATATACTAATGAAAGTCTGTAGACATATGTCTGCCTTTGCAGACTGCTAGAAATAGTGCAAATTGAGTCCACGTTAACTGCCCTGGCTCAGTGCTAGAGAATCATGGGAATTGTATTTTTTCTGAGACATTGAGCTTTCTCTGTCAGAGAGCTCCGGTGCCACAATAAAATACAGTTCCCATGATTCCCTAGCATGAATTCCCAGTTAAAGTGGACTCAATTTGCACTATTTCTAGCAGTCTGCAAAGGCCCTTTGTCTATTAAATGATTTATGAACTTTTGCATCTGATGACTTGTGTTCTGTTGTTGTTATTGTTGTTGTTATTGTTGTTGATACTGTTATATCTCACCCTTTTACCAAAACTGGGTCTCAGAGCAGCTTACATTATTAAAAATAGTACAATTAAAAAGTCTACATTGGTGGACTCTTTTGCCTGTTGAACTGAAGCTGGTCAAAAGGGCCCATGTTTCAGCAAGGTAGGCAGAAAGTGTAGCACCAAGTACAGCTCCCAATGATCACCTCACTCTGACAATAGCTAGAGAGGAACTGAAAACTCCTGAACTTGGGAACTAGGACTACTCCATTTGGGCTCCAGCCATTTCCACCATGTAGCAAGTTTTAAAAGGATAATACTCAGGCCCAAGCCCAACACTTTGTTGCCTCTCCATGGCCCTTTCTGGATATGCTGGTGTCACTGGTTCACAAGATCATGAAGTTTTGGGAGGGCAGTGACATTTTTCTAGTCGTGAGGCCAGCTAAGGAAGTTACAAGATTGTCAAGGGTGCAGTGGCTTTAGGAGTAGGGGTGTTCTGTTTTGCTGGCTCAAGGGTGTCGGGCTTAGCCAGCTCAGGAAGAGAACCAGGTCTAGTGTCTCCTGAGTTACCCCCTCAGCCTCCAAGTCTGTGTTGAGACCACATTTGACTGGGACTTGAAAATACACTACACCACTTCCTTTTCCTTTCCATCCAACTGACCAAACAGGCCTTGGTGCTAAGACACTTCCAAGAGAGCAAGAATCAGACCTCCCAGAGGGCCTTTTCTGCAACCACTCCCAGACTATGGAATGGCCTGCCGGACAAGATCCATTTTACTACCACTCTTGCTGCCTTTAAAAAGGCAGTAAAGATGGATCTCTTCCGGCAGGCCTTTCCAGAATAACTGCCCGGCTAAATTGGAGGTGATCCGCCTCTTACCCCCCTCCCACTGTTTTGATATGTATGCCAGATCTGGTTTTATAGTATTCTATTTGTGAATTTGATTTTAACTTTATCTTAGTTTAATCCTGTTTTAATGGGTGGGGGTTAGGGCTAGGATGATGGAATGTTTTAAACTGTTGTCTTTTAATTTGTTGTATGCCGCCCTGATTGCCGAGCAGAGGGGCGGGTTATAAATAAAATTATTATTATTATTATTATTATTATTCATGAATTTGAATAATAGCACAAATCAATTCAGTTCTCTTTAACCATGTTGTAGATGGTGTAGATTTAAGGAGTGTTTACTTAGGCATGTACATTATATTTTCCCAGAAAACAAAATATTGGCAGCTATCCTGAAAATCATAGCAACTACTTCTCTAGGAATCTAGTGGCTGAAGTAGCATATTGACTTCTAAGAAATATATTAATAACTTGGTGCTTCTATCAACTAAAACATTAAATCTCACTCTATTAGATTAATATCTATAGCTTGGGTAAATGAGAAATAAATCTTCCATAAAGTTGTATTGGGCATCTGCTTAAATCGTCAGTTTACTGAGTTATCAGACAACATTAGTCATATGTGTCAGCATCTTCAGATGTTTTCAAAAGTCAATTTATAGCACATTTCTCTTACACCTGTTCAATAACTTCTGCCTTTAACAAAAGATTTGCATATAACTAATAGAAGTGGTGATCCAGCAGGTTATGATATGAACAGCAAATTCAGTTTCCATCAATAATTCACGTTTCAGTCTTTATACACCATCATCATTTATAAAGTGAAGCATTTGGGTGCTTTGAGAATAAGTGGAACCAAGAACATGATCCAACCAAATGTCAGCAGTTAAGACCCATTTATTTCTATATGACACAACTAAGTATGTCCTTAGTTCTCTCACTGAAATTATTGAGACCTAAACTGTTCAAAGAATGCTGAAGCATTCCTTAACTAATTATTTTGCTAGTATTTCTGGTTCAAGGGCTTAGGGGCTACTCAATAGCTTCTCTATGACTTTCAGCTTGCCTTCTTGCTCCATAGAGGAACATAGGGCCTTTGCAGACTGCCAGAAATAGTACAAATTGAGTCCACTTTAAGGGTTAGGGTTAGGGTTAGGGAATAATGGGAACTGTAGTTTATTGTGGCACCAGAGCTCTCTAACAGAGAAGGCTCAATGTCTCCGGAAAAAAACACAACAATTCCCATGATTCCCTAGCACTAACCCTAACTCTTAAAGTGGACTCAATTTGCACTATTTCTGGCAGTCTGCAAAGGCCTATAGATCCAAAACACACTGCAGAAATAGTCAGTTTGAGACTGCTTTAACTGCCCTGGGTCTATGCTAGGGAATTCTGGGAACTGTAGTTTTGTGAGACATTTAGCTTTATCTAACAGAGAGCTCTGATACCACAATAAACTACAATTCCCTGAATTCCCTAGCACTGAGCCAGGGCAGTAAAAGCACTCTCAAACTGGATTATTTCTGCAGTGTGTTTTGGACCATAGAAACTCCTTTATATCACTTCATATAACTGATGTTCAGTCTACCCAAAACTATTGACAGTGTTGTAAAAAGTCTCTAATAATGGGGACATTATAACATTTGCAGGCAATAGTCTGTTTCACTTAATTTCATAATGTTTCTTCATAATTTCATCAGCTTTTTAAAAACCTCATGGATCTTTCATCAGTAAGCCTAATAAATAAACAAATAAAACCAAATAACCTACCTTCCCTAAACTGAATTCCCCCCAAATTTAGTTTGTTACAAGGGTGACTTACATAGTAAACCATAACAATGAGTTTGTACTCTGTTGTGCAAGTAGAAATTGTGCAACGTCCCAGACATACATTTCTCTTTGAAAGCCGGTGAGAAGATTAATTTAGAAAACTATTTCCATCTAGTTCTACGTACAAAACCATTCAATCATCAGTGCCCATATTGTTGCTCTTGGAACCATTTGTTCACAAATAGTTATAAAATTGCTGTCTGCCTAGGTAGCACATTACTAAAAGGAATAAGAAGTGCTTTACTTGCTGAGATGGCATGTTAATGTGCACAGTACAGAAATCTGAATAATTCAAAGCACTTCTAAACAAATAATGGCCATCATATTTATTGTCATGACAACACCCAAAGAGAAATCTCCATGGGTTTTTTTTAACCTCTTAGCACAATTGATTTAGCATATATTTGAACTTTCAGTTATAAGTTTCTTCAAATTAATTTCTTATCTCCAGATTTATGAGATCATCTAATTTTCTACGATAGCTGGTGGGTCCTATGTGTCATCCCACAACTCATATTCTAAATGTAAGCACCTCCCTGCTATCTTTCCTTTTATTTTCCTACCTTGATCCCAGTTTTGAGGTTTGTTTCTTGGCATAAATTTGTGATCAACTATACAGAATGACTTACTGAAGTTCAGGTTAGATAACCATGGGCTTCTTTTTGTGTTGATACATATTATTGGAGAAAAGAATGAATGAACAAAGTTCCCTTTTTTAAAAAAAAAGCCTTCAATAGTATCTTGACTAGAATGCGTATTTGTAATTCTAATATATATCTCAGTTCTGTTATTCTGTATCTGACCAGGACAACTTATGAACTACTAAACTGACTGCAGCCCATTAGCCAAATATGCTAATCTACAGGGGTTTGAGGGACTTCTTGGGTTTTTATGCCTGTCTAGAACTTTAGAATAAGTAGTTTCTGGTAGCCAGTAATATGTGACTGATAAATCATGATTACCTTGTTAGGTCATAAATAATGCAGGTCTACTTTGCATTTTATTTACTATTACAGTCTATAGTAACTTATTTAGCATAATTCACAAAAGCTGTGTGTTTTTATTGAATTACTAACAGTTTTCTAATTAGCATTATGAATTTGTATTTTATGCTTGTTACATTTTACAGCTCACTTCATTTGCATGAAGTAATGAATATCATTAAAATAGTTTTGAGATAGACCTACACTACACTTCAAGGAAAGAAAGGCAGGAATGTGAAGAAAGATAATGAAACACTTAGTGGATTAAAATGCATATTGTGTTGTAGTAACTATTTTTGTTATTTTTTTATGATCAGGCATCAGGGAATTTTCTCAAACTGAAAAATTTCATATGCTCCTTAATCTTAAATTGCTCATTTAGACCTGAAAGATGTCACTCATCTTTCTGCATAGTTTATGCTATTCATTTTCAATGTCTGTACAATTTTCTCCTCGTATTAATACTTCTAGACCATAATTAATACAATGTAAAGTAAAGATGTATATCAAATTTTCATCTTCAAACTTTCATGCGAACCAAATTCCTATGAAACAAATACTAAATTTAACTGATGCACCTAGTTAGATAATTGTTCAAATTAACAAATTTATGTTTAAAAAAATCAAGTTTAAACTACAGCTACGTCTGATTGTATATACAAGATTAGGCAATTTATGTGTGTTCATGTGGGACAGAGTACGTGATGTTATCTTTGGCAACATAATTTCCATTTGCATATGACTGCATCACATATGGTTCTTGTAGTGAAGAGATCATGAAGATACAGTTATTATGTGGTTGCTCTCCCTTCCAGGTCAGCTTTCTTTTTTCTCATGTTATCTTCAGCTTCATTTATACATGTTGTCATCCTAAAATGACATGAGAACATGTACACATGAACAGTCAAAATGTATGAGGACAAGCCAGCATCTTATACGAAGCATATAAGATAAAGTGATAGTGTGTGTGTGTGTGTGTGTGTGTGTATTTAAAGAAAACAACTTGAATTTATGGCTATAGCTTGCAGTAGTTTTGTAAGCTATTTCTGGTCCTCCTGCCTTAGTGGACATAATAGAATCCATGTTTTTGAATTTGCTGTTGCTGTTGTTTGTTGTTTTGACTTATGGTGGTCCTAGGAATGAGAGACCCACAAAAGCTCTGGTTATCAATCTTCCTGCACAAATCTTGAACATGGAAACTGGCAGCTTCCATGATTAATCAACCAATGTGTAGTGTAGCCTTCCTCTTTTTCCTACTGCCTCTTACTTGACTGAACATTATTATCTTCCAGTATGTCATCTTCTCTCATGTTATGTCCAACAACAGTCATCTTGACTTCTAGTGAGACTTCATGCCTAATTTGCTCTAGGACTTATAAATTTATCTTTTTATCAACACGTGATATCTTTAGAATTCTCTTCCAACAATATATTTCAATTAAATTATTCTCTTTCTCTTAGTTTTGTTCACTGTCTATTTTTTTAAAGACACAAAAACAGAGAACACTATAGAATGGGTGATTCATACTTTTGTATTTAATGATGTATCATTATACTTGAGGATATTATCTAGTTCCTTCCCTTCCAAGTCTTAATGTCCTGATTTCTTGACTACAGTCTCCATTTTAATTAATCACTGGGCTAATAGATAAACAATATTTATACCAGTGTCTTCATTACTCACATAAAAATTATGTAAATTATCTGTGATCATTAATGTTTAATAATTTAATGTTGTCTATTCTTTTCTTTATTCATAGGCCCATTCTTTTAATTTTATAGTTAAAACAACATAGAAATTTCACAAAATCAAAATTGACATTTGGAGGAAAAACTGAGACATTTGTTCAGAAGAAAGCGCTATGAGAATAAAGAAATTGCTGTGAAAGTTTAGTAATGATTTATGATCATTTGTTAAATTTTATTACATGCCATTTGAAACACCCCTTGCCATGCTTTTCAGTTGTTGGAACATATGGTGGCTCGTAAAAGTATTAACATCTACTCCTTTGACTTTTCCCAGTTGAGACCACTATTTATCACCTTCAATTGCTGCCTCAAACTCTCCTTTTGTAGAAACTGTGGAAAAGTAGAGTTCTTTAGAAGACTCTGTCAGCAGGAAACAACTAAACATCAAGGTTTACCTATCCCTTATTGAGATAGGAGTTTCCAAAAGCCCTTTCCCACCTCCCTAAGGTTAACCCTTTGTGTTCAAATGTTTAGTGACTACAGGACCTTTAGCAGCTACCAATACACTTTTTTTGTCTTATCCCACCAAGCCCCCCTCCTTCCTCCAAAGGAAATGCCTCCTTTGCCTGTAGTTTATCTTGCCAAACTTTCTTAGGAGCAGTGAGTCAGGGCACTGCAGAAAAAAAACTGAATTCTGGCAGGCTGCACAGTGGGACACACTTTAAATGGCCACCTTCCATCAGAATGAAGGGTTCCGCATCTTTGGGGAAGATCCAGAGCATCTAGTGAATTTTCTAAACTCAGTTTTAAGAAGGATATAGCCCATATTTGGTGCTTGTCTGAACTGTTGGCATCAGACTCAAGGACTGGCCCCATGTTGACCAAACACTCCACTGAGACAGCAGGGGAGGCAATTTTATTTGAACCATGAAGGCAGGGCCCCAGTAAGCACAGGTGGGAAGAAGAGAGAAAGAGAGACATGCAACTCTGGTAGGCTTGTGAATTGCAAGCTTCTTAAAAGTGAGGAAGTGTAGATGCTCTTTCTTTCTTTCTCCCAGTGATGAGAGAGCAGTGGCACTGGCATTGGCACTTTTGCATGCTTTACAAGTTACAAAGAGACCTTTAAATCTCCATGAACTGGCACTGGATGACTCATGGACTAATGGTGGTCCACGGATCTCTATGAAGTACTGTTCTACTATATTCAAATCATAAGTCCCTCCCCCAAGCCCCAAGGCTTAAAGAGAGGCTTTATCCTTCAGGCCAGCCTCAAAGGAAGTCCCTTTCACCATCTCCCCAGTCTCTAGACCAAAAGAAGCAGTTCCAGTGACTTCCCGTCCACAAAAATGGTGACCTAGGTGCTCACCATACTCAAAATCTCCCCCCACTATGACAAACTATTGAGACACCACCCTAAGTCAATTGCCCAAGTCTGACTGTAAAATAGTATGGGGTAGGTGAAAAACCCATGGAAAAGGGGGGAAATCCTACCCTACCTTGAAACGTCCAAGTAACTTCATATTGTGACAGCAGTGGGAGTGTGGGTTGAAAGCTGAATCAAAAGAGGCATAGACAAGGGCGGCAACACAGCCAAACACTCTGACTCCACTCCTGACTTTGCCAACAGCATCTCTGAGATGCTGTTTACTCTTAATTCCTGGTTTCATGGTCACTGGAAGCCAGCAAACCACACCTCTTCTCCCAATGGTTCTACCAAGGGGTGGAACTGCATTACAGTAGTTACTGGTGTTGCTCTTTTATAGAAAATCATTAAATGGATTGGTGATGTTTCTCATACTCACCATTTTGATCTTATTTTCCTTCGTTGATATTGAATGTTGTCTGAGACTAGTTCAAAAAGAATGTGTTCATGAAGCAAATAGTTGAATTCAATTAGGATTCAGATTTTATTGCATCACAAAATAATAATCTGAATTCTTCTTTAAAGGAAAAAAGCAACAAATAAATTTGCCTTGGTGCTGGAGGACAATAAAATCTTGATTAAATATCTAGTGAACAGCTGGATTTGTAGTAATTTTTATTTAATTATTTCATATTAGCTATACCAAAAGGGAATAACTTTGGATGAATATGGGCCAGTAACTACTTTAGCAATGTATTTTCAGTGTTTAAATATTTAGTGGTGAAGAAAAATGATTCATTGCAAAGATAGCTCAGAAGAATATTAACATTTATCCCTAGGATATTGGTGGTGCAGCAGGATGTCCCATTTATTTGGGCATTTTGTATTTATCTCCTCAGTGTCTTCATTCAAGGGGGATTTCTGCTGAATTTGTGCATCATATTCAGCATCAATCACTTTGATTAGGGTCTCACTGAACAATTTCAGCCACTTTTCTTCCATGACAGCTGCATATATTTAGTACAGCTGTTCCTGATTTTAAGGTAGAACTATATTACTTGTAATACATTTTAATGATGGTCAGTGCCATTTTTTGATTGATAGAAAGATAGATAGATTTAAGATTTAATAAAAACTACCCAAACATTACATTTTCAAAAATAATGCATCAAGATTTATCCTTATAATGCATCCTTTTTCCAAGGCAGGAGTTGGAATATTGTGATTAGATATTGTTTAACCGCTATTTCCAGCAGCCCTGCCAATAGCCATTGATGAAGAATGCAGGAAGTTGTCTAATAATATTTGGAGAACCACACAATTCTCACCTCTAGTCTAATCCCTAAATCCTATTTTTCAATGCCAGCTAGTGTGGACCTATTGAATCAATGGTGCCATGGGAGATTATTGCATGGTTCTTCAATAATGGGATAGAAGTGGGATTGAAACTGTAATAGATGGATCTTATCCCACCACATTGTGGCTAGGCAGTAGGTATCCTATAGTCAATCCTTGCTATTCCCACTGCTTTTAATGAATGGTAAAATCCTGTGAATAGCTGTCAATCCTGCAATTAGCCCATTATTGAAGTATGTGTTATAGGTCATTCAGAGGTAATTCAGAAAGAAGGGGATATAAACTGTTTCACTGCACCCACACCATTCCCATTGAACAAGACTTCTTAGTGCTGACAAGGCAACCCATTCTTTCTGGGGCAGTAAAAACAGGATTTAAAGAGCCTTCACCACAGAGACACATGCACACACCACATGGACATACATACCATTCCCATTAAAAGCAAAACTTCTTAGTGCTGATGAAGAAACCATTTCATCTGGGACAGTAAAAATAGGCTTTAAAGGGGTTTCACTGCACATACCCCACTGCCAAAGGCAAGACTACGTTACTGATTAAGAAGCTTATCACAAGGGGGAAAATTGGAAGTATAAATGGTGATTAACCCATGATTAACCCATAGTTGCACAAATGGTTTTCACATCAACGTGCAAAGTGCTGTTATCCTATGCAGAATATGTGATTAACCTGCACTTGTGTGCAGTTACACAAACGCTAATGGTTTTCACATGCCATTGAAACATAATGTGATTAAAGTGCCATTATCCCATGAAGAACCAGGCAAGAAACAACAGTAACTCATTCATGGAATTTTCCCATGAATCACTTTTTGCTGTTTCTTGCCTGGTTCTTGCCTGGTTCTTCAAGGGATAATGGAACTTGTGTTTATGTCATTTTGAGCACATTTTAATGTCAATTGCGTGATTGTCACAGGTTAATCATTGATTAAACTCCCAATTTCCCACATGTGATAAACTCCTAAGCATGGGTAGCTAATGACTAAAGGAAATGGTAGTGCAATAAGCTTCAAGGGCAACCTGTTATCAATTTGCAATTGTGTGGTAATGTGATGATAATCATTGCTGTTTTGGGTGTTTAAAAAGTTCCAACTACCAATGGGAGGGAAGCTTTGTGCAATAATATTCTTAGTCAGTATTTATGTAAGTTTCATTGATTTAATGGGTGAACTTTATCTGGGTTTAATAAAAATGACTCAGGTCTAAAATGTTACTTTTGGGTAATATACCTTTTTTTTGTTATTTCAAGGAATTTTTCAGGGCAAAGACCTGCGACTCTAACACCATTACTTTTCTTCTCCAGTATGATTTTTAAAAACATCTTTGGCCTGTTGATAAAAGCAGTAAGGCATCAAAAGCATGCATGGTGTGTTTTGTGCATTTTGGTTGGCCAATAAAAGTCTCACTCATTATTTGTATTTTGTATTTTGTTTTATTTTGCCATGTGGACAATACAACTACCCCTAAATCTGTTTGTCAGAGTTTCTTGATGCTTGAAAAACTAATTTTCAAACTTTTTTTAAATATCTTCAAATATTATTCCCATCTTTAGTTGATTCAGACAGATTTGGGGTATATACATACTAAAGCAGGACTTCTTTCCAGTGCATTGCACATTCTGCACATTCATGAACATCCATTAGTAATTTTGATTTGAAAGGATACAAAGGCATAAATCAGTTGTTTCCAAAATTTGGACATTTGTCCCTGAGATGTTCATGTAAGAGAAAAACACCAGTTGGAAAATGGTAAAGGCACAAAAGGAAGCAGAATTTGTGACTGGCAACTCTAGTGTCTATCACAGTGTATTTTTTTAAAAAAAATCAGGGCTCTTCAATCCCCATGGTTTTTTTTTTAAAGACTATTTGGAAACTTCTTCAGTTTTTGTTAGGCTGTTTCTGTTATTAATGCTGCTTCTTTTCAAAAACAGCAACAATACAGGAGTGTTAAAAGTATTTTGGTGGAGACTGAAGGACCTGTGCATTGAGTGCTTGTGTGGAAAATGCTGGATCCTCAAGTCCTTTATCTGCCCCTATATGCTTCAGATCTGTAGCCACCCATGTCTGATGCACATTCAAAGATTTGGCTCCAACAGAGAATGTTTCTAAAGTCCTTTGTTTAAACCTTTGACAGATTTGTGTATAGTTTGATCAAAATAACATAATAAACCCCTCCAGTGGAAAATGTTGTTCACATAAGAAAATATATATATAGATTTACAGTGCCATTCTATATGTTCACTGAGATATAAACAGTACAGTTTACTGAACATTGCATAAGATTGCATGATTGCACAGGACTGTATTATATGCACAGCTCCACAGAAGCCAAAATTGCAAACTACCTACCCAGCACCAGTATCTACCCAATTGCCATATTTTAAGATGCAATATATTTATTTATGCAGAAACTGCAAGGCTGTAAAGGTAGATTGCAACATATTGAACCTAAAAGTAAATTAGGCAGTTCTGAAAGCAAAGCAAGGCAGAGAAGCGAGTATTGATTAAATACGATATGGTCCTCAAGCTACAAATAGCTTGAATACTAGGCAATTTTTCCCTACTATTCACAGCAGCTAAGCCATCTGTTGGCCTAATGTGAAGAACTAAAATAATTTTCTGGCCCTAGAGGAAGATAAATGTATGGAGGAATGTTCATCAGTAGGCTTTTTTGGTTTTTCAGTCCAGGCATTCAAATTCCAGTGTAACTGGAATAAGCTTCATGATGTAATAGGAAACCAAGAGGCACATTTCAATAGACTGACCAAATATTGTATCACAGATGAACTTTTTGTCCAAAGCAAGTTGAACATGTCCACTGATGCAAAAAATAACATACAGCATCCCACATTTTGAGAGGCTTCCTAATATATTTTCTATTTTTAGATACTTTCAAAAAAATTCCAGAAATATTGATACACAATTTTTGTCTCTACTCCTTTAAGGTGACTCAACTGGCAAAACAACGAATTTTAATGCCATTGACAGTAGGTAGAGTTAGACAAATGTAGCAGTTTTGTGTCTTATATTGGAAAAAATTAAGTAAATAAATAAATAATCTAACAAACATATAAATAAATGTAGTATTAACTGTTCACCAAGAAAAGAAATCTCCTCCTGATTTCATATGTTGTGTGTTGTTTTTATTTATTTTAGCAGTAGAAGCTATCCAAATATTGGAGAAATTTGATCAAAGGTTGACCGTTTGCTACAGTTTTAAATTTTGTACATTCTTCCCCATTGGCCTCACTTAAAATTTAGGTTTTATAGCACATGGAGATGGATATAAAACAGAGAAGGCTGTGTGTTCTGACATACTGAAATGCAAGTCTGATGAATGTTTCTACATGTCAGCAGTGTGTAATAGGATGTAGGGCTAGGAAACAATAACTAAGCAAACTGAATTTTTACTGCTTACAATTTCAAATGTGCTTCAATCCCCACAATTATTTCAGACATACAGTAGATTGAACCCAATTCTGCTTAAGCCAGTTTCCAGGGCTGGATGAACTGCCTCCAGGAATACTAAAGGAACTGGCAGATGAAATCTCAGAGCCACTGTATATCATCTTGGAGAACAAGATTGGAGGAGAACAAGATTGGAGGAGGACAAATTTTGTCCCCATCTTCAAAAAGGGTAAAAAGGAGGACCCATATAACTACCACGTTAGCTTGATGTTGATATCAGGAAAGGGTCTTGAACAGATTTTATAGCTGAAACAGACGGCCCTGAAAAGTGGTGCCACATTGCCCCTTTGATCGCCAGGTTGGGGCTGTGGCAACTGCATGCCACACCCCCAACCTGGAATCTTCCTGGCTCCAAAAGAAGTGGCACAAAGCCTTTCCTTTTTAGCTGGAAAAAAAGCTGGCTTTGCCACTGTGGTGGCAGTTTTTCAGCATTTCTGTGGTGTGGTGCATGTAAATACCACACTGTCAAAATGGCATGAAGCTAGCGCATGTGCGGTCAGTCGTGTGCCTTCTTGAGAGCATGGGGGCATGCACCATCTGAATGCCATGCCCCACACTTCCAGGAATCCAGCACTTACTAGAGGTCTGTTTTGGCCCTTAGTCAATCTGTGCACACTTAGAAATGAATGCTGTCTAATACTAAATGAATGTAACATTTTTTTTATAGAATCACAAGCATGGTAAATCAATTGAGTGTTGTGGATTAGAATATTGTGATTTTGGCATGGTTTTCAATACATTTCCCATTATATCCCTACAGCCAAGCTGGTGAACTGTGGGATAGACATTGCTACAGTTATGTGGATCTGTAATTGGTTGGCAGACCAAACCCAGAGAGTACTCATCAATGGTTGCTCTTCATCCTGGTCTGGGTCCAGTGTTGTTTAACATTTTTATAAACTACATAGTAAAGTGAATAGAAGCCAAGCTTATCAAATTTGTAAATTTGCACCAAACTAGTGGTGGTGGTGTGGTACTCCCTAGACAACAGGATCAGAATTGAAAATCACTAGTACAGATTGGAGAGCTGAGTCAAAATTAACAAAATGAATTTCATCAGGGAGAAATGTAAGGTACTACATCTAATGAAATGCACAAATAAAGGATAGGTGACATCTGGCTTGAAAACAATACATGTGAACAGGATCTAGCAGATGTATTGAACTACAAGTTAAATGTAAACCAACAGTGTGATGCAATGGTCAAAAATGGCAATGCACTTCCAGACTGCATCAATTTGAGTATAAGTCTAGATCATGGACATTATAATATCTGTATCATGAATTAGTAGTACCACTCTTTTATGCTTTAGTCATATCTCACCTGGAATACTGTATCCAATTCCAGATATCACAGTATAAGAAGTATATTAATAAGCTGGAATGTGTTCAAGGAAAAATAACCAAGATGGCCAAAAGTTTGAAAACCAAACCTTATACAGAATGACATAGGGAACTGTGTATTTTAGTTTGGAGGGAAAAAATGTCTGAGAGGCAACATGATTGCTGTCTTTAAATATCTGAAGGGATCTAATGTAGAAGATGGAACAATTGTTCTGTTTTGATCTCAGCACAAAACAAGATCCTCAGAAAGGGAGTACAGGAAGATATGGAACCCACAAGAAGAGTGGCTCACTAGCAAGGAAGTTGAAGCAGCAAAGTCAGTTCAGTCCAAGTCATACACAGTCCAGCAGTAAAGGGAGATCCAAGAGCATAGTCAATAAATGAAGCAAGGTCCAAGGCTATCATACAGCACAAATAGGAACACAAGGCACGACTGTTGCTTCTACCATGAGGGTTAGTTGCCAACAGCAACTCCCTGAGGGTAGTGCTGGGCTGTTTATGAACTGGCAGCCTCCTGTTTGATTAATGGTAAAGGTAAAGGTATTTTCCGTTGACAAGGTTGTCAAGTCGTGTCCAACCATAGGGTACGGTTACTAAGCCAAAGAGCCAGCATTGTCAGAGACTACTCTGTTATCATGTGACCAGCATGATTGCACAGAACACTGTTTACCTTATCAAATTGGTATCTATTTATCTACGTGTATTTGCATGGTTTTGAACTGCTAGGTTGGCAGAAGCTGGGACTGGTGAGAGGAGCTGTGCATCATGCAGCACCTGGGCCTGGAACTGCCAACCTGCCAATCTTGAAATCAACAGAGTCAGCATCTTAATCACTTAAGCCACTGCATCCCATCCTGTTTGATTGCTGAGTGATTTAGATATAAATGTTTGGAGTATCTCCACCCCTTCTTCTCTCGATGATGCTCTTCTGAGTCCAGTAGTGCTAGGTCTGTGACTCTGTGTCCACAACAGAAGGTGTGGCTGCTGGGGAGTCTCATCCTCTTTCCTAGGCACTGGCATGTCTCCCTGTCACTCTGGCTCTGAGTAATCATTGTCTATATCTGATCCTGGAGGCAGGAAACAAGAGCAGTCTTGTTTTCTCCTACTCCAGAGCCTAGAACATGAAACAAGTTATATGAAAGGAAATTAAATCTAAACATTAGGAAGAACTTTTTTTTATTGTAAAAAATGTTCAACAGTGGAATGAACTGCTTTGGAGGGTGGTGGACTCTCCATCTTAGGAAATCTTTAAACAAAGGTTGGATGGACATCTTTCAAGAGTGCTTTAGTTGTGCATTCCTGCATGGCAAGTGGTTGAACCACGTGACCCTTTCAAACTCTGAAATTCCATGATTCTATGGAAGCTTGAAGCCAAACCCCAAGATCAGTTACAGTAAACCCCAATTCCTGGTTGCCACTATGAATTGATATAATCCAAGAACATTTACAACAACAATATATACCATGACAGATGAACTGTGATAGAAATAGAGCAAGATACAATTAAAACAAGGCAAGAATACTGCTGTGTTGAATAAGATAAAAAATTCTTCATTCTCAAGACCAATAATGCAGAAGGATAAAAATTTTCCTAATTCATTAACTACCAGTTAATTTATAATACATTGTGCAGTAACTCCCAGAAATTGTGCAGTAACTCCCAGAAGCCCCAAACACAGCCAGTGCTGGGGAATGATGGAAGTTGCAGTTCATGAAAACATCTGGGGGATCTGATGATTCCCACGTGGGCTATAAGCACTAAGTTAGAGAATGTAGGTGGGAATCAGAGGTAGATCAGGACTTCTGGTTATGGCCTAGAGGAGAACAGAGATACAATATTCCTTTTCAGAATTGCTCCAAAGCCCCTCCCTCAGTAGTCAACTGGGACTACTGTTGAGTCCCTAGCATGAACACTGTTGGACAGTGGACAAGATAATAAGCCACCAAATTCACAATAAGAAAAATGATCACTCCCTCTATTTACACTCCCCTCTGTGCCATCCCAGCAGAACAGGGGACATCTAAGAATACAATAAGTATTCTTACATTATCAGTTTGTTCATTTTCCTGAACTCAGTCATGGCTATATCATAATTACTATGCCACAGCATTAATGACATCTGGTCACAACAATAACTATTTAGATAGAATTTATATTTTTGTTGCAGGTCATCTATTTCTATATTCAGAACCATAAGCATGTAGGCCTTAAACCAGGGGTAGGCAATCTTTTTGAGCCGGGGGCTGAGTTGCTGTCCCTCAGACAATTGGGGGGCCGAAGCACCATAAATAAATAAATAAATAAATATAAAAAATATATTTTTAAAAAAATTAAAAAATATGCATGCACACTCTCTCAGCCCCAGAAAAAGCCATGGCAAAACCCCTGTGGAGATTTTGCCAAGAAAACCCCAAGAACAAGTAATAACAACAATAATCAATATCATCATGGCGGGCGGCAGGGGGCGGCGGCGGCAGCGGAGGCAGGACTGGCCTGGGGCTGGTCCAAAGGCCTCGGGGGGCTGCATCCAGCCCCTGGCTCTTAGGTTGCCTACCCCTGCCTTAAATATTTGAGTAATACCAGTCCAAGACATTATGCTACATGAAGCAAAAAAGAGATAGCATGTTGTTACAGTCAGCCCTCAGTATCTGCAGGGGATCTGTTCTGCCCACCCCCCACCCAGATACCAAAATCCATGGATGCCAGAGTCCGTGTTGCCCCAGTGGTGTTGTAGCCATTGGGGACAACATAACTTTAATTGTGGCACGTGCACATAACCGCACCACCATTAGGGACAACCCAGTTGTCCCCAGTGATGGTGTGTGCATGTGGCAACACTGCACTTAGAAACAACAGGACTTGCTATCCCTAATGACAGCGCAGCCATGTCCATATGCAATCACTGGGGACAACGAGGGCTGTCCCTAATTGCAGTGCAGCCATGTGCACATACTGCCATTAGGGACAATGTGCATATGGTTGAATTCGCGGATGGCAAGTCTGTGGATATAAAGGGTGGATTGTATTCTTTGCACTGTTAGGGCCAACCATTTTGAAAAATCCTGTTGCACTTTCAAACAATTTCCCTCCCCTCCTTCTGATGCCACTTGACATGGATAGCTTACACAGGCTACATTGCAGGAATAGCATACCATATTCTATCTGCTAACATGTCTTTCTAAGTTCCAATATACTAGTGATGAATGTTGTAATATTATAATGGATCACCTCACTACCAAGCAGAAAGAAATATGATTGTCTGATATTGAATGTTAAAAATCAATCCCATAGGTTTTGATTGAATTTGCAAGGAGAAAGAAAGTATTGTTAATGGAAAAAATTACCCTGTGCCAAGAGCACAATCACAAGAGAAACTGTATTTCAAAAGTGGTTCTGTTCCACAACCTGTCACACTGTCTCTCTCTCCCCATCCCACTCTTCCACCTTTTTGATTCTGCTACCAATTATGGTTTTCTTGGCTTGATTTCTGCCACCCACAGAGATATGCAGGACATGTATCATGATTTGGTGATGAAATTATAATTTATTTTAGATTTTTATTTATGATCATTCTAAATTCATTGTTTAATTAGGGCTATTTGTTTATTTATTTTAACCTGACTTGTAAAACTTGCAGAGGACAACAATATGATCAGATGTGTAGAACATAATTAATATAATTTATTTAATGACAACAACAGTAATAGTGATAATAATTCATAGTTGTTAAAAATTAAGAGATTCCCCCCAGAATTTAGTTATGAACACAATAATTCATTGACGTTTTAAATTGTACACAGAGAGGGAGATAGGGTCTTCTTGCCAGTATTCTCTCCTGTCCCTCTGTTAACCAGCAATGCTTACTCCTGCATTTTTCCACTTGAGATTTACTAAACAGAACACATAACTGAATGCACACAGGACAGGGATTTATGAAATCAATAAGATAAAGATGGGAGGGGAACCCCACATTTTAAAATAAAAAACATAATTAGCTTATACTATGAAGGCAAATTACATGTTATTGTTGCATGCCTTCAACTTGTTCCAACTTATGGTGACCCAAAGGGGAGCCAAAATAAGGTTTTCTTTGCAAAATTTGTTCAGGATTAGGATTTGCTTTTGCCCTTCTCTGAGGCTGAGAGAGTGTGATTTACTCAAGATCCCACAGTGGATTTCCATGGCTAAGTGCCGATGTAAACCCTGTTCTCCAGATTTGTAGCCCAATAATCAAACCACTACACCATGATGACTCTAGCAAGATGCATACTGGATTGTTTGTAAGTAGTTTGTTGTATTAGTTCAAGAATAATGGGAAAAGAATAATGGGAAAAGCACACAGTAGGCATTATTCTTGACCTAATACAACAAACTACTTGTCAGGAGACAGTGTCTTCCCAACAGCATCTATGAGGGAAGGAAAAATCCAGACAACATGTGCCTAACTATTGGATGACCCAAGTTCAAGAAATAAAACTTTTCATATATATTTTTAAAAACTCCATATTGCCATGTTATGCTATTTTGCGCCCATCCAAAATCCCTTTATGTCAGAAAAGACCTTTTGAAATCTGAAGTTGAAGGGTTTCATGGCTGGCATCCATAGTTTTTTGTGGGTTTTTTGGGCTGTGTGGCCATGTTCTAGAAGAGTTTCTTTCTGATGTTTCACCAGCATCTGTGGCTGGCATATGCTGGTAAAACATCAGAAAGAAATTCTTCTAGAACATGGCCACACAGCCCAAAAAACCCACAAAAAACTTTAAAATCATAAATGATTAAAGTAAAAAAAAAAAAAATCCACAAGACTACAAAAAATGACAAATCCAGCCCCTGAAGTTTCTTGGGATACCATTTGCTGGGGGGGGGGGGATTTGAATTAGAGGACCCCTTGGAAGTGTAATTTCCCAAGGACCAGAAAGAGAAATATGGTCCCCAGACCAACAGAAGGTACATACCCTTGCCTATAATGATGTGGTAATAATTGCTTAGACCCATAAAAACCAAAACAACTGCAAAAATATGAAAACTTGCTATTTTATTAATGTTGGAAACTGTTCATATTATATTCCACCAAATGCCATGAATGTTCCATCCAAGCACAGCTGGTAAATCAGTTACTGCAAGATGGTGACTCCACTAGGGGTTTTATAGGAGATATCTGTGGTGTATTATCTATTATGGGAATATGGGTCAACATCTTGGATAGCTAACCCAAAACTGGGACTAGCACTGATAAAGACAAGTATGGATTTGCCATTCTGAAGTAAAAGAACTACAGGATATGCTGATTTCATCTTCCTGTAAGCATTAAGAGAATTATTAAGGTGGGAAAATATCACATTACATTGCTCAGGTTGAATTTATCCATTATATTCTTTGTATGAGTGCTTCAGAAAAATAGCTGCAAAACAAAATATTCTATAATTCATTGACCCAGATTCTGCAATCAGTTGTTAACCAATATTGATTTTTTAAACACAAATCCTCATTAAATTGCCTGTGTTTACAGGATATGTCCAGCTGCCTTGCTCAGAGTCAGAGTTTCTAAATTGGTATTGTGACAAATTGCTACATACCATTCATTGATTTTAAACAATAGCAATGAACTCACTTGTACTGATAAAATGGAAAAGTGGTAGTACCTATGCTAATATGTTCTGTTAGGTCAGAGCATTAAAAAAAAAAAAAGAATGACAGTTTTATGCTGTGTTTTTTAACAAACCTCTACATATTTATGGCATATTGTAGGGACCATATTTATTTTATGTATTGGTAGATGGGTTGAACTTTGAAATTATTCGGAAATCTTTTGGATTAAATAGACAATTTTTAATTTAACATGATGATTTCTTACAAATTGATACTAGTAAATAATACTGAAAATTTCTAGTGTATGAATCAACATTCTTTTTAGCTACAGCATATCTTGAGAACACTAATTGTCTTAAAGGCCCCAGTTACTGAGGAAATATGCAAATATGCAAGACCTGAAGAGGGTGAGTTAGGGTATTGTTGTATTATGGATGTTTTTAAATGCTGTAAGCCGCCCCGATTGCATCACAGAGGGACAGCATAAAATTAAATTTTATTATTATTATTATTATTATTATTATTTCCATGGAGCTATCGGGCCTCGGCAGACGGCTAATTGAGCCGTCTTCCAGGCCCGGAAGAGGAGGGGCAGCCACACGAGCGGCACCCCTTCCTCTTCCTGAGGTCGCCCTCAGAGTCGCCGTCCGTCCGCATGGCCAGCGCTCCGGGGATGACCTCACGCCGCGGCGACCAGATGCGCCGCGGCGTTTGAGTCAGGGAAAGTGCGCCCGCCACTTTTAGGGCGCACTTTCCCTGACATCTAAAAGGAGCACCAATTTGGTGCTCCTTTTAGAGTCGCCGGAGGAGCGCCGTGGTGCGGAGGCTGAGCTCCGCCGGTGCTCCGGACCAGGGCGTCCCCAACGCCCTGGTCTGCAGAGGGGGATACTTTCTGATCTGGCAAAGAATGGATGGATCTACTGGAATGATTGTCCATCTGCATTCCACCATTATGAACATTGCCTCTGGCTTTGTATATACTGTATATATTTAGCATTTAGGGGTCAAAGGCTTACTTTCTCATTGCCATAATTTAAAAATTATGTCTCTTGCAGTAGCAAACTTCCTAGACAGTATGGACAGTCAAGGTACCTAAACTTTTTGGGAGAGGTGCATGTGGTTTCTGTTTGCATGCTCCAAGTGAGAAAGAAATTGCATGTGAACACAACACTTTTTGAGCAGGCCCTCAGGTTTCCAACTCCTACTCAGAGAGATTGAGAGAGAGACTCTTTAAGGAAAATCTGGAAATTCTTCCACCTTATCTAGAGGATTGTACAAGGAACCATGTTTTGAGAACTTAAAACTTAATTGTCAGGAATAAGGAACAGTACAAGGAGTTAGTTACTGTGATTTGTATGAATGGTGGTTACAACAACAACAACAATAATTCTTTGTTAAGATCCAGAGACCCAGCACAATCAAATTCACCACATATAACAAAGTACAATGAAACATTGATCAATTCATAAGACAGAGTTTATTTCAGATATTTTACTCTAATACAAAAGTTAACTGTTCTCTGATCTTGACCATCTTAAACAAAAACTTGGCAGCTACCAAAGTCACACTGGGAATCTTATAATCTAATAGGAGTTTGCCACACAATTTGGTTGATGTTCCTGGTAGATTCACCATTAATAGAATAATAATATGTTGCCGAGCCTGCCATGTGAACCTTCTAGATCTTCAGGAAAAGGCTTTCTCTAGGTCCTGGCAAGATCACAGATGAGGACACAAGAGAGAGTTTTCTCTGTGGTTGCTCCCACCCTCTGGCTGCCCCCCGTCCTGCTGACCTTTTGCTGGCAAGTAAAAACATTTTTATGAAGTCAAGCCTTTGGTATATAATGCATAGCAAAGTAGTTTTTATGGAGCAGGTGGGTTTTTAGGGTTTTTTTAAAAACTTGTGTATATATTTTTATGTGATTTTATATTGAATGTAAATGTTTTTAATTGTTTTGAATTTTATGTAGATTTTAAATGTTTTGTCTGTGACCCACCTTGGGTCCCTTTGGGAAGAAAGACAGTATATAAATAATGAAATAATGAAATCCACAAGAGAAAAGAATATGCTTCATAGAGTCTTCTTCATGATCACTGCAGGGGTATAATCTTGCAGTGTAAGGGACACCAGCAGAGTGTTTCAGAGGGAAAGGCATTAAATCTGCAATTGATAAATAGTCTATGATAACTAACAGACATTTTAAAAAGCCCCCAAACATTGGATTCTCAATGTACTCAGTGAGCAGGATGAATATGAAAAAGCCTGAAAATCACAAAAAGCAGTACACAGTCTTTATTTTTACTGATCTATGAGCAGTGCCATGACCCAATTGCAAGAGGAGGGATGGAGACAGACCAATTGAAGCAGCTTTTGGGGTGACAAGCTTTGACCAATGACTTATGTATTCATCCTGAGATAAATAGAAAACTAAACCCGTGCCCAATTTAAACATATTAACCTTAAGCCAAAAGATGGGAATAGAGGACTGAGACAATTGTGGATCTTGATTATATATACATGTTGTGGAGGGGTGATATATACATGTTGTGGAGGGATAACCCATAGTTATCGATATCATTCATATGAGGAAATGAGGATTTGCATATTAGCCCCTCCCCTCCCAATGAAGAAGTAAATGCTCCTTGTTTGAGCACAGCTTACACTCTGGACATTAGTGGGATGTGCAATTGAAGCATGATTCAAACTCGCTCTCTATATTTTGTTGGTCTATTAAAACACCCACAGATTTATTTTTTATTTTTAAGGTTTATTTCAATCGTATGATTTTACTTTTGATTGGACAACTGTGAAGTATAATTCCTAAAAGCATACCTATTAATATTTGTCTCCAGTACATTTGGGAGAATATTGCAAATTCCTTCATGGATTTTAGTAGAGTAACATGAGACATTGTTAGCCTGGTGTTGATAATAGGAATTGGTATAGGAAAGCCTTATGAAGCTAATATAAAATAACAAAAAAGGTTGTGTTTTCACCATCTTTTAAAAAGCATGTCAATTTAACTGAATTTACTAAATAACTATGCAGGATGTTTACGCACTATATATTGGGGAAACTCTTGGATGTCTTAGTGGTCTTTATTACCCAAGAAAAAATTTATAAGCAAAGCTAACCTAGAAAGACTTATCATGAGTGTAGGAGTGCTTCATATAGCATTCTTCTGATTGGTGCATTAGGCAGGGTTCTGTTTCCTAGCAATAGAACTACACTGTGACACATCTATGTGTTTATAGAAAAAGATTAGTATTAAGCCTGTTGAGAGACAGAGACTGCTGATAACAGTCATGTGCAGCTGTTTTGCATATGAGAAGTTTAGCTCTACCATTGCAGGTATTGATACCCTTTGCAGTATCATTACATCAGTTTTGAATAGGTTGCCATAATGATAAATTTAAGATTAGAAAGTCAATTTTGGGTTGCTTTGTTTTTGCTGAGTGGATAAAAATCCTGTTGTTTCAAAAAGTTAGAAATTTCATTGCCATTTACTTTGCTACATGTAATTGTCCTGTGTTGTGTAATTCCCCCACCCCACCCCACCTTTTTTTTTTTTTTTTTTTTTTTTTTTTTTTTTTTTTTTTTTGCGGTAACAGAAGAAAGAAAACCAACAAATAGTAGCCTTTTGCTGATTCTCACATTCCAGGTACAAAATCTAATACTGGAGGATGACATTTTATTTTTATCAAGTGTATTGAACAAAAAAGTTCACTGCATGTAAAATAATTTGCTTTACATTCCTGTATATTTTAATGCCATGTATATCTATTAATATACTTATTTCTCATAACCAGTCCACAATATGAATATGAAATAAAAATATTATACCATTTTGTCACATATTAATGAGATAAATATATTGTTCATCTCCATTAGATGACAATTTCTGGCCTTGCTTTCCATTTTAATTTAAGAGTTCACCCTGAAATGTTCATTAACTAAAATTAAAAGAGATCAGCATTATCTCCAAGTATGAAGTAATCATACTAGAACCAATGGCTACATTGAAGTTGACTGTAACCCTGTGAAGGACCACTAGGGCAGTCTTTTGACCCATTCTCCCCAGTCATCTTCTGTGAAGTTCCAAGTTCTTCATGACCAGCAAGTGCTTGCTACCTAGCGGTAGGAAACTACTTCAGGAATAGCTAGTGAAAATAAGAAAAAGAGATAAAAGTTGGGTTGTATGAAGAATCCAGTGGAGACCGGAACAAAGGGGATACAGAGATAGGAACAGTGATGCAGATTTCTGGAGCAGAGGAGCCTACAGAAGGGCAAAGACCAAACTTGAAACAGAACAAGGACTGGGAATACAGGAGTCTGGAGACTCTGCTTGGGACACTGCGATTCCAATAGGCATTAGGCAGGAAGGCTATCGACAAGAGAGTATGGACCTTATCACACAGGGTCTAAAGCAGCCCTAATCCAAAGGGTATCTGTAGCTAATACATATTATTTCCCTGAGTGTGCACACAACGTTGCACCCGAAACTCGGCAGAACCTGGAGCTAATCCGTATTGTTTCCCCGCGTGTACACACGATGTTGGATCCGAAACTCACAGAACCCAGAGCTAATCCGTAAGGAATTGAGAGCTTTTGACATTCGGTTTTTCGGGGAAGTACAAGGGAGCCTTCGTATTCATTGCGCAGTGGTGGGTAGGGAGGGGAAGCAGGAGAGCTCTACATATCTCAAGCAGAAAATTCCAGCGAGGGGAAGGGATTGGCGAAAGGCAAACCGGATTGGCGGGGCTGGGTGAGAAAAGAAAGAGGAGGAGAAGGAGAGGAGGAGGGAAGAGGGAAGAGGGAGGCGATCTCTCTCTCCATCTCTCTCGCATTTTTCCTCCCCGACACATGCCACTCGGAGCTCTCGCCAACCGGGGCTTGCTGGGCTGCTGCCTTCCCTCCTCCAGTCCTCCAGTCCTCCTCCTCCTCCTCAGTCTCCTTGGCTGCCTTTCCTCCCGACTCCTTCCTCTCATCCTTGCCATCCACAGAAGCACCTTCTGCGATGCCGGCTTTTTGGGCGACGGGAGGGGACAAAGAAGGAAGAAGAGAGAGAGAGAGAAAGGGAGCCTTCGTATTCATTGCGCAATGGCCGCGCGGGCAAAATTCAGTTCGTTTCGGTATAGAACTGAATTTATTCTTACTTCGGTTACTTTTCCCTTACTTTTTACTTCGTGGCCAGCATTTGATAAGGTCCAAAGTCTAGAGCAGGAATCCTTTCAAACTACACAATTCTAGCACTGTGATTTCATTTTGATTGGCAGCCAATAGTAATCACATATCTGTTTTGACTTAGGGCATACTTCCCAGCAATATAAACACTCTAAATGAAGCCACAACCTGGAATAGTTTGGCTTTTTCATATTAAACATACACTCCAAGACTACATAAACTTCTGTGTTATACACACAGCCCTCCAAGCATAACAAGCAAAATATAAAATGAAATATACTAAAAGATGCTTATTGCCCTCTACCCTGAATCATACTCTAAGGCAGGGATGGGCAGCAATGACAGGTCTGAGGGCCAGTTTTCTGCCAACATGGACTGTCAAAAATACAGTATAAACAAGCAAACAAACAATTCAAATGGGCACTTCTGCCTTTGAGCCATAGTTGCTTTTCTTAAAAAAAAAAATTGTGACTCACAGGAGAGGTAATTCACTCTCCCCTTCCACACTTTTTCCCTGTAGAAGGATAGTCCAGAGACTTTGGAGGGGTTGAGGGTTGCAAAACCAGTCTGGGGCTGCATGATGACCAGGAGTGAGGTCATCAAACATATTACAATGTCAACTACAGTGGTACAGATTATGTAATTCAAACAAAAAACAGCAAATCTAACACACACAAAACACACACATACACACACAGAAGGATTCTTCCCTTTTGCCCTGAGAAATGGAGAAAAGCCAGACTCTAAGATCTAGGAACCCTACCAGAATCATTGCTTTCCATGTGAACTGTGGACTATGATGTGTCTTCTACCTATGAAAGGCCACCTCTTGCTCAATAACCTTTACAAAAAATATTTAAAATAGTCATTCTAGTGTACTATTACTATTACCATTTGCCCCTTAAAAATTAAGCATGTTAACAATCCATACAGTATATCCTTGCACAGTTCAGGAAATGTTGATATCTATGCTACACATAACAATTAAAGAGTAAAATAAAAATGAGAGGGAAAAGATATCATGATGTAGTCAAATTGTTCTTCAGTTGTATCACTGCAGGTGTGTGGAGGATTGTTCATGTATCTAGTTTTGCGTATGAACTTTTCATTTTCCTTAAGAGTACTCAGTGATTTAATCCTTCATCTGTGGCTCATAACAGTCACACCTCTAAAAGAAATTTAACAAGCTGTTTGTTTTGAAAGGCAACTAGAATAGGCTCATTGGATCAGTTACTGAATGGTAATCTAACCTATGTCAGTCTTGTTACTTTAACTGTTCTTTTCTAGGTGGAACTAAAAACTGGATGTAGGAGTAAATGAGTAGAAATGCTACTTGAACCCACATTTTTCAGATCAAATTTTCAGAATAATTTTCTCAGGCTCTCACACCCAGCTTTTTGAGAATATATTTGCCTACCCTCCTGAACAATAGCTTTTCAGTTAAGACAACCATGCAAATGTAAATAACAGCTAAATAAAACTTTAATAATGTGAGAAGGCTTTTAGCTAGAAGTATGAAAATGAAAAAAGGTCAGATTTTTTAATTACTGAGCTTATTATTCTCTTTAAATAACTAGCTGTGTGATCATACCTGCCATGTTGAAATGATCAGCAGGCAGATGGACCACCACATCCAAACCCTACCAAACTCACATTGACAGGGGAGAGTGAAGGAAGAGTAGTCTTTCCCTTTCCCCAGCTGTGTGTGAGTGATTTATACACACACACATATAATCAAGATCCACAATTGTTCTCTCAGTCTTCTATTCCCATCCTTTGGCTTAAGGTTAATATTTTTAAATTGGGCACAAATTTACTTCTATGGGTTTCAATAAAAGAGAATTAAGGGCGAAAAGGAATTTTGTTGGACTCATCAGTCCCAGAGTAAGCTGCATTGTTGCATTGTGGAAACTTTTTGTAAGAAAAGATGCACCTTGTCTTAAATGTGCTCACATTTCTGAGGTTTACAGGGCATTTGAGAAATAAAGTTTGTATAAACCTCACATATTTTAAAATGCAAACAGGTGATATGCATATCATTTTAAGAAAATATACAAAAACATGTTTTAGTCTATGGAGAAAAGTCACACAAAATAAGGAAATTGTGAGTGCCGGTACTGAAGCCTTGTGAGTTCAATCCTGCAGGGCTCCAGGTTGACTCAGCCTTCCATCCTTTCATAGGTGGGTAAAATGAGTACCCAGCTTGTTGGGCGCAACTGGCTAACATACTGTAAACTGCTTAGAGAGTGCTTAGCACTATAAAGTGGTATAGAAATAAAAGTGTTATTGCTATTGCTAATTTCATACACACAAAAATGTATCAGATGTGCAAGAATATAAGTTGTTAGAATATGGATGGGCTATGCAATCAAAGGTGAAATGTAGAGATGTGTGTGTGTAAATTTCCTCATGAGAACAGCATCTAGAGAAACAAAGTGAATCTAACACCATATGGCCAAGAAGACATAAACATGTACTTTCCCAAAGGTACAGCTCATAGACACAGACATTGTTATGAAAAACAAGAGATATCAAAAAGGTAAACATTGTTAGGTCATGAGAAAATAGTCACGTGGTGGATGATGGACAGCAAGAGGCTGGGTTAATATACATCATACAGGCATTATCCAATCAACATAAGGTTAACACCCAGAAGGTGGAGTATGGGAAGGGGCCTAGAGAAGCCTTTGTCTAGAATGTTTATTGTTCAAGATGTGAGCACGTGTGTGTGGCTGGCAGCAGTGGTTTCAACTGCAACAAGTTGGGATCTTAAGTTTTTTGGGATTGTTAAAGATGTAATCTTTCATGGCTGAACTGGACAAGTTCATCACAATGGATTTTACTTAGCTATCTTGTTTTTCTTTTATATGCATTAATAAACTATGCTTTTGGACTTTACAATGTGTCTTCTTGACTGAGGAAGACAGGATCCTGAAGAAGGGAAGCTGAGCCAGTTGATGGTAAGAGTTACAAAGTGGCTGTGGATCACAGCAGCCAGCTTGTCCTGCAGATTCTGCTGGGTGCCAAAGAGCATCACTGCAACACCCATCATCCACACACTGACATAAGTGCAATAAGAAAACAGAAAGTCTCTGACAAAATGCAAAGCAAGGACAGAATAAAATGAGGGTAGGAACTGGTAAATGAGAGAGAGATTGAAACAGAGTGGATTGTGTTGTTTTTTAAACAGTCCTAGAAGGGATTAATCAGTGTCAGCTCAAGAGCTGAGGTAAAGATTCTTCATTGAGGATATGTCTGGGGAACAGAAGGACTGTGGATTCTCTCTGCCATCCTCATCATAGAATCACAGAATCATAGAGTTGGAAGAGACCATAAGGGTCACCCAGTCCAACCCCTTGCCATGCAGGAATTCACAATCAAAGCACCTCGACAGATGGCCATCCAGCCTCTGTTTAAAGACCTCCAAAGGAGGAGCCTCTGCCACTCTCTGAGGCAGTGTGTTCCTCTGTCAAACAGCTCTTACTGTCAGAAAGTTTTTCTTAATGTTGAGGTGAAATCTCTTTTCCTGCATCCATTGTTCTGGGTCCTATTCTCTGGAGCAGCAGAGACAAGCTTGCTCCCTCCTCAATATGACATTTCTTCAAATACTTAAACAGGGCTGCATCTGAGGAAGTAGACTGAAGTCTACGAAAGCTCATGCTGCCAATTTATTTCTTTTAGTTAGTCTCAAAGGTGCTACAAGATCTCTCTACATACTGATTCTACAGACTAACATGACTATATCTTTGAATTCTCTCTGCATAAGGCATGGTTTCCAAAGCCTTCACCATTTTGGTCACCCTCCTCTCCCTTCCTGGCACATTCCTTTCTGCATTCTCCATTAAGCTAGAGAGGTTTCAGAAGGAAGAGAACGCAGAACTCCCTTGTTACTCTAAAGGCAAACTAGCTACACAAATTTTCTTGGGATGATTGAATGCAAGGGCCCATTTACCTACGCAGTTACATTGCTATGATCCTACTTTTAATGCATGGGTCCATCCCTGTAGAAAGTTGGAATATTAAAGGAGAAGCATTTAGATTTCTCTGCTAGAGTGCTCTAGTGCCTCATCAAGCCATATTCCAGGTTACTATATGGTGCAGACAAGGATGATAAAGTGGAATCATAGTGCTATAATTATGTAGTATGAAAAGATACCTCGTCTGAGAGTGGATTTGTTCCATGGGATGATTTATCTTCTTGCCTTTAGAGGGGGAGGTCTGACATATCCTTTGGACCTTCGGGTGCCTTATAAAGACTGCTTATATGCTTAGTGATGTAAATGTGGCATTATTAACTGCTAATAATTTTGCTAATCTGGCTGCACACAATCCTCTCTTCAGTTTACTCTAGTCATTTTTATTGTTCTAATTAAGATAATGTGCCTTTTGGAGCTATTTCAAAAATGTCAAATAAAATAATTGAAAATACTTTAAAATTAGAAGTGGCAGATATTTAAAGCACAGATTTTTGTTTGTTTATTTCTAAACAAATATGACAATGGAGAGCAGGTATTCTATGATATCAATTAGTGGATATTCACATGTTTATTACCTCTGTATGATCATGGCACTCATTCATCTTTATAGAGTTTTTACAGTATGTGAATGTACATATAGGGATCCATTTTTGCCTTTACTTATGGATGGTTGGTTTCCCCCTTCTCCATTAGGCCCTCCCAAATGCCACTACCACTAGCATTGGTTTGTTAAAAGATAAAGGTGAAGTTCCATATTTCACCATGCATATACCATAGCAGCTGAAGCTTCTGTACATTTTGGGTGCTGTTGTCACCTATTTCTTTAGTATGCACAAAACCATCAGTGTCATATTAACCTGGACTTCACTGAATGTATGCTTCACTGAATTTCATATTAATCTGGACTTCACTGAATGTATGCTTGGTAATTCAAATCTTCACATGCTAACAATTGAAAAATCTTGCTTGTTTCAACCAAAAGTACTTTGGAGGGTCTTTTGCTATGTACTCACAAATAAATAATTTACTAGAAAGACCTGGTATTGACTGAGGAAATAAAATAATAGGTTTTCATCTGGATCCTATAAACGTTTTGGAGGTTTGGTAGCTCCAAAGGCTTTATCAGCATTGTAGACCATGTTCTGGGTGTTAAGAAGCCTTTCCACTTATTTTATTATTTCTCTCTATCTGCGCAGAATTATCTACTTCACATTTCCTGTTTGTTTGTTTCTTTTTTTAATGCTCCTCTTACTGCAGTCACAGATGGATGTCAACTATTGGCTTCATGAAGGAATTTACCCACTGCACAATTTTCTTCAGTACAGCATTTCCTTCTCCTCTTCCTTCATTTCCTCCTCCTCTTCCTTCTTTTTCACCTATCACATAGTATTGGGTATTCTATCAGATTGGGTGCTACTGAGCATAGGCCAGCTCATTCCAAGTAGACCTGTGACTCACCATAAAACATCTTGAGGGATTAGTATGCAAGGCTCCAACCTATCTTGAAGGTTGGCATGCCTGTCTTGCACCTACATATTGTTGGGACATATGACGTGGGTATACCTAAATGAGTCCAACATACCTTCTCCAGCAGGCAAATTGGCCAGGCAGCCCAGTTCACGGTACTATGCTATGTCAAGGTTTTGTGTAATCTATAACCTGTGCATGGTGTGGGCAGTTTCTATCCAAATAATGATTTCAAGTATTACTGCTTCTTTCCCTCATGTCTCATCATTCTAGAACCTGGAAGTTACCTTTAAGAAGAATGAATCTAATAATATGCTGAATCCACCCATGACTGAACAGTAATAGAATGCTGTTTTTGGACTAATTTGAAAAATTTTAGAGCCTGAAGCTGATGAGCCAAGCATATAAAATCAGCTTGTGACTGAGATTACACATAAAATGTTATAAGACTTTTTGGAACTATGAGGAGGAAGACCTAAATCACAATTTATACATTACAGTTGGAGGTTGCAGATAGATATTGAAATTGTGATAGGAGTGATTAGGCCTATATGAAAAGGAAGTCTGATGTTAGTATTTCAGTATAAATGTTTTTAATATTTGGCTATGGAACTTCACTGAAGTTCAGATATCGCTAAGTTGTATAGCTAGTATGTTGTAGTGATTTGAGTGATGTACTATGACTCTAGAGACCAGAGTTCAAATTCCCGCTCAGTCATGGCTGACCTTGGGCAAGTCACACCCTCTTGGCTTCAGAGGTAAGCAAAGGCAAACATTCTCTAAAATCCCTATAACAGGTTCATTTTAGGATTTCTGTAAGTCAGAAATGACTTGAAGGCATACAACAACAACAATAGCTAAGTAAACATAAATTGAAACAAATAAACAAACACACAAACAAAATCTATTTATGGCTGAAACTAACAAAACACCATTGATTGCTATTGCAAAAATCCTGGCATAATTCCCAGAAGCCAGATACTCTTTTTCTTCAGTTTCAGTACTATGACTTAACAATTACAACAATAACAACAATTATTTATTACAGTCCAGAGACCCAGAAAAAATAAATTCAAAACATATAAATAAATTAAGAACATAAGGAACAATTGACCAAATCATACAGATAGAGCTTATTTTCCCCTAGTACAGAAGTTAGCTGTTCTGTCATCATGGCTGCCTCAGACAAAAAATTGAGGGGGTCTTAACTATTAAGGATAAACCAAGAATGTCTGGTACCAGTATGTAACATATATGACAGCACTTTCAAATAAAAGTATTCCTCTCCACTTTCATAACACATCTATGTGTAATATCTAACATTCTGTGAAGGTCAAAGATTTATATAGTTTTAAGGCAGATAATTCAAAGAATGTATGTGAGGTAAGTGGGCATTAACAATGTAAAAGGAGAGCCATAGATGTGCTATTATTAATTGAATACTCAACAAAATTAGACTGGTATCTAAGCAATAGAAAGAGCCTGTGTGGGTAAAAAAAAATGACAAACCATGCATAAAGTTAACTCCTTTGAACCAAAATGATTCTTCAGTTATAGCACCCCTTTTATAAGCAATATAATCCAGGATAGTCATTTCAGAGTTTGGGAGGGAGGATTTACCTGCTGCTGTCATTTATTTTGTGATAAGACTTGCTGTTACTGAAGCCTACTGATAAAATATGCTGTACAAATGATGAAACAGGTACATGTACAGGTAGAGACATTGTTCTGAAGTCATAGTAAATTGTTTGAGAATATTAATATCTCTAATAATTATCTTTGTTCCCTGATGATGGATGAAACTGATGCCCAAAGAGTTCTTCAAAGCAATTAGCATCTTCATAATTCTTTTTGTCATTGTTGAATAAAACTAAGACACCAGTCTGACACACACACATGCACACAAATACACACACACATATTTATTTATTGAATTTATATTCTACATTTCTCCCAAGATGGGATTCAAAGTTGCTTAGAATAATTTTTTTTAAAAAAGATTAACCTAAAACTTTGGTTTGTTGTTGTTGTGTACCTTCAAGTAATTTCTGAATTATAGGAATCCTAACACAAATCTTTCACAGGGTTTTCTTGGCAGGGTTTGTTCAGAGGAGGTTAACCATTGCCTTCCTCTGAGGCTAAAAGAGTGTGACTTGCCAAGATCACCCAGTGGGTTCCCATCTGAGCACTGATTCAAACTCTGGTCTCCAGAATCCAGTGCTCAAACCATTACACCACACTGGCCTCAAAAAACATCATTTTACAAAAGTTTTAAGTGTTATTTAAGAATTAAATAGTAATAATATTTAAGAAAATATGATTAAAAACAGTTACCAACACTCAAAACATCCTTACAGTCTTTCATAGTGAATCCCAAATATGGTACACATTAGCCTTTTTACATAGATATCTGGTAAATGGCCATCGAATGCAGAGGGGGAGAACAATAGGCTCTCTTTCAGTCACATTCATTGTACAATATGAAAACAACCCTATGTGTTTTCGTGGAGGAAGAAAAAGCCAGGCAAGCACAGCTTCATCATGTCTAGGCCAGTAACTGATGAAAATACCTCCCTTCATCACAACTGCCCTGCTGTGGCCTCAGAAGGAGATAACAGCAGCCAGCATCTGCTGGACATAATCTCATTCCCCACTGTTATCCCCTTTTCCTTGTGTGACTTTTTAGATTGCAAAGAAACTGTCAAATTAACAATTGTAAGTTTGAGAACGGTTGAGCTGTTGAAGTACAAAACAGCAGAATTCACCTGATGTGTTAACCAAAGGCAACATTTCCTGTTCACATCATTGTCATCTGTAACAAGGACATTCATATCATGGTGGACTACCCCTTTCCAAGACCTGTTCTTTGCCCTAGGGGAAAAGCCAGCCTTGTGTAGAAAAGCTGATGCTTTTGTAGGAATGCCCAAATAACCAATGACAAGGGTATCCTCCTTTCTCAAAAGCCTATAACTGAAGAGATAGGTAGGTAAAAGCTGATCTTATCTAGAGTGATCAGCTTTGGGCTGAATAATTTCACCTGACCTAGCTAGCATGCTGACTATTCTTCTTACAAAGTAACCTGTTGTCAGTGATAGATATGATGAAATCTTTCATACAAAATATACACTTGTGTTATACATGCACTTGCTGCCCAACTTTGCAATCATTGTAATGTATGTGATAATATCTTTTAGGTAAAGTGGGAGGCATGGTTTTTGTGAATGATTCTTAGCAGATACACACAAACATGGACTATCTGAATGGTTTGTGCTGGTTTACCAATAGCTACATTTTCTGAAATACAACTTTAATTTATAGGATTCTTAACAGATACAGTCACACATATTTAATGTAGAACAGTCCTGCTGGACAACTTCTGATTCTCCATCACTCTAAATCCCAAAATTATATCATGACAAGTCATGCACTAGAACAGGGGTAGGCAACCTTTCCCCTTTAAGGGCCGAGGACTTCAGCTCCCAGAAGCCTCAGCCATGTTGGCCAATAGTCCCATGTTGGCCAATAGCTCCTGGGATTCTGGGAGTTGAAGTCCCTCGGCCCTTAAAGGGGAAAGGTTGCCTATCCCTGCACTAGAAGACCCTTCTTGGTGACTTTCTCTTTAAAGGTGACTTTGGGGGGATGCAGACGGGCGGCCCTGAGCCACCCCAGGAAGTGGAGGATCAAGGCCAAGGCTGCTTGATGGCTTGGCCCTGATCCTCACTTTTGCTGCCTTGGAAAGGAGTGCCCCTTCCAGCATAGCGCATCAAAAAGACTGCACCAGAAGGACATCCTGATGCTGCGCACTGTGTGTAATGGCGCGTGGCATCAGGACGTCTTCGGGGAGGGGTTGAGGTGGCTGGCGTGCAGCTGCCCCTCCTCATCCCTGCCTCCAGGATGACCCAAAGGGCCCATCTGTAGAGGCCCTTTGTTACCTGGGTATATTGTAGGTTTTGAAATGCTGTTTTCAGAAAGTGGAACTGATCATCTCAGGGGCTTCATTATGAAGGGAAAATAGGGGTAGTGTGTGGGCCTTGGGAGTTTTTAGGAGGCAGCCTTTTGAAGCCTGGATGAGGACAAAATGTCTGCCAGACCTCCAGAATTTCTCAGTTGTGTGTAGAATTATTAAATGATCTGTTTACAAGGGTTTAGTTAATTTATAATGTTGCCACCTTTTAGGGATGTACTCACATATGTATTTTTAGTGATTAAATTGTCAATGGAAAATATAGTTTTGACTCAAAACTTCTTCATGCTTAAATCAGACACAATAAAATCAATACAACTGCAGTTTGTCATGGTTTAATCATTAAATCTTATTGACTGGCCTATCTTCAATATGACTGAGAGGTGGAACAGATGGACAAAATAAAGTGATTTCTAACCACTTTGAAGGTGGGGTGTTCAAATGACACATGCCACCAAAACAGGCAGAAACTGGACCAAAGCTGCACTTCAGTACTAAAAGCTGGAATAAATAGAACCCAGAATAGTGCAGCTCAAGGCTGAAGATGTGCATCTTTGCACCTGCATATAACTGTCCCAACATGAATGCGAGGCTGTGGCAAAACAAGGAAATGAAAGTGTATCAACCCCAAAGGATTTATTTACAACACACAAAAACCAGACAGTCCAATGGGAGCATGGGGTGAAGGAGTGAAGGACACATGTAGAGGGGGGCTCCATGATTGTGCTTTGCCAATGTATCACTCACACACCTATGCTCTGATGCTGTGTATGGGCAGAGCATTGTACTTGTGACTGTGTGGCCATTCAAAGGGGTCGCCATCCAAAAATATGGCATCTGGATGAATGTGGGAGGTACTTGGGGGGTTGTTGCTGGTGTGTTTGTGTGATGGTGCATATGTATGATTGGGAGGCAGAAAAAAAATTACCCAGTTGCACGGCTGGACACCACACCATGCAATTCAGCTGTGCCCATTCAGCCTGCCTTGGGAGTGGGTTATGCAGGCAACAGAGTTTTGACCTACTTTAGGAAAAAGCAGGATCCAGCCACTTTTTCCTACCTATCTGTACCAGGCCTTAATTGAACATACTGTCAGAGTGTCCTACAAGCTTTGCAAACCAGTGTTTTTTTTGTTTTTGTTTGTTTGTTTGTTTTTAACCAAACCCCTCATCATTTTTTTATCTATTTCTTTTTCTAAATTTCTTTCAACAACTAGCCCAGTAACACATATGATACTTCTATAAAATACAGAGGTGCTTTAAAAAAAATCTGTGCAGTTGGAATAACTGAACTGGTGACTAAAGTGATCCTCATTCTCATTTGATTAAGACCATAAGAGCACAACAATTTATTTTTCTTTTTACATAATGCCACTTCTTCCCTTATTTTCAGCAGCATTATTGCTTTGGGCACATGTCATTGAATAATTTAATCATGTACTATCAAAAGTTTATACTTAATTAGCAAGAAGTTCAACATTCTAAGTGAGGAAGAGAAAGGGCACACCACCAAAATAATAATTAAAAATGACTAAAAGCAAAGATTGTATTTTATGGTAATTGTTGGTATTATACAACAAATACCATGTGCTTATTGAAGCTGCAGCAGCAGTGCTGAACTCCACTGCCCATGGCTGCAGGAAGGCTACACTGCCATCATTAATTTCAAAGTACTGCTTTTCTCTTGTCAGCAAACTGATCAGCAGAGACTTGTACTTTGGCAGGAAGAGCTTCTGAAAGGATTTCAGCATTGTCTTCTCATCCAACTCCATAATTATACACTTGTGAAAACTTAGGAGCAAAATTGTTGTAGTACATTTCAATAAGCCATGGATTCTACTCAAATGCCACAAGTCACAGCTAGATTTTGTTTAAAATTCTGTATTTGTTTAAAAGCTTTTCTTTCTTTCTTTTTTTTACTTTATTTAGGATACACACTCAACAGGAAATAAAATTGTATGATGATCTCCTGTTTCTTCTATTAATGTTTGTATTTATTGACCATGTAATGTTGTTACCTGGAAACTGGAAGGTCACTAATAAAGCAGTACATGAAGGTGATTAATATATCATATTTATATTTATATTGCGGCAAGGTACAATTTTTATTCAAATTCAGTGTTTTAACATGATTTAAATGTTCTTATTTCAACTTAACAGAATCATTGATTCCTTTCCAAAAAACAATTTGGTCACAGAAGACTTGTAAAACTAAAAATACATTTTATTATTTGGTTTCCTTAAAACATTCACCTTATGGGAGGGAAACCACTGATTCACCCCAACATTTAATTTACTTTAAGGATGCATATTTAACTGAATGTATGGAATGAAAAGCAAAAGAATACAGAGATATACATGCACAGGCTCTCATATGACAGGGAACCCTGCATAACAGGGGTTATGAGAGCCTAAAGACAGGATCCAACAGTGTTTTGAATCCAGTTACAGAAGGATTTGCCTTTCTGTCCTACGGCTGCTGTGTGTGCATGTAACTTTAGGTAAGGCACTTTTGCTATCCCCATAGTGTAATTCACAATAGAAATGGCTTCCCAATAGCTTATTATTAGGATTGGCACAGCATTAGCTTGGAAAATGTAAAGAAGTAAAATCACATCCAGCACCTAGGAGTGTCCAAAGCATGTCACATAAATTTCACTACAGTTTTTCTTTTGTATATCAGCAAGTGTGGTGACTAGGTGTTTCTCAAGATATGATATGTGATGGGTTAGATTTTTTTACCCTTTCCTTAAAGTACAATGACATCATTGAGCTATATTACTACTGGATTAGCATATTTTCCTGAAAATTCATCAGAGACCAGCAGTCCAATGGCTCACAGACTGTGAACTTGTGAAGGTCCTTAGTGGTCATTATTTTTGTTTTCTTTATTTTCAACATTAAGCCTGCCTTTGCACTTTCTTCTTTAATCTTTCTTAGGACCTTATCAAACGCTGGCCACGAAGCGAAAAGTAACAGAAAAGTAACCGAAGTGAGAATAAATTCAGTTCTATACCGAAACGAACTGAATTTCGCCCTGGCGGCCATAGCGCAATGAATACGAAGGCTCCAAAGGGGATTTAGCGATCAGGCGCCGTGGGATGCAGTTCACGTGGGAAGAAGGAAAACACACACACACACACACATTTTCTTCTCTCTCTCTCTCTCTCTCTCTCCCTTCCCGCCACCCAAAAAGCCAGCGTCGCAGAAGGCGCTTCTGTGGATGGTAAGGATAGGATGAAGGAGTCGGGAGGAAAGGCAGCCGAGGGGACCGAGGAGGAGGAGGAGGGCTGGAGGACTGGAGGAGGGAAGGGGTGTTGGTGGGGAAAAATGCGAGAGAGATGGAGAGAGAGAGATCGCCTCCCTCTTCCCTCCTCCTCTCCTTCTCCTCCTCTTTCTCAATCCGGTTTGCCTTTCGCCAATCCCTTCCCCTCGCCGGGATTTTCTGCTTGGGAGAGCTCTCCCTGCTTCCCCGCCCCGCCCACCATTGCGCAATGAATACGAAGGCTCCGCTTGTACTTCCCCAACAAACCGAATGTCAAAATCTCCCTACTCGCTACGGATTAGCTTCGGGTTCTTTGGAGTTTCGGGGCAGCATCGTGTGTACACGCGGGGAAACAATACAGATTAGCTCCGTGTTCTAGGGCAGCGTCGTGTGTAAACACGGGGAAATAATATGTATTAGCTGCAGGTACCCTTTGGATTAGCTCTGCTCTAGACCCCATGTGATAAGGTCCTTAGTAGGTGTTCGAAGTCTCTGAGGTTTTATGCTAGTATTATGGTGTCATCTGTATATCTTAGATTGTTGATATTCTATCCTCCTATTTTCACTCCTCCTTCTGTGTCCAGGCCTGATTTTCTTATAATATGTTCTGCATACAAGTTGAACTTATAGAGTGAAAGGATATAGTCTTGTCTGACACCCTTTGCCAATTGGGAACCATTTTGTTTCTTTGTGTTCTGTTCTGACATTAGCCTTTTTGTCTGGAGTACAGATTCCTCCTCAGGACTATCAGATGTCTTTGCACACCCATATCTTTAAGGGCATTCCATAGTTTTTCATGATCTATGCAGTCAAAGGCTTTGCTATAGTCTATGAAACACATGCTGATTTTCTTTTGGAATTCTCTGGTTCTCTCCATTAGCCATCATATGTTTGCATTGTGATCCCTAGTGCCTCTTCCTTTCCTGAACCTCACTTGGACCTCTAGGATTTCTCTCTCCATGTATGGTTAGAGTCTATATTGCAGAATTTTGAGCATGATTTTGTTTGCGTGGGAGATCAGTGTTATGGTTCTATAGCGGCTGCAGTTTCTTGTGTCTCACTTTTTGTGGCTGGGGATGTATATTGATCACTTCCAATCTGTTGATCATCATTTTGTTTTCCATATCTGTTGACATATGTTGGTTAGCACTAGAGTTGACTCTGTCAATGTGGATTGCAGCAGTTCAATTGGAATATCATCTGTTCTGGTGATTTGTTTTTCGTTATTTCTCTTATTGCAGTTTCCACCTCACTTTTTAGAATGTGGGGTTCATCTTCATATGGCTCTACATTCGATGTGTCCTTCATTTTGTTATCTCTTTTTATAATGTCTTTTTCTTCCTTCTTGATCTTGAATTATGTTATATTTATTGTCATAGAGTGTCACAGTCCTTAGTTTGAATTTCCCTTAGATTTCCTGGATGTTATGAAATAGATCTCTTGTTCTTCTCTTTTTGTTGTTGTCTTATATTTCTCTGCATTGGTGGTTGTAATATTTTTTTTAAATCTTTCTGCACAAGCCATTGTACTATTGCATTCATAATTCTTAGTTTGATCCTATTCCCTCTTGGTTTTTTTCTCTTCTTTTCTTTATTGCTTGTAGTATTGTATCTGTCATCCATGGTTTTTTCCTTTTCTTTTTGTTTATTGAAAGTGCCTGTCTACATTCTTCTTTTATTAACATAGCCTAATATACATATTCTATTTTATTAACATTAAAATTATTTCTAACAACCGAAGATGATAAATTCTTGATCAATCCTCCTTGAATATGTATGGGAGCAAACCAATCAATTTTTGAAGGACATGGCGAGGTTTTTTCTTCTTCATTTCACCTGATTCCATATATGTTGCCTTTACAGTTAAGAAGGGATTTTGTTTAATCTGATATTTATTTATTTATTTATTTATTTATGTTCCTCTCATTGCCATTATAACATTCAATTTGAGGAAGTATCAGAGTTTTTGATAGGATACTTGGTGGCATATTTATGGGGCAAAGAACTCTGTGTGTGCGCGCACACACATGTACGCACGCATACACACACACACACACATTTTCAAATCATCTGTCAATTTATGGTGACCCATGACTTTCATATGGTTTTCTTAGGCAAGGAACACTCACAGGTGGGTTTGCCAATTCTTTTCTCTGCAATATGTCCTACAGCATATTGTGAGAGAATGACTAACAGGACTAACCCCATTAAAATTATAATATGAGAAACCAATAGTGCACTAGCTTGTCCATATGCCCCACTATGTTCAGTGCCCTTTTCTCACAGACAAGCAGGTATAGAATTGGAGCCTATTTTTCCCCCTCTGTGTCTTAAGGATTTAAAGATACCTGTGTTGGTAAGGTAATTTTGATTGGGTGGAGATTACATGTGACAAGAAATATGTTCTTTAATATACTTAAGTACATTTGGCTGTTAGTGGATGTTGTCACATCAGAAAAAACATACTTGTCCTCATTAGTGTGATACATGGAGCCTGTGCCCTGTGGCAAAGAGTTCTTTTTTTAAATATTATATGTGGCAGAAAACAGAAGCACCTACACATCTACTTCCCAATTTAGCTTGTATCATCTGGTTGCCTAAAAGAAAACTCACTATTCTCTTTGTATTCAGGAAAAGAGAAAATATGCTGGATACATAACAAACGTCTACAACAAAAGCAATTCATAAAAGGATTACAGAAAGAAAATTCCTTTTCCTATATAGTTTCCCTATTTCTTTTTCTTTTCTTTTCTTTTTTAATTCTTCTGTTATTGCATTTAATAATTATGCTGTAAAAATAGTATTGTTACCAAATACATTGATTCAAATATGTGGCATTTTAAACCATTTCAGTGGAATGTTTGTACAAAGGCATAAATACTAGTTGTATTTGAGTGCCTTGTATCCAAGTAGTGTTTGCTTTACTGTAACTTGATAGCTGATAGGGAACATACTGAAAAAATTAACAACTCTGTGCAATTTATCAGGGTTATGTTTGAAGAAGACCATCTTAACCTTTTTGCCAAGTACAAGATATTCCCAAAAATATATATACACATAAGACCTATCACCTGTTCAGCTATACAACATTATCATCTTTTATTTTATCCCTCTACAGAAAATCTGGAGAGCCTATCAGCTACTATATTCTCCTTACCTTTTACATACTGGATTTTTTTTTTTTTTTGGTAAATGAAAGCTGTCTCTCTCTTGTGACCACACCCCTTTTTCATGCAAAGTGTTTCATAAAAGGTCATGGGGTGAGGGTAATTCTCCTTTG
Organism: Phrynosoma blainvillii; assembly: GCA_026167975.1. Taxonomy (NCBI): domain Eukaryota; kingdom Metazoa; phylum Chordata; class Lepidosauria; order Squamata; family Phrynosomatidae; genus Phrynosoma; species Phrynosoma blainvillii. The sequence goes on from JANUYF010000003.1 coordinate 248,224,796, forward strand.
ACATTGTACATCTTGCAAAAGACAGTACTTGTGATATTTGCATCCAATTGTGGCTGGTCTGTCTCAGATCGTCTATCAAGGTTTCTGCATTTTTGATTTTCCCATGTATAAATAAATCAGCAAGTCTTTAAATACCACCCTTCTTCCAACCTTTAAATTGGCCTATTTTGTCTATGTCATAAAAATGAGGCGCAATAAGAATGGGCAGACAGGGGATGGTCTTGGAGCCAATATATAGATCCATTGTTTCCAAATAAGGAGTTATCAATAAATGTTTTTTTTTAATTTTCTTTTAAAACACTACATGTCTTAAGAGAGAAGAGCAATTTCAGTTCAGCCTTACTGTCCATCTCCATCTCCACAGATACTCAGTGAGCAGTGTCTACTTCCATTATTAATTGGGAGAGCTGGCTTAACTGGAATGCATGATAATACAATTTAATGTCTGGGATTGTTAAACACCCTGCTCCTCAATTGGTATACTTAACCGATTTGGGGAACCTAGGCCATTTTTATTAAATATAAAATCTGCAATCATTTTGTAAGAATTTAAATTTGGAAAGAGCTGGTGAGATAGGGATGGACTGAAATAGATAAAATAGATGCAGAGTGAGAAACATCTTTATAATAGCAATCCTCCCCAACAAAGAAAGGTTCAGATATTTCTTTGTTTTTAGTTTAGCCTTCATCCATTTAATAACAGGGTTGTAGTTCCTAGATATCAGTTGAGATAGGTTTTTTGTTATAAGAATACCTAAATACGGAAGTCCTAAGGGACATAATTGTAAACTGGTGGTATTTGCCAGTGCGATTTGGTCTGCAGCTGAGGTGTTTAAGTATATCAGTTTAGATTTTAGGAAGTTGATCTTAAGGCTGGAGTATTTTCCAAAAGAGTCTATTGTGTTCTTTATTTCAGGGAAAGATTTTTCAGGGTGTTGTACCACTAATAAAATGTCATCTGCGTATAGCATTATTTTGTGTTGGATCTTGTTAATGTGTGAACCTGTTATATTTGGATTTGATCTGATGTGTTCAGTCAGAGGTTTGATATAGATTCCAAATAGTTTGGGTGATAATGGGCAGCCTTCTTTGGTGTGTCTACATAAATTGAATTTCTTGGAGTCTATTCCATTTACTAACACTGTTGCTTCTGAGTGCTTCTAAAGGTGTTCTAAAACCAATATCAAGCTATTGCCAAATCCCATTTCTTTTAATATTCCAAACAAAAAATTCCATTCTACCCTGTCAAATGTCTTCAAAGTGTCCAAAGAAAAAAGGGCTACAGGCATTTTTGTTTGTGAAGAGTGATGTATTAAGTCAAGGACTCTACTTATTGAATCTGACATTTTCCTACCTGGCATGAAGCCTACCTGGATTGACATAGTCCAGAATAAATTTATTCAATCTAGTTTAATGATGGATGTGAATAGTTTGGCATCTTGATTTAGCAATGTGATTGGTCTGAATGCTGTGATGGGGGGGGGGGTTGTTTTGTGTTTTGGGAATGGGAATAATCCTTGTCATGTGCCAGCTGTTTGGGGAATGGCCTCCATTCATGATTTCATTAAAGAGTGTAAATAAAGAGGAACTGAAATCATCTATCAAAAATTTATAAAATTCACTAGAGAAGCCATCGGTACCTGGAGATTTAAATGATTTCAATTTAGTTATGGCTCTCTTTAACTCTTCCATTCTATTGGATTGTCTAGAAAGGAGCGATGCTATTCAGTGAGCTTTTTTTTTTTTAGTTTTATTTGCTGTAAATAATCCTGCACAGATGGATTATCTGTGATTTCAGATGTGTATAAGTTTTTTTTTTTAAATTTGTGGAATGCAGTAATGATATCTTTGGGAGAGCAGATCATTTTGCCATTGTCAGAGGTCAGTGATGTAATTATTATTTTTTTGTTCACTTTCCTCTTAACAGCTCTGGCTAACAAACAAGAGTTTTTGTTATTAAACTCAAAATAATATGCTCTAGTGTATTTCAATAAGACTTGGATTTTCCTCTTATCCAGTTCTGCTAGCTCTGCCTTCTTTCTTTAGTAGGGTGGCATATAATGGTTTGGGCCATTAGATATGATGTCTGTTTGCTGCAAGTGTTGAATCTCTGATATTTGTCTAGTCAGATCTCTTAATTTCTTTTTCCTCTGTCTCTTCTATACCATGTATATTCCTAGTAAGTACTGATAATTTCACATCTAGAGGTTGAAGTGCAAGAGCCCATTCTTTCTGAAGATTTCTTATCAGGTTCTCTTGAAGCTTTTCTAGAAGTTCAGGGAAAAGTAGATACGAAGTTGGAATGTGGTCTCCTCTCCTTCCTTTGCTCCCTCTGTTCAATCCACATGTCATGGCAGTTTCACTTAGTGAGTGTGATTCTTCTGGCAGGATTTTATATTCTTGAGCCAGGGGGTAAAATCATGAAATTAATTGATCTGTGAAGCATTTTGTTTCTTCCATCAGGTATGCTGTTCTGAGATGCAATCTCTCCTTAATTAAACCCCAATAGTAAAAAAATTGTTGAGATCCAGTCCTGCCCTTTCTTTAAGCAGCTGCCATGTTGGTTTGGCTAGCCAGTCCCCACCCCCCCACACACACACTACAAGCTTTATTTATTAAACAAATATTTGGCACTTTCTGATGTCTTTAGTGAGACTGACAGACGTGGCAATATGTAGCAAAGCAACTACTTGGCAATCCACCAAAGGGAATCTTGTTCAAAGGAACAGAAGCATTGCAAAGATAATCCCTGATTTAGGTTTTAACAGGTTGGCATCTCAGCATTCTCCATTGTAGGAGCTTTTATTTTGCTGATTTCAGCATAGAAGCCCTGGAAACTGGGCCATGAGTACACATCAACACACAGTGCCATTTCCAAGATCTTAGAACAATATTTCTATAGATACAGTTTCTCTCTCTTTTCTTTTCTTTTCTCTCTGCCCCCCTCTCTCTGTCTTTATGTGTGTATGAAATCTGTGCCATTAAAAGCTAGTTAGTATAGCAGAGGACAAAGTTTGCACAATCTGCTGATAACATTAACTAAGCTGTGGAGCTGAAGAAAATTCTGTATGCAACTAATGTTAAGAGTGCAGGACTAGTCATAAAAAAAAAAACTTCTTCCTTTCAAAAATCATACAAAGTAATTTAGCAAAGCAAAACTTCTCCTGTGCGATAGTGGTATATTTTCTGCTGGTCTCCAAAGTGTTTTTGATATTTGCAAGGATGATTTTTTTTCCAGAGTTCTTAAGATGTATATGTATTATTGCCAAACTATCATAGCTGCTGATTTGTTACATCATCTAAAATTTAGAACCATTGGATCAGGCTTTTCAATCACTTCAGTCTGTCAGTCTGTCTGTGGTTGTTCTGCAAATGTGAGCTGCTTTACAATGGAAAAAGTGTATAGACATGCAATTTTGACAATTTTGTTGCTGCTGCAAGAAAGTCTTCAGATGGTTTGAGGTTTTCTTTTTTTATTTATTTATATAAATTATATACTTTTACATCTTAGTCTTTTTTTTTTATAAACAAAATCCCCTAAATATCCCCTCTGTGCACCCCACCCCCGGAGCCATTTCCATCTTTATACTCCATCCAAAATCTTAACTCCTCCCGTGGAGGCAGTTTCCCATCTTCCTTTCTTAATACATTTTCAATAAAATTTTTCCATATTTCATCAAAATCATTTCTTTTCAATAATCCTTTTTTCACTTTCAATCTACATGTTAATTTATCATTAATTGCTATCTTCCAAACTTCCTTATACCAATCCTCCAATTTCACATTTATTTTTGTTTTCCAATTTCTTGCTATAATTAATCTCGCAGCAGTAAACAAATTTGTTACAAGATTTTTTTCCTCCTTCCATTCTACTTCATTGTATATTGATAACAATGCTATATTCGGTTTTCTATCTATCTTTATATTCATAACCTTTTCTATCTCTAATATTACTATTTCCCAGAATTTTTGTACATATTTACATTGCCACCACATATGTAGATATGACCCTACTTCCTGACAACCTCTCCAACAATATTTTGAATTTTCTTTATTTATATTATGTAATCTCAGTGGTGTCAAATACCACTTTCAAATCAGTTTATAATAATTTTCCTTAATTCGCACCGATAAATTTTTCAAATGTCTTTGTTCCCAAATCTTATTCCATTCATTATCAGAAATTTTACATTTCAATTCATCTTCCCATATTTCTTTTAAAATTATTTGATCTAATTTTTCCCTTTTATTATCCATTAATATTTTATAAATTTTGCTAGTTATGCCTTTCATATTTTCATTTTCCTCCATTCCTTTTTTTTCTGAACTATTTGTTCAAATTGTGTATATTTTCCTTTTTCTATATTTTTTTCTTCCAGTTCTTAAACCATTGTTCTATTTGCATAAAATGTAACCAAGACATGTTTATCCCCCTAAATTTTTCTTTTATATTTTCTTTTCCTATCTTTAATTCTATCCAATTTTCTATTTTATCTATTTTTCTTTCCTTTAATTCTTTATCTAACAAATCTTTTAAGTTTTTTGGGAAATATTTTTCCATTATTATTGGTGTTATTAATGGATTTTCATTCATTAATCTTTTTTATATTTATTCCAAATTTCTAATATATTTTCCATAAATGGATTTCCAATTTCTTTAATTTCTTTCCAACTAATTTCTTTAAAAAAGATTTTCTCTATTTTCATATCTATCTCTTTTTCCCCCATTTCTAACCAATCTAAATCTGGTACGTCCAGCATTCCTTCTATTACATATCTTAAGTGGTTAGCTTCATAATATCCTTTTATATTAGGGAGGCCTAACCCTCCTTTTTTCTGAGACTCATACCAAAATTGTTTATTTAATCTACTTCTTTTCCCTCCATTACAATATACGTTTAGTAACTGTTGCCATTTACTTAATTCTACTTCTGATATTTTTAGTGGTATCATTCTAAATAGGAAATTTAATTTTGGTAAAATTTTCATTTTAACTAATGCTATTCTTCCAAACCATGATAATAGAATTTTCTTATATTCTACTATTTTTTTTTCAACTTCTCTCCGTAATATTAAGAAATTTTTCTCTTCCATTTCTTTTAAATCTTTTGTTATATTAATTCCTAAATATTTTATATTACTTTTTATTCTTATCCCTAACTCTTTTTGCTTCATAAGCTCTGATTCTTCCTTTTTTGTATAATTAAATAGCATCATTTCTGTTTTATTCCAATTAATTTGAAGTCCTGTTATCTCACCAAATAAATTCAAATGTTCCTTAATTTCTCCTATTTTATCCTTTAAGTCTTTAATAGTTAATAGTGTATCATCAGCAAATAAGCTAATTTTGTTTTTTCCAATCCTATTCCTTCCAAACTACTATCCTTCCTTATAACATTCGCTAACATTTCTATAACCATTGCAAATAATATTGGTGACAACGGGCATCCTTGCCTTGTACCTCTCGTTACTTTTATTTCCTTTGTAATTACATCATTAACTATTACTTTTATTGAGTTATCACAATATAATTGATCTATTAGTCCCCTCATTTTTTCTCCCATTCCAAACTTTTTCATAATTATTTTTAATGTTGGCCATTCCACACAGTCAAAAGCTTTAAATATATCTAATGCTAAAATTCCTGCTTTTAATTTTTCCCTCCCAATTACATGTATTTTACTCAAAACTCTTCCTACTAAATTAGACATTTGTCTTCCCTTCACAAAACCACATTGATCTTTTCCTATATATTTATACACACATTTATTCATTCTGTTTGCTATTATTGCTGTTAATATCTTTGCATCCTGATTTATTAATGATATAGGTCTATATGACCCTGGATCAGTTGGATCTTTATCTACTTTTGGTACTAATATTACTAATGATTGAGACCATGATAAAGGAATTTTCTCTCGTAATATTCCATTATATAATTCTAACAACTTTGGAATTAATATTTTTTTCAAACACTTTATAATATTCAGGTCCCAAACCATCCATTCCTGGACTTTTGCCATTTTTTAATTTTCTAATTACTTCCATTATCTCTTCCTTTTCAATGGGTTTTTCCAATAGTTCTTTATCTTCTTCCATTATTGTTTGTCCCCAATTTTCTTCTACATAATTTTCTATTTTATCTATTGGATTTTTTCCTGCTTGATATAATTCTTTATAAAATTCTTCAAAATTTTTTATTTTTCTTTCATCATTCTACACATCATCCCAGATCTATCCTTCACTATATTTATCATACTTTCCATTTTCTTTTTCTGTGTGGCCCTGGCCAACATTTTTGAATTTTTATTGCTATATTCAAAATATTCCCTTCTTAAATAAATCAAATTTTCCTGTACTTCATCTATCTCTATCTTTTGCAATTCCTCCCTTTTTGCCCTCAATTCTACATAAATCTGTTTATTTCTATTAACTATATATTTATACTCTAATTGTTCTATATCTGTTTCTAATTTTTTTCCTTTCTTTCTGTCTTTTTCGAAGGTTATATGCTTCTTTCATACATATTCCTCTTGTTACTGCCTTCATCATGTCCCATAACAATCCTTTTGTCACTTCTTTATTGTTTATATCCCATGTTTCTTGCCATTCCTTTTCAATTTTGTTTACTATGTCTTTATAATTCAATATCTTAGTATTTAACCTCCACCTCTTTATTTGTTCATAATCTTTCTTAATAATAAATTCTGCACTCACCAAGGCATGGTCACTTACTTTTATACTTAGTATTTCACTGTCTAAAACTTTAGTTATCATATTTTTTGAGACAAAAATGTAATCTATTCTAGTATATGTTTTATGTACAGCAGAATAATATGTATATTTCTTTTCATCCCCTTTTACTAGTCTCCAGATATCTTTAAATTCCCTTTTATTCATTATTTTATTTAAGTTTGTTATATTTCTATGTTTATCCTTTACTGAGGGGTTAGATTTATCTTTAATCTTATCCATTTGCATGTTGAAGTCTCCTGCTATAATTACGTATTGCTTTTGTATTCTTTCCACTTTCTTTAACACTCTTTCATAAAACTCTTCTTGTTTTTCATCTGGTGCATATACATTCACAAGTATATAATTATCTTCCCCTAGTTCTCCCTGTATTATTATATATCTTCCTTCATCATCTTTTATTACTTTATTTATTACAAAATTACATTTTTTTGCAATTATTATTGCTACCCCTTTTGATTTTGAATTTCCAAATGCTTTCTCATAGTTCTTTGTCCAATTCAGTTTCAGTTCATTTTCCCCCTCTTTCCGTTGGTGTGTTTCTTGAATAAAAATAATATCTGCCGAATCTCTTCATAATAAAGCTTCAATCCTTCTTCTTTTAATCACTGATCCAAGACCTTTGGTATTTAAAGTTGAAATTTTCAATTTATCTACCATAATACCATTTATTTATTTCTCTAATGGCTCCATTTTGTGCAAACCCTATCCCTTCCCTTCTCCCTCTATTTCCCCTCCCTTCCTTCCCCAAGTCCCATTTACCTCTCCACTTCTTCTTGCTAGAGCGCATTGCTCTAGCCCCGGTCGCCGAAGCTACCCCTGTGGAGAGGGGTGACGAAGACATCCCAAGGCCCAAAGAAACCGCCCACCCCCCGAGTTCTCATAAAAACAATAAATTTAACTTTGTGCTTGATTGCAGTAATTTCTCTTTTCATCTATGGAAGTTCGCTTCCTCCACATGCTCCCAATAATTCTTCTCCTCCAAGTACTCCAACCTGGACGACAACTCCACTTCCTTTAGGTTTTTTAGACTCTCCAGTTGTTCCTTCTTCTTCTTTATATATCCCGAGATCTTTCAACAATTGTATTCCTTGTTCTACTGAATCGAGCCTATATCTTTTTCCTGCTTTTTGAAATTTCAGGAATATAGGATGTCCCCAAGTGTAATAAATTCCCGCTCTCCTCAACACAGTAGTACATGGTTTCATTGCTCTTCTCCACATTTTCGTTTGAAAACAATAGTCGTTATAAATTTCTACACTGACATCTTCAAATTTTAATTTTTCTGGATTCTTCCTCACCATATTCATCAGTCCTTCCTTTTTGTTGTAGTTAATTACTCTTACTATTACATCTTGTGGTGTCATCTTATTCGTCACTGGTCCAATGCGGTGAATTCTTTCAAAGTCTGATTCAGTCCAATTTAAAGATGGAGAGATTTCTTGTAACCATTTCAAAATTTTTGATTGCAAATCATATTTTCTATCTCTTTTCTCCGACTCTGGCATATTCTTGATAACAAAATTGGTTCTTCTTTGATAATCCTGCAGATATATAAGTTTTTTGTCCATTTCGGACAATTTGACTCTATTGGTTTCAATTTCTCTTTGTTGTCTCCCTTGTATGATCTTGCTTTCCTTGTTATCAGATTTTAATGTTTGCACATCCTCTTGTATTTGTTTTATATTTCTTTGTATTTCCATAAACTTTTCATCTGAACTTTTCCTTTCAAGTTGCATTTGTAGTTGAAATTGCTTTGTCATAGCCTCTCTTTCATTTCGTATTGTTGTTAAAAAGGTTTGCTTCTCCGCTTCTCTTGCTTGTAATATTTCATTTTTCTGTCTTTCCAGAAAATCATTCATCTCTTTACGTCTCGTTTCATTCTCCTGCTTCATAATTTCTGTAATCATACTCCTCATTTGTTCACAATCCATCATTCCTGCTTTTACTCCTGTTCCTGGATCTGTACTTTCTTGTTGTTGTTTTTTATCTTTCCCCTTTCCTTCTTCCTGCTTCTCTGGGAGTGAACTTGCAGGAGCAGCCATTTTTTTAGGGGGGCTTCTTAACATTTCTGTTTGTTCAGTCTGTTCCAATCTAGAGAGCCTTCCGAATGCTCTATCTGAAGGTTTATCTTTCTCAGATTGTCTTAAACCTCTCTTCCAAAGCTAATATTTTTGGTCTTTTTGACATGTACACGTATTTAATATTTACTCCGTTTTATTCACCTCCCAGTTCCTCCCTTTTAAGCAATTAACAGTAGACAGTGCTTTTATCGTCTTTTATCTCCTCTCGTTCAAGCTTCTGACCAATTATGATTTGTGGGTTAATTCCATTCCACTTTAAAGCAGTTACAAAGCTAAATTCCTTATCTCAAAGTTCATTTCTAACAGCCTCTAGCTGCCTCGTTTGACTCTCATTTGTCTTTTTTAATGGCGGACAGGCTTCCTCCGTGATTCTCCGTCCCACACAAAACGAAAGTAAGTTATTTTAAGTCTGCTCTTAAGATAATAATGAATTTTTTTTTTACCTTTTATGTTCCTTGTATCTTCTTGTTATGGATTCATCTCAAAGAGTCCACATTTCTCTCTTTGGGAGGTTTTTTTTACTGCAATTGTCTATTTCCGAGCACTCCGAAAGCCAAGGCAGCTCTTACCCGGCCATTGTTCAGGCCCCGCCCCCCTGGTTTGAGGTTTTCAAAGACTATCTTGTGCAGTTTTTTCTGCACAAGTCTTTTGTCCACAGAAAACAACATTTTATATTCAGGAAACATTTCTGCAAAGAAAACAGCATTTCTATGCAGAAAATGCACATTTCTGTGCAAATAAAAATACAAATTCTATACAGAATTAGTTCAGATCTGCAAAGATTCTTTTCATTCCAGGTTTGTTCTCATCATTATTTCCCAAAACTCAGTTTTTGAATAGTTTTAATACTCTTTCCACCCCTAAAAGTAACTAGCTTTGCCTAGAGACATTTTACAAAGAGTTTAGAAACATCAATGGGAATTTAAAAAATCCCACCATTTCTAGTAATGGAAAGAATATTTGAAAATATTTCAAAACTGGTTGAAAAACATTTTTTAGTGTTTAGAAACCTTGATGAGGATAATTCCAGACTGATAAGAATCTTAATAATTTGGGACTTATTCTGTGTGAATTTCACACATGGTTGTTTTGGGCAGAAAACAGCATTTTGTGTCCAAGAAACAGCATTTTCAGTGCAACCAATATTATGTATTGAAATATTTTTCCATAAAAAAAAGGTGTTTCCTGCCTAGAAAATGTTGTTTTCTGTATGAAACAGTTATGTGCAATATTTGCGCAAAATAAGTCTTAATTTTTTGAAAACTTTCCAAAATTTTGTGGCTTTCTAAAACCTCCTCATAGGGAAGAAAATTATTGAAATTAGTTACTGCTACCTTTGAGAAGAAACTTAGTGAAGCCTAATTGCACCCCTGTATTCCAGTTAAGCAACAAATCGAGCATTTATTTTTTTCCTTCCCAGTTGCTATTCCATCACCCTGCCTTCAAGTCACCTGTTGGTTTATAACAACCCCAGGGATTTGTAGGGTTTTTTAAGCAAGGAAGGCACCAAATCCCATGTACCTAGTTGATTAGTTCCATACTATCAAAAAATAACACTTCAATGATGTAATTAGCCTGGGTAGTAAGTAAAATAAAATCTCCAGATTTTGTATTAGTTGTGTGCCTGTACATATGAGCCCATTCAGTTCTCTGGCAATTCTATGTAAATGATATTATATAACTTGATTCATATAATTCATACCAGGGGAACTTCTGCCAAACTGGCCAATCTGCACTCCTTGTTAAAAAGATGAAAATGTACAGTGTGTCAACTTGGCAAAATAATTCATTACACTGGATAAAGTGTATTGTTGTTGTTTGTTTGTTTGTTTGTTGTCAATGATGCTGCTGTTTGCATGTTGTCATGTAACTAAAAGCAGACGATACAAGAAAACAGATTACAAACAAGTTAAAGAATACTAGTCTTAATGATCAATAAAGAGTTTTTTAAAAGTCCATGTCTATGTATTGTCCATCTGTGCTTTTCCTCTGTTGTTCTAAAATGCTGAAAGAGATACCATGAAAATTGACATGGCTACTATGAGGAACCTGCAGGTGTGGATCCTAGGGTTATTTTGCTTTTAAAACAGTTAAATGAGCTTTAGTTAATTTAAACCAATTACCATCTTCAGTCACTAGATGTCAGACCTTGCCTAAGCAGGAAAAAAGTTGGAGGTAGGCCTGAGATATCCATTTATCCATAAGGCACTAAGCTCCAATATGCTTTCCTCTGCAAAATTACCAATTTTTTTCAACAACTAATCCTGAGTACTCACATAGCCCAGCACGAATACTTGCAATATACCTTTTCTCATATGGATAAAGACTGAATAAGACAGCTGTCTCACATGGCAGGGAACAAAATATCTCAGACAAGACCGGCATATAAATTGCTTCATTCTATGACATCATAAATGGAGCTCTCACTCAGAACACCTTGTCGTAATAATGATTTAAATAAAAGCTTATTTAATTTTGGTACCTGAGCTTTGAATATCCTTTGCTAAAATGATTAATAAAATAAGCTCCTAGTTAGAGAGGCCTGGTAAATACATTGACTTTTGGAGGGCTTTGGGGGCAGCAAGCCTCCATCTGTTTGCTACACAGGCTCAACAAAAACAGACTGAGGAATGCATAATTTACCTAATTTTTTTCTACCAGAAGCACTGATCTCCTAAGGCAATCCTTGCTTGTGAATAAATCCTTTTGAATTCAAAGTTCATATTGAACTTTGTTTTTTCTGATTAAAAAAAATACACATAGCTATAAAGGTTTCTTTTTGAAAGCTTACATTTAGTTGAATTACATGTACCTGATATATTGACAAGTTTGATGTACATGTTGTTCCACCTCTCAAAACATGCTGTCCCCTGGCTCTAAACTGCATATTTTCCATAGATTGAGGTCTCTTTGCTTTAACAGATTACTCTTTTGTGATATAAATTGCAAGAAGGTGAGTGTGATTTGGTACCAATACTAGGATCCAGGTTTCAAATGAGAGTAAAACAGAATGAGAGACATAACCACTAGGTGCATACATAAAATACAGTTTGCTTTGGCTTCAGGTGCTGGATAATCTGTATGCTTGTTTTTACCCAGGCTGTCCAGAGCAGCCAAATAGGATGGAGTAATCTAGTCCTACACATATCTCATTTATGTTGTACAGTGCAGTAGATAATGCCTGAAGCTTATATCTTGCACATCCTAGGTTTGCTATAGGCTACAAATGTGGCAATGTGTTAATATTTCTTCAAATCAGAGCAATATTTAAATACAAGTGTACAATAAATCAATCAGCTTTGTAATCCACGGGTAGGTCTGTGGTTGGGATGATGTATTCTATATATTAAAGCTTCCTGAATTACATTTGGATCTAAATTAGGGTTATAAATCTTTGATATTCTTTGCTTGTTCTGGTTTCCCTCAAGTCATTTTCCATAAGTGCATAGTTAAAGTGATTATCTCTTATTTATTGCATTTGGAGGATTTTTGAATAAGTAAGCATTCCAGCTGTTTCAAAAATGTGCCGTCACCTGCAGTTTCCTTCTTGTTAGCCCTAAACCGTTTCCTTCTCTGCATAGATCCCTGCCACTAACATTATTAATAATAAAAAAGTTTAGTAAGTATTGAGCTTGAAAGGTTGTGTTATAACCTGGCAGGCTAGCAATTTCTTTCAGACAGACAGCAAGTACAAATGTATTTACCACAGTTCTCATTCAGAACTGTAAGTTGAACTTTAAAGGCAACTATTGTAATCTAAATGTTGATGTCATGTCAGGAGCGATGAATCAGAGAAGAGGTGTTTAATCTTTCCTGGATGATGCACTTATCAGTGGCTTTTCTCAGGCAGTTCAAACTGGTAGCAGCAGTCATTTTGGTGCAGTATAAATATTAAGCACCAGAATTTTCTTTTTTTACGTTGTGCTAAGATAACAAAATAAGGGAATCTCTATAAACTTGCAGGCTCAAGTTAACAGTTCATCTGTACATGTGTTATATACTTGCTTCCCTTCTGCTTCTCACCATGATGTTGCCTTGTGATGGTGAAAAATATGTCTTATTTCATTGAAAGTCTTAGAGAAACAGTAGTAAAATAAATCCTGCACTAGGATACATCAGATAAAGAAGAAGCATTAATATACATTTTTTATTATGAGGAAGCAGAGCAAAGCTGGGATATAATTTGGGGAGGAATTTGAATTAATATCTAAAACAAGTAGGACCCAATACCACTTGGTGCAATATTTCCTGTGGCCTTTGGCACAGGGTAAATCCTGGCTCTAGGAACCATTCTAATTTTTCCCCCTCTAACTACATTGACCATATGGGTTGCTACCTCACATCAAAGAAATCTTATGTTTAGCTTCCTAACCTGGTTGCAAAGCTCTCACCTCTGGGCTATTTATTTATTTTCATATTTTCATCCAACTGACAGATGATTGTGACGTCAATTAATACATATATTATTGACTGACAAAGTCAATATGGTTTCCATATTTTAAAGGGTTTTTTTAAAAAAAGAAAATGAAATAAAGAATATCTAGTAAGATGTCAGGGATGATGGGAGTTGTAGCTCTTCACCTCTGGCTCTAACTCACCACCTTGTTATGCAGCACAGCTGACCAGCTTTGATCAGTGGTTGATGCTTCTTTCCCAAGCAGCAGAGTTTCAGAGAATAGGCTGAAGACCCTGACAAACTCTCCAAGCCTTCTCTCTCTTCTTCCTGAGATGTCTCCAAACTTCTCCAGGATTCTTCTGGTTCTTGTATCTTCCCTCAAGACACCAGACAACTCAGTAGTCTTATATAAAAGATCTACTTTATTCTACTATATACATAAATACTATATGCCCTACAAATCACAATCTCTACACTTCACAATATCTCCAAAACTACTCCACAATACACCACACTATGCATTGGCAAACATTGCACTTATAGCCATTGTTAGTCACCACCCACTAGTCAGTTTCCACCCAGTAGGCGTGTACATTCATTTTGATTGGTTTACATAGATCATCACATACTTAAGACCAACCCAAGTATTTCATCATTTTACCTTGACTACTTAATGAATCTCAGATGTTTGCAATCTACAACAGGTGTTTTCAATATACACTCTATAATTTTGTCCTTGTCTCTCAAGGCTTCCAAATTACATTATCCTTTTCACCTGTGTAGCCTCATGATTGCTCCTGCTTAATCACTGTGACTTTCACATACACATTTTATTTCTATTACTGTAAGTCCCATGTTGCATTTTCCTTAACAATCCCCTCCGAAATAAAATATTGTATGTGTCTTATAATGTCATTCCAACCATTTGTGTCAGTCTTTCATGTTTTTCCGCCGTCAGTGCTTTTGTGAACAAATCTGCTATGTTGTGTTGTGTTTCTATATATCTCAGTTCTATTTCACCCTTCTGAACCATGTCTCGCACATTTTGATATCTTACTCCAACATATTTTGTTCTGTTCTTCAAATTTTCAGCTTCAGCCATTGCTATGCATGACTGTGAATCTTCCAGAATTTCCACTGGTATCTTGAAACTTTCATTTAAATCATTTAACAATTGCTCAACCCACTGTACCTCATTCATTATCTCATTCAAAGCTGCGAATTCTGCTTCAGTCGTACTTAACGCTACATTAGTTTGTTTTCTGCTTCTCCAGACTATTGGACTTTCACTGTACTTAATTATCATTCCTGTAACTGACTTCTTGTCTCCTAATTCTGATGCAAAAGAACTATCCACATAACAATCTAAATCTGAACTACTGTTTCTAATTACCAATTTCTTATCTAAAGTTCCTTTCAAATATCTTAATAAGTGTTTTACTGCTGTCCAATCTTCAATTTTTGGATCATTAACCCTTCTGGACAATACATTTACAGCATATGAAATGTCTGGTCTGGTGTGGCAAGATATGAATTGTAAAGATCCTATTATGCTCCTGAATAAAGTATTTTCTTCAAAATCTCTAGTTGTTTTTTCAGATACAAAACCAATTGTCATTGGAGCTCTTACTATTTTATCATTTTGTAATCCACACTTTTCAATCAAATTTTCAATTTTCTTTCTCTGGCTTAACAAACAATGTCCTTCTTCTGTCCATTCAACACCAATACCTAAATAAGACTTTAATAAACCTAGATCCTTTAAGACAAACTTTTCAGACAATTCTCTTTTTACTGATTCAATTTCCTGTTTTGACTTTGCTGCCACGCACAAATCATCTACATAAATTACTAACACTATGTCTCCTTTTGTATAGACACAAGCATCTGCAATGCTCCTTTTGTAACCTAGTTTAGCTAACTCTTCATTAATGCACAAATTCCATGCTCTGGCACTTTGTTTTAATCCATACAATGCTTTTTTCAATTTATAAACTTTCTGACTACTATTTTCTTCAAAACCTTGTGGCTGCTCCATAAATATCTCTTCATCTAAACTAGCATTCAAGTAGGCTGTTTCAAAGTCAAAATGCTCTACAACTAAACTTCTTTTTGCTGCTACAGCCAGAACCATTCTCAGACTTTCTGGCTTTGCAGTTGGAGAATATGTCTTATCATAGTTCTCATACTGCTGTTGTGCAAAACCCTTAGCTACTAACCTTGCTTTATACTTAATACTTCCATCTGGCATTTCTTTCTTTTTGTATACCCACTTACAACCAATTACTTTCTTGTCCTTGGGTCTGTCAACAACTTCAAAAACATCTTTATTTACCAGACAACCAAACTCATCATCCATTGCATCAATCCATCTTTCCTGTTCTTCTCTAGACAAACTTTCCAACTCTTCAAAACTTTCAGGCTCTTCCACTGCTAAACAAGCTCTTGCATTTGTCACAACAAACCTATCTGGAGGCTTTCTAACTCTGTGACTGCGTCTGGGAATAAACTCTGCTGATCTGCCTCTTTCATCCTCACTTTCTGTACTGGAAGTTGTAGTTCTATGACTAAATCTCTTGTCTTCAGTCATTCTAGTAGTAATGGGTCTAGATTGTGTCTCATTACCAGAAGAACTATCACTGCTGCTAGTGGATGCTTCTGGCTTAACTGAAACCCCTCCGTTTCCTGAAGTTGGTTCAATTTGTGTTTCTGGCTCATTTGAACTTCCTAACCTCAAGAAAACTTCTTTATTGGCATGCAGTTTGTCCCAACCAGCATGGCTCTCAAAATTTGCAGACCTAGAATACTGCACTTCTTTTCCACCCAAATGAAACTTGTAGCTATTTCCAGAATAACCCAAAAACCTAAGCCTTCTACTTTTGGGTTCTCCTTTCTTCCTGAAACAAGCTGGAATGTAAACATAAGCAAACTGTCCAAAGACTCTCAAATACTTGTAATTTGGCACTCTCCCATACAATACCCTGTAGGGAATGTCTTCAATTTCTGAATGATACAGTCTGTTACTAATATGTACTGCTGTCAAAGTTGCTTCTGCCCAAAAGCTATCTTTGACTCCTGCATCTGCCATCAAACAAGCAGTTATTCTTTTTATATCTTGTATTTTTTTCTCCGCTAAACCATCTTCGTTAGGACAAGCGGGATTAGTAGTTTCATGCCTTATTCCCACCTTTTGAAACCAATTAAACAATTGATTACTTAGAAATTCTCCTCCTCGGTCAGTAACAATGGTGCCTACTCTAATATCAAATTGTCTTTCCACCATTCTCATCCATGCTTTTAAACTTTGCCCAGCGTCAGATTTGTTTTTCAATATTCTTACAAATGCAAACCTTGTAAACCTATCAACGATTACTAGGTAATATTTGCTTCCCCCTAAAGATAAACAATTAGCTTGGGCAACATCTGCATGTACAAACTGAAATGGTCTTTGAGCAATTCTTTTGGTTTTCTTGGCTACTGGAAAAGCTCGGACCTTTACCTGATTACATACAGTACAATCTAAGTGATTTTTGCATTCAGCAACTTTTAAATCTGGACACATACTGATTAACTTCTTTAAACATTTGAAACTAGCATGACCAAATTTTCTATGGAGTTCATGTATACAGTCTTTGTGAATTGGACTATTGTCTATGTTATTAGCATTTTCAACACTGTAGCTATCAATATTGTCTTCCAAATAGTAAAGTTTATCCTTTTTCAAGCCTACGCCTCGCAATTCCCCATTCAGTTTTATCTTACACATGTTCTTTTCAAAAATGACTGTGTAGTCTCTGTCTGTTAATCTGCTTACTGATAACAAATTATTTTCTAACTCCTTTACATGTAACACATCATTAAAGTTTTCCTTTAGCCCTGGAATATATACTGTACCCATTTGATTTACAGTACTGAGCTCTTTCTCATCAGCTAAAACTACAGCATTTACATTAGCTGATTTTCTATTACTTATCAAATTAATATTGTTACACATTGAAGATGATGCTCCTGAGTCAATCAACCATTTACAATTAGCATTTTGTTTTTCCTTAATCATGGTTGCAAACCCCTTTTTGTTACCACTGTCCTTCAAAAATGGAGGTTTGGACTGTTTTTGATACTGCCACAGCTGCCATCTGCTCTCCTTTTGCTTGCTTCTCTCAGCAGCGAATTGTTTACATTGTCTCTGTAGATGACCAATCTTTTTACAATAAATAAGTAGGAAAGGCTACAGGATTTCCAGTCAAAAGAAGGAGAAGTTTTCACACAAGTTTCCGTTGCTCCCTTGTAGAAGCTGCTTCTTCCTGCTTTCGTAGTTCAGGTGTTGTTTGTTGTTTTGGCACAGTCCTTAAACTTGCTGAGTCACCCTGCTCAGACTTTCTTCTCAAGTTCTCTTCCAATATTCTGGCAACAATTAAGTCTCTGTTCAGCTCAGCTTCTGGCAAATTTTGCAAGCTATTTGTAATGTTGTCCCAAGAAGAGTCTAGCAATTCCAGTAAAATATAACACTGCTGCTCTTTGCTAATTTCCACTCTTCTTAGTTCAGCTTGCACAAATAAATCTTGCATTGTTTTTAAGTGTTCTATCACACACTCTCCTTTCGTCATCTTTTGTCTGTAAATTCTTTTAGACCAAAGCATTTTTGCAAATGCAGTTGAAGGTGTGTGTAATCTCTGCAAAGTATCCCACACATCCTTGGCGGACACTTTATCTCTTACGTCGTTAATCAAGTCTTCTTCTAGCATGAGATAAAGACATGCTTTTGCTTTAGCGTCTCTTTCTCGAGTGGCTGCATTAGCATCAGCTGCCAGCCCTGTTTCAACTGTCGACCACAGAGACTCCTTTATGAGTAGAGATTGGGCATATATTTTCCAGGTAGAGTAGTTGTTTCTATTTAATTTACTAAACTTTAGGATCTCCATCTTAATTTGTGCAGTGACTCAATTTGACACAGTCCTTCTGAGTATGCACAGCAGACAAAATACAAAATGATTTACTCACAATGCTCCACAAAACTTTCTTCCACACTCTGGAATTTTCAGCTTCTGTGGATGCTGGTTGCTCTAGTATCTGGGCCCATAACCCTTGTCAGGGATGATGGGAGTTGTAGCTCTTCACCTCTGGCTCTAACTCACCACCTTGTTATGCAGCAGAGCTGACCAGCTTTGATCAGTGGTTGATGCTTCTTTCCCAAGCAGCAGAGTTTCAGAGAATAGGCTGAAGACCCTGACAAACTTCCAAATTACAGTTACCCAAAAGATGCAGTATAGCAGTTGCCAATAATGTTGGCTGCAATAAAATTATCTGCATTTGTAAAAGGAAACTGTGGTGGATTAAGACATAGGGGGGAAGCAGACGGCGCAAAGCACCATTTTGGGGGCAAGAAAGGGGAGGGGCAGCCACATGGTGGACGCCCCACCCCCTTCCGAAGGCATCGTCAGAGCACCGGCCCCTCCGCATGGGTGGCGCTCCGACGATGCCTTTCCACTGCAGCATCTGCACATGCTGCGGCGGAAGAGTCGCCGAAGGTGTGCCGCCAGCCTTTTGTGGTGCACCTTCGGTGACTTGTGGAAGGAGTCCTATTTTAGCGCTCCTTTCTGGGGTGGCGAAGCTGCGCCGTGGGGCCGAGGTGTGGGGATACCTCGGCCCCGATCTGCAGCTTCCCGGGGCGGGCCACGGCCGCCTGTCTGCTTCCCCCCATAGTCCCTTAGTTTACATAAGCAATATCCAGCTTCTAATGGGTGATTTTTATCTCCAGTCCCACTTCAATAATTTTTCTTCTCTGCCCCACTTCTATCAAAGTATTTTTAGATTTCTGGTCTTTCTGTTCCTCCACCCAAATACTTGTTCAAACTGAAACAGGTTTACACACTGCAGAAATAATCCAGTTTGAGACCGCATTAACTGCCCAAGCTCAGTGCAAGGAATCCTGGGAATTGTAGTTTATTGTGGCACCAGAGCTTTCTGACAGAGAAGGCTAAATGTTTCACAAAACTACAGTTCCCAGAACTCCCTAGCATTCAGCTGGAGCAGGTAAAGCGGTCTCAAACTGGGTTATTTCTGCAGTGTGTTTTGGACCTTAGTTAGAAATTCTTTTGTCCCTTCCCACCCACACCCTCTTAATCTCTCTAATGTGTTTATTATTACACATCAGTGGTTCCTAAACTTAAGTTTCCCTCTCTCTTTTTTTCTTTTTTGGCTACAATTCTAAAATCTCCAAATAATAGCCATACAAGCTGGAACTTCTGGGATATGAAGTCCACTTTGCAGACCTAAGGTTGGGAACCATTGTTCTATAACTTTGATGAGCTGCTCAGAATCGCTCTCCTATGCTTTTTCCATTTGGGTTTATATGGTACCCAAGTGTAACAATCACCTGGCTACACTTAGTAGAATATATGTTAACCATTGGTTTAGCTTTTCTTAATGGCCCTTTTGGTTCAGCCATAATTCAGATATTTATTTGGTAGGTGATAAAGTCTACACATAATGTATCATCCACTCCATCACATTGACAGCTATGTATATGAAACAACTACACCATAGTAGCCTGGTGCCTCCATGTATGCACTGGCCAGAAGAGAGTTAGGGAGGATTCTCATCAGACCAACACTTAAAAATCACAGTTGGTCTGATAAGAATCTTTGCAATTCTGGACTCATTCTGTAAAAATTTCACCCACAGCCTTTTTGTGAAGAAAAGTAACATTTTCTGTGCGGGACTGCATTTTTTTCTATAGAAGATATGTTTCCTATGTAAATAAAATAAAATAAAATAAAATAAAATAAATGTTTTCTGTGCAACCCCCTCCATGTCTTAATTTTGCAAAAAATAAGACCCCAGCTATAACCATTTTGTATAAGAAATATTTCTGTGCAAAATAATTATATTCTATACAGAAAATGTTGTTTCCTGTATCACAAAAGTGAGGGGAATGAATTTTGCACAGAATAAGCCCTGAACTGTGAAACCTTCTCACAATAGCAAGAAAATTACTAAAATTATTTGTTATTTCCTTTGAGAACAAAATTAGTAAAGAATTACGTTTACATAGTGTGCACGGGCTAGTCACACAAAATAAAGATTACATGTTAACTTGATACCTTTAATATCATGAAGTTGTCAAAATTATTGTTTTGACATCAACATTGAGATCTCCCCAATTAGCATGTTCAATGCTGCAAAAGTAACTTTTATAGCCCTAAGCATAATTTTCTCCATCTGTGATTCAGAGCATTTGCTCAGTGTGTCTTAATTCCACTGCAGTTTAGGGTAATATCTGGAGTTGTTCCCATAGACAATTCTGCTGCATTCTTTTTTAAAAAAAAAAAAATCAAAGGAGTTCTTGATAGAACAAAAGAAGTGATTAAATGAAATTGTTATTATCTAAAATGCTAGTATTTTGTATTGTTTAGTTCTAGCTTCAGATTGCATGAAAGAAGCTGGCATGACACAATCCCTATATTGGCTCTCAGCAGGTATTTGACCTATGATCAATAAGTGACTTGAAAAGAGTTTAAGGAAAATGGTGTTTAAATGTAATGGAATGGGAAAAAAATAGTTATAATCCTTACACAGCTTTGTGAAAGGATCTGCAATGTCTGCTGGTCTTGTGACAATTTGTACTTCTTTGGACACTACCTTTGGAACTACCTGGTTAGGCAGTGCCTTTGCCTTATTGGAAAGGCAACTGAGGTGTATTTCTATGAGGCATAGGGAGCAATTATTTGTTCTAGATCCAACTCTCCTTTGGATGCTTTGGGTCTCTTCTGGGAGAAAGGCAGCATGCAAATGAAATAAATAAATAAATGCTGGGAGTGGGACCACCATGGTTTGTGCTATTTCACCCTTCTCTGTGTCTCACTATTGATAACTAGGGTTGGAAACAATATTTTATTTTCATTTTATTTATTTTGTGACCTACCTTTTTCCTGATATAGGATTTCAAGGTGGCTAACAGGAAATGTAAAACAATACAAATGAAAAAGAACTCAAAAACATTTTAAAAGTATAAATATGACATTTTAAAAATTAGCCATTTTACAATGGCAAAAACATTAAATAGTAAAATAGTAAAATATACTGAAAAATTGTATACAAATTTTGCAATCTGAAACACACAGCAGTTAGATGCCTCATCAGTTTGAAAAAAGACTGACAGTATAAAAATGTTTTTACCAAGGGGAGAGCATGGATAGGGCCTTCCTGGCTTCTCTGAGTTCCAAAGTTTGGGAGCAGCCACCTAGAAGGTCATCTCCCTTGTTCCCACAAAACAAAACAAAACAAAACAAACAAAAAAGCAACAACCACACAACCCCCTGAGTATAAAACAGAAAAAAGGACTCTTTGGATGATTTTAGACCTCTAATGGGATCATAAAGGAAGTTCCAGTCCTTTAAATATGCAAAAATATTTGAAAAATGACCAACCCCTCTGCCATGTTTCTTGTGTTTCAGGAAACACTGATGGAGAGTTTTTTTTTTTTTTTTTTCAGTTGAGGATTTTTTTCTGCACAAAACAATCATGATCAGTCTTGTGTAGGGTAGGTCTCCAGCTACAGCATTGTTTGTCCAGAAAATAATATTCCTGCACATGTACTGAAAATGTACAGAAAATGGTGTTTCCTGGATAGAAAATGCAGTGTTCTCTGCAAAGCAACCACATATATATATTGCATGGGCTAAGTCCCAAACTGTGAATAGTCTTTAAAACTGCACTGTTTTTAAAGATTTTGTCACAGCAGGAAGAAAATTATGAAATTAACCATTGCTTCCTCAAAGCGCAAAATTTTCTAAGAATTGCAACTCTACTGGTAACAGTATATTATTCAAAGATGCAGAAGAAGGCTTTCTCATTTGAATCACCCTGATGGTTTGATAGCTTCCCCCAGAGGTCTAAATGGGAATGCCATTGTCTTTATTTTGGTGCCAAGTTCAGCTGGCTCTTCAGCTGAGCATTCCTCAGTACCTGGTCACCAATCTTTCAATATGCTGGAATTTGTTTAATTACAGCATTGTTTTAGAATGTTCTTGAAGTGCTTAATTTTTTTTTAAAAAAAGATGTATTTTAAAATATTCTTTTAAGTTACAGTATTTTATGGATTGTATCACAACCTGAGATTCATACATCAATGCATAAATGATTAGTATATAAGCAAGTAAATAAATACAGTATTGCTGTTCCTTGTTTTTGTAAGATTAGCCTAGCAAGTCTAATGATTACTGAGTGGAGCATCATGGGGGTTGTAATCTGGTTTCTGTTGTGAACAGAAAGGAGTCATGGAATGTCCATGATCCTGAATTGTAAATCCCAAAGAAGTCATAAAACATACATAAACAAATGCACATTCCTTCTTTAGATCCCTACAACCCTTTAAATACAACATGTAATATATTAAGACCATCTAAGAAATTTTAGTTTTCATGTACCATATATTCACATGATGAAGTGAAGCTTCACTAAATATATCCATAAATTCAAGATATTTCTCCAGGATGTCTCTTTCATGAGTTCCCATATAAAGATGCACAAAAGCCAACTGAAAATAAGAAACCAAACAAAACAGTTGAAAGAAAACAAAACTAAGGGTAAGAGCACCATCTATTGGACTATGAAGAATGGCACCCAAGTAGCCAACCATAGCCAAAGTGGAGCATCTGGAAAATGGAAAGGTGAACAAGTTGGAAAGGAAAGGGAATATAAAACATGGTTTAGTATAAAATGTTAATCACTAGCTGTCAGGTTATATTTCTTACACACATTCATGCTGGAATTACAAATGTACTCTCTTACATAATCCAGGAGAGAGAGAGAGAGTTCAAGATCAATGTATTCAAAATTCAAAACCCTAAAAGCTATTTTCTGAGTCACTGAATATCTTCATTGTTGGTGTGTGAGTGTGCCTTTTTTAAAGTCATAAATAAATCAAAGCTGAAGGAAAAATCTGATTGAAAAAATAAAGCAAAAACAAAACTAGGTTATTCATATTGATTAATGATTTCAGGGTATGGAATGCCTTGTTATACACATTAAAAGATTTTGAGCTAGGTTCAGAGATATATAGATAACCAGGACATAATCTATCTTCAAGGCTGAAATCTTAAACATACTTAGATGAGATTAACTTCCTTCCTTCCTTCCTTCCTTCCTTCCTTCCTTCCTTCCTATTTCCTGTATTTATCAATTGTGTGCTATCCACCATGGCCCAATAAAACATATATTAAAATGTGTATATAACATTATTTTAAATCAGAATAATTTGAAAAATTAAAGTTCCAATGGAAAAATGTATTTTGATTGCTCACTGGGAATTTAATGAGGATCTAGCCCTTGAGAGAGAGTTTCATGCCTGAGGTCTTCTACAGAGAAAGCCCTATCTAGGCTATTTCCAACCTATGTCTCAGGTTGGTGGGACACACAAGAGAGCATTTCTTAGATCTCAGATTGTGAATAGGTACATAGAGGATAGGTAGTTTCCCTATTACCATAGACCTAAGCTCAGTGGTGCTTGTTTTTGTGTAGATATTTATAGGATAGCATTCTTAAATACCAGGGAAATTACAGGTTTTATTTATGTTAAGAGTGATTAGAGGGCAGTACTTAAACATATGTGGCCTTAATACCCTGATTTTGGAAGCTAAGCAGGGTTAACCCTAGTTGTTATTGTTGTTGTTATTGTTGTTGTTGTTGTTGTTATTATTATTATTATTATTATTAATCTCAGCCCTTCCTCCCCGATCTAAAACAGTCCAAGTCAAAATAGTATAAAGTATGTAATACAAAGTATGTAATACAAAGTTTAAAAACCAATTAAAATAATTAAAGCATTACATTATTAAAATTTAAAGTTCAAAACTCTTAAAACAAAAACAAAAAGTATTGGATAGGAGATTGCCAATGAATACCAGGTATTGTAGGCTATATTTTAGAAGAAGGAATAAAACCACCTCTGAGTATACCTTACCTAGGAAAACCTTCTGAAATTCATGGGGTCACCATAAGTCATGATTTGAAGGTGCATACACACACACGCGCACACACATTTATATGTGTCTATGTATGTGTGTGTTGGGGAGAAATGTACATTGTCTTATCTCCTGAAGTAAGGTCTGCAATTTACCTTGTCAAAGAACCTGTTTTGTATAGTGTTTGTGTTTATTTTGTTCTTGCTAATATAATACAACTTGTCACCACACAGGTGATCTATGAAATATTTGCTACATTAAACTGATGAAGTGTACCTCCCTTGAAAATGATATACAAGTCTATGAAGTGACAACAAAGGTTCCTTTGACACCAAAAAGAATACTATTTGTTGTGACATAAGTTTTCCTTTAGATGCATGAAGTATTACAAACATTTGTACAAAGAAAGAAAAATACTTGCCGACAGTCAAGCAGAATGGTGATGAAATGCAAGAGACAAGTATGAGGGCTGGAATCTTGTTGGGCAGTTACTAATGTGTAACCTAGAATGATATATCTGTGATTGTTTTGTATTCATGATTCCTACATAGCCTCTAGTTCAGGGGTTACATAGAGACTGGTGAACATATACAATCCCCACTTTCCAGGCAACCGCCAATGTGATCAATGGGATTTTGTTCCCTGTTAATTGGGGATCAGTTGGCTGATAGTCCTACTTCCTACCCCTCATGTGAGCAATCTCCAGCACAAGGGCCAATTACAACAATGATCTTGCTTCTTCCTGTAGCACAGGAGATTGCTTACAGGCTGGGGCAGGACTGTCAACCACTTCTAGCAGGGGAACAGACCCCCCCCCCCTCATCCATTGCAGTGTCTGCTGTCCAGTAATTGAGATTGAGGGATCTGGATTGATGTTACTGTGCAGCACCATAACTGTGATGCTTATGGATTTATTACTCCCCAAAAGGATTCTTGTCAATATCCATACATAAGGGGAACATGGCATTTTGTAGTTGTACATTGTTGTTCACAGGTGGGCCAACCCCTTTTTCATTGAAAGAGTAACCAAGATGAATAAGCTGCTCCTTGAAAAATGTAAAAAGCAATGATCATACAGTTGGGTCTCCGTATTCATGGATTCCGTGTCCACTGATTCAGTCATTCACAGCTTGAAAATATTAAAAATATTTCCGGCTCAGCCTGTGCAGAGGCTGGGCCAGGAGGACATCATCAGAATGTTCGCTGTGTGCAATGGCAGGCACTCCTATGACATCCTCGTGAAGGGGTTGGGCCGTCCGACGTCCGGCTGCCCCTCTCCTTTCATGGCTCCAAGATGGTGCTTTGCACCATCTGCAGAGCTCTATATCACTAATAGTAAGTTGTTCATCCCAAAATGCTTGTTAAGCACCTCGATTTAAAAACAAAAACAAAACAGAAGGCAAAACTGGACTAGTAATTAAATATAGAGTAATAATTGCCAGAAAAACCTAAGCTGACAAGACACAATTGGCAAAACAACTACATGTAATTTCTTGATTAAAAAAAACACAGAAAAAACACTCAAGTAAAACACTGTTACACCTTCTGCCCACCTCAGTATCATGTGAAAAACATATTTCAGAAAATTTATGGTCTTACAAACTATGAAATTCTTCTTAAGTAAACCAGTTTTGTCCCAGGCAATTTTTAAAATTTTCCATTTGAATGTCCCTCAAATTTAACTAGAACATGACATATTCTGGAGGACCCTAAGCAGCACCTAAAAGTTTTTCCAGTTGTAGCAGTCCACAGACATTTTGGGAAATTCAGTGCTTTCTGCCAGAGAAAGGTCCCTGTGGCTTCACAATGGGCAGGACCAGCCTGGATCCCAAGAGGAATTGCTTTATTGCTGCTTTTTTGTTGTTGTGTGCCTTTGAGTCATTCCCAACTTATAACGTTATGGCAAATATGTTATGGGTTTTCTTGGTGAGATTTGTTCAGAGAAGGTTTGCCATTGTCTTCCCCTTAGGCTGAGAGCATGTGCTGCAAATGGAGTTTAAATTTTCTGTCCTTTATCTCAGTAACCACATAAACAAGAAGGGGAATAGTCTCTGCCTGCACTAAAATCCCTCCAAATTAACTTAATTACAAGAAAAACAACATCTGATACAAAATATAGACCTTTACCTCTAACATTAGGCTTCTACAGACCGGACCAAAGGGCTGACCTGGAGGCAGAGATGGGGAGGGGCTGCTGCATGTCAGCTGCCCCAACCCCATGCCGGTGGTGTCCTGATGCTGCATACAATTACGCATGGCACACGGCATCAGGACGTCCTTCCAGCGCAGAGTTTTAATGCGCTGTACTGGAAGGGGCGCTAAAGAACTGCGCGCTGGCTCTTAGGGTGGCCTTTTGTTGCCCCTGAAAAGAGTGGCATTTTGTTGCTCTTTTCGGGGAGGTAAAAGGGAGGATCAGGACCATGGTGTGCTGATGAAGAAGCCAGTGGAGCTTTAAAGCTTATGTGATGTGTATTGTGCATTTCCATTGGATAATAAAGGTGTTGCTCTTTTGTGGGTTTTGGATTTTGTTGCCCAGAACATAGCAGTTTACACTTGAAGCAGTCACTTAGGTTTCATGGGAAGCTTTGCAGTGCCATTGAGAGCTTCTTTTTAAATCAAATACCTCTTCTGGAGACATGAGTTTTTCAGACCATGAGAAAGAGATCGTTGAACTTGTGATCCCCAACTTCAATGATACTGAGGCTGTTCAGGCTTCTATTTAAAACAAATTGCATAATTAATGTCATATCAAAAGTGGTCATCCCATTATATTTTTCTAGAATCAAATTGAGATGTGGCAGATGGATGGGAATAACCCACAGAATTGGTCCTACATATATTGTCCTATATGAATAATCTTGTATACAACATGGGATTTTTCAGAAAAGAAGGGCCATCACTCACAGTGGTGATCAATACATAGAGCCCTTTGATGCTACAAAGTTGTAGCGCTATGATTCTGAGATGTGAAATGGAGACTCCAGTGCCTCACCAAACCACTAATCCCAGATTCCATAAAATGGAGCCATGGTATTACCAAAAAAGCCAGTGGGGGACTTGAGGTCCCCACCAATTGCATCAGGTTGGTAATTGGGAAATAATTTTCACCTATGTATACCAGACTAACTGTAAGAGGACTCCAAATTTGGTGAATAAAGGTTTTATTTGGAAATATGCAAAAGTGCAACCAAATATACAGTACCAATTCAATCTGAAACACTATACAAGGCTAACCAAAGTAGAGACTTGGAAAATTGGATAACACATGCTTAGAGTTTAGAGAGGGTGATTTTTACCAGTCCTGAAGGGGAATGCATATAACACCAGAGTGCAGCTTAGACAAAAGAGGAGGAGGATGCTCTGGTGTTTGCCTGCAAATCAGGCATGTGCAGGGTGGATCTTTATATCCTGTTACATATCCTCAAGGAATACTTAATGTGCCCACACAAAGTACAAAAAGTTTGACTGCTTTCCCATGGATTGACAAAAGGGGTGATTTTGGTTGATTGTCTTAACTCTGAATTAACAAAACAGTGATTGGATCTGGGAGAGCCCCAAGATAGCTGGACAGAAAGGGTGTCTGGTAACACAGCAGGGGGGCAGGTAGGAGGTATGGTCTTATTCTCCTTAGTGCAATGGAGCCATCTTTGTCTCCAATGCAAAAGGGTATGCAGAAAGCCTGAGGAGAGGATGAAGTGATCAGCAACTCGTTCTGCATTTATTATGGCATTATTTAGACCCTCCCACATGTCTTCAGACCAATGTACCTTTCCCATGGAAAACATAACCTCTTAAAATGTATCTGGCTATAGATATCAAAATATGAAAATATGAAAATATGAAAATCCATCTATAGAGCAGGAGGTGTCAGATATGCTAACACTAGCAGTTAAGGAAAAAATAGAGTGCTATAAATGGGTAGAATGTGGTTCCTCTTCCATTTTTACAAGATTTGTAACTGATGGGAGGAGACCTGTTGTAATAAATGTTGTTGCTGTTCCACAAACCAAGCCTCACCCCTGTGGGTGTGCCCACGCTCTCCATCATTGGGACTGCGTCCCCAAGAGGGGCATGGTTCCTCTTGCTTCCATCTTTACAAACAAATACACATGTTCTTGATGATGCTCCAATAAGCTTTATTCTAGCATAACACAACTTAAAGGTTCGTAAACAGTCTTACTTCAGACTCTCCAATTAACTAAATACACTTTCCTCTTCCTCTGTCTTGGTTCCCTTGACTTCTATGCCATGAGGTGGGTAAGTATTTCTCAGGCACCTTAAAGTGGGTCATGGGCCATGCTCCCATTGCTGGCCTTTCTCATCCCACAAAACTCCTTCCAAATTGTCCCCTCCTGAGGGTGCATCTTCTCCCCCAGTCCTCCCTTTTCCTCTCATTTCTATCCACTCCTCTTGTTCAGATCTCTGGCTCCACTCCATCCAATCACCTCAATCCCCCTTCCCTTCTCAGTCACACTGTAATAATTTTATTTTCTTTTTATTTTCAGTGTTTGCTTCTCTTTCTTTCTTCAATAAAAGAATTATATTTTACTAGTTTTCTTTTACTGCTGTTTGAATAAGTTAATTAAATATTTCCATATAGCTCCTAAACTGTGTCATCATTTTCTGCTTCATTTTCAATTATTTGTACTATATCAACTTGCTTTTGTTTTCAGGGGAATAGTTCTTGTTTCACTTTCAGTCAAACTAAGCTGGCTTCTAATGAATATTCTTGCCATGAAAACTGGTTACTCACAAAATGTCTCAAAACTGAAACCTTATTTTATTCAGATGCATTGCACTTTTCATAATCAAGGTACTTGCGACATGATTAGACCTCATTATTACCAATTTGTAGTATTTGGTGTGTGGATGTTCCTGCCAGTGATCAAATTAATTTTGAATTACTTAAAAAAAACACTTGAAAGGAAAATAATTTTGCTTTAAAGCAGGGGTAGGCAACCTTTCCCCTTTAAGGGCCGAGGGACTTCAGCTCCCAGAAGCCTCAGCCATGTTGGCCAATAGTCCCATGTTGGCCAATAGCTCCTGGGATTCTGGGAGCTGAAGTCCCTCGGCCCTTAAAGGGGAAAGTTTGCCTACCCCTGCTTTAAAGCATATATATCTGATACATTTGTTTCTGCCATTGTTGACCTCTTTTTTTATGATGGCACTATTTTTTCCTAAGGTGAACAATAATAAAAAATAATGTATCATTTTTTTCACTCTTCTGTGTCATGAGATAAATATAAGAAGTATTATAATCTTATTTTCCATGGGACATATTAAAATATAGATTAAATGTTGGTGATCTGCAGCTAAATTTGCTCTAGTTTTCATTCACTGTACCCTACTTACATTGTGATGCTACTCTTGTATTGATCTACAATGTGTATGGAACACACTTTTTCTTTTAACATCTGAGCCCTTAGTTGTCCCTTATTCATTTTATATAAGATAAATGCCTTCCAGTATCTGTTCTACACATTTTCCTTTGCAAAGTGAAGCTCATTACATTTCTGCTGATGTTCTGTCAGCAGGTGGTCTATGTCATTTTTTGCTTCGGTGTAATGGATGTTATATACTTAGTTGACTTCTGTTACTGAACATTCTTCCTCTGAAATCTTTTTCTCTGCATTAGCAAAAAGTGACCAGTGTCATATAATTTGGTATCACATCACATGACATTACTCATTGCTCTCCTAGAGTTCTTCCACCTAGTTACAAAATGATACTGCTTCTCAGATACGTATAGCCATTGATTTCATTGACTTAAATAGTTTTTGGTTGGATTTTGACCAATTACTACACTTCAGAAAGCATGACAGTGCTTATGGTGTGAAATTTAGTGGATTTTAATCAGTTACTGCACCTCAGAAGGTGTGGCAGTGGCAATGGCTATAGTGTGAAATATGTATCCCACAATTTAAATATGTACAAATGAGTCCAATTTGCTATCATAATTTTTATCAATGATGTGTATAAGAGCTATATGTAACACTTATTTGTTGCATTTTATATTACTTATTTTCCCAGACTATGGTACCACAATTTCTTAGATGTTCACTAAATTGAAAGACTGAATATAGTCTTGACCCCATGAGGGAAGACATTGCTAATCCCTTCATTAGATTAAAAAAAAAAAAGCTATACCTTAGCAGACCATTCCAGAGTACTCCTGCTCCCTTCCAGACATCTATCCTCATCAATCCCATTCAGAAAGGCAAAGAGAGGGCACACTGAAAAGGAAGGGCAACTCCTTTCTCTCTCCCAAACAACTTCACACTATTTGGACAGCAGTTTATTTTATTTTATTTTATTTTACTTTATTTATACGCCATCTTTCTCTCTGAAGGGACCCAAGGTGGCTCACTGATTTTAAAGGCATTACAATAAAAATTAAAACAGTTAATATCACTTAAAAACAATATAAAATTACATTTAATATACGGTACAGTAATTAACACTTTTTGCTAATATAACAGAAGTTAAAAGGCAATACTCATGCTCAGTATAAAAACCACTGTGGTGTGCTTATATTTTAAATGCTTGCTTAAATAAAAAACATGTTGGCCTGCTGTTGAAAAGTAAGCAGGTAGAAGGCCTGTCTAGCCTTCCATGGAATAGAGTTCAATGAGGTGGGAGCAGCCACAGAGAAGGCTTTCTCTCATCTTCACCAAATGAGTCGCTGGGGGGGGGGGGGGAATGAGAGAAAGCCTTCCCCTGACAATCTTAGGGCCTTTGCAGACTGCCAGAAATAGTGCACATTAAATTGAGGCACTGCCCTGGCTCAGTGCTAGGGAATCATGGGAACTGTAATTTATTGTGGCACCAGAGCTCTCTGACAGAGAAGGCTCAATGTCCCAGAAAAAAAATACAGTTCCCATGATTCCCTAGCACTGAGCCAGGGCAGTGCCTCAATTTAATGTGCACTATTTCTGGCAGTCTGCTTAGGCCTTTAGTTTTCTGGCAGGTTCATATGGGGAGACACAGGGTTCTTCAAATAATCTGGACCTAAGCCATATAGGGCTTTATGGCTCATGACCTGCACTTTCAATTATGCCTAGAAACAAACTGGTAGCCAGTAAAGCTGTTTCAACAAGGGAGTTATATGCGCCCTATAACTGGCTCCAGTCAGCATTCTGGCCACAGCATTTTGGACCCACTGAAGTAAGTTTCTGAACAGTTTCCAAAGGCAGACCCACATACAGTGCATTATAGTAATCCAAGCGGGATGTAATCAAGGCATGTGTCACCATAACCAGATCTGGCATCTCAAGAAATGGCACACAAGTTGTAGTTGTGCAAATGTTCTCTTGGCCACTGATGAGACCTGGGCATCCAGGCTCAGAATGGGGTCTAGAAGCACATCCAAACTGTGAGCCTGACATTTCAGGGGGAGTGCAACCCCATCCAACACAGGCAAGGCCCCTATTCCCTGATCTGCCTTATGACTGACTAGGAGCACCTCTGTCTTGTCTGAATTAAGTTTCAATTTGTTTACCATCATCCATTCCATAACTTACAGCAGGCATTGGTTCAGTACAGAGACAACTTCCTTGAAATCAGATAGAAAGGAGAGATAAAGTTGGGTGTCATCCACATATTGGTGACACCTCACCCCAAAACTCCAGATGACCTCTTCCAGTGGCTTCATATAGATGTTAAATAATATGGGGGACAAAACACAACCCTGGGGAGACCCACAGACCAATGGCCAAGAGGTTGAATAGGAGTCCTCCAACACCATCTTCTGAGTTTGCCCTTCCAAGAAAGACTGGAACCATTGCATAACAGTACCCCCAAGTCCCATCTCAGAGAGGTGGCCCAGAAGGATAGGATGGCTAATGGTATCAAACACTGCCAAGAGATCCAACAGAACCAACAAGGACACATTCCCCCTGTCCAGCTCTCTGTGTAAGTCATCACCAAAGTAACCAAAGCTGTCTCTGTCCCATAGTCAGATTGAAATGGATCTATATAATCAGTCCAGAAATCCCTTGAGCTATGAGGCCATCACTCATTCCAGAACTTTGCCCAAGAATGGAATATTAGAAACTAACTGATAGTTATCCAAAGTGGTGGGATCCAAGGAGATCTTTTTCAGCAACAACTTCACCACAGCGTCCTTTAGGCAGGCTTCACCACTCCCTCTATCCATTCAATCAGTCCCCCTCTAGCAGCTTTCAGAAGCCAGTAAGGGCAAGGATCTAGACTGCCTGTAGTTATCTAGATTCTCATACTGATTCTCTTGTAATGGATGTCATTGTAATGGATGTCAGTGTATTAGTGAGAGCATCTCCACTTCTCCAAGGATCCTGTCAACATCCTCAAATTGAAACTTATCCAATAATACGGGACAAACAGGCACCAAGTTTACATCCACTGGACCTGTTTCAACTTCAGCATCCAAGTCAGAGTAAATCGAAGCAATTTTGTCTGCAAATGGTGTAGCAAATTCTTCACAGTAAGCTGTTGAGTGGTCTTTATTTCTTCTTTGGGGCCAGAATGTAAAAGGCTATAACCACTTGGAACAGCTGTGCTGGATGACACCATGCAGATGCAATGGTGGCAGAGAAATATAATTCTTAGCTTCCTCCATCGCCATGGCATAGCCCTTCCAATGAGCCCTAGCCCATGTTTGGTTGGACTCTGAGTCTTCTGTATCATCTCTCTAGTTTCTGTCCCACTCATTTCACCACCACCAGCTCCCTAGTGAACCAAGGAGCATGTTGGGCTCCACTTAATGAGGGGATGCTTAGGAGCAATTGTGTCCACTGCCCTAGCCATTTCCCTGTTCCAGAGATCAGTCAGTGCTTTGACAGGATCACCTTCCAAGGTAACAGGAAACTCCCTAAGAGCCATCTGGATCCAAAAGCATCCTGGGGAAGACTATCTTAATCTATCCCATACCCCTGCAGAGACTCTGAGTGCCAGTGAGTCTAAACCCTACCAGGTAGTGAATCAGTCCTGACAACGGAACTATAGAGCAGGGATAGGCAACCTTTCCCCTTTAAGGGCTGAGGGACTTCAGCTCCCAGAAGCCTCAGCCATGTTGGCCAATAGTCCCATGTTGGCCAATAGCTCCTGGGATTCTGGGAGCTGAAGTCCCTCGGCCCTTAAAGGGGAAAGGTTGCCTACCCCTAATATAGAGAGTTCCTTCACTCCCAGATCACTGTCATCCTGCCCAGAGCAAAAAAAAAGAGTGTGTCCTGCAGCATGGGTGGCCCCAGATATCACTTGGGACAGCCCCATGGTTGTCATGGCAGACATGAAGTCCTGAGCCACTCCTGACAGAGTAGTATCAGCATGGATATTGAAGTTCCCCAGTACAACAGCCTGAGGGGACTTCAACACCACTGTGCAGACCAAGTCATCCAGCTCAGGAACGGAGACTGTTGTGCAGCAGGGTGGGCAGTACACCAACAAAATCCCTATTCTGTCCCAGCCACCCACCTTTAAGTAGACACACTCCTATCTAGTAGACAGGACACCTGGTAAGGAAAATGGAATCCCTATAGACCACTGCAACTCTGCCTCCCTACCCCCCCAGGCCTCACCTGATGCTGTATGGAGAGCTCGGGTAGACAAAGTTCTGGATCAGAGATGTTTTTCCATTCACCATCCTGGCATTGAGCAGCAGCATTTTCAGCCCAGGGGGTCTATTGTCAAGGGTATCCAGATTATTTGAGATGGGGAACAATTTGGGAGTAGTCAACATCCTGTGGTTCTCATTTGTACCAGAATAATAGGGCTGACTCCCCATACCATATCTCCCGCTGCCCATTACTGTCATAACGGTTGCTCTCTGGACTTCTTCCCCTCCCATGCCCTCCTTGTAGCACATATTCTACTCTTAGCAGGCCAATTGTTGCAGGATTACATCCCAAAGTAGTCCTCCAGGTGAGGCTGACAATAGCAAGCAGCAAGCAAGCAGACAGTAAGATAGTAAACTCTATCCTGGGATGATGAGGGGGGGGAGGGTTGGCCTGTTACTTCTTCACACATGCTGGCTCTCCTGTCATAGCAGGCACCCAGCTTTTATCTCCCCTGCAAAGGTAGTCCTCCCAAGCTAGTAATTAGCTGGATGCCTAGAGCATGGTTCTGAAGGGAGCAGTTCTTACAGACAGCAGTCCTCCAGGAGAGGTCAGGAGCATCAGCAGCATCAAGCAAACACACCCAGTAGAATGGTAAACCCTGGGAAGATGGGGGTGGCCTGTTTCTTCCTCCTTTCCTTCATGCAACCTAGGCCCATTCATACAGCCTCGGAATATGAAAAACTCACAGTCTAGATTTTGGGGGGTTGCAGACTGCTAGAAATAGTGCAAATTGAGTACACTTTAAAGGTTAGGGTTAGGGAATCATGGGAACTGTATTTTATTGTGGCACCAGAGCTCTCTGACAGAGAAGGCTCAATGTCTCAGAAAAAACAACAACAATTCCCATGATTACCTAGCACTAACCCTAACCCTAAAAGTGCACTCAATTTGCACTATTTCTGGCAGTCTGCAAAGGCCCTTTGGACGTTATCACACAGGGAGTTGCGGGGAGAAAGTGGAAATAAACGGGACGAGCAGAAGACTTTAATTTACGGGATTTGTCCCGTTCCGCCTCGTCTGATAACTAAATTCAAATTTAAAAGGGGGTTAATTCGAACAAAAACCTGATTTTTTCAAATCCTCAAAAATCCTGAAAATGAAAAGATCAGGTTTTCGTTCGAATTAACCCCCTTTTAAATTCGAATTTAGTTATCAGACGAGGCGGAACGGGACAAATCCCGTAAATTAAAGACTTCCGCTCATGCCCGTTTATTTCCACTTTCTCCCCGTGACTCCCCGTGTGATTACATCCTTTGTTATGTTTCTCCAGCTTCCCCAAGCATATCCATCTTGCCCTTATTTCTGTCAGGTTGTAATACTTTGTTTTTTGCCTTCTGTGTTGAAATTCATACGTATTTTCTTTCAAGTGATGATTTATTTGATGTTTGCAATTTCCACCATTGACTGAAGTGTTTTTGTACCTATTTTTTTATTTGCACACTTTTTAAATGTGTGCATTGTTTGGAAGCAGTTAAGACCCTATAAGTCTCCCAAATGTGTGGATTCTTGATATGAGGTGCATTTCTTTTCACAAGGTTTGTGCAATATATGAGAAGATATGTGTTGGCAAAACTTGTATCCTGATTGTAAAATATTTACTCTAATCATTTAGTTATAAGTTATCAAGGCATCATTGTTAAATATTTCTGTTAAGGTTAGAAAATATTGCTAAATACCAGGACCCAGTCATGGTTCCTATGGAAAAAAAATACCCCAGGTATGTGTCTGTACAAGTCTGATCCATAATATCCCTCCATACTTTAGGTAAGTCAGGAGTTCAATCATGTCAGTTTCAGATGGTTAATATTGTGCCTGGATTTGTGGATACAAGTATTGTCTACCTTAGATGTTTCAAAAGAGATAAAATCATTTGGAATGAAAGCATTGATTTTTAACTAACCCAGTGCTTTATGTTGTGCTGTTGGGGCTGACTATATTAATCTTTCATTAAATGCTACTACAGTATTACACCATTGAATACAGAAGTGGATACCAAAGGGCTCAAAACCTAGGTTCCTGAATACTCTTTTATGCTCTTGCTTTAGAGGATCACTGGCTTTTTCTTCAGAAAGCCATCAATACATGTAGCATGAATAATGCCAACAATAGTAATAGCCATTTCACTGTTCAAAGCATTGTTGGGCCTATTTATTTATATAGAAATGTCTGCACCACCTTGCTAGATTTATGCACTGTAAATTACAACATCATATAAAATAATAGATTTTTCCAAAAATACAAGAAAAGTGCAACAGAGAGTTAACTTGTAATAATGCCAACAGCAACAATTATTAAATATATTCAATGGGTTTTCTCCTCTTGTATTGATGAGATAGTAAACTACACAGCACATACCCCATGACACATTAGCATATTTTGCTATGTAAGAGTACATAGTCCTGTTAGCATCTTTGGGGTGCTTGTCAACAGCACAGGCCAAGACCTATATATGTTCAGTATTGCATAAATATATATTACAATAGTTATTGAGGAACCCACAGTTCGTCAAGTTGCACTAAGCTTGCACTAAGGTGCAATGCCTGTCACAGTCCTAAGCTCAGCTATGACATAACAGTCCATTAGTGCCCCACTCAGACAAGTCAAAAGTGACATTGGGGACTGTGTGTATGTTTTCAGATCAATTTGCTGCATTAGGGACAAAACGTATGCAGCTTCTGAATAAGTATAAATGCTTAAGGAACAATTTTATGTGAACCAGAGATGTAGCTATGCAGAGGAGTGATAAGGGCTGTGCCCTCCCAAACAAAAATTCTGACCCCCATGAAAAAGTGCAACTGTATAAAAATACAGTTTGACATTTAAATGTTATAGCTCCATCCTGTGGAATCCTATATTGTTTTTTGTTTGTTTGTTTGTTTGTTTGTTTTACAAGGTCTTTAACCTTCTCTGCCAAAGAGTGCTGGTGCCTCACAAAACTACAAATCCCAAGATTCTGTAAGATGGAGCCATTGTAGTTAAAGTGGTGTCAAAGTGCATTATTTCCACAGTGAAGATGCACTCAAAGTTCCCTTTAGTTCCCAAATTTCTGCCATTGGAGTAACTTAAAATTTCAGTTGAACATTTAGAAATACAATATAAGTAGCCAAAAGAAAAAAGAAAAGAAAAAGGGAGACAGGCAAATTTGTCCCAGAAATACAAATGCAACAAACATTAAAGTCACAGATACCAACACTTTTCAGTTTCTCACTTTGCATTCTAGAAAGCTGGAGACTGGAGTAAATAATGATAATAATAATAATAATAATAATAATCCTCATTTTATCTCCTTCTTCCAGAGATACAGCTATGTGAATCACTGCATTCAGAAAGGATGCCTTGGTATTGTTCTCAGAGGGGTGGGGGATGTATATGTGATGTTAACATTATGAACTCTTCCATTAATCACAGGAACTTTGACATCTATATTAAGAAAGTGTTATTGTTTTCACACTATGTAGAAACTTCAGTGAGCATGACTGACACCTGACTTTTCCCTGTTTGCATTCCATAATAAGTCAGCCATGGTGTGGAAGGAGGGGAAGTCCTTTTGTGACTCATTGTTTTATTTTTTCTGTTTTATTATTTTAAAAGATGTATATATTATGTGCACATGTACAATGGCAGATAATAATTAAAAATGTAAAGCCTGCCAAATCCTTTCCCCTTTTTAAAATTCAGCCCTTAGAGATGGACAGATTGATTTTCTATCCAAGTTGTTTTTTTATCCCTTCATTTATAAATCCATTCGGTTCCATTCCTCAAGAATTTGCTTTTGAGGGACATCTACATGAACAAACACCATAAATAAGCCAAGACTTAAATATACAGTCAGCCCTCCACATTTGCAGGATTCAGATTCTGTGACTTTGTAGATGCTAATTAACAAAGGGGGGTTGCAGACTGCCAGAAATAGTGCAAATTGAGTCCACTTTTAGGGTTAGGGTTAGGGTTAGGGTTAGGGAATCATGGGAACTGTATTTTATTGTGGCACCAGAGCTCTCTGACAGAGAAGGCTCAATGTCTCAGAAAAAAACAATTCCCATGATTCCCTAGCACTAACCCTAACCCTAAAAGTGAACTCAATTTGCACTATTTCTGGCAGTCTGCAACCCCCCAAAGTCAACCTCTTCACCCCCTTCCTCCTCACCCTTCCTCCCAGCCAGCCAAAACCAACACTGTACATTCCCCTGCTTTGCCAAACTTTTTATCCTCCTCATTTCCTTTGAATCTGATATTTGCTGTCACTTCCAGGGATCTGATATTGCAGTCACTCAAATCCAACCTCTCTCCCCACCTCCTCCTCCCACTGTACCTTCCCTTTGTGGTGATGGCTGCAAACATTGGTTACAAAATGGAAATGCTTTGGAAAAGAGGAGAATGTAAAGCTTGACAAATAGGGGAAGATGCATTATTGCTTTTGTCCGGGTGGGAGGGAGGGGAAGGGGAGGAGACCCTCTGCAGTCATGGCTGCTAACGTCAGATTGAAAGTGGAAGCAGTTTGGAAATGGAGAGGAGGCTATGTGTTGCAAGATTGCAAAGAGAGTTACGGGTGGTGATCTTGGAGGGAGAGGACTCTTTATCATTCGGGGGGGGGGGCTAATATATCTGTGGTTTTTCAATTTTCATGGGGGTCCATTTTCATGTGGTTTCCCCCCCATTTTCATGGGAGCCCTAACCCCCATGAATATGGAGCAGTGAGTGTAGTTTCTCTTCTATTTGTGCATTAGACCAGGTTTAAAAAAAAACAACAAAACAAAAAAAAAAACAAGCAAACAAACCTGAAGCTGGGGAGGGGGAAGTTGTTTAAATACCTCAAGTTCTTTTCCCACGAGTACCTTAGTATATGGGACCAAATTAGACTAGAAGTCAGATTCAGCAGGTTGGTTTGTCCATGGGCCTTGGGACTGAGCAGATGGGCCAGGACAGCAGGCCAAGCCCATGCTGTCTTGACCTGATATTAACCTGGATTGTTCCCTGGGCTGGTACACCATGGCATCCTTATCACTGCATATCCCTTACCTTCCTCCAACATTGCTGCTACTGAACAGATCCCTGTCACTGCATCTGACATGGAAACAGGGCACCTGAATGCACCCACGTAATTTCACAGAGGATGACATTTCCACATCAGACTCAGCAATGGGGGTCTGCTCAGTAGTGCCAAGGGTAGGGGAAGGTAAGAGGCATGCAGGGCCATTCAGTCTACCAGGAGTTGCTGTGGAATCTCAGAGAAACTCCATGGGAAACAGCAGATCATTTTGACCTGCACTAAGGACCCTTTGCACCAATCATTGGGGGCTGCAGACTGCCAGAAATAGTGCAAATTGAGTCCGCTTTTAGGGTTAGGGTTAGTGCTAGGGAATCATGGGAACTTTGTTTGTTTTTCTAAGACATTGAGCCTTCTCTGTCAGAGAGTTTTGGTGCCACAATAAAATACAGTTCCCATGATTCCCTAGTGGACTCAATTTGCACTATTTCTGGCAGTCTGCAACCCCCCATACTGAGAATGTCAAATTGGCATCCAGTCTTCTCAATCCTGGCCCAGGAGTATTGGCCTGCATCATCCTAAGAAAACAACATGAGACAGGAGAACACAGGCCTTTTGGCCCATGCAGATCACCCCCTTGTTTTACATTCTTTGCTATGCTTTAAGGATGGCAGCTTGGACTGCAACTCTTATCAGGCCTAGCCATAATAACTATAGGAGGAATTGCATTGCAACCTTTAAAGGGGCACACATTGCCTAGGTCTTGCTCTATTTGATTTTGAATCAATTGTCATATATAGAAAAGTGTAAAGAAGCTGTTTTCAGTTTGTACTCCATTAGGATTGTCTTGGTGTGCTCATTTTGCATTGCAGAAGCATGGTACACTGAATTTGTTCTCTTAACATTGACAGATGGCTGCAAAACTTTCTATAAAAGGTATGAACATTTGAAAACTAAGGGGGTTGCAGACTGCCAGAAATAGTGCAAATTGAGTCCACTTTTAGGGTTAGGGTTAGGGAATCATG
The DNA here is from genome assembly GCA_026167975.1 of Phrynosoma blainvillii. NCBI lineage: Eukaryota > Metazoa > Chordata > Lepidosauria > Squamata > Phrynosomatidae > Phrynosoma > Phrynosoma blainvillii. The sequence continues at coordinate 248,264,598 of JANUYF010000003.1, forward strand.
GGAACTGTATTTTATTGTGGCACCAGAGCTCTCTGACAGAGAAGGCTCAATGTCTCAGAAAAAAACAATTCCCATGATTCCCTAGCATTAACCCTAACCCCAAAAGTGTATTCAATTTGCACTATTTCTGGCAGTCTGCAACCCCCCTAAGCAAAAAATGTGCATGTTTCAAATCTGCATAATATACTGTTTAACAGACACATTAGTCATCGAGGGGGATTAGCTGAAGCAAGGCATACAATGAAAAAAAGTATACATAATATATACAATTTAAATAAATAAGCAAAAAAAGTAACAGCTCTTATATTATTAAAAAATAAAATACACGAAACAGGCAAGGACAGACTTCCATAGATGTGAGCTTTATATTTAACACATTCCTAGTCATTTAAAGGGGCATGGTAGAATTAGATTTTGAATTCACTTCTCAAACTGGATGGGGAGGCTGAGTTTTCCAGGCATTCATAATTTGTGTTCTTTTTAAAATCACATCTCATCCCCATTACCTATTTTCTGTATCCTGTTCTGTACCAGGAAAATACAAAATAGAATGTTAATGTGTTTGCATGGGCTTGTCCTGTTTACAAAGAATGCCTCTGAGCATACAGTCTCCACTTATTCAATTGACACACATATAAGAGTGTAGAACAGAATGAATTTGCATAGAGATCAGCAGCAGAGAAACAGTGTATCATCAATGGAGGTTTACATGGCAAGGTCAGTTTGGGAGCTAGAGAAACAATTTTTCTTTCAGATTATTAAACAAATTATTCATGAAGGTCTATTCATGGAATGCATTAAGCGAATCCTTTGCTCTCTCTGCTGAGCAAGGTAGGAAAGCTGGTAGAAACAAAAGAGCTGTTAAGGGGAAAGAGGTATCTTCTAGTGTGATATATGCCAACATTTACAAGCAATGCCCTCCTGCTTTCTGCATGGGATAAACAGGCCAGGTTCTTTCTCTCTCTCTCTCTCTCTCTCTCTCTCTCTCTCTCTCTATATATATATATATATATATATATACACAGAACAAATGGGCACAATCATACATCAAAAATGGCATTTTTTTTAAAAAAAAGTGGAGGAACATTTCAAAGTTTGATGGTATTCTGCCATTCAATTAAGGTGGTCTTTCTTGAACAAAAAAGAGATTCAGAGAGAGTTTTCATTGTGAAACAGCTGAACTACAAAGTTGATTAAGAGGTTCAGTGCTCTCTCTTATGGCTTATGACAAATTTGTTGTTTTTTAAACCATGCTGCATCATTGTCCCAGTGCAAAGATGTCTTTTGTGTCCAGTTACTCCTGGTAGAGTAAATATCACTCTGTTTTCTATATCATATATCCCTATGGCCTCCATGTTTATAATTTTCTCATCTCCAACCATGGACTTAAAATTTTACTTCTTAGAATTTACTCTTTGTCTCCCAGAGACCATGTGGCCAAGGAGGAGTAATTAGTAATTACCATCTTAATGAAAACAACTGTAACATCATCTTGAGGAAATGTAGGCATATGACTCTCAACATGATCATTTCTTTTCTTTCCCTTGTTTGAGTGTTAACACTTTTGCCTGATGAAGAAGCCAGTTGAGGTCTGAAAGCTTACATCATTTATATTGTGCAGTTTTGGTTGGCTAATCAAAGTGTTGCTGTTTCATGGATTTTGGCGTTACTGTACTACCCTGGATATGTGCTCCTATTTTCTTGTAACTTAATAAAGATCTTATGAAGCAGATGGTAGCCTAACCAAATGTATAAATGTATGCCACAATATATTTGCCAGTATTTAAAAAGCTTCTTTTTTTTTAATTGATAATTTCAAATCTAATTTCCAATCACATTTTATATGCCAGCCCATTACCATTTCCTCTACAAGCCAATTGTAAAATGTCCCCACAATACCTTTAGGGAGCTGGGTGAAAGCCTTACAATAACATTCAAACATTTTAGGGGAGTGCAAAGTCTCCCCTTCCCTAACCAAGTTTGCTAAAAAGGAGATAATTTTCTGTAGCTGAAGCCATATGGGCTGAATGGGTGCTAAGGTCTTGAGTAGCTCATTTGCTGATTTGGGCTTACCCTTGGGGGAAAAATCTTACAATGTATAGAGCCCTTTATTTTTTCCACACTCCAAACTGGGAAATGTTGTCAGGACTTTTAAATTTAGGATGTAAAAGCAAAGACCTAATTTGAGATGGACTGGGAGCTATCAAATAATTTCATTTTCTTCATATCACAAGAGAAGAGTGGAGAAAGGGGTTTATGGTTTCATTAATTACTTTTATTGTGGATCCAGAACATAATAAATCTAATTCTGGAGAGAAATTATTGTCAATTTCCAGTTGAGTCCATTTATTAGAACCATCCCATCTTATCAGTTGAATAAGCTGATTTAACTAGAAGGCAGCAAAATCAACATGAAGTAAAACCAGTCCTCCTTTCTTAGAATTAATCTAAAATATTTTTGGAATCAAGAATTCTGATTATTAAAACAAACATATTAATGGATACTTGTCAGAATTTAAAGTAAGTGGGAGGGGTGTTAATGGTAGTGTCTGAAAGAGAAAAAGTAGTTTAGGGAGTAAGAACATTTTAGTAAGGAGACTATGTCCAAAAAGGATAGCTGCAGGCTTTTCCATGTTTCCAGTTTCTCTTTCATCTATGAATTGATGGGCCCATAATTATTAGAGATCAATTGGGAGAGATAATTTATAATAACTATTCCAAGATATTTAATGCCTGAAGGCTGTACTTGAAAACGAGAGAATCTTTGCCATTTTTCTTGGGAATCAGCACAGGTATTAAGACATAGCATAGAAGATTTCTGGAAATTAATTTGTATTCCAGTAAATCTATCAAAAGCTTCTAAGTTTTTTATTAGGGGTGAAAGTGAAGAATCTGGATCTGACAGGAAAACCAAAATATTGCTGGCATAAAGACTAGTCTTTTTGTTCAGCTTTGTTACGCATAATACCCTTTATCATTATTTCTAATACAGCAGGCTAATGGCTCAATTGCAATAGCAAACAAAAGGGGAGAGAGAGGGCATCCATGGACTTTATCACACAGGGGAAATCTATAGTTTATCCCATACAAATCCTGAAAAAAACACATAATTACGTGCAACGATTTCACACGATGTCACACAAAAACTGCTATTAAAGTGGTCAGAAAGTGGTGTTATCCCAGATCTTTTTACTATCAGGATTTTAGTGAAAATGCATTTTCGATATTACTGTAATTGCACATTTACTCTAGTGTGAAAGTCAAATTTGGTTTATTCACACAATAACCCTTTTATTTCCTGTTTTGCTTGGACGACAAACATACCAGGCAGACATGAGCCTCTCTGTTTTCTCTTTCTGCGCATGTGAAAGTATACCATTTCTAGTACATTTACAGATTTCTTTCACTTCTGTATGAAATGTAAAAACGCCTTTTTATTGCTTTTTGCGTTATTTCACATTTATTCTAATTATGTGTGAAATTCATTTTCGTGATCAAGCTCTATTTTTGCTTTATTTTCAGGATGGTTTATTTGCACTTTATTATCTTTTTAAAGACAAAACTGGCCCCCGTGTGATAAAGTCCTCTGTTTTGTGCCTCTTTGTAACTTAATTAATAGGGAATCTCTTCTGTTACTATGCATCATTGCCTGTGAATTTGTATAGAGGTTCATAACCAGGGAGATAAATGTATCTCCAAAATTCATGCTGTCAAGAAGACTAAAAAGATATCCCCACTCCAACCTGTCAAAAGCCTTTAGGGCATCCAAAGTAACCGGTGTCTTTGACAGGTTAGAATAGTGGACTATATTCAGCACTCTTCTAATGGCACCTGTTAATTTTCGTTGAGGCATGAAACTGACTTGATCAGAGACAATATACTCTGTGATAAGTGAATTTATTCTATTAGCTAATATTGAAGTCAATATTTTGGAGTCCTGATTGATGAGTGCAATATGATGAAAATCTTCACTGAGGGACTGACAGATGATGTTTTAGGTAGGGGGACAATCCTAGAGTTTTTTCTAGCTGTTGGGAGAGGAGGGGCCTTGCAATGCCTCATTATATAGCTTTAACAGGCATCAGGTTAACTTGCAAAGATTTATAAAAATCACTTGTAAACTGATCTAGGCCTGGAGATTTGCCAGTCTTCAGGTTCCTAATCACTTGTCTAATCTCATCTGATGATATAGGACCATTCAAAAAGGAGTTGTGTGCTTTACTAATTTTCTTAGGGTGAAGTGTATTGACAAAATTAAATGTATTAACAAAACATACAAAATAAGTACAAACATAGACATAAACATGCATACATACAATTGCATTTATATTGTACCTTTCATAAAATTATCAAATCAACTTCCTAACATATAATTATTCACCTTCTCTATCTAATACTTATCAAGTCCCTCTGAGTACATGATACTCTCCATAACTATTGTCCCAGTAAATTCTCTAAATTCTAAATGTAGTTTTTCATGAAGCTAACTAAAGAATACTTAAGATAATAAGTCAGCCAAATCTTCTATACATCCATTATCTTTTCACTTCCCAATAATTTTTAAAGCATCTCCATTCCTCCTCTATATCCTTTTCTACTTTTTCATTCATCAAAGCTGTTAATATAACTCCATAGCTTCTTACATCTTACTGCTCCACTCTTCTTCTGATGGTATTATTACTTGCTTCCAACATTTAGCATAAATAATTCTCACAACTGTAACCATGTATAATATAATTCGTCTATATTTTCTTTTGATTTCTCTATCAGAGGAACAATTGGAGAAGGAAATAGAGAAGAACTGGCTCTTCTATATGCAACTAAAAGAGCAATATAAATTAGACAAGAAAAATCTAGGATTCACGAATGAAAAAATAGAAATGGATAAGATTTTGTTAGATAACGAAAAGGGACATATATCTAACTATTATAAGATTTTGAAAGAAAGAGATCTTGAAAGTGAGACTGTAAAACACTCAATTATTAGATGGGTACAAGATATTGGGAAAAATATTGAGATGGAAAAATGGGAAAAGGCATGGCGTGATACCAACTATTTTATTCTTTGTCAGTATTATAAAGAAAATTATCTTAAACTGATGTATCATTCGTATTTAACACCTGCAAAAATTAATAAAATTTATAAAATGGAATGATGCTTGCTGGAAATGCTGGAAAGCAGAAGGAACATTCTATCATCTCTGGTGGAAATGTAAAGAAGCAGAAAGATTTTGGAGAAATATACAAAAGTCAATGTCAGAGATATTACAGACAAAAATTCCTTTTGATCCGACACTCTTTCTGTTATATATGACTAATACAATAGGCATTGACAAAATTCTGTATGTCTAGATCTTTTTTTCCAATTCTGAGGTGTAAAAAGTGGCATAGAAATATTCACACTCATTTAAAATGTCTTCTAATTTAGATTTTATTTCTCCTTGTGAGTTGGAGATAACACAGAATCAAATGTTTAGCTGCTCTCTTTTTAACTGCTCTAGCTAATAGTCCCAGATTCTTATTATTATTCTCATAATAATATACTTTCGTAAACATTAATGGAGTTTGTATTTTATGAAGATCCAGCTCCTCCAGTTCCACCCTTTTTTGGTTCAGTGCAAACAGGATATTTGAATCTTGGGAGGCTTCATGGGAGTGAGTTCTGCAATATCCATCAAAAGTGATGCACGTTTAACCATAGGATTATTTGAGAAAGAAAAATAGGAAAAAAATAGAATTACAAATGAATATACGTTACTTATAGATATCACTAATAGTAAAGTGGTGAAGAGAAGTATGACATAGAAAATTAAAAGTAGATGAAATTGTATTTCGAGTAAACGAGCTAATACTGGTGTTTATAATTTGAAATGATTAACAGAAATATTTGAAGATATTGTTAATTTCATAGGATGTATCATTAAGAAAGAGAGAAAGTAAAAGTAAATAAAATTGTAAAGAGTTCTGAACTGGGAAGTTTAAGGACAAAATTCAGAGCTAGTACAAGACAGAGAAATTTTTGTAGTTGGTGTACATTTTGTATAGTATGTAGATTGCTAGTAAGTAGATTTATGTTGGTATGTAAATTTGTCAAGTGTCAGTGTTATGTTTGTCATATTGTAAATATATGTTTTTTAAATCAATCAATCAATCAATAAATAAAAAGAAAGATAGGAAAAAAGTGATGCACGCTTAGCCTCTCTTAATTTTTTCTGCCTAGCACCTTCTCGTATGAAGAGACCTCTAAGTACTGCCTTGAGGGTATCTGCATCTGGGGTCTCTGGGATCTATTCTCCTTATAGAAATTATGAATGACATCCTGGATTGTTGTTATTTTTAAGGGATTTATTTGCCAATAGTCAGGGGTTGAAATGCCATATTCTAGTTGGAGAAAGGTTTCCTACAGGCGACCAAATTAGAGCCAAAGGACAGTGATCTGACAGTGATCTGAGTATGTATAGATATTTTGCTAATTTGTGGCAGGATGGTCTTACTGACAAAGAAGTAATCAATACACAAATATGACTGATGGGGAGCTGAAAAAATGGTATAATCTCTTTCATTGGGGTGAGGGGTTCACCATGGGTCAATTAAACCTGCTTCTTCCACCACTCTTAATAAAGGGAGGTGAAGGAAGAAGTTTTATTAAGATGCTTTCCTGATCTATCTAATGAACTGTCTAGGACCTTGTTAGCACATCCCTCAACAATGATTTTCCCTATAGCCATTCCATTTAGGGAGTGGATGAAAGAATGTTTAAAGTTAATTTGTTCCTTATTTGGGGCATAGAAAGTACCCAGTGTGATTGGACTGGTGAAAATTTTGCCATTCAGTATAAGAAATCTTCCATCGGGATCCCATTTTAATTTATCTAACTTAAAAGGACATAATTTATCAACCAAAACAGCTACCCCATTTGCAGTCCCTCCCACTACATATTGATCCCCCAAAAAACTGAGCTTTCAAAACTGGGTCTATACCCTTATTGTGTGTTTCTTGTAAAAACAACACATTTGGAGTGAGGCTCTTACTTTGCTTGAGGATTTTCCCCTTCTTGAGAGTCAATCCTAAGTCATTTACATTCAGTGAAACTACACAGAGTTCCATCTTTGGGTTCCATCTTAGGGGCAGATGATGATCTATACATAGCAGAACCTCTCAATTTTCTCCTCCCTCCCAAGGACAGATAGACACTTTGACTGGAGCTACTGCCACTGTCTACAAAATGTGTACAGTGTGTAGATAAGGGTTTGTAGAGATTTACCTGAGACTGTAGATCAGGGGTAGGCAACCTTTCCCCTTTAAGGGCCGAGGTACTTCAGCTCCCAGAAGCCTCAGCCATGTTGGCCAATAGTCCCATGTTGGCCAATAGCTCCTGGGATTCTGGGAGCTGAAGTCCCTCGGCCCTTAAAGGGGAAAGGTTGCCTACCCTTGCTGTAGATCACCAAATGATCATGGATCTTATTCCTGAATTCCCTGTCATTCAGGAAGTTCTGGATGGAGATATTCATCTGACTCTAAATATACCAAATTATCCTTATTTAAATCAAGAACACTTACGTTAGTTCTTATAGGATTAACAATTTTCACCACTGGCTCTAGAGGGGGTTTAGGTGGGCCTAGAGTGACCCAACTCCCTATCATCTAAATATTTCATAGCTAACCAGTTGGAGCTATTCAGATCCATCTGCTTATGTTGATTTTGTTTATACTGGTTGCTTTCAGTTTCTGCTTGTCTATTCGCCTCGTAAATCTGTATTTCTTTCAGATAGTTATGTAGTCTATCTAGCCTTCTCAGAATCTCTAATTGTATTTCACTTGGTAATACTTGAAAGGAGTTGAGAAGGGCAACCTCCTGTACCAGAATTGAATTGTTTACCCACATATTCAATTTGGACACATCAGGGGCTAATAGTTTTAATGGTGGAGTTTCATGTGTCTCTTTTGACTCTAAAAGATTACACATGTTTTGTAATATTGCCTGCTAATTATTCTTGGTTAACTTTATTAGACTTTTACATATGTTTTTTTTTTTTGGGGGGGCGGTATTTGATTTTCAAAAAATCTTGTTAAAACTAATCTGATAGATAAAATTAAGAAAAAATCTTAAAGATAAAATTAGCTACATTCTGGCCCTTAAAAAAACTGCAGACACATTTATCATTATATAAATAGTCTATATGCAGGTCTGTGTGGCTCCTTGGTTTAGGGTAGTTCATAAACACCCCCTTTTGAGAGAGGAGCACCAAATTCTATCTGGGACTCAGCAGGCTTGGGAGTTGCCTCCTGCTTAAAGATCTCTGCATTCTCCATTTGTATCAATGTATTTTCTTCTTGCTGGTCCTGTGGCAATCTCAACATCTTGACACTAGTCTCCTTAATCAAAGTTTGGTCTTTGGTAGGTGCTTTCCATTGATGATAGTGTTTACACACACTCCTTATGTATGGTTTTTCCTTCTTGTGAGAGGGGGCACTTCTTCTGAGTGGATTTACATGGGATTGTTTTTGCTGAGGAATTGATCAACAATGGGTCCTTTTCAACCTGGAAAGAAGTGACCAGTGGGGTGTCACAGGGCTCTGTCCTGGGCCCAGTGCTATTCAATATATTTATTAATGACTTGGATGACAGTATTGGGGGCATAGTTATCAAATTTGCAAACAACACCAAATTAGGGGAAGTAGCTAATACCTCAGAAGACAGGATCAAAATTCAAAATGACTTGAACAGACTAGAAAGCTGGGCCAAAGCTAACAAAATGAAATTCAACACGGAGAAATGTAAAGTACTGCACTTAGGGCGGAAAAATGAAAAGCACAGATATACAATGGGGGACACCTGGCTGAACGAGACTACGTGTGAAAGGGATCTAGGAGTCCAGGTGGACCAGAAGTTGAACATGAGTTAACAGTGCGATGCAGCAGCTAAAAAGGCCGATGTAATTTTAGGCTGCATCAGTAGAAGTATAGTGTCTAGATCAAGAGAAGTAATAGTGCCACTCTATTCTGCTTTGGTCAGGCCTCACCTGGAATACTGTGTCCAGTTCTGGGCACCACAATTCAAAAAGGATGTGGAGAAACTGGAGCGTGTCCAAAGGAGGGCAACTAAAATGATGAAGGGTCTGGAAACCAAGTCCTATGAGGAACGACTTAGGGAGCTGGGGATGTTTAGCCTGGAGAAGAGAAGGTTAAGAGGTGATATGATAGCCTTGTTTAAATATTTAAAGGGATGTCATATTGAGGAAGGAACAAGCTTGTTTTCTGCCGCCCCAGAAACTAGGACCCGGAACAATGGGTGCAAGCTCCAGGAAAAGAGATTCCACCTCAACATTAGGAGGAACTTCCTGACAGTAAGGGCTGTTCGACAGTAGAACACACTCCCTCGGAGTGTGGTGGAGTCTCCTTCCCTGGAGGTCTTTAAGCAGAGGCTGGATGGCCATCTGTCGGGGATGCTTTGATTGGGAGTTCCTGCATGGCAGGGGGTTGGACTGGATGGCCCTTGTGGTTTTTTCCAGCTCTTCTATGATTCTATGATTCTATGCTTAGCTTGCTGGAATCTCAGTACTGAAAATACAGTTTAAATTATTGCATTACACTGAATAGCTTGACCTTTCAAACAGTTTTGCCAGCATGAGAAACTGGAACAATGATGAAACTTACTGCAATATTTTTGTGTTTTCTACCTATACAAGGCCAATGATTTACCAGATTAACTGATAATCATTTTCAATGAGATCAGAAATGAGAAGAAAGCTAGATAGGTATAATGCAGCTTCATTGCTTCTGCCAGATGTTTCAGCAAAATTTGATACTGTCAATCATGGTATCCATCTTCTGGTATGCTTGTTAGATACAGGACTTGTAGATCTCAAGTTGTGATATTTGCCTGAATCTTCCAGACTCTGGGAGACTTTTTTTTTTTTTTTTAAATTTTTTATTTATTAAAACACACATAACATATAAACAACAGCGTTACTGAACAAACATCTTACATATACCTACATACATACATCAAACATCACAGACAAAAAACATAAAAATTATACTTCAATACACATACATCATTAAATATCTTACAAAGTTAAGCTAGGCTTCCCGGTTGAATTAACCTTCTGTTAAATGAAAAATTTATTAAACTCCTCTTCCTAAACTAATATTGTTTCATGGACACCCAGGATACTTCACATAATTCTCCTGTTTAAAAAAAGAAAATAAAGCAAGCTTTAAATCTTTGTCCGCTATCATATAAGAGAAAAAAAAAAAAAAAACATTATGAGCCTCTTCTAGAGTATAGCATATTTCCGATTTTTCCTTCTCTCCCCCCTTTTCCACAAACAAAAATCAGACAATAGAGAAGGGAAGGGAAGGTAAAAATAAGCTTACTTTGTTTTCCTTCAAAATTTTACAACCAATTATATTTCTCTATCGGGGACCATTCATTATCTATTTTCCCCAATGCTTTATCCTTTATTAAAGCTGTTAATTTGTCCATATTTTTCATTTCCCATACTTTTACCCACCAGTCTTTAATGTTAGGTTTTTCTTTTTTTTTCCAATGCTTTGCATATATTATGCGTGCTGCAGTAATCAGATATAGTATAACTCTTTTATATTTCTTTTCAACTTCTTTGTCTAGACCTGTAATTATATTCAGTAAGTATAGTTCCGGTTTGAATGGAAACTGAGATTTAAATAATTCAACAAAAGTTTGGTGTATTTCTTTCCAGAAGGAGTTAGCTATTTTACACTCCCACCACATGTGGAAAAATGTTCCTTTTTGAGTTTGGCATTTCCAACAATGATCTGTTCCGATTTTATATATAAGCTTCAACTTTGTGGGAGATAAATACCATCTGTGTAACATTTTCATATAGTTTTCTTTGAGATCCTGGCAAAGAGTAAAGTTATTTGTGATTTTCCAACTTTTTTCCCATTCTTCTAAGCTAATAGCTCTTTTCACGTCTTGAGACCATTTGATCATAGCTGGCTTTATCTTTTCTTGTTCTAGATCTCTATCATTTAATATTTTATAATACTTAGCTATATGTTGTCCTTTGCAATCCTCTCTAATATTGTCTAGTTCTGTTTTATTATGTTCAAAACCCTCTTCCTTTTCATCTATTTTAAATCTTTGATATAACTGTATATACAAAAACCAATTATGAATAATTTTCTCTTCTTCTAATTGTTCTTTTGATTTTATCTTATAAATGATTTCCCCCGCACTAACAATCTGTGCTTCTAACAAATCTCTATATCTGATCCATGGTTGGTTTTCTCTTCTGGTTCTGCTCATAAAAGCCTCTTGAGGGGATGTCCACGTTGGTATTTTCCTATAGAATAACTTTTTGACTTTGGACCATACCAGATACAACGCTCTTCTGAGATAATGATGTGCGAAATCCTTATTTCCTTTGATCTTATTATAAATCATGAACGCATGGAAACCGAATCGCATATTATCACTTTCTAAACTTAAAAGTCTTTCATTTTTTAAGTTAATCCATTCTTCTAGCCAAGTTAATGAACAAGCATAATAGTATTTTTTCAAATCTGGCAGAGTTAGTCCTCCTTTATCTTTAGAGTCGATCATAGTGGTCCATTTGATTCTTGGTTTCTTTCCTTGCCACAAAAATTTTGTTATAGCTTTTTTCCATACAAGAAAACATTTTTCATTATGTATTATCGGAATATTTTGGTAAAGATACAAAAGTCTAGGCAAGATATTCATTTTGATTAATGCTATTCTTCCCATAAGGGATATTTGTAGTTTGGACCACTTTTGTAAATCTTTTTCAATTTCTTTCCAGATCTTGGTGTAATTATTTTCAAATAGGTCAGCATTCCTTTTTGTTATAGTGACACCCAAATATTTTACTTTTTTTTCTATTTTAAACCCCGATATTTCTTTTAGAAGTTCTTCATCTTTTTTTGACATGTTTAATGTTAACATTACTGTTTTGTCTCTATTAATTGAGAGACCCGCTACTTGTCCATATTCTTTTAAAGTAGTTATCAATTCATTGATAGTTTTCAGAGGTTCTTCTATAAAGAAGACCAGATCATCAGCAAACGCTTTTAATTTATGCATATATCCTTTTGTTTTGACACCACATATGTTTGTATCTTTTTGAATCTTAGTTAATAATATTTCCAGGGAGATTATAAAAAGCAATGGGGAGATGGGGCATCCCTGTCTGGTTCCTTTTTCGATCTTTATTATTTCAGTTATTTCATCATTTACTATAATTTGTGCGTATTGTTCTTTATAAATTGATGAAATCCATGTGATAAATTTTCTTCCCATATCTCCTTTGGCAATTACTTCCAACAAAAAAGTCCAATCTACTTTATCGAAAGCCTTTTCGGCATCTAGAAATATCATTGCTAATTGTTTCTCATTATGTTTTTCAAAAAATTCAATGGTATTCAGAACAGTTCTTATATTATTTCTACCACATCTTCCTGGCAGGAATCCATTTTGGTCTTCTTGAATTGTATACTGTAGAATTTTTTTTAATCTTGTTGCTAAAATTGATGTAAAGATTTTATAGTCAACATTAATTAGCGAGATTGGTCTGTAATTCATTGCTAATCTATGATCTTTTCCTTCTTTTTGAATCAGGGTTATATATGAATTTTTCCAAGTGTTTGGAATGCCTTCCCTATATATTGCATTGAATGTTTTTTCCAGAGGTGCCAATATTATATCTTCCAATTTTTTGTAATATAAAGCTGTAAAGCCATCAGGGCCTGGAGCTTTATCTGGTTTCATTTTCTTTATTGCTTCTGAGATTTCCTTCTGTGTGATGTTTCGATTTAATTCTTCCTTTTGTTCTTCTGTCAATTGAGTTATTGATTGTTTCTCCAGATAGTCTTTTATCTTATTTTCCAGATAGGGGTCTTTATTATTATTTCTGGGAGACTTTTATTCAGCCTATGAGATTCCTCAGGACTCTTTTTTGGGGAGGTCCATAATATTATTTAACATCTTCATGAAGCTACAACTGGAGGTATTGTGCAAAGACTAATGATGGATCTTATCACTATGATGATGTTACACAGCTCTGTCTTGAACAGGTAAGGCAGTTATTGTGAAGGCTGTGGAATCAGCGTCTCACTGTAATAAAGAACTGGATAAGGTGAAGAAACTGAGGCTCTTCTCAAATGAGACAGAGAGTCTGTTTATTAGCAGAAAGGCAAACCTATGATTAGAATATAATTTTTCATCATGGTGAGCCACTTATCTCTCTTCCTAAGCCACAGTGATATCACCTGACATTTCAATTACTGTAATATACTCTGCTAATACAAAGTATAGTGGCCATTTTTTAAAGTGTTGTACATTTTACAGAACATGGACAGAAACAGCTACCCAGCCCAGTTCCAAGAGCTCGGCTTTTAAATACTTGCCTTCTCTTCTGTGTAGAAAAGTTCAGTTTTTATTGCTTTTATGCAACCCTATCCAAAGGAATGAGTGAAGGGGAGAGAAAACTGAGCCTTTTTTCAATTCATTTTATCTTTACAGAATGCTTACCCTTGATACTTCATGAAGGGGTTAAACAGTGTTGCACCTGTACTAATTAGGCTGGTACTCATATGCCAGGCCACTCCAAATGGCTGCTTCGATCAAGCCTAGGACTAAATTCTGCAATGGCATCAACATCATGAAACTCAGAACGAGATCTGGGGGTGCAACATTGGTAGGCAGGTTGGTACTAGTTTGCCTACTTGCAGGTACTTGCAGGAAGAGAAAAATACAATTCTTATCCATTATTATTTTAAATATTCTTAATATGGAGGCCCTTACAAGCACAATGTGCCTTCCATGTGTTCAGTGTAGCTTAGTCCAATCAGGAGCCCTGGTGGCACAGTGGTTAAATGCCTGTACTGCAACCTCGCACTCACAAACCACAAGGTTCTGAGTTCAATTACCAGCCAGGGGCTCAGGGTCAACTCAGCCTGGCATTCTTTTGAGATCACTAAAATGAGTACCCATCTTGTTGGGGTCAATTGGCTTACACATTGTAAACTGCTTAGGGAGTACTTAAGTGCATTGATAAGTGGTATAGAAATCTACTTACTACTGCTATTACTCCCACATAAGTGTGCATAGGATCGATTGCAGCCAGCCTTTGTTATGTCTGGAAAGGTTCAGTGATAACAACTGCCTTAATATGTTTCAGTGCTTGATCAGTTAGTACACTACTAAATAATCCCTACTGGATTTACAGCAGGAATGATGGGGGAGCACAAAGACAACAGAATCTTGTTATGTAATTGAATTGTTTTTAAGTATTATGTTTTAATTCTATTATTGTTTAATTCTGTTTTAAGGGGTGGGAGGGTTTATGGGTTCGGGATTGTATTTTACATTATACTGAGTTTTAATGATGTAAGCCGGCTCGATTGTCTGACAGAGGGGCAGGATATAAATAAAATTTATTATTATTAATTATTATTGGTTGCCCAATTTTGCCACATCATTTCAGAAGGACCCTCCCTTTTCCCAGTCTTGGGAGGGGGCCAATCCTTCTTGCTGCCCCCCTTTCCAGATCCATGGTTCAAAAATTAGAATCCTAGAGTTAAAAGGGATCACAAGTTCTATTTAGTCCAACCCCTTCCATGCAGGAACACACAACTAAAGCAGCCCTGAAAGATGGACATACAACATCTCTTTAAAGACCTCCAAAAAGATTGTTCTCTATTTTCTTCCCTTTTCTCCCAACAGTCACCTATCATGGTTACTGGGAATGCTGAGTACTAATTGTGCTTCTTTGGGGAGGGATCCCTTGTAGGTTTTTCCCATTTTTTAAAATTTTCATTCCTGTACATCTTGATAATTTTCCTGCACATCTTGATACATACTCTTTTTTGGTTGGATTATTTAGGCAATCTTGGTATCAAGTCATTATTCATTCTCAAGGGCTCTGTTAGAGGGAGTGATAAGGAAAGATCTTGCTGAATCAGCCCAATGATTTTTATGTTCCATTACTACAACCAACACTAACTAGACACATAGCTCAGATTCAACTTTCCAGGTTATGTGATAGTTAGAACAGTCAGTATATTCTATGGTTTTTGGAACATCCAGCACCAAATAAGAGATGAAACAGTAATTCTGATCTCAACTTTGATTAGGTCCCATATTGAGAGATGGTGAGCTATAAATCAAATAAGTAAATAAATAAATACACACTTTCCCCATTTATTGGTAGGAAATTGATCAAGGGGAAAGACCATGGCTGAATCTGCCCTGCAGAAACAATCCAGGTTGACACCACTTTAACTGCCATGATTCACTGCTATGAAATTCTAGGAATTGTTGCTCTGCTCAGGTGCCACATTAAACTGCAATTCCTAAAATACCATCACATTTAGCCATGGCAGTTAAAGTGGTGTTAACCTGGATTATTTCTGCAGTGTGGATACATCTCATGTGTAGTTTTCTTTCCCTTTTGTACTTATCTTCTAACTTTTATTTGGATTAGGATTGCTATTTTTTTTAATAAACATTATTTAGCTACCACTTAGTGAGACTGGGCAGTCATTTTATGGCACAACTTGGCACTTTGCTGTCTTTTTCATAGCAAAAGATTCAAAAATTCACATATGTTGTGGGCATTTGTGTGCAATAATCTGCTGTTTTAAACCTCCCCCTCTCCAAGTCACAGAGAAACAGAGATTCCCATTGGTAGCAAATGGATTGTCTGAACATCCCATGATCAGTGGCCATGCTGGCTTAGGAATTTTAGGAATTGTACTTCAAAAGGTAATTTTTCCAAGCAGGTACTGGCCCACTTATCTGTTTGTTCATTTTTATTCCCACCCTGCCATGACCTCACAGCATACAGTCTTGTTATTCTTCTACCATCTACTGATATCATCTAAGCATATCAATAAACCTTTACTATAATAATCCCATTTAAAAAGAAAAAAATGGAAAGTCCTCTATTAATAGTTAACCCTGATATTATTGTTTTTCAAAATATGAAATGGTTTTCAGAAGAAGAAAAAAAATCCCTTCAGAAAAGGAAGCATACTTTGAACAGTTTGTCAATTTGTCATAATAATCTTTCATCTTCGATCAAAATTGTTTAAATTCAGCTCACACCTACGGTTGGACTATGCATTGTCATTCTGTATATTCAAGTAGAATTTTGATTATTTTGTATTTCTGCAGACATGGCTGCAGGATTTAATCAGAGAAGTCTGCTGTTACAAAGCACTTGATTCAATATTTTATTCATTCTTGATATAGAAGCCAGGGCAGGAGTAGTCTACAAAGCACCTGTTTGTCACTCTGCAAGTTCATGATTAGAACAAACATATAGCTGTTTTCATTCATTTGAACTTCTATCAAACTCCAGAGGATTTGTCCTTTCTTGTTAGAACTACTAAATAGACTAGGTTTGGAGGCGGGGGTGGGTGGGGGAATGTTCTATTTATCAGCTGTCAAAATGAAAACCATATGAACTGAGTCAAAATGTTGAGGTTTCCTATTTGGATAAAATATCTGACAAAACTGAAAGGGAGAAAAGAGCTTTGGTAAGATTAGAAACAATTCTTGAAGGTGGAGACTTTCTTCTTCCTAATTGTGTGGCAGAGGGGCGGGATATAAATAAAAATTACTATTATTATTATTATTATTATTATTATTATTATTATTATTTACCTTGCAAATGTGCCATGTAATCTGATATAATGTTGTTGTTGTTGTTGCTTTATGCTGTCAAATCATTTCTGACTTATGATGACCCTAAGGCTCTGTCATGGGGGTTTCTTGCCATGTTTCTTCAAAGTGGGTTTGCCATTGCCATCCTTTGAGCCTAAGGTCATCTTGTGGGTTTCTATGGCAGAATTGGGATTTGAACCCTGGTCTCCAGAGTTGTAGTCCAGTACTCAAACCATTCCACCATTCTGGCTCTTGTTTTTATGTTACAATCTACATATTTTGAAACTATTATGAGTGATGATGTTATAGATATGACTAGCTGTCTCTTATTCTGTTTTATTGTTGCTTTCAGGGAATGGTTCTACCCATTCTGCTTCCAATATTACTTAGAATTTGGAATGAATATGAGAGTGTTTTGTTTCACTTTGTGTCTTTTTACTGTACTGGTTATTGAAGTTCAGGAATGTGTTTGTTCACTGTGCAAAAAGCACTATGGAAAAAGGAATCTTTTGTTTTCCAAAGCTTTTGGAGTTTTAGTTTACATTGTTTTGTTATCTTGTAAGCTTCAGAGGAAGGCAAAGGCAAACCCCCTCTGAACAAATCTTGTCAAGACGACCACATGAAATGTTTTGCCTTAGAGTTGCCATAAGTCAGAAACAGCTTGGAGACACAGCACAACAACAGATTTTGGTATGTATTTGTCACTTTCTCTTATTTATATTGTATTATTTTTGTATTATATCTGTATAATTTGTTTTATAATTGTATCATTTTATTTTTGTATTATTCCATCCTTCCACTGTGTGTGTATATGCATGTGTATATTTTAGATTCTACTCTGTCTGTTTTTATTGTTGCTTTGCTTGTGACGTGCTATGTACATAGAGGGCATTATATAAATAAACAATCATCGTCATTATCATCATCATCATTATCTCAAAAGCAATCCTGATGCAACTATGAGGCTTATTGCATTACCTTTTAAGTTGACATCAGTCTACTGGGATGCAGCTGGGATGCAGCATGGAGGTGGGAATTCACTGCCGAATCTGCTGGGCAACTGCTGCCTGAATCCCAGCCGCGCTCAGCTGGCCCTTTTTCAAAACTGGAAAGCTCCCAAATTTTAATGGTGGCTGGCTGAGTGCAGCTGGGACCTGGGATGCAATCGCCTGGTGGATTTGGCAGTGAATTACAGTGTGATAATTCCCGCCTCTATGCTGTGTTTGAGCTGCATCTGACATTGACTTAAATGGTAATACGATAAGGCTCTATATCAAAAATTCTTTGGTATTCTGATTTAATTACATAGCTATAGTACCAGTCCTATGTTGACAGTGGCTCAGGTGACTCTCTTTCCACCATTATAAGGGAAAGGAATATATTATTTCAATTTATATTCAGAAAACAGCTTAGCAGAATGTTGTGAAACTTGGTTGGGTAGGAGATGTTGGTGTGTACAATGTCTTGCTTTAGAATGATAGAAATTGCACATTTATAGGATTTTAAGATATGATGAAGGTAGATAAAAATAATTTTTAAAAAGAATACTTTTTTGGTTTTAGACATGAGAAATGAAAGACTATCTTGTATTCTCATTTTAAAATGATAGTTAAAGCTACTTCTTATCATAAACATACTACATAAACATGCTCTTATACATTCATAAAAATAAATGTCTCTGTCACACTGACACAAACTAAGACAACTTAAATCAAGATGACACGGTGGGAATGTAGAAGATAAGATCTATCTGTAGAGGTTTTGATGACAATGCAAATTAATTATACTGTTGAAACAAAAGAAATAGTCAAAAACAGGCTGCATCTGCACTGCAGAAATAATGCAGTTTGATATCACTTTAACTGCCATGGCTCAATTATATGGAATTCTGGGAATTGTAATTTGTTGTGGCACTGGAGCTCTCTGACAGAGAAGGCAAAATGTCTTACAAAACTACAGTTTCAGAGGAGATGGGGGTGGAAGAGTGTGCCTTCAGGTCATTTCTGATATGTGACCCTTGGGAGAACCTAACATGGGGTTTTCTTGACAAGATTTATTTGGAGGAGGTTTGCCATTGCCTTCCCCTGGGACTGAGAGCATGCAACTTGCTCAAGGTCACCCAGTGGGTTTCATTGCTGGGCTGGGATTCAAACAATGGGCTCCAGCGGTGTAGTTCAACACTCAACCACTATGCCACACTGGCTCTGTCATATTTGTCATTTTGCTTCATAGGAAGGCATTTTCACACTAATCTTTTTTAGGCCTCTAGAGACCATTCTTCAACATCTTCACACTTTATTTCAGAACAGGATGTCCCAGAACAGGACATCAGAAACTTCTGATCTGAAAAATATTCACTAGATCTCTGATAAAAAGCAACAACCTGCATTTTCCCAATCTGACAGAATTAACATTAGCATACTAATTCATTCACAGTAGTAAATCATTTGTAGTAAGATATTTCACATGAACAGCAACAGTACTGTTTGTTACAATAGCTATGTGAGATCTCCTTATATAGTATTTTTTCATGTCTTGTACGTTTTTAGTTTACTGTGGTAATTTTTTATTACAAATCATGCATATAAGGTTTAGCCTGAAGCAGTTGGTTATCTGCTGTCATTAGTGTATCTTGCAGAGCCACGCTGCAGAAGCATAAGAAGATTGCCCTACATTGCTATACTTCGTGTTCATTTTAAAAGGTCCTGTGCTTTGATGACTCTTAGATCTCCAAAATCAGCTTTGTCCACAGTAATTGTTTTCTCTATCTGAACACTGCAGTTGTTCGGGTAATCTTGTTTGCAAAATAAATATTTTTGTTCACATCTCGAAGTAACTTACAAGAAACTATGGGGCTAGTATGTGGAATTGTGTTTGGTATTTGTGTCCTTCCCCTCCCACTACTATATCCTTCAACTTTTTGGCTAAAGTACATGAGAATTTTTTTTCAGTATAAAATTTTATGTTTCTATTCTTCTTTCTTTCTTTCTTTCTTTCTAGCAATAGCAAACACATTTCTATACTACCACTCAGTGCACTTAAGCACTCCCTAAGAGGTTTACAATGTGTAAGCTAATTGCCCACAACAAGCTAGGTACTCATTTTACTGACCTCAGAAGGATGCTAGGCTGAGTTGACCCTGACCCCCTTGACTGGTATTCAACTCACAACCTTGTGGTTTGTGAGTGGCTGCAGTACAGGCATTTAACTACTGCACCACCAGGGCTTCTTTCTTTCTTTTTGGCAAGTATTGTAGCCAGATGTTGGTTCATTTATTAAAACTTTGTCAAATTCAGACAAGGTTATCTAATCAGAAACTTATTTTGAATTGAACACAACCTCAGGAACTCTCTCTGTGTGTGATTGTGTGGGGGGTCCTAAAGTAAATCAACTCCACACCAACGCCATCCTGATGGTGCGCACCACTATGCACAGTGTGTGGCATCAGGATGACCTCCCAGCACAGTGTTTAACATGCTGCGCCAAAAGGGTGAAGAAGAGCCATGGTGCCAGTTCTTAGGGTGGCCTTTTGCTGCCCCTAAAAGGAGTGGCATTTTGCTGCTCTTTTAGGGGTAGCAAAAGGGAGGATCAGGGCCGTGGCGTGGGGTTGCTATGGCCCTGATCTGCTGCTTCCCAGGGTGGCCCAGAGCCACCCATCTGCAGAGGCCCGAAGTTGCAATTGGTTTACCATATGATTAATCAGCAATTATTGGTCTGAACTGTGAATGACTCATGTTTTTGAAAGCAATCATGACATAGAAAAGCAAGTTTTAAGAACATGTGCCACTGTTATTTCAGAGTATACTGTGTATTCAGACTGGAAGTAAATAAGTAACAAAGAAGAACTGATCAGAGGAGAAGCATTTATGTTTCTTTTTCTTATCACACACTTAAATAAACTGGTTTACCTGATCTGGCTTAAACATAAATGCAGGTGGCATCTGGACCCTATCATAAGAATTTTGCTGCCGAAATCACCGCCCAGGGCCATTCTGGAGCAATCCCCACTCCTAGAGCCACTCAGTGTGGTTCTTTTCAAAGCCAGGAGTTTTCTGGCTTGAGAAAATGGCTGCTAGAGCAGCTCCAGGAGCAGAGATGGCCCCAGGATGGTCCCGGGTGGCAATTTCAGTGGCAAAACCCTTGTGATAGGGTCTGGACGCCATCCACATTTATTTTTAAGCTGGATCAGGTAAACCAGTTCATTTAAGTGGGTGATAATCTTCTCAGTTTGTACCTGCCAGAAATGGAATAGAATTTACATTAAAAAATGTACAGCTATGGGAATGCATTCCCATTCTAAAGGTATCATTTCTGCATGTGGGTCCAGGAGATGGATTTCAACAATTCTATATATATATAAAAGACAAAATAAGTTGTACTAGCCTTTAATATGTTCACTGAACAGGTCAATGCAGCTGTGATGCTGATTGTAATAATGAACCCCAGGACTAATGGCTTTCCCACTGGGGGTGGAAGCAGATAAGAGGGACTCTGGTATGCGGGTTGCTGAGTAATGATTACAAAGGGCCTTTGCCAGAAATAGTGCAAATTGAGTCCACTTTAACTGCCTTGGCTCAGTGCTAGAGAATCATGGGAACTGTAGTTTATTGTGGCACCAGAGCTCTCTGACAGAAAAGGCTCAATGTCCCAGAAAAAAATGGATTCCTTAGCACTGAGCCAGGGCAGTTAAAGTGGACTCAATTTGCACTATTTTTAGCAGTCTGCAAAGGCCAAAATCACACTGAAAGGAATGTGTTAGCCCCCCATTTCCTCAGAAGTCATCTTCACAATCCCCTTGACTGAGTTTTTCCCTAAATAAAAACTCCCTGAAATAATCATGGCTACCTTGATTCTCAGGTTTTTTTGTAACTGTGCTTTGGAAGGCTTTAGTAGTTGTTTTTACATATAGAAGGATGGACTTCCCTGTACTGTTTCAGGTCAGACATCTTTATAGTGAAGGTGTTGGTCTGGCCAAAGAAGAGGGTAGAACATCATAGCAGTGACCTCTACCTTGTTTATTTTAAAATAAAATAATATAAAAGAATAGTTTATACAAGACCGTAATATAGGATGATTCAAAGCTTACAATGTAAACGGGTTAGCGGACATAATTTGGGGTTTGTTACTTCATGGAAAAACAAGTTGGGTTAGAAGTGAACAAAATGCTTAAACAACTTTTTTTCCATCTCCATTCCTGATGTGGGTAATTTTTCTTGACTCTGTCCAGATTTCCAAATGCCATGACATGTAATTCCCACCCAAGGGTGGAAAATTTCCCAAAACTAGAGGTCCACATTGGGCCCCCTGTAACACTCTACATAACACACCCCATTTTCATGTCCATCCCTGAAACATTTAACCAGTTCTTCTCTCATCTCCCCACTCCAGTAGCAATATTGTTTCCCAAAGCCTCCTGGAGAAAGGTTGGCCATTTTTCCATTATCCACACATACCAGTTTTAGGCCTGATGGGCTGTTTTTCAAAACCAAAACCTGGAAGGCCACTTCCTGTTTTAAAGGTGATTTCCCTCTCAATGCAGTGAAATGATGAATGGTGAGGGGCTTGGAATCCCCTGTGGGTATAAAAATTGTCACCTTTACCTACTCTACATAAAAGCACATATGCAAAATACAAAGATTAGGGAAACATACACTACACAAACAAATTAAAATGATAGCCCATTATGCAGTTCTATGATTTCCTTACAAAGTCCCCAGGCAGTGTTTGTATGCAGACAAATGTTATCTGTGAATCATTATTTGGATAGAATAAAGGGCTCACTCTAGATTCCTAGCCCAGGGGCCCTCATAATCTTGATCAGGCTCTGAATACACAGAAGCAAAAGCAAATCAGCTTCATTTATATACCGCTTCATACCTAACTGTGCAGTGTCTAAGTGGTTTACAACTGTAAGCTCATTGCCCCCCCAACAGCTGGGTACTCATTTTAGCGAGTCAAGCCTGAGCCCTGGCTAGTAATGAACTCGCAACGTTATGGTTTATGAGTGAGTAGCTGCAGTACAGGCATTTAACCACTGTACCACCAGCAAACCTGTACCTTGAAGACTGCAGATCAGTTCATATGTATCCTGTGAAATGACTATCAAAGGTATAGAAGCCAGATTAATTTCACCAACTGAGTAATAAATTTGCAAGAGGTCACTACCAGCAGCATATTCATATCATTGCAGGGGAAATGATGCAGCACCAGGATATTTGTGTTATGAATTGCACCCATACAGATGTAAATACTGTAAGATTTGAATTGCCATGGACAAAATGTATTCATATATTCAATTGTTGTTAGTATAGTGGGTACATATAGAAATATGATTATCTGTTTTTTAATGTGGCATTAGCCACAAGTGAGAAGATAAAAATCAAAATGATAAATCTGCAAATGTCTCCCTATTCTTGAATATTTGCAATAAGAGACAGTGACACTGAGCCTGTAAGTGCTCAAAAGTCATTTTGTTTCTGAGAAGAGTCAAAGAATGCCAGCAGATAATCATAGAGAGAGGCTATTAAGTTGTCATGTTTATGCTGTGGCATTACAGCTTCATAACTCATTGTCATCCCATATCGATGCTATGGCTTGTCTACAAATACTGAAACCCAATGTCATGAATGGCAGAACTCTTCAGTTATTCAGTCATACTCTCTGAATCAATTCAAGGCAACCTACTTCTTTCTCACTCTTTTTACCAGCTGCTGAAAGGGAGGAGAAGAGAGAGGTTGTATCTCATCTATCTCTGTCACTTTCCTCCTCCCTGGACAGTTCCTGTCTTTCTATAGGGCTATGAAGGGGTTTACAGGAAAAAGCTTGAATAAAGGAATGTGGCTGTAGATGTCAATCTGTTCATACGCTTTAAAAAGCAGTGCACAATAGTACAGTATCTTTAATATCACATAATCTTTGGGGCTTTTTCAATGTCTGGATAAAGGTCACCACCCTGTAAACCTGGCTTTGCTTAAAGTACAGGCAAATTGAAGAACACCTGCATACTCTTTCTTTTAGAATTGTGTTTCAGTAATAGCTATTGTCACCTCCCAATACCTAAACAGTTGTCAAAATATCCAGAGAAATAAAAGTTAATCTGGTTTGAAGTGTACTTGGAAGCTTACAAAACTGGGTATAGCTGGCCACTGTGCTTGTTATTCACTCTTTTATTTATCAACATTTAATAATCATTTTTCTCTTAAACATCTCATAGCATTTTACAATAAAGACACAAAATATCCAATTGCTAACAAGAATTATAATAATTCTACAACTTCTATGATAACCAACACCAATCCTATAGCCACAAAATCAATTAAAGACAATTCATTAAGAATAAATAGCTGACAAGGCTAACAATCAGAAAGATACCTAGGCAAAGAAATAGTTCTTAGTTGACAGTAGAAACACCCAAAGCCTTTGACTGCATAGATCATGAAAGTCTATGGCAGGGGTAGGCAACCTTTCCCCTTTAAGGGCCGAGGGACTTCAGCTCCCAGAATCCCAGGAGCTATTGGCCAACATGGGACTATTGGCCAACATGGCTGAGGCTTCTGGGAGCTGAAGTCCCTCGGCCCTTAAAGGGGAAAGGTTGCCTACCCCTGGTCTATGGAATGCCCTGGGAGTACCAAAACATCTAATAGTCCTAATGAGGAATCTGTACTCAGGACAAGAGGCTACTGTCAGGACAGAACATGGAGAAATTGGGATGGTTCCCAATTGGCAAAGGAGTCAGACAAGGCTGCATCCTATCACCCTACCTATTCAACTTATATACAGAACATATTGTGAGGAAAGTAGGCTTGGACATGGAAGAGGGAGGAGTGGAAATAGGAGGAAGAAATATCAACAATCTGAGATATGCTGACAACACCATAGTACTAGCAGAAAACCTCAAAGGCCTGGAAAAACTACTAAGGAAGATCAAAGAAGAAAGTGCAAAAGCATATTTATTGTTGAACATAATAATAATAATAATAATAATAATAATAATAATAATAATAATGACCACAGAGAACTTACACACATTTAAACTAGACAATGAGGAAATGGAAATAGTAAAAGAGTTCTGATATCTGAAATCAAACATTGATCGGAATGGGAAATCAGGAGAAAATTAAGAATGGGGAGGGTGGCTATGAAAGAACTAAAAAAGATCCTAAAATGCAAAGACATACAACTCAGCACAAAAGTCAGAATCATACAAGCCATCATACCCCTTATTACCATGTATGGATATGAGAACTGGACAGTCAAGAAAGAAGACAGGAGGAAAATCATGGTTTTGAGATGTGGTGCTAGAGAAGAGTGCTGAGGATTCCATGGACAGCCAAAAAGACAAATACATGGGTCCCAGAGCAGATCAAGCCAGAAATCTCTCTGGAAGCCAAGATGAAAAAAGTTAGGCTGTTCTACTTCAGACACATCATGAGAAGGCACGACTCATTAGAAAGAACAATAATGCTAGGAAAGGTGGAGGGAAGTGGAAAGAGAGGAAGGTTGAATGCTAGATGGATGAAGTCTATGAAGGAGGTCATGGATATGAATGTACAGGAACTAACCAGAGTAGTGGAGGACAGCAGGTCTTGGAGATGTCTCATCCACAGGGTCACCATGGGTTGAGATCAATTCGAGGACAGTTAACAACAAAGAAACACCCAACACTGGATACACTTCTAATATCAATGGAGAAATTATTCCATATATCTATGTTATCTCTGTTGTTGTTTTTGTGGAGTCTGTGTAAATACAGAGATGTCCTAAAATGTCATTGATTCATTTGCAGACTTTGTGTGGTTTGTATACTTCATTATTTCATTTTTATTTTAACTGTCTGCTGTAACATGAGCCAGTATGTTGTAGTGGTCTGGGTGTTGGACTAGGACTCCAGGAGCCAGAGTTCAAATCTCCATTCAGCCATAGAAACCCACTTTATGACCTTTGGAAAGCCACTTTGAGCCATTTTTTTTTTTTTTAGAAAAAGTAGGATGATGATAATAATAATAATAGCAGCAGAAGAAGAAGCAATAATAATAATAATAATAATAATAATAATAATAATAATAATAGCAAGTTTCAGCCTCAGAGGAATGGAAAAAAAACCCTCTGAACAAATCTTTCTAAGAAACCCCTTTGATGTGTTTGTTTTAGGATAGCCATAAGTTGAACGTGGCTTGAAGGTACACAACAACTACTAGAACAATCACAGCAACATATTAATTTAATTGTTTGTTAAGTTGCAGCCATCACTATAGTAATATTTTTAGAGAAAGTTTATCCTTCCATTTTCTATGAAAATTAAAATGTAACATCACTAATGTTTGAAAAGTGCTAATTCACTTTATACTTTGTGTCTTCATCAAAGTTTGTTTGGGAAATTCCCTTGTTATTATTAAAAAGCCCAGAAATACATATACTATAATTTAAATTGTTTTATTTAAGTTTATCTAATTCATGTCATTAGCAGAAGACCCTTTTCCTCATGTCTTGCAATCCACCAAACAAATACAATAATTGACAAAGGAGAAAAGCAGAGGGAGTATGTGGAAAAGGAAACATCAATATCTGCTAAATAATGGCACAACTTATTTTTTGCATCAAGCAATATAATACAGATGTGTGTAAGTTATTAACAAACAGAACTAAAAATATATAAAATGATCAAAAATTTCAGCCTGTGCCTTCTTTAGTTGGTAAAGATGGAAACTGAGTAGCATCTAATACTCCGTTTTCAACATTCTTCAGTGGCTGGTGGCATTATCCTCTAACCTGAGGCCATATGGTATAGGAGTCTTAATTCTATAAATCCAGATATTCTTTTTTTTTTTGTCCAAAATGCCTGAAGGAGATGGTACCACAGTACTAGACAGGGATTTGTTGACCATCCATGAAATAACGAGACCAAATATGATTGATTGGATTAAACAAGGCTCATTTTATTGATCTATGACCTATTTAACTGTTTGAGACATGATAATAAGCACATTGTTAAATAAGAGGAGATCAACCTGGTGCAGGTCCAGCTGGGGACCAGATGTCAACCCACAACACCTCCTCAGCTATTCCTTGGGCAAAACACCAGACCCAATGGCAATTCAAAGAGATTGGTTGCTATCTTTGCTAGTCATCTTTGGAAGGCCAAAACCTAGAGGGCTCCCTCTGAAGCCTTGTAACCTTTTAAGAGAGAGTAAACTCCAAATCAGCATCAAAGACAGTCTCTTTCCTATACCTTCCAGTCTTATGCTCCATGGAGGCAGTTCCAGGGATCAACCCTCCACCACAGTGGGGTGCCAAAGTGTACACCGATCTAGCATCTTCTCCCACTGCTACCTATCAAAGGAGACCTATTTCTTGACACCAGCTCAAGCCATATATATGATCTTCCCTTCTTTAGGGAAGATGTCTCCTAAAGAAATTGCCTGTTGAAGGAAAGGGAACTATGGGTCTTTACAGACTGTCAGAAATAATGCAGCTTGAGTCCACTTTAACTGCCCTGGCTCAGTGCTAGGGAATCATGGGAACTGTAGTTTTTTCTGAGACATTGAGCCTTCTATGTCAGAGAGCTCTGGTGCCACAATAAACTACAGTTCCCATGATTCCCTAGCACTGAGCCAGGGCAGTTAAAGTGGACTCAAGCTGCATTATTTCTGGCAGTTTGCAAAGGCCCTATATTTAACTTTTAGTACTAGCTGAAAGCAATTCTCTTGCTATTTGTTTTCTTGTCTTTCTGTACATTATTAAAGTTTAAACTTCATTTCTCTGTGTTTTAGCATATTTTATTTTGTTCTAATGCAAGCAAGGAACGTGAGTGAATAACAATTTTGTTTGTTCTTTACTTCAGTAATTGATGCAGAAGACTGGAAGCTCATCACCATGGTATTTTCTGTAATGAATTGTAGTTAGATCTCACCATAATTGGAACAAGAAGAAAAAGTCATGATGGATGCCTATGATGATTTTGGATGAGCTCAACAGAGCCTTTACAAATGTCAACATAGCCACTTGGTTTGCATAGTTGCAGGACGTAGGTGTTGCACAGCACGGCACAGGGAGAAAGCAGGGAAGTGATGGCAGCATCCATGTTACTATATCAACTGAAATTTTGTTGCTTTCCTGCTTGTATTTGATGGATCATGTACCTTTACTGATTTCTTTAATAATGGAAATTCAAAACTTCACTGTGCTAGTAATCCCAAATGTTGGTTAATAAGATGTCACATGACTTATTTAATCAATTTCTGATGGGGTAAATAGCATTTGTCCTTCTTCTCTCCTTTCAATACTTTCACACTGTCACTTGTCCAGCAAATCACAAGCTGAATTATATTTCAAATTGTTATATCATTTCCATCTCATTCTATTGTCCATTGTATTTTAAGGAACATGTGCTGCAGGTTATTCTCTCTCAGGTAAATGCTGGTAGGAGAGGGAGAGCCTTTACAGACTGCCAGAAATAATGCAGCTTGAGTCCACTTTAACTGCCCTGGTTCAGTGCTAGGGAATCATGGGAACTTTAGTTTTTTCTGAGACATTGAGCCTTCTCTGTCAGAGAGCTCTGGTGCCACAATAAACTACAGTTCCCATGATTCCCTAGCCCTGAGCCAGGGCTGTTAAAGTGGCCTCAGGTTGCATTATTTCTGGCAGTCTGTAAAGGCCCTAAGTAGGAAATATCACTCCAGTCATAATTCACAGCTTTATGGCACACGTCTTCACCCACTAAGAAAACTTGATTTAGCAAGTTGTGTTCATTCCTCAGGGATATATTGTAAGCTTTTTGTCAAGGTTAGGGTGATATCACCAGGTTGACCAGAGATATGATGAAATTGTGCTGACAAGAAAAATGGTGGCACCTTGTCTACCACAGAAAATGTTTTGACTGATGCATCTCTCTGAACAATATTTGCCCTCATTTATTTTGCTATATTCTGTAGAAATTATTCAGTATTGCTCATGCTATAAATAATGAGATATTTGCTTCAGAATCTTGAAATAATCATGCACTGGAACATTCAAAAAGCAGACTTATACAGTCCAATCAGAAAACATCTGCATGATGCATAACTTTATAGGGATACCTTCATTACACATAGAAATATAATGTTAAAAATGGATTAACATCAATAATATATGAGTTTTTAATGAAATCCTTTTAAAATAACAAAGGGGCAGTCCTGGCCTTTCACTTGTTTCCATATGAAGGTACTTGTCTTTCCAAATATCTTTCCAAATAATAAAATGCACAAAACCATATAATTTCAAACTTGCATTATATTTTAGTAACAAGAAGTTGTATATCATCCTATTAAGTAGGCTACCTAGAGACAATCCTTATTGATAGTCTAAACAAGGGGCCCCAAACTACAGCGTGCGGGCTGAACCCGGCCCATCAAGGCCTTGTATCCGGCCCGTGGCCGGTCCTGCTGCTGCTGCTGCCTTTCTAGCGTGCGTGACCCCAGGCGCCATTTTTTGTTCCAAAATGGTGGCCAGAGTAGTGCGCATGCATGCAAGACTCCGACCACCATTTTGGAACAAAAAATGGCACCCGGAGTCGCGCGTGCATGCGCATGACTCCAGCCAACATTTTGGAACAAAAAATGGCACCCGGAGTCGCGCGTGCATGTGCATGACTCCAGCCACCATTTTGGAAAAAAAATGGCACCCGGAGTCGCGCGTGCATGCGCATGACTCCGGCCACCATTTTGGAACAAAAAATGGCACCCGGAGTCGCGCGTGCATGCGCATGACTCCAGCCGTCATTTTTTGTTCCAAAATGACGGCCGGAGTTGTGCACATGCATGCGCCTCCAAATGCCAATTTGGAACAAAATATGGTGGCCAGGTTGTGTGCAAGCCACCTTTCTCTTCATCACCTGCAAAGCCCCGCCCCCAGTTGCAGGGCAGGATGGGAAGAGAAAGGGAGGGGGTGTGCTCATGCGTGCCTCCGGCCGCCATTTTTCTTTTACTTTGGCCCTCCAATGAGCTCGGGGATGGCGAACCAGCCCCTGGCTCAAAAATTTTGAAGACCCCTGGTCTAAACTATGATTAATAATAAAGATTTTTTTTTTTTAAAGACATAAGTGGAAATTCAGGTTTCATAGGCAAGGAGGCCTTGGAAGTAGCAAATAAATAAGGCAAATAAGGTTAGGAAGAGGAAGCACAGCAAAACAATAGAATCATAGAATCACAGAATCATAGAGTGGGAAGAGACCACAAGGGCCATCCAGTCCAACCCCGTGCCATATAGGAATACACCATTAAAGCACCCCTGATAGATGGCCATCCAGCCTCTGTATAAAAACCTCTGAAGAACGAGATTCTGCCACAATCCAAGGGAGTGTGTTCTACTGTTGAACAGTTCTTACTATCCCAAAGTTCTTCCTAATGCTTAGGAGGAATCTCTTTTCCTGTAGTTTGCATCCATTGCTCCATGTCCTACTCTCTGGAGCAGCAGAAAACAAACTTGCTCCATCCTCAGTATGACACCCAATTCAAATATTAAAACAGGCTTTCATATCACCTCATAACTGTCTCTTCTCCAGGCTAAACAGACCCAGTTCCCTAAGTCTCTCCTCATAAGGCGTGGTTCCCAGACCCTTCACCATTTAGTCACCCTCCTCTGGACATGCTCCAGCTTGCCAACATCCTTTTTGAATTGTGGTGCCCAGAACTGGACATAGTATTCCAGGTGAGGCCTGACCAAAGCAGAATAGAGTAGCACTACTACTTCCGTTGATCTAGATACTATACTTCTGTTGATGCAGCCTAGAATCATATTGGCCTTTGTAGCTGCTGCATCATAATGTTGACTCATGTTCAACATGTGGACTGCTAGGACTCCTAGGTCCCTTTCACATGTACTGTTGCCAGATGTCCCCCATCCTATATCTGTGCATTTCATTTTTTTTCACCCTGAGTGAAAATTCATTTTGTTAGTTTTGGCCCAGCTTTCTAATCTATTAAGATCATTTTGACTGTGTATCCTGTCATCTGGATTGTTAGCTACTCCTCCTAATTTGGTTTCACCTGCAATTTTGCTAAGCATGTCCTCTATTCCTTCATCATAAAGATGTTGAATAGCCCTAGGCCCAGGACAGAACCCGGTGGCACCCCACTGGTCACGTCTCTCCAGGATCAAGAGGACCCATTGCTAAGAACCTTTTGGGTTCAGCCTTTCCAGCCATTACAAATCCACCTAACAGTTGCACTCTCTAGCCCACATTTTACCAGCTTGTTTGCCAGAATATCATGGATGACCTTGTTGAAGGCTTTACTGAAATCAAGATATACTACACCCACAGCATTCCCTTCATCTACCAAGCTGGTAATTTTATCAAAAAAAAGAGATCAGATTTGTCTGGCATGACCTGTTTCTCTGAAACCCATGTTGACTTTTTGTGATTATGAAATTACCTTCCAGATGTTCACAGACTCTCTGTTTAATGATCTGCTCCAGAATCTTTCCCGGTATTGATGTCAGACTAACTGGACGATAATTGTTGGGATCATATTTTTTCCCCTTTTTGTAGATGGGGACAACATTTGCCCTCCTCCAGTCCACTGGGACTTCTCTTGTTTTCCAGGAGTTCTCAAAGACTATTGCCAATGGTACCGATATTACGTTTGCCAGTTCTTTTAATACCTTTGGATGTAATTCCTTTGGTCCTGGAGACTTATATTCATTTAGATTAACCAGGTATTCCTGTACTATCTCTTTACTTATTCTGTGCTGAAATTCTCCTATTCTGTCCTCTGCTCCATTATCCTCAGGTTGAGTACCCTTTGCCTTTTTTGAGAAGATTGAAGCAAAGAAGGTGTTGAGTAGTTCTGCCTTTTCTCTGTCCCCTGTTAACTTTTTGCCATCTTCTCGACACAGTGGCCCTACCATTTCCTTCTTCTTCCTTTTGCTTCTGACATACCCAAAAAAGCTCTTTTTATTGTTCTTAACCTCTCTAGCAAGTCTGAGTTCATTCTGCGCTTTAGCTTTTCTGACTTTACCCTTACATGTGCTAGCTATTTGTTTGAATTCCTCTTTGGTGATTTCCCCATTTTTCCATTTCTTATACATGTTCTGTTTAAAACTTAGTTCAGTTGCAAGTTCCTTAGTCATCCATCCTGGTTTCTTAAGACATCTCCCATTTTTCCTCCTCGTTGGAACAGTTTGAAATTGTGCCTTCAGTATCTCCCTTTTGAGAAACTCCCATCCGTCTTGAACTCCCTTCTCTTTTAGTATTCCTGTCCATGGGATCACCCCCAGTATTTCTCTAAGTTTGGTAAAATCAGCTTTCCTAAAGTCTAGAATGCGTGTCTGACTATGCCTGGCTTCTCCTTTCCACTGTATAATAAACTCCAGGAGGACATGATCACTCCCGCCTATGGATCCAACCACTTGCACCCCATTAACTAAGTCTTCCCTGTTAGTTAGGATCAGACCCAAAATAGCTGACTCCCTTGTTGCCTCTTCCACCTTTTGGACAATGAAATTGTCTTCGAGGTAAGTGAGGAATTTGCTAGACCTTGACGATTTTGCTGAGTTTGACTTCCAGCAAATATCAGGATAGTTAAATTCACCCATCATTACTATATTTCTCCTTTCTGAGTGTGTGGTCATCTGTTCTAGAAAGGCATCATCCAATTCCTCTGCCTGAGTCGGGGGTCTGTAGTAGACTCCCACACTAACATCCCTGTTGTTTCCCTCCCCTTTAATTTTTATCCAAATGCTCTCCACCTGGCTTACATGACTGATGTCCTGGATTTCTTCACTGGTGTAAATATCCCTGACATATAATGCTATTCCTCCTCCTTTCCTGTTTGGCCTGTTTCTCTTGAAAAGGTTATACCCCTGCATTTCTACATTCCAGTCATGAGACTCATCCCACCAGGTTTCAGTGATGCCTATTATATCATATTTGCTTTGTTGTGCTAGGAGTTCAAGTTCATCTTGCTTATTTCCCATGCTTTGTGCATTACTGTAGAGACCTCTAAGACCATATGTCTCGTTTACTTGCTGCCTGTGCATGTTTTTTTGCCTCCTACTGTTGGGTCCCTGTACTGTTTGCCTTGTTTCCTCTATGACAGTTTGACTATTTTTTCCAGTCCTTTTGTCTTCCAGGATGGTGTCTCCCTTCCCCACATAACTCAGTTTAAAGCCCTCCTGATCAAATTCTTGAGACTGTTGGCAAAAACGTTTCTTCCAACTGGCGTGAGATGCAACCCATCCCTTGCCAGGAGTCCGCCCTCATGGAACCGCAGCCCATGATCTAAGAATCCAAATCGTTCTTGACAACACCATCTGCGGAGCCAATTGTTGACATCTGCTATTTTCCTCTCTCTTCCTGGACCATGCCCTTCAACTGGCAGAAGAGATGAGATGACCATCTGTGCCTCCATTTCTTTCAGCTTCTTACCTCGTAATCCCTTTTGATGTTCTGAAGGCTGTGTCTTGCTGTGTCATTCATTCCCACATGGACCAAAAGGAAGGGGTATTGGTCAGTAGGCTTGACCAGTCTTGTCAACCTCTCTGTCACATCTCGGATCTTTGCCCCAGGGAGACAACACACCTCCCGAGACATCTTGTCAGGCCCACAAATCACTGCTTCTGTCCCCCTCAGCAAGGAGTCCCCCACCACGACCACACACCTCCTCCGAGGCTTAGCGGTGCCTGTTCCCTGTGGTGGAACTCCCAGGGTCCCTTGCTCTGTCTCTGAAATCTGTCCATGCTGCTCTTCCTCGTCCTCCTTGATGAGAGAGAGCTTGAAATCGATTCTGTAGCTGCAAGCTCCCAGAACGATAACTGGTCTCCTTACTTCTGTGTGTGACATTCCTCCAGCTTTCTACCTCCTTTGTGTGTGATGTGACCTTCTCTTCCCCAGCGACTTCCTCTGTGTAGTCTCCGTCCAAGACCGTTTGTCCCATTCTGTCTAGGAAAGCCTCTTGCTCCCTAATATGTTGAAGTGTAGCTACCCGCGCCTCCAGCTGCTGTACTTTCTCCTCCAAGAGGCCTACCAACTTGCACTTGGAACATGTGTAGTTCCCCACATCTGTAGGTAAGAAGACAAACATCCAACAGGTATTGCAGGTGACAGCAGCAGCTCCTTCAGTGTCCATACTAAGTCTTAATCAGTACCTGAAAGAGGATTACGGCTTTCCTCTTCAAAGAAAATCCCTCACTAACAACAGTGTTACAGTCTGCTGATGACTTTTCAACAATTAGTAGTGGTTACGAAATT
Source organism: Phrynosoma blainvillii (assembly GCA_026167975.1). NCBI lineage: Eukaryota > Metazoa > Chordata > Lepidosauria > Squamata > Phrynosomatidae > Phrynosoma > Phrynosoma blainvillii. The sequence continues at coordinate 248,298,494 of JANUYF010000003.1, forward strand.
CTCTGGCAGCAGTTGTATAGAGCTAACTGGCTAGCCTACCCCCTATTGACTTGCTAATGAGACTCAACAAAGCCCCACCCACTGAGTAACAGTCACCCTGTCCCCAAGTGTTTTTAAAAAGAATTTAAAAACTCACCCACTCGAAATGGCTGCCTGGAAACTGCTTTCTTCCTCTTTCCTAGCAGGAACTGGCCTAGAAAGTTTCCTTTACTTTTTCTTTTCCTGGCAGAAACTGCCTGCAAAGCCTAATTCTCTTTCTCCTTTTTTCAGAAACTGGCCTGGAAAACCTCCTCCTCCTTCCCCTGTCCTGGCCAAACTGACCTGAAACTGGCCTCTGGCAGCAGTTGTATAGAGCTAACTGGCTAGCCCACCCCCTATTGACTTGCTAATGAGACTCAACAAAGCCCCACCCACTGAGTAACAGTCACCCTGTCCCCAAGTGTTTTTAAAAAGAATTTAAAAACTCATCCATTCGAAATAGCTGCCTGGAAACTGCTTTCTTCCTCTTTCCTAGCAGGAACTGGCCTAGAAAGTTTCCTTTACCTTCTCTTTTCCTGGCATGATTGCATCCAAGTAATTTATAGAACTCAAAAGTTGTATAAGAGGAAGTGCTTATTCCTGAGGCCCAGACCAGAACTGATCCTTCAGGAATTCACTATTTAACAAATTACTGGTGTAGAATGGATACATGGTGTGGCAATCATGGTGTTTTAACATCATAGTTATTTGGATTTAATGTCACACCATGGATTAATGGCCTTGTCCAATGATGTCTTCTTACTAGGAATGAGAAATTATGCATGATCACACATTCCAGCTGAAATGGGGCATTATTGCGAATGGTTCTGTGGCATCATGAAAAGATCTTTTTAATCTGAAATTGAATAATACTGGATTTACTCTATTTATTAAAAAAAAACACCTCTTTGTCTTCTGGAAATTTATTTGTTCTTTAGAATCAGTTAAGGCAGCAAGCATAATGAATGTCACATAATATTCATTTCTCAAAAATGCCAAAACAATCATTTTTAGCAGTAAAAATAAATTTCTGAAATCACTGCAAGGGCTAGCTTTGACTATTCGTTTTATTAAATTAGATAGGATTTATTATATTTCTATCTCATCTTTTCTCTGGAGAACCAGCATTTCAGCCACTTGGCAAGTTAATTAGATGTTTTTCATGAGCACTTAAATGTCTGTTCAGCTTCAAAGCTTTGATTTTGAGTTCCTGCATAGCAAGGGGTTGGACTAGATGGCCCTTGTGGTCTCAATGATTCTATGATTCTATGTTTGGACATTTTTTCTGATTTTTCACACTCTTGAGGGTTTTCCTTGCAGCATTATCTTGTGCTCACTAAATAAATAAATAAATAAATAAATGGTTTGGGTATAAAACTCACAAGGCTTTGCACAGAAAGGGGGGAAGTTCTAGATTCTGTATCTGGATGTATAAAGATGCCATGTCCAAATGAGGGGGGAAAATCTTTATATTTATAGGGTGAAATTAAAAATGGCTTGGATAATTCAACATCTACTATGTCTTTTCAGTTGAGTCTGCCAAATCCATAATGCCAGGATTAGAATTGACAAAAAAATAATCTTAATTTTTTATACATAATGTAGAAATTAATTTATTATAAGGAACTTTCTATTGAACCTTTCTAAGTATTTTCACATTACTCTGGTCAGTTTACAGTAACTTAAAACTAAATTAGCACCTTTAAAAATATATTCCGTCAAAATGTACATATGAATAAAACACAATGGAATGTTTTATAAAGTTTTTATATGCTTGATTACCATTTGTATTCTCTGCATGTGTGTGTGTGTGTGTGTGTGTGTGTGTGTGTTTGACAGAGATTATATGTCTCTACAGTAATCCCACTGTATTCTGTTCTTCACATGGCTTCTCACAATTTGTTGACTGCTGACATTCACTCTATTCTATGACTCATCCTGTTGTTGTTGCTTTCTTATGACCTGTTTATTATGAAATATGGGCCCATGTATTGAATTGTCTGTGAGAGGATATACAGGTGTTCCATCAGCTGCCTTCTTCTAACACCCTGCCAGGATGGATGATAAGTAAGGATGCTGTAGAAACAAATGTGATTCCTTGAGTCTGGGGATGGAAACAGTGTCAGGGAAAAACATGGCAAGGACTATCAGAATCAGGACTGAACACAACAACTTACAGGCAAATGCTTAAACATGGCTGCCTCAGAGTAGTAGAAAGATGAAGAGATAGAGAAAAAGTTGAAACATTATTATAAAAGCCTTAAAGCAAGCAATACTGCACAGAGTACCTTTCAGGGGCAGTCTACTGTATCTGACTTCTTCTGACAAGAGTCCAGTGGGGAAGTCACAAAGTGGGGAAAAGCCAGCTTTTAACCCTGGGATTTTCTGATCTTCAGGCAGAACATGCTGAACACATCACCAGCTCCCATAATGGCCTGACAGCTGATGCATAGTCCTCACCATGCTGTCCTACTGCAAGAAAGGACATTTGTATCTACAAGCCATGCTGCACCATTATTTTTTCTCATTCTGCCTCATGAATGTGCACAAACAGACAGCAGCTTACAGTTTCCCCATTGTGCCCAGCTGCCATCGTCTGTGAGCAGATGCAAAACTCACCTCTTGATTGCACAATCTATTGACTGCCTATACAGCATATCAGTGTGCCCAGTGACACACTGGCACAGCATATTCATGGTGCTCTCTTGTATATGCCCCCTGTCCCCCCTCCCCCCGTGACACACTGGCACAGCATATTCATGGTGCTCTCTTGTATATGCCCCCTGTCCCCCCCCCATGACCCCCACTGGACCAGCCATTTTGTTAATGTGTTTATTATATTCATTATGTTGTTGGTAATCTGGCATATTTGTCATCATTTCACTCCATGGGGTGTGCAATGGTTTAAAGGTGTGGCTGATCATTTGTGCATGCATATCACTGGAGGGTGACAATATATATATATATATATATATATATATATATATATATATAGAGCCAGTAATGGCACTGGTGGCTCACCTGGTTCCTCCCACATTTCTGCACCAGCATGCATTTGATATCTAGCTTCAAGGTGGCTGTACACACTGTATGTACCATCTTCCATTAACTGCAGTCCTAAATATTTAGACTCAGGATGTTTATACCAAACTTGAACTTGGTCTAAAATCAGAGGGTGGTTTAAAGCTTCCCATTATTCTATAGCAGATCACAGTAGATAAACAGACAGACAAGTGTTTTAATAATAACAATAATAATAATAATAATAATAATAATAATAATAATAATAATAATAATAATTTATTTCTATCCCGCCCCTCTGCGACGCAATCGTGGTGGCTTACAACAGATAAAACACCAATAAAATACATCCAATTCCCCCCAAAAAAACCACCCCTTAAAAAGTTATTAAACTAAAACAATTTAAAACATTCAAAGAAATCAATTATAAAAGCAAAGCATCACAACAAACAGAACAGTCGGCAGCAGAGTGGGAAAGAAGGGAGTAGTAGACTTTTTGGCCCCAGTTAGGTTATTCAGGAAAGGCCTGCTGGAACAGATCCATCTTCACAGCCTTTTTGAAGGTGTCTAAAGTGGTAATAAGATGGATCTCGTCCAGCAGGCCATTCCATAATCTGGAAGCAGTAGCAGAAAAAGCCCTCTGGGAGGTCGCCAAAAGCCTCGTTTTCATAGGTTGTAGAAGATTCCTCCCAGAGGACTGGAGTGTCTAGGGTGGATCATAAAGAAAGAAGCGGTCCTGAAGATAAGTTGACCCAAGCCATGTAGGGCTTTAAAGGTGATAACCAACACCTTGTACTATGCCTGGAAACTAATGGGCAGCCAGTGGAGAGATTTTAGCACAGGTGTAATATGCTGTCTTCTGGAAGCACCAGAAATCAACCTGGCTGCCATATTCTGAGCTAATTGAACTTTCTGAGTCAAGCACAAGGATAGCCCCATGTAGAATGCATTACAGAAGTCAAGACGTGAGGTTACCAGTGCATGTACCACAGTTTCAAGATCCTTAGTTTCCAGGAAAGGGCGCAGCTGGCCTATCAGCCGAAGCTAATAACAGGCACTCCTGATTGTCACATTTACCTGATTTGGAATGATGGATCTAGGAACACCTCCAGACTGCAAACACAGTCCTTGGAGGAGAGTGTGACTCCATCTAGGACTGGAAGTTGTATTCCCAGACCTGGTTTCGGGCCTGCAACTGTTAGCACCTTCGTTTTTTTCTGGATTCAGTCTCAATCTGTTTTTCCTCATCCAGTCCATTACTGTCCTAATTGATTGATTTAACTGGTTTTAATCCATTGTAATGTGCCTCCTTTTACCCTGAATGCTTCAAATATGAAGTAAACAATCTAAAATGAATCTAAATATCAGAACATTTATTTATTTTTGTACAGAGAGATAACATATAATCATGGAATTGGTTTTGGCTGTGTCTGGAGCAGAATAGAGCAGAAAAGCAACAATCACAACAAAACATAAAATGTTAAAACAGCTACAAATTTTATTGATTACAGCTTAAACTTTGGTGAAGCATAGGACATGACTCAAGATTTTCACCATCCTGACTCCTGGCCAAAGTAATCACTCAGATTCTATGTTGAGCAAACAGAAGTGGAAACCTAGCAGTAGCCCACTAAAGCAAAGACAAAGGTTAATAATGTTATCTATTCTTGATAAACTAAGGGGTGAAACAGACGGGTAGGAAAATGTGGCTTGATGGGATGGTGGTGGGGACAGCAAAAGGGGGGGGGGTAAAAAGGTACCCAGAGAGATGCAGCTTGAAGCTATGCCATGTGGTCATTACATCTGCACTCCAGCCACCTTGGAAGTGCTTTCTCCAAAGGCACATTGAAACCCCACCAACGGCACCACTGGCAACCAAGGCAGCTGGAGTGTGCGTGTCATGACCACATGGCATAGCTTCAAGCTGTGCCTCTGGGTACGGTACCTTAACTGTCCTCACCACCATCCCTGTGCAACATCACAGGAGTGCACTGCCAGCAACTGCCATCCTGTTGCATGGCCATCTCTGTGAACCTGCACACGTTCGCATGTGCAGCACTTCACCAGGACAGGGCATCAGAGCAGAGATGTACCCATGCAGATGCCAGCAAGGTACAATCATTTTTCCTTTTATCTCCTCCTTCACCCTATGGCCCCTCCTTTGACTGTCTTTTTGTGTATGCTGTACTCATCTCTATGAGAGGTATCAAAATTTTGCAAATTCTGGGAATCTTTTGGGAATTGCCACACCCTTGCTTGGGTACAGCAGCTCTGTTCCTTTTAAATGTGCTCCTTAGACGGGGTGTTTACATGCACAATTAGGATTAGGGTTTGGAAAAAGCGCCCCTTTAGAGCCGCACTGGTGTTGGTGCATTTATACACACATGTGAAGGTGCACACTTTCCAGGAAGAAGCAGGGGAAAAAGCAGCTTCTTTTTGAAGCAGCTTTTCTTGCAATAAGACAGCTAGAGGGTGCTTTCTGGCCAGCTTCAAAGTGTGCATCATCTAAATGCCCCACCTTCAAGCCAGACTGAAATCTGCTTATTTTTCCTGTCTGTTTCACCCCTAAGGCTGCATCTGCACTGGAGAAATAATCCAGTTTGACATCACTTTACCTGCTTTGGCTGTTTTTTGGTGACACAACAAAATACTATTCTGAGTATCCCATAGTACCGAGTCATGACAGTTTAACAGATGCGGCTCGGCAGTTCATGGATTGCATGACAGGCATGGGCCTATCTCAATTGGTTTCCAGGCCAGCGCACTCTGCGGATCATACCCTCAATGCAATCTTTAGTACGGAGCAGGCATATCCATGGGCGGAAGTAATAAATACCACCACACTGTGATGCATGGATCATTTCCTGGTCAAGGTTGGACTAAGAGCCACTGTCCACCCCACCAGGGGTGGAGGACCTATTAGAATGGTCTGCCCTCAGTGGCTAATGGAGCCAATTGGACTCCAGAAAGCCTTGGAGGGTTTCTTGGTTGGTAATGCCGGTGATTCTGTCAAAGCCCTAGTCCAGGGGTAGGCAACCTTTCCCCTTTAAGGGCCGAGGGACTTCAGCTCCCAGAAGCCTCAGCCATGTTGGCCAATAGTCCCATGTTGGCCAAATAGCTCCTGGGATTCTGGGAGTTGAAGTCCCTCGGCCCTTAAAGGGGAAAGGTTGCCTACCCCTCCCCTAGTCAATACCTGGAATACCAATCTCTCTAGGGCTATCGAAACGATCGCTCCCAAGCATCTTTTCCAGCCCACTTAAAACCATCAACTCTGGTTCACAGATGAACTTAGAAAGATGAAGCAGGTGGGACAATGACTAGAGAGCACCTGGTGGAAAATTCAACTCTTATCTGACAAGACTCGTCATAGGAATTTTCTTTGTTCCTATCGAGAGGCAATGCAAGCAGTGCAGAAATCTTTCTCCTATGCACGTATTGTGTCTGCAAAATCCCGTCCAGCAGAACTGTTTAGGGTGGTGAGGGAACTGACACAGGTTCCACCTGTGCAGAACCCTTTACTTAACCCGACAACAGACTGCTGTGACGTCTTTAACAACTATTTTGTAGATAAAATCTCTCAGATAGGAGCCAATTTAGATGTCGGGATTATAGCATAACTGGCTGATGAGGTGTCCAGTAAACCCGTTTCAGAAATTAAACTGGATCGGTTTGAGTCAGTGAGTACTGATGATGTGGACAAGATCCTTGGAAAAGTGAAGATGGTGTGCCTCCTCGATCCTTGCCCATCATGGCTGGTCGTCCGGGGGGGGGGGTGATGACTTGATGACTTTTCTAAAAGGGTTCATCAATGCAACCCTTAGGGAAGGAACTGTCCCAGCATGCATAAAGGAAGCGGTTCTTAGATCACTCCTGAGGAAACCTTCACTGGACTCTTGGATCTGAAAAACTATAGACCGGTATACCATCTGCCATTTTTGAGCAAGGTGTTTGAGTGAGCCATCGCCTTCCAACTCCAAGTGATCTTGGATGAAACCAATTTTCTAGATCCATTTCAAACTGACTTCAGACCTGGATTTGGGGTGGAGACTGTCATGGTCGCTTTGGCAAATGACCTGCATCGGCAGGGGAAGTGTGACCCAGTTGGTGCTTTGGACCTCTCAACAGCTTTTGATCTGATAAATCATAACATCCTTCTGGAATGCCTGGGAGAGTTAGGAATTGGAGGCACTTTAATTCAGTGGTTCTGTTCCTTTCTCTTAGGCAGATTCCAGAGGGTGATGCTTGGGGACAGTTGATCCTCAAAAATGGAGCTCAAATGTGACATCCCGCAGGGAGCCATCCTGTACCTGTTGTTATTCAACATCTGTATGAAGCCACTGGGAGAGATCAACCGTAGACATGGAGCAAGGTGTTATCAATGTGCGGATGACACCCAAATATACTTCTCCATGTCTCGATCAGCAGCCAGCACAGCAGATGGCAACTCTCCCCTCAGTTAATGTCTTGAGGTGGTAATGGACTGGATGAGGAAAACCCAACTCAAACTGACTCCAGATAAAATGGAGGGACTCACAGTAGGGGCCCCCAAACCAGGCATTGGGTTACAATCTCCAGTCCTGAATGGGGTCACTCTCCCTGCTAAGGACTGTGTTCACAGTCTGGGAGTGCTCCTAGACTCGCCACTTCACATGACAGATCAGGTGAATGCGACAGTCAGGAGTGCTTGTTATCAGCTTTGGCTGATTCGCCAGCTGCGCCCTTTCCTGGAAGTAAAGGACCTAGAAACTGTAGTACATGCAACACACCCTACATGGGGCTACCCTTATACCTAGCCCAGAAACTACAATTAGTACAAAATATGGCAGCCAGATTGATCACTGGGAAATCTAAAAGTGAACATATCACACCTATGCTGAAATCTCTTCACTGGCTGCCTATTGGTTTCCGAGCACAGTATAAGGTGTTGGTGATTACTTTTAAAGCCCTACATGGCCTGAGTCCAACGTACCTAAGGGATTGCCTTTTTCCGTACAATCTGCCTTGCACCCTCAGGTCCTCTGGGAAGAATCTACTGCAACCAATAAAAGCTAGATTAGCGGTAACCTCCCAGGGGACATTCTCTGCCGCCACACCCAGACTTTGGAACACTTTGACAGAGAAGATCTGTCAACCAATTTGGACAGCTTTAAAAAGGCTGTCAAGATGGATCTCTTCCAGCAGACCTTCTCAGAATATACTGCTCCATGTGGACCTGTGCTTCTCCCCTGATACACATCTTCCACTATACACCCCTTTGGTGTTCCCAAATGTGTGCTGTTTTTAATCTTATATGTTTATTTTATTATTGTTTTATGGTAACATATGTTTTCAATTTGTATTTTACATTTGTAAGCCACTCTGATTGCGTAGGCAAAAAACGGGATATAAAGAATAAATTATTGTTGTTGTTGTTATTATTATTATTATTATTATTATTATTATTTTAATGTGGTGTCAAACCAGATTATTTCTGCAGTGCTGATGCAGCCTAAATCTATGGCAGGAATGCCAACAACTCCCCCCCCCCAACAAAGCTCCTATAATCTGTGCTATGAATATAGGCCAGTGCTTCTCATATATGTGTAAATAGGTATGCTGAAACTATTTGATGGTACAATGGAATAATCAGTGAAAAATATTTCTATGCAGAAGGCATACATTGTCCAGACATTGTTCCACATTGACAAGACAGTAGTGACTGTGGTTAAAATTCCTTTGCAGCCTTGTCAAAATGGGGTTGGTGTTTGTTCATAGTAATTTAATAAATATCCTAAGATGGGGAAGGGTGGGAAAGAAATTAGGAAAGAAATTAGCAGTGAGAGTGAATGACTACTGTAGACGAGATATGGAGTAGATGTTCTGGTCCACAACAAGGCTTTTTGCCAATAAATTAACCAACACGGACAATTAGGTAGTGCACAGCATGTTGGGATGACAGCCAAACTCAGGCCATTACTTAGCCTTCCACCATATGACCAGCATCCCTTCATCACTACAAGCACATTTGGGAAACATGGAGCAGTAGTTTTGATTTGCTGAAACACAGACACAGACATGCACACACATTTGTTTTAAGTCAATCAGTAAAGAGAAAGCTATTTATGCTACACATTCACAAGGTCATTTTCCCATTTTTTTATTAAAATCAAATAAATTATCTTTGATAATTGAATACCATATAAAAAAAGTTAAGCAAGAATGATGGCAGCTGCCATTGTTATTTTCCATGCACTAAAGCAAAAGTTACAACAATAGTGTAGTAAACAAAAACATTAAGTCTTATAGTCCTGGGTATTGAAGTAAACAAAAGAGGTTAGCTTCCCCTGTGCACAGATTACTAATCTGTACTAATGCATTTATCAGCTAAGCAAACAAAAGAGTGACTAATGCAAGCCAAACAAAGACTGAGCAAAATGGTTTCACAAAAGATCCTGAGGCTGTTCACAGAAAGAAAATCTTGCTGGTAGCATTGTTATATACTGGTAGATGTACATAACAACATTTTCATTCATCTGTTGTCAGGCAAGGAGAAAAGGTGCTTTCTGCGGGTGGAAGTTTTGAGTAGGAAAACAGGTACAAGTGAAAAATAAAACATACAATATCAAACCTCCTCATCTACTCTAAGGTTCACCTTCTGAGGTTGCTTTGGTAGTAACAGTGTGTATTCAGAAGTTGGAAGGAGAAAGGGGCAGTAGTCACATGTAGGAGAGGAATACAAATGCTCACCACTTATATTGGCTATAGTTTACAGAGTTTGTTGTAGCACTGTTATCTGCTGTGTTGTAACCTGGATTCTACTTTATTAGATGCATGAAGTAACCAGACTTATAATAACAATGGTGGTGGTGGTCAGAATCCACTAAGGGGGGAATCAGATGGTGCTTTGCACCTTCTTGGAGGCAAGGAAGGGGAGGGGCAGCCTCACGCTGGGCACCCCAACCCCTTCCCGAACAGGTCATCAGAGCACCCGTTGCTCCACACGACGGGCGCTCCAATGACATACTTCCGCCACAGCATCCACACACGCTGAGGCAGAAGAGACGCCGAAAGTGCACCCAACACCTCCTGCAGCACACCTTCGGCAGTCTTGCAGAAGGAGCCCTTCCAGGGCCCAAAAAGAGATACATTGGGGCCGAGGAGTGTGGCTACCTCGGCCCCAATCCGCAGCTTCCTGGGGTGGCCCACGGCCACTCGTCTGCTTAGGCCCTAAGTCATTTACTCTAAGTCAGGGGTAGGCAACCTGTCCCCTTTAAGAGCCGAGGGACTTCAGCTCCCAGAATCCCAGGAGCTATTGGCCAACATGGGACTATTGGCCAACATGGCTGAGGCTTCTGGGAGCTGAAGTCCCTCAGCCCTTATAGGGGCCAGGTTGCCTACCCCTGCTCTAAGTCAATCCCTAGTTTAGAGGAACAAAATTTGGTAGACACATCATTTCAGCAGATTGGAAAATGACCAATTTAAGCTAATACCAATTTGGAGACTGCCAGATTTTATTCATATATAAGCCCAAATTTTGGTTTGGAAATCCACCTTTTGTACACACGGGTGGAAGTTTTGTACACACGGGTGGAAGAAGGGCTCCACCTTTTGTACACACGGGTGGAAGAAGGGCTCCTAATAAAATTTTGTACCTCATATCTGACTGCTGAGAACAAACAAATGGTTATAACTTTTTGTTTGATTAATGCAACTGGATGAACACTGTAGGCATGGTAATCCCCTATGAAGTAGGGATGCATTTCTTCACTAAGGGCTGGTAGAGATGGCCCATTTGGGGTGGCTCTTGGCCACCCCTCAGAGCAGCGGGTCAGGGCTGCAGCAACCACACACTGCGGCCCCAGTTCTCATTTTTCTGCCCCCAAAAGAGAGGTAAAATGCAGCTCCTTTTGGGAGTGGCAAAAGGTGGCTCTTTCAGCTGCTGTCACAGCTTTTTTGCACCCTTTTGGAGCAGTGTGTGCACAATCTGTGCCAAGTGGGCATCATGATGCTGTGTGGCATGTGGACAGGCATGTGGCATCAGGACGGCATCAAGGTGGAGCTGGGGCAGCTGACATCTGGCTGTGCCCCTAAAGGGGGATGCAGACGGGCAGCCATGGGCCACCCTGAGAAGTGGTGGATTGGGGCCAAGGCTGCCCCATGCCTTGGCCCCAATTCACTCTTCTTCTGGCCCAGGAAGGAACACTAAAATAGCGCTCCTTCCTCAAGGCATGGAAAGGGCACTGGAAGAGGTGGTGCGCACCTCTTCCGTGTCTCTTCCATTGCAATATGGAAGGATGTCACCGGAGTGCTTGCCGTGTGAAACAGAGGGCGCTCCGATGGTATCCTTGGGAAAGGGTTGGAGCGTCCAGCGTCCGGCTGCCCCTCCCCTTCTCTGCCTCCACGATGGCACAAAGGCCGTCTGTAGAAGCCAAAGTTTCTTCTCGAAAGTAGTGATGAGTAATTTTAGGAATTTTCTTCTTGCTATAAGAAAGTTGTCAAAAACCATGCAATTTTCAGACTATGTATAATTCAGAATTTATTCTATGTAAAATTTGCATGTGATTGTTCCTGCACAGGAAACATTTTTACACAAGAAACAGAATTTTCTGTGTGGAAAATAATATTTCAACACAAAAATTATTAATTCTTACACAGGAAACATTGTTTTCCATGGAGAAAAAGCCATTTTCTATGGAAAGCCTCCATGTGCAAATTTTATACAGAATAAATCCCATTTGCAGCCTTTTTTCTACATAGAAAACATTTTCTGTTCAGAAATTAATATTTCTGTGTTGAATATTATTTTCCACACAGAAAATGCTGCTTCTTGTGCAAAATAAATAAATAAATAAATCTGTTTTCTTGCAAAATAACTACATACAAATTTTGAACTGCAAAGATTATTTTCAATCCAGCATTCTTCTTATCAGGGTTTCTCAACACTAAAATAAATAAATAAATAAATAAATAAATAGAAACCTTTTAAAAAACCTTTTTATTGGAATGTTTGAAAATATTCGTTCCATCCCTACTGTGAAGGCATTATGACAGAACAGTTTAAGACATTGAGTGTTGGAGGTTTGTGCTAACTTTTTCTAACATTTGATTTACAAAATTTAAAATAAAATATCACTGATTACCACCAACAAACTTTTTAAAGCTTCTTGACATAACTAGATGAGATGAGATTTTTAGGGGTAGTAGCCCTTTTGAAGGCATAAAGCTTATCATCTATCAGAAGTGTAGGACATTAAGAGAAATTATAATGTAAGAAGAATATTCAAGTTTTGTGTAAGATAATGTTTTACAGGTTGATGGGTTCCCCAAAAGGATTAGCTCCTATGCTTTTGTGTTGTGTGTGCATACATGTGTAACTATTATGAAAATGAGAAACAGAACAGAAAAAAGATCTAAAAAATTAAATGTTTAGGTGAATAAGGAAGAATTAGTTCAGAAGGGGAGATGGGGGCATTTCCTTTCCATATTTTAGGAAATTTGTATGCTAATGAAGAAATATATCAATTTTCTAGAGACACATTCTCTGTCTCTGTGTCCTTCTGAATCCAGATTACAAGTGGATATCCAAAAATGTTCAGATTTGGATTTAACAATTTCAGAGGAATTCCACTTCAATTTGGAAGTCTCCCATATCTGTCTAAATCAGCATGAACTGGTTCTCAGTTTGGAAGTTGCCTAAATTCAAAACATATTTTGATTCTTTTCTCAGTTGCTTTCATGATCACCTGAGACTCTCCTTGGTACTTTTCAGAATGACAGACTCCAGTTATTCTTTAATGCAGTTCAGAAAGTGGTCTATATGTGAAAAAGTAAGTGGAACTAAGGGCCTCTGCAGACAGGCCCAAAGGGCCGGCTTAGAGGCAGAATTGGGGTGGGGTAGCCACACCCAGCCACCCCAAACCCATGCCAGCATCGTCCTGATGCCCTTCCAGCACAGCATTCAAACATGCTGCTCCAAAAAGGGCACTGAAAAGCCATTCACTGACTCTTAGGTCAGCCTTTTGCCGCCCTTAAAAGCAGCAGCATTTTGCTGCTCTTTTTTGGGGGGGGGGGGGCAAAAGGGAGGATCGGGGCCGCAGCATGGGGTTGCCAATGCCCCGATCCGCTGCTTCCTGGAGCGGCCCAGAGCCACTCGTCTGCAGTCCCCCTAAAGCACCTTTGCTTTGTCCCTATAAGTGGGGAGAATTGTTTTTCATTTGATCGTTTCATTGTGAAACAATCTGTTTTAAACTTCTCAAACTAATATGTGAAGTGGAATGTGGTTCCTCTTTTTGAACTTTTTCAATTATTCAACTTATACAATTACCTAACACAAAATGCATACAAAATATATACATTAGATGTAGCATATGTTAGAAGAAAATACTTGTAACAGTGCACATATTAAGGGGAGTTGATAAAAATACAATTTTTCATGACGACTTAAAAAAATGCAAATAGACGTAGCAATAGAACAAATCTGTGCTTGAAAAAATGCAAAATATTCCAGAAAAATGAAAAAAGGCAAAGACCAGGGGAAAAAAAAAACAACCACCCAGATTTATCCAGCCCTGTATGTACTTCCATTACAAAGTGTGAAGAGATTAGGGAGGGTCACAGTCTTTGATCTTTATTTGCCACTATAACTTGTATATGCCTTAGACTAAGTAGTATAATATTCCATGATAAATATTAGATGTTTAATGAGCCATGCTTATGTTGCAATATTAATTAGGTCACTAACGGAAAACTGAAATAATGCTTCTGTTCAACCAATAAAAGATAATCAACAGGATCATAATTGCTTCCCCTTATAGCAAATGAGGACCAAAAATATTGGAAATACTTGCATCCCTTGATTATTTCTGATTTATGTACCACATATACATCACACAATCTGTGTTTCCATCTGAAGGAGTTCCATAACAAATTCCTATTGGACTCAGAACACAATAAATAACACATGTGTTGCCCCAGGCTAGAAAAAGCAAAGAAGCAATGCATAGATACTGTCACTTCTTGTTTTATGTAGACCAAAGTTTCATTAGAGTATTAATCATCTTGCATTATGCCTATTTAACAAATATGCCTTACTGACAAATCAGTTAAGTCAAAAGAGAGCATCAGCCCTATCCATTTCATTACTCAATAGTCTTCAAAGCTTACCTTGAAAGGGTTCAGGTAGCAGGTAGGACAGAGTAGATAAAGATGAAAGCATGGGCAAAAAACTTTAAAGTATCTTTGCAATACTTTGAAGTCAGCAGCATGCCACTTGTTTTTAGCCAATAAAACATTGGTTTGAAATATGTATGGAGTTATATCATCACTTTCATTGATATCTGGTTGTGATCAACTTTACATTAGTGGTAATGACCTTTTCAGAAATAATTGCAAATAATTGTGTGTGGGTTCTTTAGGTTTTTTTAAAATCAATATTGGGTGGTAAAAGTGGAAACTACATAAAAATGAAACAAAGTGACTTTCATTGAAACAAATTGGAGAGATAATACATTGTGACAAAGTTTCTCATGAAAGTTTGTAGCCTCAAACAATGTTCTTTTCTAGAATTATTCTTGCTTGGGGATCTGATAAAATCAGGATTCAATTATTTCATTAGGTATCTGGAAAAGGAAAATTCTCCCTCCTTAAAATAAAGCACTCATGTGATGGGAACTGATATGTCTTGGTGGAGTGAATGCTTTCAATAGGCTGTTCTGGCATGGTCAGCTGTCACAACTGAACAAAGACTTCCACACAATAAGACCATTTTTAGGTACTAAAAAGATTATTTTACTACATCTGAATGTAATGTGAAACTGGTGTGGGATATCTCCCTACTCCTAACTGAACCCGAGGTGCATCTCTGAAGGAGATAGGAGCAAAACAGATGGCCCTTAAGGAGTGGCATCACTCTGCCCCTTTGATTGCTGGGTTGGGGCCATGGCAACTGCACACTATGCCCCCAATCCAGCATTTTCCTGGCACAAAAAGAAGTGGCAGAAAACCATTCCTTTTTGCACTGGGGGAAAAGGTGCCTTTTCCATGGTGGCAGCTTTTCAGTGTCCCTGCAGCATGGCATATGTAGATGTGGTGCCACTGAAATGCTGTGAAGCTGCCACATGTGCAGTCAGCCATGCAGTTTCTCAGCACCCTGGGAGGGGGTGAGGCTGTGTAAACACCACTCCCCCAAGCTGCTGGGAAGCTGGCTCTTACTGCCGGTCTGTTTCTCCCTACAGTCATTTTCCTTTTTTTTTTTTTTTTTTAAGAATATTATTTCTGCAACACCTATTAAAAACCTCTTTGGCTGATTCCCACACCCAGTTTACCAATGGAGGGAGGAACCAGTGGGCCCGCCATACTGGCAGGTTCTTGATCCACAGATTTGATTGATTGTGAATAACCACACCCCATATTATTCAATGGTAGCCCTTGCATGTGGACATGCTGAGATTGATGCAAGCACGTCACTGCTCATTGAACAATATGGGGCTTAAGCATTCACATTTTTCTCCATCTGCAGTGGGTCCCAAGACTGAACCTCCATGGATAGGAAGGTTCCACAGTATTAAAATAAGTGTGTATTTTTGGTCTCATCATTTATGAAAACTGTTGTCTTGTTCCAGAATATATATTCCAAGCCACTTCAAGGATTCTTTTTAGTGTTGGTAAATGATACAGCAGATGGTTAACAGCAAAAAGGCATTCCAGCCCTTTCACTGATAGGGCTCAGCATCCTCTCACAGCAAATGGTAGAATTTGCCCCCCAAACAAATTCTACCCAGACTTATCCTTCAGCCATCAATCAAATCAAATTCCCATTATTGGACATATTGAGACCATTTGGACTGGGGTACAGCCCCCAAGCTGAGTCCAAAGGAAGATGGGCTCCCAAAAATTATATAGTGCACAATCAAAGACAACCAAAGTACAAACATATGACCCAATTTCTTCTCCTAATAGCTATGAAAATTGTACAAACCAGTTAGCAACATTCCCCAGCCTTCATATCTTGTCCAATCCTCAGACTTCAAAAAGTGTCAAATGAGAACACTGATACAGGTTAACTTTTTCACACTGCTAGACAGCTGTTAATGTTTGTTCATGAGGCTAATAAGAACTCTAAAACCCATCTGCTTAGTGGCAGAGACTGAGTTCAGTACAACTGCAAAATAATAATAATAATAATAATAATAATAATAATAATAATAATAAATAAAATTTATTTATATACTGCCCGGTGGCGGACCAATCTAGGCGGTTTACAGTAAAAAGGATTACATACAAGCTAAAATAAGATAACTCCCTCCCCCTCCCCTTAAAGTAAAGAAGTAAAGAATGTTTGGCTAGGCATATATCTCTTGCAAGTCCATACATCTTAGCAAAATTCAAAGGGAATATTTCAATTGTATCTGAAAATTTTAGCTCCTTGATAATCATCAGTACTAGGCAAAAGCAAAGGCAAACCTCATTGTGATGAGAGACTCAATAGTTGTCAATTTTTAATATCTATCTACTGTTGGTTAACATGCTAACCCTGGGCCGCCCTGGGAAGCAGAGGATCGGAGCCGCTGCTATGACACAAAACAGCCCCAATTCTCCCATTTGCTGCCTCTAAAAGAGCGGCAAAATGTTGCTCCTATTAAAGGCGGCAAAAGGCCACCCCAAGAGCTCATGCATGGCTTTTCTCTGCCTCTTACGGCAGAGCATGTGAACACTCTGTGCCGGGAGGACGTCCTGATGCCACACGCCATGCATAATGTTGTTGAATTTAGAATTTGATATGAATCCAGAACTGCACTTGCTAAATATAACCTCAATACTAGGCGAGGAAGGAGAAAAAAAAATGGAGAATAGGATTGTATTTAATAGCAGCAGCTAGAATGTTAGTGGCAAAAAAAAATGGTAATCCACATGTTTGCAAACTATAGATGAATGGAAATATAAAATATTTGATATGAAGGAATTAGACAGATTAACAGCAATATTAAATAAAAAGATATGGATAAACAGAATAGAAAATGGTCAGGAGTGATAATTAATCTGGTAAATTTGGTAAACGACTAATTTTTTTTCATGAAAAAAACCTATTTAAAGATTTACATAGGAACAGTTATCTATTTGTATTCTCCTTTATTTAGAAAGATAAAGGCAAAAAATAAAAAAGTTGCAATTAAAAATTCAGTGCTGAGAGTACTTGCATTAAAGACAGAATACACTGCTGACTGTAAAAAGAAAAGTCAACCCTAGCTGAAAATGGTTGTTATGATATATGTTTTCTTTTGAGCTCTGATGAGTTCTTAGGGACATAGGGCCTTTGCAGACTGCCAGAAATAGTGCAAATTGAGGCCACTTTAACTGCCCTGACTCAGTGCTAGGGAATCATGGGAAGTGTATTGTGTATTATTGTGGCACCAGAGCTCTCTGACAGAGAAGGCTCAATGTCTCAGAAAAAAATACAATTCCCATGATTCCCTAGCATTGAGCCAGGACAGTTAAAGTGGAATCAATTTGCACTATTTGTGGCAGTCTGCAAAGCCCTACAATTTATTTAAATATTTTCCTGGTAAACATGTATAAGTTGCTCTTCTGTATATATTTGTGACTGTATTAGATTGCTTTTTTGTGCAATAAATAAAAAAGGGAAAAATAAAATAAACTAAAAATTTTAAAATCAGTTAAAAACCCAAACAATTAATAACAACAGCAACAGCAAATAAAAATCCAGCATGTTATACAAATCCCCTTTACCCTTTAAAAAAATAAAAGGCCTCCCAAAGGTGTTCATCTGTCTTTGGAAGGATAGTAAGGAGGGTGCCGCTCTAACCTTCTTCTTGATAAAAGCCTGTTTTTGTTCCTTTTTTGCATTGTCCCAGGAATACTCTGGCTTAAATAAACCTACGGTGTATGGTTGCTTGAAGGCAGCAAAGTCTTTACTGTAGTCTATTGGTCCCAGGGTGTGGCAAGTAATACGGATTCAATTAAATTGGATCCTGCCTCTATGTCTTTGAAATATTAAAATCTACACTTTCACTATAGGGACGTTCCTATAATAAGACTTTTTTCTCTTCATTCTTGTAGGACTCCTTTATAGGTGAACATTTCAAATTTGGGCTTTCATTTAAAAAAAAAAAAGTCTGTTTTGTTCATTGTAGATTTTTCACCTATGTACAATTTCCTTGTTTATTTTAGAAGAGGGCAATATTTTTCAGTGTTCAGAAAAGTGTGTGGACATCAAATATTCAGATTTCAAGGATCAACATGACTGGAAAGGAAATATCATCTCTTAATAAATTTCTTTGTTATATATTGGCACATTTTACTTTCTTTCACTTTCCTCTGTTTGCTCCCTAATGTCAAAAAGAGGATGTTCTCTTATCTGTCTCATTAATCATCTTTGACATTGTTAAAGGCTTTATCGACAGCAATCAGTTTTTTTTTAGTGTTCTATAGTTGGCTCTATCTCATTTTGAGAAAGGGACACAATGTGGTTGAAGGAAACACTGTGATCTAAAGATATAGGTTAGATGAACTCTCTTTAATCCTTCTGTGTGCCTTATGTGAATCTCCCTATTATAGTGTGCCTTGCCAATCTGTGCTGTTCAAACATGGCAAGTTTGCAACAAAACAACTTTCAATATGATAGATAGAAAAAGGCCATCATCTTGCCATGGCATAGGAATGAGTGGAGCTATGACCCCACCATTGTTCTGTCATCATATTAAAACTGTGAGGACTTTAGCCATTCCTGTACTAAAACTGAGCTTGATGATGTAAAGGTCAACTGTTTACTGTTTCAGTCTTTCCTTATTTCTGTACTTACTAACCTCAGGGAGATCAGATTTATAGGTATACAGAAAGGTAACTAGGAATCAAGGTAGACACCAAAGAGCTACTTAGCTGTTCCAGAATCCATACTGTAGTAAAACCTTTACAACCCCAAGTATAATTGACACAAAATTGTATGCTTTTGAAATAATTGCATCTCTTTATCAAGTAAGATGTTACAAAATCTGGCAGGTGGGGGGAAAGGTGGGGAAGATTATCTTTAAATCAAATTCTCTGTAGGTCTTAGTCTTAAGATGGGAAGGAAAGAATGCAAACTACCAAATAGGGCCCACAAGATCATCCTATGACATTAAGGTTCAACTGGAGTTTCTTCTGGACTTGCTACAAGAGGAAAAGGGAATTATATTTCTCCACTCTGAAAATGCAAGCTCCTATGTAAACTCAGCTGTCTCAATCCTGTTTGATTTTCTTATATTTCTTAGGACACATCTAGATAGTCCTTGTTTGTTGATCAAATTATCCAGGAGATGGCTGCGTTTTTGACTTTAAATCCATGAACATCAGTTATACCAACCCAGAATTTCCAAGGATTTTTTGAAATTGAAGGAAATCTCTTAAATTCTTCTTCTACTCAAAAGTCATTTTTTAAATCTCAATTGATGAAACCTGAGCAGGGTTTTTAGCTGTCACATGAACTAGATGACGGAGGGGGGAAGCAGACGGTGCTTTGCGCAGTCTTGGAGGCAAGGAAGGGTAGGGGCAGCCTCACGCTGGGCGCCCCAACCCCTTCCCGAACATGTCATCGGAGCGCCCATCACTCCACACGACTGGTGCTCCAACGACGTATTTCCGCCACAGCATCCACACACGCTGTGGCGGAAGAGATGCTGACGGTGCGCCCAACGCCTCTTGAGGCGCACCTTCGGCGCCTTGTGGAAGGAGTGCTATTTTAGCGCTCCTTCCAGGGCCCAAAAAGAAGTGGATTGGGGTCGAGGAGTGCGGATACCTCGGCCCCAATCCGCAGCTTCTCAGGGCGGCCCATGGCCGCCCATCTGCTTAGGCCCTAACTTAAACTTTTGTGTAAACTTCAGCTCAATTCTGCTAAGAGAACAAATCTGCTATATGGTATTAAACTAGCTCTTGCTCCAAAGGCTTGGGGATTCCCTGGAGTGCTTCCTATGCCAGTAGCTCTGCAAAAGCAAGTTGCTGTAATTACAACAGGAAGAAGTAGATGATGCTTTAGAATTGCCACTATAGATTTTGCAAGGTTACAGACAGAACATTCTCAAAAGATTTGAGCAATTGTTGACTGAATGCTTACATGTACTTGACACTTTCAGAATAAGCAACAGTATAATTTGGATGTATATAGTTTACAGCCATGGTAGTAAAAGTGCTGCCAATGGGCCACATTTGTCATTCAAATTCCTAGAACACCACCAGAGGGTGCATCCATACTGCAGAATTAATGCAGTTTGATACCTCTTTAACTGTTATTGGCTTGATGCTATGGAATTCTGAGATGTGTAGTTTTGTGAGATATTTAGCCTTCTCTGATATCACAGCAAAACTACAAACCCCAGGATTCTATAGGATGGAAATATGAAAGTTAAAAAGGTGTCAGATTTCATCAATTCTGCAGTGTGGCAGCAAAGCAGAGAATGTTCACAGAACCATGCAAAATTAAATATCCCTAAACTGTATAAAAATATTCCAAAGTATACCCTTTCAACCTTGCAACCCCGTACTATACCAAACTGACTGAATTGCCAAAACTGCAATTGAAAGTAAGGTCACTTCTAGTTCCAGAAAAAAAAAAAAAGTTATGGAGCCCACTAGGGATGCACAGAGTGAAGAGTAGCCTCTCACCTGCAAACAGAATTGGTTTACATTATACACACACTGTGCATATTACACATACACTGTGTGCATACATATTCTGAAATCCAGGACTGGGGAATTGCTCATGTAGTGGAGGCAATGCTGTTCAAAGATGCTGTTATAATTTGTCTTACAATTAGATTGCCACTGAGCAATTTTTTTTGTCACCTCCCCACCATGCATGCACACCATCACACAAGCACACTGCCTGTGACGTCCACATACCTCCCACGTCCCACCCAAATGCCACTCCTTTGGCCATACAATTGCAGGTGTGATTCTTTGGTGATACAGGGTATGAGTGCATCAGTCTGCCCAGAAAGACATTTGCAAAGCAGTATCATGGAGGTTCTCCTACATCCCCTCTTCATGCCATGCCCCCCTCCATTAGACTGTCTGGTATGTGTACATTGTAATTACATCAATTGGAGTTGTTGCACCTTCATGTTTTGCTTTGCCACAGCCCTGCACTGCCACTAGGCTGTTTATATGCTGACTTGAAGATTCACATTTTCCACACCAAGCTGGAATATTCCAGCTTCTTTTTGCTCCAGTTTCTAGCCCCAGAGCATGGCTTCATTTCAGTTTCCACCCACTTTGGAGGTTTGCATCACATAAATGCTTAATCCTTGAAGCAGCTGGAAGGCACTTTATTTTGCCCATCTGTTTCACCCCTAAATTCACGTATAGGCTAATTACTTCTCATTTATATTAACTTGCTTGTAGGTCTGCTACAAGTTGTACAAAGCCAATAATGATGCACGTTTGTGCTATATTAAGAAGAAATTAAATGGATTATTGAAGACTGCATTAGTTTTACATATGAAAGGAAAAATATTTATAATATGACTGGGCATTTTGAGATCAACTCTCTGATATATATCTTCAGAATGGGATTTGGCAGTGTCTATAGACCAATGTTTACATTGGAATAGCAGACAATTACACAGTTTACATGGGAATAGCAAACAATATCCTTGATTGCTACCCTGAAGCTATGCCATTAACAACAGAACAATACCTATTCACACAGAACAACACACAGTTCACCTGAGAACCACTCCTCCCTACCCAGGGTCTCACAGTATATATAGACCCATGCTCTTCCATTTCAGTTTTCTCTGAAGATGCTAGCCACAGATGCTGGCGAAATGTCAGAAATAAACTCTTCTAGAACATGGCCACACAGCCCGAAAAAACCCACAAAAACTATAGACCAATGGTCAATAGAACATTCTAGATGGAATGCAATGTACACCACTTCATTTTTCCCCAGTACTGTTTTAAATTTGTTGTTAGCTGCCATACTAGGAAAAGGTGGAATAATAATAATAATAATAATAATGCATTATGCCCTAAAGGGCTGAAGAAACTTCTCAAGCAGATATGGGCTGTGTGTAAAGAATTTCAATGTATGATTTCCATGGCTGGTTTCATAATACTGGATGGAGCCCTTTAACTGAAATGTAATACCACAAGCTATAATTCAGGACCAATAATAAAAAAGATGAATTTTATAGGCTTAAAAAACTCAACGAGTACATTCATGAGCATTTGGGATTACAGCCAAGATGGACCGTAAGACCTCTTAAAATCCACATCTTATCTGAGCTTGTGAATACCAAAGAAGATAACTTTAAATCTGCCATCATAGCATTTTATTTGACAGTCTTTACAGTGACTTTGGCTTCTAATCAATCCTTTCCTCCCTCACTTTCCTAGAAATCAATTGCTTCTCCTGTAAAACATGTCCCACCTTTGACACAGGGAAGAGAAAGCAATGGAAATGAGGCTGTTTTTTACTCCTGTGGTCAGGAGAGTATCACCAGAACAGATCCAAAGCTGTCTAGAGTTAGATTATTTATTGAAAATTCCAAGCAGTAAAAACAGTGAGTGACTTTTAAATTATTAAAATTTAAAACATGCTACATGAGAAAGACTAGAGAAAATGATTATATAGTTGCAGCAAAACACTATAAAACAAAAGGTTATATTTGTGCAAAGAGTAGGGCAGGCAAAAAACCCTACAGTTCCATTCTTGTTGAAGGATTCTTGTAAGCAGAATTAATGGGAATCTAGATTATTACTTTGTTGTTGTGTATCTTCAGGTTGTTTCCCATTTATGGTGACTCTAAGGTGAACATTTCACTGGCTGCACCTGCACTACAGAAACAATACAGTATGATTCCACTTTAAATGCCATGGTTCAATGCTATGGAATTCTGGTGATTGTAGTTCTGTGAGACATTTAGCTTTTTATGTCAGGGAGCTCTTGTGCCACAACAAACTACAGTTCCCATATTCTATACCATTAAGCCATGGTAGTTAAAGTACTATCTAACTGGATTATTTCTGCAGTGTAGATGCAGCCTGAGTTTTCTTGGCAAGACTTGTTTAGAGTAAGTTTGCCATTGCTTCCTCTGCTTGTGCAGAGAGTGTGCAGCTTGTCCAGGGTCATCCAGACATTTTCCATGGCTGAATGGAAATTCAAGCCCTGGTCTATTAGGTTTCTAATCCAACAAGAAAAGAGATTCCACTTTAATATTAGGAAGAACTTCTTTACTGTAAGAACTATTTGGCCATGGAATAGACTGCCTCAGAGGGTAGGTGGGCATCTTTCTGTAGTGCTTAAATTGTGTATTCCTCCATTGGACGAGGCTGGATTAGATGTTCTTTCTGGTCCCTTCCAGTTCTAAGATTCTGTGATTCCATGATTCTAACTACTACAACATGCTGGCTATTTATATGGTTGAATTGTTACTTAGCCCAACCTAAACTCCCACCAGCTCAGACTAGTTAGAATCAACCCTTAAAGTTTCCACTATACAGCAGTGTAGCCTTAGGGGAAAGGGAAGAAAACACAATATTTTATCTGTTTAATCCATAGCAGGGATATAAACTACAACAGAAAGTCAAAGGTTAGGGTTCTGTGAATCCTGATGGAAATCAGAATTCTCAGCTGAAAATCACCCAGTTCTTTAAATCACAGGTGTAGAATCCATGAAATTTCCAGATGGAAAATAAGTCCAATGGAGAAATCCTTAAGGAGTTTTAAAATTAAACAATGATGCTATGTCAGTGAGAAAGTGAGAATTTGCCTCAGACTGTAAAATGTCCCAGATGCAAGCAATGTGGAATGAAGGTAAAAGGTGCCCTGAGCTCAGTATGTGCAAAAGTGAGTGTGAACAAAGGTGAAAACCTGACTCAGAGGAAGCTGATAAAACTTCAGCAGGACATTGTGTGGTAACAATTCAAAACTGCACAGTCACTGTGGATATGTGACAGGAAAATGATGAAACAATGGCAGGAGGTTGGGTCAGAATTCTACCCAGAATTTGTGTATATAAGGAAGAATGTTTCAGTGCATTGTGGTTAAATAGATGTTGGTTGGTGGTGGAGCATTTTGTCAGATGGTGTAAATATTGCTGTATGATTCTTGTAAATATTTGCTGCAAATAAGATTTAAAAACCTCTTCGGAAGAACCTCAGCAGTTATAAGCAAAACTCTGTTCAGCAGGAGAGTTTTTTCTCTTCAACTACTTCCAGACTCTCCAGTGGTGTTTGCTTCCTGGCTGGCTATCTTCTGCGTACGGACTCAATTTCCCTGTGCTAGCACGCTACAGTCTTAAAAATAAAATATGGCACAAGTGGGAAAGGGAATGCTATTTCAGGCAGTTCAAAAGTTAGCCATCCAATCTCAAAGAAGGGGCTTTGGTTGGTATGACCAAGAAGAAACAGTCTTAAACCTGGAGAAAAGAAACCTCCTTCTTAGCAAAGATGACAAAAAGCAGGGTAAGGCCTAAAGGTCTGAAAACAAGTAAAAACTAAGCATGGCATGGCAAATAAATAAATAAATAAAAGATCAAAATAAAGTGGGAGGGAACAAACTTTCTAGAGTGCAGTGGTTTTCTGTTCCAAAAATACCCTCCCCAGATGCCAATGGCAAGGTTGCCTCTGGATTGGTACTTGATAAGTTCGGGAACAAAATAGATAGACAGTTTTCCATTAGTTTTAGAGATTGCCTTGTCTGTATATACAAGAAACATGCCAGGCCCATGGGATAACAATGCCCAGGGATTAACAAATATTGTCTCTCCTGCATGTATTGGTCCATTGTCCTTGGCAGCTTGACTTTTCTTGCCACTGAAGAAGACTAGACTTGCTTGTAAAGCAAAGTTTTGCTACCTTACCAGTTTATGGCTTTGCAGTCAGTCTTCTCTTCCTAATGCTTGAAAAATACATCCTCCAATAAGGAGATATGGTCTGCATGTTTCAGAGTGAATTGGAATAAGGCAATATTTGGTTTTCTTTAGAACAGAGTTCTAAAGCATGCTCCCTTGTATCTCCTTAAATCAAAGTCAGTGAAGTATGTAGGCAACACAACATTTTACAAATGAATATGATGTAGGAGAACACAGAAATTATCACATTTTATATATGTTTTGAAACATGTACTCATATTCTGTTAAATGAGTACAGAAAGTATGCTATTACAGATAAATAATTATTATAGAACTAAAGTTTGAAAACAAAAATCATCATGTCTTGTTAAAGGGCACTTATTTTATACTCTCTCTCACTCACTCACACTTTTTGAATCAACACATAGTCATTGTTTTTATTGGATAATGAAGCTGAAGTTGAAGATTAAAAATTCTCACAAATCACAGTGAATTTTACCAAGTCAAAAAATATGGAGTAAATCATTCTAATGCAAAGTATGTCACAACCTTTAAAGCCAAAAGTAGCCCAACCCTATTCTAAACATTTATTTTCTTCTCAGATTGCCAAAATGTCAAAGTAGCTTATTGAACCATTATGGTTATGCAAGTCTATAATATATATATTGTTTTTGCTATATAAACAAATGTTGCTTCAAAATTTACAGAGGAGTAATTCTGCAACAGGAATAACATTGGTAACAGATCCTCACTAAGGAAAAAGAAACAAAGCTTTTAATAAACTTCTGTCTAATTATGGGAACCATCAAAAAGTCATTAAATTTTTGCAAGGAGAGGCAATGTAAACAGAAGATATTGCAGCCCAGAAGCATTACAGCAGGAATCCTTATGGAAATGAATTATTAAATAAGAGAATAATTTAAATACTCATATAGATTTTAAAATCCATCTCACACTAAGGTTTTACATAAGACATAGAAGGGAATATATTTTCTTCATAATTCAGCAGCAAAAATGTTTTCTAGGTTGTTTTTCACTTCCCAGTTTAATATAAATGTAGTTGGTTCCTGAAATGAAGACATATTTCAGAGCTGTGTCTCACTTCAGAAATATGCAGCCATTTCAAAAAGTGATGACCCCCAGCATATTAAATCATGAACGTTCTGATCTTTGGCCTATTCAATAAAGCCACTTTTATGTAATGGTTTGGGGCATAAATAGTACACTTTGACATCAGGGTACAAAGCCCTAAGTTTGAAAGGGGTGGGGAGGAGCCCTTTCCAAATGTGAACTGTCAAGTGTAGTGCACAGCACAATAGAAAGGCTAAAGTGTACATTCCAGAACAATGAAAACATTTGATAATGGTTTCAGTAGTCCAGGAAACAACATGAATAATCCATTTAACAACAAAATGTTTACTACAGCTCAAAATCATCATCACAATGTTCATATTCATTGATCAGATGACAGTATAGGTGACATATACTTCCATAGGTCCAGTTTGTGCAACCATATCTGCTTTTAAGTTCATGGCACAAGGAGGTATTCAGTCTCTCCTTGCACAATGCCTGTTTCTCCCCCCTGCCCCTCAACACTGGTGCATACCCTGACAGTCATATAGTCCTAGGAAGGACAAAACTGCTATTTAGTGGATGAGAAAGCACAGGGAGCACTATAATCACTTTCAGTCGATCACTTTATTTATATCCTATCTTTTCTTGCCAAACTGGAACTCAAGGTGGCTACGTATGGGATCTTTTCACTCATGATCCCAACCAGGAAAAAAGTACAGTCTTCACCCTCCCAGATCTTCAGCACACTCATTGGAGATCCTGGAAGGTGAAGCCTGCTCTTTTCTCCCAGCTGCAAAATGATATCCCTCTCTCCCCAAGGGACTCCCTTATGGTCATGGAAGGATATGTAAATGGGGAAATGGGGGGGGGGGGGAATCTGTCTTCTGAGAGTGGGAGAAGCCCCATGTAACATGATATGCTGCCAGCATCATGTAAGTTCATGACTTAGGTGTGTTAATGAACTGATGATAGTTTACATTTCAGTTGTGTATAATACTTCATTATGCATGAACTGCTGAAATTGTCTAATCCAGAACAGATCCAAGGAACATAAAATTAAGAGTTCCATGCTTCAGATTATGGGCTGGTGTTGTGTGTGTGTTTTAAGGATGATGAATACAAACAAAAGCTAGAGGAAGGATCTCTAAAATACAGAACAGCAAGTATTTTTATATACACCACTTTGAAGACCAGTGTATTGAAAAAAAACAAAGACTACAGTCCTAAACAGGACACAGTGGGACGTAGTTCTCACTACAAAGATGCTGGATGCCTATTATAACAAATCTCCATTCAAACATGTTTCTGTTATGGAAGTACTCAGTGCACTGAACAGCACTTTAAAGCATACCATTGTCAGTATAGGCATTTTTTTTTTACCAATGCTGCATTTTTTAAAATATATATATGTGAAACAATGCTTTGTATTCATTTTACAGGTTCTTCAAAATGCAAAGATTAGGCTTCAATCTTATCTTTAAGGATTAAATGAACAGTTATGTTTTTTGGGTGGGGGAGTGTTAAAAAGTGCTGTTTTATAAAGTATATTCCATGAAATCTTCCTATTTACAATTTGCAAGATACCGTTGTAATTTAAACTTGCATACCTGAGATGTGAACATGATTGCACTCATTTGCTGTAGCTGCAGGTGATAGTTGTCTAAATCAGTATAGCTTAAATATTATTACATAATGTTGTTTCTCTGAAGCCTAGTATTGAAGCCCATTTTATACCCAATCTGAATCAATTTGAACAGAGGGTTAAGAATCTGATATAAAATGTTAATCCTTCTAAGTATCATCTTTGAAAGCACACAAAGAGGAACAGATGTCAAAGGACCTCAATAATCTGTATAACTCTCACTACAATTTAACTTAACTATTAGAAGAAACCAGTTTTATAGTGAGTGGGTAGGACCTGTGGTGTATGTCCTCAGTGCAGTGGAGTCAGTGGCATTTTGACAATTGACATCATGAGAGAAATAATTTCAATTTGGGTGTTCCCCACCCCCTTTATGCTGGCATAAGCCAAGTATAGCCACAATTTAAGTTAATGGATATTGTCAAGGTGATGCAATGTTGATCAAAACCAGGAGATGTTCTACTTTCCAATAATAAGCACATCAATTTTACTTATTTGGGGAATGCACAAGACTGAAAGCCAAGGACAATGTCAAATTTTTCCTCTTTCAGCCATCCCATGTGGACCAATCAGAAGGTCAACAATATTGTTCCTTGGCAGCTGTATAACCTAATGAGCTGAATCGAGCCTGTGATAAATAAAGAAAAAAAACCAAAAACCTGGGCCGGTTTGATAAATAGCTGTTGGATCACATAATACCATTCTGGAAGTCCTCTTACCCACTTCACCAAAGGTGCAAACACTTTCTGCAGCTGTAATTTTTATGTGAGCAGATTGGTGTAATTGATAAGCAGAGTGGCTCTGGGCAGCAATTCAAAATGAATTTGTTAAAAGGCCAGGAGCGTGTTCCCTTTCAGGTTTCTCAGGATGACTCGGCATTTTGTTCTTAGGGATGAGGTCCCATGATCCTGATAGTTACCGACATATTAGTCTTCTCAGCATCCTTTCTTCCTTTTATAATTAAATTGAAGTTTGGCACAAAGGAAAGTGGTGTTCCGTCAGGTGGCACAGATTGGCCTTGCTTAGAGAAACAGCCATTATTTTGTTCAAATTGATCAGAGGGTAGATTGAGAGTGGGCAGATTCTGACCGGTAGATCTAGTTATACAATTAATAAGGTAGGGTTTCTTTTCTAACTGTTTTTCTTTTTAATTGCATCACAGACTGTATCATACTTTTCAGAATTGTATTATGTTCAGAATGGAGCACCCTAACTCTTGTGCCATCAGCCTGTGAGCTCAAAGTTCTTTCCTTTTCTTTTATCTTCTTTAAAGATGCTGTTAGAACTAATATCTACACATTGTGATTTACTATCTTTTCTTCTGAATGCATGTGTTGTTTTTGTTAACTGCCCTTGAATCAACCCCAATTCCTGGTGACCCTGAGGATGAGACATCTCCTGTCATCCACTGCTGTGCTCAGGTCCTACAGTTTCAGGGTTATGATCTCCCTATTCTATTCATCTGGCATGCTATCCTCCTTTCTTTCTACTACCCAATATCTTTCCTAACATTATTGTCTTTTCTAATGAGTCATGTCTTCTCATGATGTGGCCAAAGTACAACAGCTTCAATTTGATCATCTAGGCTTCCAGGACTTACCAGGACTTATCTGTTCAAGGACTCATTTCTTTGTTTGTTGTTAGATGTCCACAGTATCCTCTGCACTCTTTTCCATCACCACGTATCACATGAGTTGATTTTCTTCTTATCAGCTTTCTTCACTGTCCACTTACATCCATACATAGTGATGGGGAATACAATAGCTTGGATGATTCTAATTTTAATGCTCAGTTGTATATCTTTACTGTTTGGGATCTTTTCTAGTTCTTTTATAGCTGCCCTTCACATTTTTAGTCTTCTAGTTTCTTGACTGCAGTCTCTATTCTGATCAAGTGTTTGATCCAAGGTACAGGAACCTTTAACTATTTCGGTTTTCTCATTGTCTAGGTTGAATTTATGTATATCCTCTATTGTCATTAGTTTTGTTTCCTTTATGCATTTTTTTTATATTCAGCAGTAAATGCTCATGCTGCCTGGCAAATGAGAGGTGAGCTTATTCTTACACAGATCAGTAAAATGATTTGTTGCTGGTTAGTTTTAACCATTATTTGAATTTAATCCCTTCACTAATACCCAAGATATAACTTTGTTACATCCCAACAACTTGAAGTTAGCATTGTCTGGAAGATCTTTGGAACATTTAAATAATGAATGGCAGATATTTTTCCTTCTAGTCTTGGAATATTTTTTAACCTACAACAAGAGCAAGTATGAGAGAAAAGGCAGAATTACTCAACACCTTCTTTGCTTCAGTCTTCTCAGAAAGGCAAAGGGTGCTCAACCTGAGGATAATAGAGTAGAGGACAGAAGAGGAGAATTTCAGCATAGAATAAGTAAAGAGATAGTACAGGAATACCTGGTTAATCTAAATGAATATAAGTCTCCAGGACCAGATGAATTACATCCAAGGGTACTAAAAGAACTGGCAAATGTAATATTGGAACCATTGGCAATAATCTTTGAGAACTCCTGGAGAACAGGAGAAGTCCCAGCAGATTGGAGGAGGGCAAACGTTGTCCCCATCTTCAAAAAGGGAAAAAAAGAGGATCCCAACAATTATCATCCAGTTAGTCTGACATCAATACCGGGAAAGATTCTGGAGTAGATCATTAAACAGAAAGTCTGTGAACACCTGGAAGGTAATTCCATAATCACAAAAAGTCAACATGGGTTTCAGAGGAACAAGTCATGCCAGACAAATCTGATCTCTTTTTTTGATAAAATTACCAGCTTGGTAGATGAAGGGAATGCTGTAGATATAGTATATCTTGATTTCAGTAAGGCCTTTGACAAGGTTCCCCATGACATTCTTGCAAACAAGCTGGTAAAATGTGGACTAGACAAAGTAACTGTTACATGGATTTGTAATTGGTTGACTGGCCAAACACAAAGGGTGCTCAACAATGGCTCCTTTTCAACCTGGAAAGAAGTGACCAGTGGGGTGCCACAGGGCTCTGTCCTGGGCCCAGTGCTATTCAACATCTTTATCAATGACTTGGATGACGGTATTGGAGGAATAGTTATCAAATTTGCAGATGACACCAAATTGGGAAGAGTAGCTAATACCCCAAAAGAGAGGATAAAAATTCAAAATGACTTGAACAGACTAGAAAGCTGGGCCAAAGCTAACAAAATGAAATTCAACACGGAGAAATGTAAAGTACTGCACTTAGGGCAGAAAAACGAAAAGCACAGATATACAATGGGGGGCACCTGGCTGAACGAGACTACGTGTGAAAGGGATCTAGGATTCCAGGTAGACCAAAAGTTGAACATGAGTAGAGAAACTGGAGGGTGTCCAAAGAAGGGCAATTAAAATGGTGAAGGGTCTGGAAACCGAGCCCTATGAGGAACGACTTAGGGAGCTGGGGATGTTTAGCCTGGGGAAGAGAAGGTTAACTGAGGAAGTAGAACAAGTCCATGAAAATTTATGCCACAATTTCCATTTGCACAGGTAAAGGTGCTACAGTGTGATGCAGCAGCTAAAAAAGTCAATGCAATTTTAGACTGCGTCAATAGAAGTATAGTGTCTAGATCAAGAGAAGTAATAGTGCCACTCTATTCTGCTTTGGTCAGGCCTCACCTGGAATACTGTGTCCAGTTCTGGGCACCACAATTCAAAAAGGATGTGGAGAAACTGGAACGTGTCCAAAGGAGGGCAATTAAAATGGTGAAGGGTCTGGAAACCAAGCCCTATGAGGAACGACTTAGGGAGCTGGGGATGTTTAGCCTGGAGAAGAGAAGGTTAAGAGGTGATATGATAGCCTTGTTTAAATATTTGAAGGGATGTCATATTGAGGAAGGAACAAGCTTGTTTTCTGCCGCCCCAAAAACTAGGACCCGGAACAATGGGTGCAAACTCCAGGAAAAGAGATTCCACCTCAACATTAGGAGGAACTTACTGACAGTAAGGGCTGTTCGACAGTGGAACACACTCCCTCAGAGTGTGGTGGAGTCTCCTTCCTTGGAGGTCTTTAAGCAGAGTCTGGATGGCCATCTGTCGGGGATGCTTTGATTGGAAGTTCCTTCATGGCAGGGGGTTGGACTGGATAGCCCTTGTGGTCTCTTCCAACTCTATGATTCTATGATTCTGTGATCCAACATTGAGCTAAAGTGATCTGTATCTCTCTGTTAATTTGGAGTGATGGGAAACATTCCCAAAATATATTTTGGTTGAACTATCTCCAGTTTTAAAAAGAGTTTTAAATATCGAGGCTAGAATTATCTTGTTGACTTGTGATCAGTTTACAGCAATGTATATATCTATCCATGATCACCATCTATGCATTTTGCATTTCTCCCTTTTTTTATTTCTTCTCCTTGTTCTAGTCTTCATTTCCTATTTTCCTTTATAAAAATAAAATAATAATTATCTAAAATGACACCCTGGTAATGTACCAGAGGCCAACGATTTGTAGTGTCCATGTGTGATTTTAGTATGCAGAGGGATCTTGTGGGACCTTGGACACTGTGTGAAAGATGTAGTGTAAGCTTTTCTAGATTTCTTCTACTACATAGAATGAACTTGTGCAACTGAGGAAGTAGAACAAATCCATGAAAATGTATGCCACAATTTCCATTTGCACAGGTAAAGGTGCTACAATACCCCCCTGCATACTGATATTATCCAGACTAACATGGCTATGGGCCTCGGCAGATGACCAATAGGGTCGTCTCCAAGACAAGGAAGAGGAGGGGCAGCCGCACGAGCGGCGCCCCTTCCTCCTCCCGAGGTTGCCCTCGGAGCTGCCGGCCCTCCACACGGCTGGCACGCTGAGGGCAACCTCCTCACACGCTGCGGCGGAAAAGCCAGGGAAAGTGCACCCGATGCGTTTAGGGTGGACTTTCCCTGTCTTCTGAAAGGAGCACTGATTTTGCGCTCCTTTCAGAGGCACTGACGGTGCGCCACGGTGCGGCTGCCATGGTCCCGCGGCGCACCGTCCCAGGGCATCCCCGACGCCCTGGTCTGCTTCCCCCCTATGTTTCTGAATTCAACCCATATGTGATTTAGTATCTAAAAACAATTATTTGATCACTTTTGAGAAAGTTGAAAACATGTTTTTCAAAATTGGCAGCCTTTGTACTATAATATAACTGTTTTCTAATTACACTTCAAAAGTAACTTCAGAAGCTCTGCTTTTGCATCTTTGCCACACAGTTGTGAGTTTATGTTTTTATTCCTTCCTCCAACTCTTTCTATATCTTTTCTCTTTTGTTATAATTGCTAAATGTGGAGTCCTTGAAATTGAAAGCCAACTAAGGCATCTCGTGCACATTGATCTAATCCAATTTCAAGTGATTTTTCAACATAGCATCTCCCAATATCTCCTAAACTGCAATTCACAGCTCATGTAAAATGTGAAGAAAGTATGTAGAATCTTTCTTTTAAATCATTATTCTTGTCTAATGACTTTCACCACTTTCCCACAGATAATACCAAGGAACTTCAATGTTGTGGTGCAATTTAATGTTCTCATGCTGCAGCTCCAAGAAATTCCAGCCTGTATAGCAATGGTTAGGTATCTGGGAGATGTAGCTTAATATTTGAAGACCTAAGTTTTGGAACTGCTTGAGGCTGTTTGTAGCTCTACAGAAGGCATGCATAATAATACAGTAGAATACTGTATCTTAGTACTATGTCTGTAACAAAATTATTCTTGGACTAATGGTTACGCAGCCGATATGCACTGGGACCCCTATACACATATATGTCATTCATCATGGAGATGTGGGAAACAATTTAGAAAGATCCTTCTCCCTAAAGCTATTTCAGGACATACCTATTGCTTGAAGTTGATTTTGTCTCTCAGTAATAATACACTGCAGTTTTACTAATCACTCTTTTTTATTTCTTGTTTTTCTCTCTTTAGATTTCAGTAATAAAATTACACAAAAATCTCTCATGGTAAACAAATAATTGTTTTTGTTTTCCTAGAAATTACATGATCTATCTAGACTATATTTCAACAAACAGTGACACTGTGGACCTCATGCTGAGAATAGGCTTTGCAATATAGTTTTTTCAAAGCTATTATCTGCTCTGAGCATTTAGATGTTCTTCTATTTACAACCATACTAAACCTCATTTTGGTTTTCTTTAAATAAACACTTATTAAAAAGGACAAAGGCAGAACATTGTCTCCTTTTTTGAATTCACAAAATAATCACATAATAAGTTCTAAAACATTCAGATACTCAAGGGGCCTATCTGAAATCTTCTTTTTATTTTGGCATTTTTTAAAAGCAGCAGCCATTGCTGCCTTTAATAATTGACATTTTCATTTGTTTCTGTAGAAAAGGCCAAGGTCTGCTTTTAAAGAAGCAGTTATAAATGGTTTTGCCTCATGTTCCATTCATTTGAGATAGAAGAAACAATGATGAAAGCAATATGGATGAAAATATTAAATGTGAATTAATTTAAAAACTATATAGTTTCTTGATTTTTCACTTATTACATTTAATTATTCTCCACGTTTCCTCCAAGAATCTCCAGGCAATATACATGGTTTGTCCTCCACATTTTTATCCTCACCACAGTCCTGTGAAGTAGGTTATTTCTGGAAAATAGTGGCAGGCCTGTTGGTGTGTGGATGATGAGTGTTGTAGTGATGCCCTTTGGCACCCAGCAGAGTCTACAGGACAAGCTGGCTGCTGTGATCCATAGCCACTGTGTAGATTTGCCATCAACTGGCTCAGCTTCTCTTCTCCAGGCAATCCTGTCTTCCTCAGTCAAGTCCAAAAGCATAGCTTTGTAAAGTCCAAAAGCATAGCTTTATTAATGTATATAAAAAGTAAAAATAAAATAACTAAGTAAAATCCATTGTGATGAACTTATCCAGTTCAGCCATGAAAGATTACATCTTTAACAATCCAAAAAGCATTAGAATCCAACTTGTTGCAGTTAAAACATTTCCAACCACACATGTTCACATGCTCACATCTTAAACAATAAACAATTCTAGACAAAGGATTTTCTAAGCCCATCCCATACTCCACCTTCTAGGTGTTAACTTTATGTTAATTGGATAATATCTGTATGATGCATGCTAACCCAGCCTCTTGCTGTCCATCATCCACCACGTGAGTAACTTTCCCAAGCTAACAATTATTTACGTATTTGATATCTCTTGTTTTTCATAATAAAGTCTATGTCCCATGAGCTGCATCCTTGGGAAAATACATGCTGATGTCTGTGTATTGGCCACCTGGAGTTGATTTATTTTGTGTCTCTAAAATGTTGTTTTGTGCTTTGTCCAAAAAGCTGTTCTCAAGTGGAAAATTACAGACACACACATATCTTTACATTTCACCTTTGACTATATATCCCATTCATATCCTAACAAGGCCAAGGTCACTCAGTGTGCCCTCAGACCAGTACACCAAAATGTCCTTTTTCTTGCTTGGACAATGCAGTCAATAGCATCATAAGTCAATGGACTTTTCATTATCTTCTTAGAATGAATCCCACCACTATATGTGCTCCAAAAAGCAGTCCCATTGTCTTGGACCCCTTTACTTTACTCCTTGTTTAAAGTACTCCTACCAAGTACAGTCAGTCCTCGGTATCATGGAGGATCCATTCCAGACCCTCCCACAGATACCAAAATCCATGGATGCATGAGTTCCTCATTCTCTAGTGGTGGTGCATGTACATGTGTGCACTGCCATTAGGGACAATGGGACTTCAATGGCAGTGTACACATGCAGCCGTGTCACCATTTGGGACAACAGAACTTCTCTTGTCCATAATGGCAGTGTGCCATGTGCACACACTTCCATTGGGGGCAATGCAGACTTGTCATCCGCTGATGCTTGAATTATGGATGGCAAATCTGCAGAATCAAGGGCTGACTGTACACCTACAAAATCTAATTATTACTATACTTCCATGTACATGATTGTAAGAGGAGCTGTTTTCTCCTAACATGAACAGATGTTTTAAAATGAAAGAACAAAAAGTACTTTGAAAAGCGTTCACATTGCTGTCCAGTATCCTACAAGGCAATGTTAGAAAGAATTGGTACATATGGAGAAATATTTATCTCCTTTAAAAAATTAGAAATATAAGGGATATAGTAACAAGAAGGAATTTGCACAGGAAAAAGCAAACAAACATACACACCCATCTATATTACTTAATTCACCAGTATCTAAAATCAATTGACTCATTTAAAAAATACTGTCTTAGACATTTTCAGAAGCTGTTGTACTCCCAATGTGGTATATATCATCCAATAGCCTTATGAAAAAAGGTTATGTGGGCATAATTTCAATACTTTTTTTTTTAGGAGTAGTGAAATCGCTTTATTAATTTGAGAAATAAAGGACTGGATACACTGTCAGAGAGTCATTTTATGTCAAAAACTCCATAGCACCATGGATGTTAAGAAAGCAGAAAAAAAGTGGATACAACTAATAACAATATTATGTATTAAAAAAGAGATAGTATGAACCATGATTAAAATATTTGTTTCCATTGGAAATTAATGAGAAACTGTATGTTTTCTGTAAATTTTGAAGATTACACTTTTCAGACATTCCTTTTAGGGATTTTTGTTTTTGTTTGGGTTTTTTTATTTTTTATTTTTTTATTTTTTTTTAT
This sequence comes from Phrynosoma blainvillii, assembly GCA_026167975.1. Lineage (NCBI taxonomy): Eukaryota > Metazoa > Chordata > Lepidosauria > Squamata > Phrynosomatidae > Phrynosoma > Phrynosoma blainvillii. The sequence continues at coordinate 248,334,736 of JANUYF010000003.1, forward strand.
TTTTGGTCTGTTTAGGAGTTGAAGAAGGTTCCCCAAATCACAGTCTCCAAACCTGTCATTAGAAACACCTGCCTGATAGTTATATATATTGTTGCCTTCAGTGTATTATTTGAATAATTGAGGGGTAGAGGGTAGGTATATTTGTTGGAGAGGCTTCTATTGACTAGTGTAATATAGAAGTATTTTTTTAAATGATGTAAATATGCATAGGGACCTAGTTGTGCCTTTGTAATTTTTTGTAGCCTTTGAAGAAGGCCCATAGGTAATAGGATGGAATTATAGGGGAAAGAGAGCCAGCCAAAAGATGGAGAGACTGCATCAGGTCAGTGGGTGCAGCATGAATCTTTTTAAAAAATAAGTTGAACATTTTTGAAAAATATTAAAGTTGCAACTCTTGACAGTTTTGGAGAGCCTCCAAAAAGCTGAAGTTACATCCTGTTGTCACTAGCCAAACTGGATCACTAAACTATAACTTGGCTAAGAAATTGCTAGCCTAGGGGCTATCATTTTGCAAATAGAGCATGCAAAGTGGAAATGGGAAAGCAACTACACTGCACAACCACATGTTTCTAGAGCTTTGGAAATAAATCCATGTAACACATCCCTTTACCTGCTTCCTTTCAGCATATTTTATTTCAAACAGCAGCCAAATCTAGCTCTATTGCAGCAATTCTTCTAATTTATATGTCAGGTGCCATTTTGTCTATGTGTAGTTGCTAAACTGATAAGATCTAGCAGCTAGGGGAAAGGATACATTGGCCTGTGCCTGCTATTTGCATAGAAAAAAGTATTCTATGGATCAGTACTATGGGTTATTGAACTCCTTATACCAGGGACAGGCAACCTTTTTGAGACCTGGGCCGGTCTCCCGTCACCCAGGTCTCGGCTGGGCCAAGGGGGGGGAATGGTGGCGCGCACGCTCACGCACATGCACGCACCCGCCACCATAGCACACGCAGCCACAGCCGCCGCGGCGCATGTTGCAGCCGTCATTTTGGAAGTCAAAATGGCGGTCGCGACACATTTGCGCATGCGCAAGAGTACTGTGCATGCGCAAATGCATTGTGACCGCCATTTTGACTTCCAAAATGGCGGCTGCAGCAAGCGCGGCCAAAAACGCGCCCCAACGGCGGCGCACTCTGATGGTGGCGGCGGCAGCAGCCTATGGCCTGGGCCAGTAAGTCCGGGGCCCGGGGCCTTAACCAGCCCCCGGGCCGTAGGGTGCCGGTCCCTGCCTTATTCTCTTCACTCCCTCTTCCTCTTTGCTGCAGTGTAACACATGGCTACTCCTTAATTTCAACACCAAGAGCCCTAATATCTTCTGTGACCCAAACACAGAGTATGCACCCTCCAACATTTCACACATGAAAACTGGTGAATTACTTGAATGCAAATTGCACTTGCACTATGAACTGAGTTTTTTAGCAATTGAGGTAAGCAAGGGACAAAGGGCAAAAGTGGGAGAAGGATACTGAACTGGACATTTTACAAGCAGTTGAAAAAGTGCAGCAACAGACAATTAATTGGGACTGGCCCTGCTAAATCAGGATGGTTGGATTGTATACCAGTATCATTTGATCGTGTGTCAGAAAGTAATCTTGGGATCTTCAATTGTTTGATCTCATGTAAAGCTCCTCAATAAAAAAAAAATTCTTTGTTTCCCATCACTATTACAAAGTACAATGTATTACTAGCACATATGCTGTTTTTAGAAATTTCCATCCAAAGAACTGCTTTTGGGAGCCTGACAACAATTTTAACGAATTTCTTTTCAAAAGTAACTTTCCATGTTCCAATTTTGCCTGTTATTTCTTAACAATAACAATAACAAATATTTTCTGGATAAATTCCCAAAGCTTTATCTCAGTTTCCCCTTTCTGGAGCCTTGTGAAGATGTTCAACTACCCATACAATTATGCTGCTCTTGGGCAGTGAGCAGATAGATGGGAAAAGCTGGCTTACCTTTGCAGCTTCTTGATCTACAAGGAGAACCCACTGACCACACCACTTGCTCCCACAACAGGATGAACACCTACAAGCAGTCTGCACTACTACCCTTTGTCTGCAAGGATGTCTGTCCAAAATGGGCCATTAGCAGGTAGCAATAGCAAGTTCATTTCTATACTGCTTATCAGTGAACTAAGCACTCCCTAAGTTGTTTGCAATGTGTAAGCTAAAAAACCCCAACAAGCTGGGTACTCATTTTAGCGACCTACAACCCATACAGCATGTCATTGCATTCACTGACACAATGGGCACATGGGGAAGGGAGCACAATCATGGAGCCCCCTCTATACATGCTCCTCTTCCTCCCTTCCCCCATGCCCCCCCCCCGTTGGACTAGCCAGTTTGTTAATAGTCTTATTAAATCCATTATGTTGTGGGGAACCTGCCATGTTTTATGTCATTTCACTTCATAGTGTGTGCAATGGGTCGATTGTGTAGCTAATCATTTGTGCACATCTTATGGGCAGCAATGGCACTGGTGATTCCCCATTTCTGCACTGGTACACAGTCTGGATGCCAGTGCAATTGTTCACACATTCTGGCTTGATCCAGAACAAAAGGGGGGTATTTTGCTCTGGCATTTAGCCCTAGAGCATGGCTTCATTCAAGTTTCCTCCCATTTTGTTCAGATGCATCATTTAAATAGGTAGGGTTCAAAACCAGGTGAAACTGCAGCTTTTCATAGGTGCAAGCAGCCTCTAAATTTCAAAATTATGTTAATTTCTTTCCAGCTCTACTACTATACTGGAATGACATAGAACAGTACTTTTCCTAGTCCTAGAATAAATTTTCCCATTCATTTAATTGTTTATATCATGAGCATGGAAAATAGGTCACCTTATGTGTAGAAATATGCATCCTCAGCAAACATGCCATGTCTAATGTTCGTACTGCTCAGCTTTTCACTTTTGTTTTGTGTATCCGTATGATCTACTTCATAGTAAGAATATCCTCTAGAGAGCAGTTTATCTCAAGCTATCTGTAGTGGGGGACTGGCAATTCCCCCACCCAGTGTGCCAGGGACCAGTGTCATTTTTGTGCCCATTAGCTACAACTGTTTCTTTCTTTTTGGAAGCTCCCTGGGGACTTACAGCTAATGGCTAAGGGACAAGCACTGGTCCATGGAACACTATGTTGAATAGCACTGTTTTTGAGGTTTTCAAAAATTTGAGGAAGTATACATTCTTCTTATGGAAAACCAAAGCATATTTAACAATAATCTAAAGACAACTGTTAAAGTAGTAGAGCAAACATTTATGGCCTCTGCAGACGGGCCCTTAGCGGCGTGTTGGAGGCAGGGAAGGGGAGGGGCACCCACACGCCGGCTGCCCCAACCCCTCCCCGAAGACATCCTGACACCACGTGCCCTTACACATGGCGCGTGGCATCAGGACATCCTCCTGACCCCTCCCCCGAAGACGTCTTCACGCGCTATGCCGGAAGAGGCAGAGAAGAGCCACACGGTGGCTCTTGGGGGAGCCATTTGCCGCCTCTAATAGGAGCGGCATTTTGCCACTCTTTTAAGAGGTGGCAAATGGGAGAATCGGGGCCGCTGTGTGTGATAGCAGCAGCCCGATCCTCTGCTTCCCGGGGTGGCCCAGGGCTGCCTGTCTGCATTCCCCCCCCCCCCATGTAACTTTAATGAAGATTACTTTTAGTGTAGGGTGCAATGGTTCTTTCTCATTATGCCTCTTAATTACTTTTTAGGGTATATCTCCAAATTAAGGGAGGCCAATAGAGGCCAGTAATTTATGACTGAGATGCAGTGACAACCAGTGATGTAGACTTGAGTCAATTGTCTAGGACTTAAGTCAGACTGAAGTCACTTAAAGGACTTGCCTTGGACTTTACTTGGCAAAAATGACACACTGACTTGACTTGACTTGAGATTTTTGTATTTTTAGTTGAGATCTTGTGTATTTTTAGCTGACTTGCTGGTGCCTTTGACTTTGAGCAGCAGGCAAGATCAACTCCCAGAGGGTGGAGCACATTTTTCAGAAGGGAACAGAAAATGTTTTAGGTGATGGGCTTGAAAGTGGAAGGATCCTTCTAAACCTTTTGAAAAGATTTAGAAAGATCCTGTGATGTGCAGTGGGGACAGGCTGCTAAACAGTCCTCAACCTCCATCTCAAGCCCATTGCTTAACTTGCTTTCTGTTCCCCTCTGAGAAATGCACCCTGCCTCCTTTTCTCTGTTAATCGTTGGCTCCCAGACTTGAGACTTGACTTAAGACCTGAATTGAAAATATCTTGCAAGAGCTTGAGACTTGACTTGAAACTTGAAAGTAGAGACATGAGACTTGACCTGAGACTTACAGAAAAAGACTTGAATACATAACTGTTGGGAACATCTTTTTAGTGTGGGTAGTTCTGTTTGATTATCGGGGCATTCTGAATTTTGATAGCTTGATGCCATTTCCTGGTCTAGATACAGACCAAATATCTATTTTCATAAGTGAAAGAAGACAGTGGTAAAAATCCATGAATGTGCATGGATAGAGCAATAGTCTCTTGGTGGGTACATTCCATCTCATGGAGGCTCTTCTCAGTTAATGAACTTGTCAATTGTGAAGCACTCCAGGTAGACTCTAACATACCACTGGGGAAATATTTTCTATATGGTATGAAAATATGTTCATTGAAGAAATATTTATATTTGAAATCGAATTGCAACTTGAAATATGTTTTAAGGACAGAAATATTTAGCCTGCACAAATCTCTAGAATGTGTTAGGAAGCAATTGTGTTTAGGGAATCTAGTGTGTATATATATATATATATATATTGTGTATATATATATATTGCTATCTTCAATTCCTTGTTTTTGGGATTGGAAATAAAATATAGTAATGAAATGCTTGGATTGGATGTATACTTATAGTAGATTGGATTTATACTTATATTTATAGGAGCCCTGGTGGTGCAGTGGTTAAATGCCTGTACTGCAGCCACTCACTCACAAACCACAAGGTTGTGAGTTCAATACCAGCAGGGCTCAGGCTCGACTCAGGCTTGCATCCTTCCGAGGTCGCTAAAATGAGTATCCAGCTTGGCGGCAATTAGCTTATAGTTGTAAACCACTTAGAGATTGCATAGCATAGAATGAAGTGGTATATAAATGAAGCTGCTATTGCTACTTCCCATGCTTTGTATATTTGTTGTTGTTAAGTTTCTGATTTCTAGTAAGTCTCCAAAGGACCCTTGAAAGTTTACATATTAACAAAACTGAATGATTGATTATAGGTTGAGAGAGATAAAAGTTATTTGACCCAATGTGGCTTTAGGAATGTAATGTTTAAACTGGCTTCACAGGCTAAGTGTATGAGTTATGAACAACTGCGAAAATCAGCATAAAAAGTTTACCTAAAAGATCTAGACATAGGATTTTTTTCCTAAAAAGAGAAAAGAAAAGAAAAATGCTTTAAATACATTTTCATTTAGTTAAAGTATCCTTATCTGCTATCAGTTTTTCAGATTTATATATTTAAAAATGCCCCAGCTTTCCATGATAAAAGTAAGCTTGAGGGAACTAATAAAAATATAAAATTTAACAAACTTTTGGAACAATGCTAAAATACAGCAAAGACAAACAGCAGTTAAAACATGCTTTGTGTGGAAATTAGAAAAGCATTTAATGGTTCTGTGTCAAATGTTTGAAAGAGTTTAGTTGTCACTGCAAAACTTGCAATTTTTGAGATGTTTAAAAGTATTCACATAATGGTTATACTTGTGAATTTTTCCATCTGCTTGCAATCATTGTTTCTATAATCTGTAACGGGTTTAACACTAACATTCTGTCCAAAATACCTTCTTTACTGCATGTTCCAACTAATCTGGATGTCACTGGTTAGTCACATTGGGTGCCATGAGCCCGATAAGATTTGGCTGACATGACAATTTCACTAAGGCATATTTCATTGAAATATTTGAGAGAGTAAGTTCCTCCTATTGCCAGGGCTCCCTGCTGTTAGGCTTGTTGTTTATCAACACCATGCTGTTGTCTATTGATGTGATTGTATAGGCTGGAGCATCAGTCCACATAACAATCTCAATGTACAATGTACAGTGAAAGTAATTCAATATATATGGATGATTTACTTTCAATATAAATGGAAGCTATATCTAGATGGCATGCAGCTGCACTGTATTACCTTCATTTGTATAGCTAGATACACAGAGCCACCCATCCATCCATCCATCCATCCAGAGATACAAGGGAATATAAGCTTATATCCAATAGTCCTAACTAGACTTATTATACTGATAGAACTTGTAAATCAATGTTTCATAAACTACCTAACTGAGTTTAGATCATTGGCTTAATTGCCTCACCAACAGGGTTACATTCTTTTTTGTTTGTTCCCAGCTTTACCACTCAGGAACAGTATTTCACCATTCTATGGGAATGCCTTTTTTCTACCCATACATTTTTCCTTTATGATTTATACACATACCAAAATAAATAAATAAAAATAAATATATATTTCCCTCCACTCCCACCCCATTCTTTACTCAAAGTACCTTATAAATTAGAACATGTAACATCAATGCATATACAATTTATTAATTTATTTGTATTGAAATTCTGAATATTACAAACAATTTTATCCATTTGTACCATTATACCATTTATATAGACAATTTTTAGTATAAATTCAGAATCACATACAGAGAGAGGATCATTACATATAGTTCATCCTGTAGCAATGAGTAATGTATATGCAAATTACATTCAATTGCCAAGATTGGAATTTTAATTTTCATCCTTTATTAGTAATATTTATTGTTGGTTTAATTTGTATTAGAGTATGTTAAATCCACTGCCTTGGACTATAGCTAGATTCCATTACAGATTAATCTTCCATGATATTTTTCTCCCCAAGCCAAGCATTTAAATTCTCTCAAGCTTTCAGAGTTGAAAGTAGTTAATTCCTATGAGGCCATTACATGTATATGACAAATCAGATAATATTAATTATCTGATTTTTTTAAAAAAAAATGGAGGACACTGTAGGTGCTTGTGTCTGAATGGCATTTGCTCAACTAATTTATTGTACATACAGTAGTGCCTATTGATGATACTCATTGCTATGATAGTCCAATTACTTTCACAGATCAGCTTTTGCAAAGTAAAGCAAGGGCAGGTCACTATCTAAGATATGGAGGCTTCATATTTCTGTCACAGATGCCACTCTCAAAAAAAATTGATTTTTAAACTCTATTTTTCTAATAAAAAAGTTATATAAAATCCTTTTCAACTGCCTCAGAGGACAGCAATTTAGTCATGTTTTTGTCCCCTGAGCTGCTTCCATTCTAGAAATAACAGTACTTTTAAGGATAATATTGCTTATTTCTCTTTGGTGTTTTATCTTCTTTCCCTTTTCTGGTTGTGTTTGCTCATTTCCATTCACTCTCCTCTCCCCTTACTGGGCAGTTGCATGTTTTCTCACTTGCTCTCTTTTTAAAAAGCTTTCAGTTTGTCCACACTTCAGGATGACGTTGGGATCACACATAGACCCAGCATCTTGATTTCTCCAATGGATCTCTGGGCCATTGTGGCATCTAGAGATACATACAATTACTGCTTATTGGATTGGCCATTTCTAGAGTGGAAACATTTGAGAGGAGTTTTAGTATTATGATTATGCAGCAGTTTTACTTAGAAAATGGATTTACATGGAGAAGTTACATTTTAGAATGTCACTAGACCATTATAGCTAATGAAGCACATACAATATAGAATGCAATACATTCTTATAAAGGGGGATGACAAGCTGAAGAACATGCCTGACAAACTTTAATAATGGCTTCTAACAAACATTAAACACACTTGTGTTGGGTTTATAACAGTAGTCCATAGATCTCCTGCACTATTAGGAGAGGATAAAAGTTCACTGTGGTGGAAGAGTGTGGGAATGAAACTTGAGTTAGAAAAGTAGCATTCTCTTCTTTTACCTGAAAGTGCAACTGAAATAACATCAGTCTCATCCACATGTTATGGTATCTTTGATACACACAGTTAAACACTTAAAGGGGAAGTCTAGAGCTCTCTGTACCTCAGTAGATGGTGACAGCAAGTTCTTCTGAGTTAACATTAAAAGGGGAATCTGGAATCAGTGGGCCAGCAAAGAAACTTACTGGCTTTTGGGGGATTCTCAGAAGGAACCCCTGGAAAAATACTTCAAGTTTTTATACATTATAAAAAAGTAGGGTTAAATTTGCCCATGATTGTGTTTTGCTTAGCTGTGTTTAAGCTGAGAATTGTGTCCAAGACTTGGATAAGAAAAGGTGACATTTATAACAGTTTAATTGGCTTCCCTTGCATCTCTGTGCTTGAGCTATGCATGACAGCAATTAACATCAGAAGAGATGACTCATCCAGAATTGTAGTTCAGCTTCTATGAATGGTGGGATAACCTCTGGAGGGGAAATGTTTGTTCACAGAAGCTGATCTATGATCTAAATTCCCTCCTCAGTCATTACATTGCTTGAGTGAGTCAATCATTTGTATGAACAGTTAAATATCTGCCAAGGGTAGTTAGCCAGCTCTGTTCACATTTCTGGGGGGGGGGGGGGGATCAATGTGGATTCTTCACATTATGTTTTCTTTGCAAAGACACACCTTATGAATTTCTATATTTTTTTAAAAAAAAGATTAAGATAAAATTAAAATAAGAGGACCTTAACAATTTTTTGTAGAAATATAAACATCAGAAATAATTCAATTATATAAGACTAGTGTCCACAAGAAGTAAGGCTATGTTCAACTCTAAAGACATTTCAAAGGAAAGGATAGTCAAAGGATAAAACTGGAACAACTGAGGTCCAAGAAAAAAAGGGAAGTAAGCCAAGTCTCTAGGGCCCATGAAGGCTTGTACCAGGATTTTTGTGTGGTTGATTTTTTTTTCTTTTTTAGGTATGTCTACAGTTATCTCAATAAATCAGTATGTAAAGGGATCTTGTGGCCCCTTTGAGACCAACTGAAAGAAAGAAACTGTTAGTATGAGCTTTCATAGACTTGAGTCTCAGTCTTGTCTCCTCAGATGCAACTGATTTGTCTATGAAAGCTCATGCTATCAGCTTCATTCTTTCAGTTAACGCCGATACAGACCGGTAGTTTAGGCTAGGCTGGGAGTGGAGTTGGGGCAGGACAACTGCACATCGGCTGCCCCAACTCTGCCCCGACTCCGCCCCGATACCATGCACCCATCAGCATGGCGCATGGCATCAGGGCGCCCTCTTGGGGTGGCAAAAAGGAGGATCAGCCACAGTGTGTGGTTGCCGTGGCCCCGATCCACCGCTCCTAGGGGGGGCAGAGTCACCCCTTCTTGGCCATCTGCATTGGCCCTTAGTCTCAAAGGTGCTACAAGATCCCTTTGCATACTGATTTTCCAGACTATGTAGTTGAATTCTATCTCACATCCATTGCCACACCCATCAGTGCTGGAGAAATCAAAATTAAATCACCAGCCAAAGCCAATCCACTGACAAATAAATAAATAAAAAAATCTGTCTTGCCCCATTATCTGGTGGCTGACCTGCATCTGCAGCAATGTAATGAAACATAGGTCATGTGATAGGGAGATCCAGGAAAAACACAAAATAGTCACAAAACTAAAATGGTTTACTCCCCCTGGGAGACTAGAAAGAAGATCTCACATGTGAAATCTCCTCAGGGAAAGTCCTATCTTGAGAGCCCAGGGCAGGCTCTGATTGTCCTAGCCATGTCTCTTTCATCTTTTCCTCCCCTTCTTCCAGCTGAGTGGAAATATCGGGAATTAAATCCTTGTAGTGGTGTGGGACACATTACAAGTATATGTCATATCCGGTATTTAGTTTAGATCTGAGGGGATGCTGGACAGAATGAACTTTGTTTGTTTCCCTCTTCTATTGGTGTCCTATTTCATTTGGGTTTACTTGATGGGAGCACCAGGTGGCTAAGTCTAGTGACACCTTAGTACTACACCTCAGTAGTACAGAGTGATGCTGCAACTACATTGGTGGACTATGTGATATATTACTCAGAAAGATATATATATATATATATATATATATATATAAATAATTTTAGTGGAGGAGGACAACATTGGAGGGTGCCAGTTACTAACAACAACAACAACAACAACAAATTATTTATTTATAGTCTGCCCAATCACAAGGAATCCGGGCAGGTTACAGCAATATAAATTACATAGAATACAATAAAATTCAAAATTAAGTGTTGCATGTTTCCAGATTTAGTCACCAATATACAATTTTAGCCACCAATATACAATACCACTTTACATATATTGTTCTATTTTCGTTGCTTGTTTTTAGATGGGATGCCCATTTGGTTAGAATTTAAATTGGGAAATTGGGAAATTTTAATAATTCATAGACATACAGTTCTGGAACAGGTGGTCTGTTTTATAGCATCTCTCTTTTCATCTTGTGTTGAATATGCAAGAGCAGGGGTAGGCAACCTTTTTGAGCCGGGGGCCAGGTTGCTGTCCCTCAGACAATTGGGGGGCCGAAGCACCATAAATAAATAAATAAATAAATAAATAAAATATTTTTTTAAAAAAAATTAAACAATTACAAAAATATGCATGCACACTCACTCAGCCCCAGAAAAGCCATGGCAAAACCTCTGTGGAGATTTTGCCAAGAAAACCCCAAGAACAAGTAATAACAACAATAAACAATATCATCATGGCAGGCGGCAGCAACTGGGGGTGGCGGCGGCAGCAGGACCAGCCTGGGCTGGTCCAAAAGCCTCGGGGGGGCGCATCTGGCCACCAGGCCTTAGGTTGCCTACCCCTATGCAAGAGTGTGCATTTTAAATTTCTTCTTCAAAATAAAATAGAGCAGTACACTCCTCCTCTGATGGTGCTGAGAAGGGCAGTTGGTGCTAGGCTTGCATTCAGAAGCTCTGCCTCTGGCTCCTCCTCTGATGGTTTATAATTTATTATTATTATAAGCTGGCCAAGTTATTGAGCAACACTGAAACTTGTAAAAAAACAAACTTAAAGTTTATAAAAAAAAAGTCAAAAACTCTTATCTGTCATGATGTATGTGGCAATATTTAAATTATTATTATTATTATTATTATTATTCATAAAATGTAATCATAAACAAAGAAGAGAACATAGAAAAGAAAACATACCACACTTTCTCTGTTTCATCTTCTTTAAGTTTATATGTCCCCAGTTCACCCCCAATAAAAATTGCCCTATCTTCTATATTCCCTAACCCCCGATTACATATTGCATACCTTTTTTGGATCTTCCCCAGGATCATAGCATAAATAATAGTATTCTATTATTTAAAAGGAAACTAAAGCAATGTGAAATAAACCAGGCTACCACAGGATGAAAATTATAACAGGTTATTTCTGTTAGAAAGAAATGTCATATCATAAAAGTAAGAAAACACTATTAACAAAGCAACAATAATATATATATTATTTTAAAGTTTTCAAGACTACATTTTTCAGATTTGATTTTTACCCTCTTTGCCTTTCTAAATTTATGACACCTTCACTCAACTGAGTGAAATGCATTGTTGGAAAGTTTAGTTTTATTTATCAACAGTAGCCCTTTCAAGATGAATGTGAATTATCAAGAGGCTGAGTAAAATGATCTCATACTGCCTTTATTTTTTCCTGCTTCAATGTGTTTTTTATCATCACAGCCTCCCTCCCTCCCCAAAAATGCTCATAGTATAAATGTCCTTCTAACCTTTGATCCACCAATCAAAGTTGCTTTGAAATTATTTGTGGTTCTGCAAATTTATAACTGCAGTGCTTTTCAGACACCTCACATATGACATTTTTCTTATCTTGATATGGGGGGGTTAAGGATACTGCTCTGTGACTAGATTGTATGTGTGTGCATGTGTGTGTGTAGTCTTTCCTGATGATTTGTGCTTGGAAACAGGAAATGTGTATGTGTTAAATGAGACGTGCATTTTTACTTCTTTATTTATACTCCCCTAAATATCTGTAGAGAAAATATCATCTGTGAAATAGCCTTCATATAGTCGAACAGAATAAATATACTGAGTTTTATTGATATCTTAGTAAAAGATAATTTCAGATCCAAATTATCTGAAGATATTCATGGTTTGGAGATAGAATTTGGATCCTGTTTTTCTCATCCAGAATATAAATCAAGGCATCCTGCTTGTATGACTATTAGCTGGCTTCAAATTTCCAGTCTCAAAATATTTGTACAGCTGTATAATACTCTAAACAAGCTACTGCATATTCCATCTACAATTAAATCAAGATCTGACATTGAGAATATTCATGTTTCCTCAGTGAATTCCCAGGCCCTTCTGCAATAGACACCAAAAAACTATAGTTACTAATAAGATTATTATTTTTTTATGTTTATGAATGAGAGAGAAGGAGAGTCCATAGTCCTGAGGGTGGGTGATATTGTTCATTTCATTCCTTGTAATGTTGCTTTAAGAGCATACTGTTTTGTAAAAGGGAGGAGAATTAGAATTACAAAGCTGAACCTCAAAATAGAAACATGAATATACATGCACTCACTGAACATAGTTACATTTGTGTGTGTGTAATATTGTATGTGTGTTACTGTCTGCACGTATCTTTTTTATGTTATCTGTGAAACTACAGAATATTTTCTATAGTGTTTAGGAGTTTTGTCATCATACAAGTGATATGCTGAATGATTTTGTCATCATACCAGTGATATGCCCCTTATCCCGCCTTTATTTCAGCTACAATTACTGCCCCACCTACTATTTGTTTGTTTGTCTATGGATTGTTTTTTAATTGAGTGTCTTAACCATCTTGTTTTAACATTAAAATTGTTTAATTCTCTTTTAAGGGGTAGGACGGTTGTGGAATTTTGGATTGTATTTTAATATTGTATGAAGTTTAAAACTGTTGTGAGCTACCCCGATTGTTTGACAGAGGGGCAGGATATAAATAAAATAATAATAATAATAATAATAATAATAATAATAATAAAATTTTGTGCCTCCAGTTTAATACTATGAATTTAGGAAACAGGGATTTAAATAAATTCTCTTCCCCTTGGTAGCTCTGTAACGATTTTTTACCTTTCTCTTCTGTGTAATGAAAATTGCCCTATCTTCTATATTCCCTAACCCCCGATTACATGTTGTATACCTTTTTTGGATCTTCCCCAGGATCATAGCATAAATAATAGTATGTCCCCTTCTCCCTTAAATATTTGACAGAATGAGTAAATGGCCTAGATATTTGCGACAAGAATGTGAAGTGCTTCCTCAATGAAACATAGCTGCTTAAATTTTCCCAGTAATGTTTTGTACTGTTGTTATGTCAGGGCATTAGATTAACAAGGACCATATGATGCTAGAAAGAACATAGCTCTCTGTATATTCCATTTTGCTAAATAAAAGCTGTACTGCAGTTGCAAAAATGCATTTGAAAGATAGTTTACACTACACTATAATGTAAATGTGGAAGCTCCTTGTCAGTATAACACTTTAACCTTTATTCATTTGGTAAATATAAAAAGAATCTGGCAAGAATTACTCTACTAGACTTGGATCCAATGTTGCAAACATGTTTGAAATGAATTACAGTGACACCTCCATATCCATTGATTCTGGATTTATGGATCCATGTATTCAACTATCCATGTCTTGAAAATATTTAAAAAAATAATACAAAAAGCAAACCTTACTGTTTCCCATGTTATATAAGAGGCACCATTTTACTAGGTATATAACTAGTAAAATTTCGTTATTTACTATGGTATATAACGAGACTTGAGCATCCACAGATCTTGGTATCCATGAGGGGTCCTAAAACCAAAACCAAATGGCTACCAAGGGCTGATTGTCCCCCTGAATTAGGTGAATTCTCATTGCCACACTTGCTTGTCTAAGACATTGTGATAATTGAATAAAAGGAAACAGTGAAAAAGGGTGCAACCTTAAACATGGTGAATGCATTCATGCAGAAATACACACTGCTGTCTTAGAATAGTAAAAATCTGAACAAGATAAAACATACCAGATAGTTTACTGTCACTGGTACTTTGGAATAAAAAGCAAAATAGTAATTTACATTATGATTACCATTTAAAAGTCTAGAACTGCAACATATTTGAGTCCAGGAGCCAAATTCTTTCCCAGTTCATGTTAATTGTGTATCACCACACCTTCTCTGAAATACTTTGAAACGTAAATATTGTTCTTTGAAACATTCCAGAAATGCTGTTTTCCCAGAAACAAAATATGAACTGTGTGTGTCTCTGTGTGCGTGTATGTGCACACACACACACGCACCTATAAAGCTACAATCACTTTTGGAGTGCTATCAGACTCTCATGGAAGAAGTGTGTGTCACATAGGATTTATTTTACAATAAAAACAAAGGAAATAAAAACTTGTTTTTACCATTTACTGTGGTAACTTGGGTGGGGTGGGGTGGTAGGGACACTGGAGAGGTTTCCAGGGGTACAGAAAAAGAACATAGGACAGCATATGGCCCACTCCAGTCTAATTAATGGTAAATGAAAATACCCTCTATCAGAAAATGTAACATTTTCATTCAAATGTAAGCAAAATACTTTTACTGCCTATGAGAAATGGACAGCTTGATAAACCACAAATAATCTGAAGCAAAGTAAAATAAATGATTGAGCCACCAACTTGTATGTTCCTATTTATTTCAGAAACTAACCTTTAAAAGTAAATAATAGTTTATGGCTAGGTATATGCCAAATATTCTCTCATCAAAGGGCTCCACAACTATTATATTATTCTTTCATAGGAAGAAAAATGATCATGGAATCTGTTGAGCCTATTATACGGTTCACAGAAAATTTATTGCAACATTAAGCATTATCCTTGGGTTGCAATGCATACAATTATATTCTATCAAACTCTTGTAACTCAGCTATTTGCCAAGGTGTGTTGGCCAAAAGTTTACAGTTTTTGTGATTTAGTATTTTTCTTCAACATGTAGTGAGCATGAAAGGAGTTCCAACTGTTGGGATGGAGTCCCAAGAGAAAATGTACAATGTGGGATGACATAGCAGTCATCAGGCAACAAAGAGTGACAGGCAGCCATAATGACAAAACACTTCCCACCAGGTACTGAGTCAGGGAAAGTGACATTGGCAGATGATTACCTGGTGCTGTAAAGCACTGCAGAAAGGCTGCAAAACTGCCAAGTCACTCTGGTTGAGTGACAGGTGTTGGGAAGAAGAGCCAGGGCCAGAAGGCCACATGGAGCTCTGGATATATACGGGAGTTGCCTAGGACACATGTGTAGAGACAGTGGCAAGTTGGTGATTCTGGTTGTTGTGGTTGACATTGTTGGTGGATCATGGTTGCTATATAATAGCCTTGTACATAGAGGAACCAAGATTAAAAGCCTCATCTGAGAGACGCCTATCTGAAGTGTCTCTGTACTCTGGCTGGAAGGGGAAAGCACACAAGCTGCTGCCTGCATCCTAGAAGGTGGTGACTCTGGTGCCACACATTGATGTGGAACATCACACGCTGCATAACCATGCTAACACCAACAATGACCACAGTGGAAATTTCAGGATAATACATTTAGTGTCAGTCTAAGATCTTGGTAATGCAGACAAGGCAAAGCTGAACAAAGTGAATGAGATTCTGCAACGGAAGATCCATGAATAGGTTAGGTTTGGATGTAGGCCATGTGCAGTGACTAGAAAGGCAAGGAAACACTAAGAAAAAAGATTATACATGTATCTGACAGAGTAGAAAATTTTCTGTTTAGCTGGAGGCATGGCATATGGAGTTCATTGGGACTCAGGGCTGTTCTACAGCAACAGCACATACATACACCACACTTCCAATAATGTACTCTGCGCAGTAGTCTTCCTTTCTTACTTTTTTGGGGTGGCAATATATGGGATGCATAGGCAATTTTTGTGGCTCCTGGAGCTCCTTCTGCTCTAAAAAAATGGATTTAAAAATTGTTTAAATTCTCTGGGAGGTATGACTTTAAAAGAAGATACCCAGACGTTGAGTATCTATGGCAGGGGTAGGCAACCTTTTTGAGCCGGGGGCCGGGTTGCTGTCCCTCAGATAATTGGGGGGCCGAAGCACCAAAAATAAACAAACAAACAAACAAACAAATATATATATATATATATATATATATATATATTTAAAAAAATTTAAAAAATTAAAAAAATATATGCATGCACTTCTCAGCCCCAGAAAAGCCATGGCAAAACCTCTGTGGAGATTTTGCCAAGAAAACTCCAAGAACAAGTAATAACAGCAATAATCAATATCATCATGGTGGGGGGCAGCGGCAGCGGCAGGACTGACCTGGGGCCAGTCCAAAGGCCTCAGGGGGGCCGCATCCAGCCCCCGGGCCTTAGGCTGCCTACCCCTGATCTATGGTATAGTGCAGTTGTGGTAGCACATAACTTGCTGACCTGTTTTAAAATGAGAACACTCTGGTTTGGATTGACACTGCAAAATTGGACGGGATTTCCTGCTACAGTTTTAGACTGGTCAGTTTAATTTAAATGGTTACTACATCAGGGTGGTGGGTCAGCATGCATCCAAAATAATTATATGTTTGGTTACTACAGAGCAGAATTTAATCAGAATAAAGGGCATATAGGTCATGACTTTCACTTACAATCAAAGTAGGCCACTTCAGGTTACCTTTTCTCCTAGCTATCCTAAAAAAAGGAATATTGCTTCAAGAACTACCAAATGCATTACTACATTTTAAAAACAATAAATATACTATATAATGTACAGATATAGCTGTGTTAAGCCTGTAGAATTAATATATGTAGAGATTTTGTAGCAGATAAAAAAAAGTTTGTAGCATTAGCTTTTATAGATTTTAGTCTACTTCTTCAGATGCTTATGATGGAGTGGAAGCCAGGAACAGACAGAAGTATAGGAGTTTAACTGAACAAAACTGATAATAATAATAATAATAATAATAATAATAATAATAATAATAATTTATATTCTGCTTATTGACAGACAATCCAAGCGGCTTACAATAAAACCCGTATAACATATCCCAAAAAGAAAACCAACCCACCCCCTTAAAACAGTATTAAATGATACATAGTTAAAATAGCAA
Organism: Phrynosoma blainvillii; assembly: GCA_026167975.1. Taxonomy (NCBI): domain Eukaryota; kingdom Metazoa; phylum Chordata; class Lepidosauria; order Squamata; family Phrynosomatidae; genus Phrynosoma; species Phrynosoma blainvillii. Next base: position 248,351,844 of record JANUYF010000003.1, read on the forward strand.
TAAGCATAAAATTAAAACATAACAATATAAGACATTTTCCATGTAACCTTTAAAACAGGTTGCGGTGCCCTAATCAACCTCTACTGCATTCCTCATCCATCAACAACTGATGGGGCCACAAGAGGAACGCAGGAGTCAAGGACCCCAAGGCTGGGGTGATTAGTCTGGAAAGGCCTGCCGAAAGAGATCTGTCTTGACAGCTTTTTTAAAGCTGTCTAGTGATGTCAACTGATGGATCTCGTCTGGCAGACCGTTCCAGAGATTAGGGGTGACAACAGAAAAAGCCCTCTGGGAGGTTGCTGCAAGCCTAGATTTTTGAGGCTGCAGCAAATTCCTCCCAGAGGACCGGAGAGTGCGGGGAGGATTGTATGGAAGGAGGCAATCCCTGAGATAGCTTGGACCCAAGTCATTTAGGGCTTTAAAGATAATAACCAACACCTTGTACTGGGCCCGGAATCTAATAGGCAGCCAGTTGAGGGACCTCAAAACTGGAGTGATGTGGTCCCTCCTAGATGTTCCAGAAATAAGCCTGGATGCCATGTTTTGAACCAACTGAAGCTTCCGAACCAAGCATAAGGGTAGCCCCATGTAGAGTGCATTACAGAAGTTGAGGCATGAGGTTACCAGTGCATGCACAATGGTCTCGAGATCCCTTACTTCCAGAAAAGGGTGCAGCTGGCATATCAGCCAAAGCTGATAACAAGCGCTCCTGACCGTCGCATTTACCTGATTTGTCATCAGAAGCGACAAGTCAAGGAGCACTTCCAGACTGCGAACACAGTCACTGGAGGAGAGTGTGACCCCATCCAGGACTGGAGGTTGCAACCAAATTCTTGGTTTCGGGGCCGCTACCATGAGCACCTCCGTCTTGTCTGGATTCAGTCTCAATCTGTTTTTCCTCATCCAGCCCATTACTGCTCGAAGACATTCATTGAGAGAGGAGATGCCATTGGAATTCGAGGCTGACGAATGAGACATGGAGAAATAGATTTGGGTGTCATCAGCATACTGATAACACCCAGCACCATAACTCTGTATAATCTCACCCAGCGGCTTCATATAGATGTTAAATAACATCGGGGACAAAATAGCCCCCTGAGGGACCCCACAAGTGAGTTCCCTCTTACTGGAGCTACTGTCCCCGAGCAGCACCCTCTGGGACCTACCCGAGAGGAAGGACCGGAACCACTGCAAAGCAGTGCCCCCGATACCTAACCCCTTCAGGTGGTCCAAGAGGATGCCGTGATCTATTGTATCAAAAGCCGCTGAGAGGTCTAAGAGCACCAACAGGGTCACACTACCCCTGTTGATGCCCAGACACAGATTTTCGTCAAGGCAACCATGGCAGAACCTGTCCTGAAGCCGGTTTGAAATGGGTCTAGATAAGGAATGTTGGCTACTGCAGAACCAGTCAGCATGAGTTGAACCCATGAGCTCTACATGATATGTAGTTTTGCAAAGGACTCCTCACACATAGGTCCCTAGGAACGGCATCCCATTACTTGCATGTGTTGAAAAATAAGATATCTGTCTGTTTCTGGGCAAATTTCTTGAAGAGGTTGATGGCTGTACCACTTCACTTGGCTAAATGTGGTGTTTTTTTCATCAGTCTCAAAGGTGCTACAAAAACTCTCTATATATTAATTGTACAGACTAACACGACTATATCTGTAAATTCTACCACTATGGAAAGCACCATAGCACACCATGGAAGGTGGCTCTAAGGGCAGCTTTTTGCCACCCACAAAAGGAGGGGGTGGCAAAAAGGGGGATCAGGGCTGTGGCGTGTAGATGCTGCAGCCCCAATCCGCCACTGCCAGGGGCGGCCCATAGCTGCCCCAAACGGGCTGTCTGCATTGGCCCAATATCTTCTTCCTGGACCACCAGCCAGGAAGGACAGGGATCAAGAGGACAGGTTGCCTTCCTTACTTCCTAGGAGTTTGTCCAAATCTATGGAACTCACCGACTGGAACTGATCCAGTGTAATCTTACAGAATTGCTGGATACCCCATTGACAACTTCTGCTATAACAATGGCATCTAAGGGTCTTTGCAGACTGCTAGATAAGTCAGCTCTTATCCAAGAGATTTTATCTATAAAATGATCATTAAAGGCATCACAGTGAACTGGTGAGAGCTCTAACATTTGATTCAGGTGGAAACATACCTGAGTTTGATCCCCTCATCATCCTAAGTGGATTCAACTGGATGTGAATTTGCAGATGTGATGTGTGCAGAGAAGAAGGCTTTCTTTACAGTACATATTGTCATCTTATAGGAACAAAGATGTTCTCTATATCATGTTGGGACCGCACCTCCCTCCCCTAGGAGGGGCATGGCTCCCCTTGCTTCCATCTTCCAAACAAACACACGCGTGGCTTAATGATGCTCCAACAAACTTTATTAACTAAGGGCCTTTGCAGACTGCCAGAAATAGTGCACATTAAATTGAGGCACTGCCCTGGCTCAGTGCTAAGGAATCGTGGGAACTGTATTTTTTTCTGGGACATTGAGCCTTCTCTATCAGAGAGCTCTGGTGCCACAATAAATTACAGTTCCCATGATTCCCTAGCACTGAGCCAGGGCAGTGCCTCAATTTAATGTGCACTATTTCTGGCAGTCTGCAAAGGCCCTAACACAACAGAACTTAAAAGTCCATTTGCCATCTTACTTCAGACTTATCAACTTAAATCAAATGGAGTTTCCCCTCCTTTTAAGCCTGGTCTCCTTGGCTATAACAATAGCAATGGGAAAACACTTCCCCGCAGCCTCCTACTCTGCTTTTTCCAACTTAGGGGGGAAGCAGACAGCTCAAAGTGCCATCTTCAGGGCAAGGAAGGGGAGGAGCAGCCGCATGGTGGGCGCCCCAACCCCTTCCCAAAGACATCATTGGAGCGCGTCCACACACGCTGCAGCGAAGAGGTGCCGAAGGTGTGCCGGCAGCCTTTTGCGCCACACCTTCAGCAATTTGTGGAAGGAGTGCTATTTTAACGCTCCTTCCTGGGGCGGCGAAGCTGTGCCGTGGGGCCGAGGAATGCAGATGCCTCGGCCCCGATCCGCAGCTTCCTGGGGAGGCCCCGTGCCACCCATCTGCTTCCGTCCAAAGTGCTCCCACTTCTGTCCCTTCTCATCCCACCTGACTCATTCCAAATTATTGCTTTCTGAGTGAAGGTATCCCAGGCGTCCTCTGTAATAGGGAATTTTATGCCAGGCTGCTTCCTAATTCCCCTTCCCATCTAGGATCTCGTAACATCACATGGATGTGGTGCCAATTCCTGGGCATCCTCACCTTTGCTGCAGGGCTGCAGGCCAACTGGCTCTCCCAGGACTCCATGTGGCCACTTTCCCTCTTTCCATGGCCACCTCCCTTCGCATCAATCTTCCGGGTTCCCTCCTTGCGTTCACCAGTCCCTTCGCTCTTATCTCCCCCTCTCTTGTCTCTACCTCTGCCTCTTCTCTTCCTGCCTCCCTGGATCTTCTCTACTTCCCTGTTCCTCCCTTCATACCTCTCTCCTTCTTTCTTCATCTTCAGGGGTATCAACCCACTCTTACTGTTCTGATCTGCAGCTTAATTCCATCCTACCACCCCGTTCCCCCTACTCCTCCCAGTCACACATGCCTTGCCAGATATGCCAAGTTTTCAACCATCTGCACTACATCCATTTACTTTCCTATTTCATCTCCCTGAGATCTTCTGTATATCAAGAAAGTAATAGGTCAGAGAGGCCGTTTGGGAACATTCATATCAATAGCCGTAGCCAGCTCTTGATCCCATCTGTTTGCCAGGGCTTCAGCAGGATTGTGTATCTTTGAGGGCAAATTACCTTAATAAGTTCTTAAACTGTGTAGAAACAGATAGTAACTGAAAATTGTCTCTTCATGACAATGCTGAAGTATTAACCACCTCTGCCCACAGATTCATATACTCAGAACTGACAATAGCACCAAAAGTGTGACTTAAAGTTTGGGTTCTGAGACCAATTGGGATAGGCCCATGTTTGTTGTTTTAATATAGTATATTTTAAACTTGTTGGAAAATTGGTTTTAATTAAATCTAGTTTAATAGTTTTTTAAGGGGTGGATGGGAAATACGTTGGTTTTAGGCTGTATTATTTTAATGTTGTGAACCGCTCGGATTGGGTCACCAATGGGTGGTATATAAATAAATTATTATTATTATTATTATTATTATTATTATTATTATGGATGCCATGAGTGCCCAAGATGCACTTGAGACTGGCCCAATTGTGGCTGAAGCAGCCAGAGGCCACTCCTTGCTGCCCATCTACTTTGCCTGTAAGATGAACTTTATAGCCCACAGCTACTCTGCTATACCCCCTCACATTCCTCACCTGCTTACTAATACAATACTCTGCTGGGAGGGCATGCATCTATGTCAAGCCACTATCGTCTCCCAGCCAATTTCTATAAAGTATGTTTTCTTCATCCATAAGGAGAAAATAGATTATATGTACTTTAACTGACCTGACATAGATTTAAGTCCAATTGTTCACAAGCAAGTGGAGGTCATCTTTAGTTGAAATAAGTGTAGCCACATCAACCACAGGCTTGTCATCCACAGTTTGAGCTTCCACAGATGGCAAGGCCCGGCTTTTTCAACGAGCACATGCACACGTGGCAGTGCAAGCCCATGTTTTTTGCTATCTACAGGCAGGGAGGGGTCTGGAATGGATTCCCCATGGATAGCAAGTGACAACTGTATTATGCATCACATAGAGGTAAGGTAAAGAAAAAATGTTAACAGTGATAGCAGGAGGAAATGTAATGTGTGAAATATGGACAATAGTAATTACATTAACAGTCAAATGTATGAAAATGTAACTATTCTCAAAGTAGTGCTGATACTTTATATATGCTTAAATTTTAACAAAATTACAAACAACATTTGTATATCTTGATTTCACTCTCTTCTGATTTGGCTGCTAACATTACTTTTATTTTATTGTATTCCTTTCTCTCAGTATGGGACCCAAAGTGCCTTATTTGTAAGAACAGTCTTGTCCCCAAAAGTTTCTGCCATAATACATTTGTTAGTCTTTATGGTGTGGTGAGACTTCTTTGTTTTAGCTTCTTATATAGTAGTTTATGTCACTTTCATACTTGTGGATTTGCAATTTAATCAGTTATCGCTCTAGAACTAGAAATTAATTGTGATGTGAACTAGAGAAGGTCACCAAGACAAAACTGTAAGACAGTATTTAATGGTTGTTTTGGCTTCATTGTATCTCATTGTTACCATCTTTGCTCTCTCCACCATGTCTTGCAACAAATCAGATGGAAAAAGCCATTTTCAGAATCCAGCTTCAATAAAATTCAGTGTATCCTGTTTTCTAAATTTTGCAGGAGTGAAGATCTTGATGTTTTACATTGAATACAGTCTGAAGATGATATATTAATATTCAGATACACACTGTGTAATAGCCAGAACTGCTACGTAGAATGGCAGCAACTGTAGATTCCTGTGTACTACATTCAAATGTATTGAGCTGATTAATACTCTGTTGGTTAGTGGTGATGGGGAAAGGAATAGGAATTACTGTTTTGTAAATGGAGTCATGTACAGTGTGCAAATGATTCATATCCCAGGACAAACATCTTACTGTACATTACAAGTTGTATAGATATAAAGTAGCTTTGAAAGACTCTTCTGTATAATTGACATAGTAGCCTTCTCCAAGAAATGTAACCAAAGCAATATATTCTGGAGGAACAAAAATCCATACACAGTAAAGAAACAACTTGAACAGCCACTTACCTGATATCTTTTCCCAGTGGCCCAATTATCATCAGAGTATGGTGCTATGTTTTCTCTCCCCCGTGAATACAGACATTGATATATTCTAAATTATGCAATGGCCTTGTTTATATCAAAATCTCCAAACCAGCATAATAATTCTCTCTCATCCTGAAACCATTAATAGTTCAAATAGAAAGCTGTCATTGAATAAAACTGACAACAGCTATCAAGTAACCCATATGATATTCATTCAACAAACAGAGTAGCTTGGTGCTCTTTATCTTGATCATCTCTGGTTTTTTCTGTATTCTTATATTTAGCAAAGCAAAACAGCTTCATTTATATACCGCTTCATATCACGCTATGGGATGTCTAAGTGGTTTACAACTGTAAGCTCATTGCCCCCCAACAGCTGGGTATTCATTTTAGTGACCTTGGAAGGATGCAGGCCTGAGTCTAGCCTGAGCCTTGGCTAATATTGAACTCGTAACCTTGTGGTCTATGAGTGAGTGGCTGCAGTACAGGCATTTAACCACTGTGCCACCAGGGCTCATATTTACAAAGCAAACTATAGAGTGTCAATATGAGATCCATTAGTTCTGCACGTAAGTATTTCCAGAAATCATGGTGAGTGTAGACAGGAGATAGTTGGCTCAGATGATGATGATTCCTACTCACAATTGGCCCCCACACATTTTCATATGTGTTTTTTTTAAGAGCCTCTCTTAATTTAATTGGCTGCAGTAGCTGTTGAAGAAATCTATCCCCACATAACCAATCATACACAGATCTTAAGAATAAATTACTTTCTTTACAGGTAAACCAATCCATTAAAGAAAACAGCTATGAATGAATACTACCAAGAGGACTGGAGGTATATCTTGTTCATTGGGCTCTTGATATCCACTACAGTTTTATTCCAGCCCCCAGCCCCACCCCATGAGTACCAAAATCTGTGGATGCTCAGATCCCTTTATATACAGTGGAATAGTAAAATGGTGTCTGTTAAACTTCTTAGAGTCTAGCTTTCATTAGCAGAACAACAGAAGTAAGCCTGATTACTCAGAAAAACAACAACATAAAGTTAGTAGTTTAAAAACAAACAAATGGATTTAATAAATATTTATATAAAATAACTAAAACCTAATCTAACTGGTGATAGTTTGAGTAAGGAGAAATTAATCTCACCATCTTTTAGATGGCAGGAAGATGGGACTATTGACTGCTTGAAGCAGTTTAGAATCTTGATAGAGAGCTGTTAAATTGTCTCCAAGAGTCAGTTACATGATAGTTTGAGAGAGGGGGAGAGAGGAAGTCCCTATCTAAGTAAGAAGAAACAGGGGAATGTAAACATATTCCAATAGTATCCCTTATATACAATAGTAAAATCAAGATTTTCTTTTTGAAATTTATATATTTTTGAATATTTTCAGTCCATGGATGCCCCATGTTAAAGACTATTTACTTTCTGAACAAAAGTTATGGGTACCTATTTGGCACAATGTGCTTTTGGTTGTTACAAAACACATCTGTTCCCTTTAGGCCACAAATGATTACTTGGAGAATTTGAGAGAAGCAGAGAATGACATTCACCTCAAGGATAAGGGAAGGTATACTTTAGAAAAGACACATTCTTTGGAAAGTTCAGGCAAAGTAATGAGAACATAATGTTAGTGGATTATTTGATCACTATAGACTAAATAGATTAGTTAGTAATATGAGGTATGTATGCTACAATAATATGAGGTATGTATGCTTCTTTGTGCAAATGTGTTCAGAATGCCTTGTACAAAGCCTGCAACAGAGCTTCAATTGATGCTTGCTAAAAGTGGTGGGGATGAAGATAGGGTCACCACAGGTGAGGCCAACTAGTTCAATGGTTCCAGCATTTCTTTTCCTTGAAAAAAAGCTCCAAGTATATTTCTGCAATATGTTACAATACACTAAATGAAAGCATCTTAACCTTTTTTCAGAATGACTTGCTTGTATTTTGGACAAAAAAAATGTGGTGTCCACCCCAGACCTACATCCCCACACCTATAGAACTGTCTTGGGAAAGGTGTTTGGAGAAAGCAAAAGAAAGGAGTAAGGGAGATGAAAAGCTGTTTTGAACAGTTAAGGTTCTGTGCTGGAGAAAAGGGTATGTTGCACCTACCAACCACTACAGCCAACCCAGTTATCCTCTTAAGCACATAAAGAGCAAGGAGTTTTGTCCACAGAGATTTCAGTTTGTGGAAAACTGGGGGGGGGGGAGAGAGAAAGAATTTACTCACAGCAAGGCTGCATTACAATGCAGTTATCCTCTTCATACTTAAATCACTTAGGAATAGGCCCAATGAAATGGAGTGGGATTTATTTCTGAGTGTGACCCATATAATAACACAAACTCCTAAGAAAGACACACACACACCATAACAATACTTCTCTGCAATGATCTATAGTTGCATCCTCAGACACATACATAATGCGAAAGTAACAAATGTAAGCATAGTTGTAAACTAGTCTTTTTTTATTACTGATGAATAAAATGCCAAGTATTTTTCTCTCTTGCCTTCCTATGCTGCTCAAGCTAGAGGCACCTCTGATATGAAAAGCACCAGTTTATGCTATAAGGGAGCATTTCTACAACTAATCAAAAATATGTTAGTGTGCATAAGCTTCATTATATATTCTTTGCTTAGTGCTGAAGGAGGAAAGTGGATTTTATGAGGTTTCAATGAGTAATGTATCTCCATGACAGGCTTTTGCAAGAAATCAAGCAAATGAAAATGTCAGTTTGAAGAACCTGTCAAAATAAGTATCACCTCATTTAGACTGTTCTTATTTAATAAACTACAAATAGCACTATGTGGTATAATCATGTAAATCTAAGAGAAAAAGTGTAGTAGCATGTATTTAAGCTGTAGTCCATCATAATGGAAAGAAGGCCAACACACACACACATACATTATGAAAGGAAATTTATTTCTAGCACCCACTCAAGTAATTTCCAACTTTTCAGAATATATAACCCAACTGATTGAAATTCACCATTGTATAATAGTTACTATTGTTGTTAACTGTTATCAGGTTGACTTGATGGCAACCCTATGAGTAACAGAATCCCTCCCCCATCTCCTTGTTATCAACAACCGTGCTCAGGGCTTCTTTGCAAATTCAGAACCACGCTTCCTATTCTATCCACTTGTAATGTGGTTTTCTTCTTTTCCTACTGTTATCTACTTTAATAGTCTTAGTGAGTCATGTCTTCTCATATGTCCAAACTACAGCAGTTTCTGTTTAGTCATCTTGGCTTCTAGGGAGAGTTCGGGCTTGCTTTGTTCTTGGACCCATTTATATGTCTTTTTAGCAGTATGTGTAGAACTCTTCTTCAGCACCACACTGAATGAGTTGGTTTCTTCATATTTCTTCACTTTCCAGCTTTTTTCACTGTCCAGCTTTCAAGACCATATATAGAAAAAGGAAGTCACAGATATACTCAGTTCCATTTCCTGTGGATTCCAATTTTCAAAAAGCCAGTGGTGGTCATGTTGCCTGGGGTATTATGGGAGTTGTCAAATTTTCAGTTAATGCATACAGAAAGAGATACAGATATAGGTATAAAAGAATGTATGAAGCTGAAAGTCATGGCTTAAACAATTCCAGACAACAGAACATCTACCTACTGAATACTGTATGACTAAATCTGGTTGCCATATAAGAGATTCTTTCAGAGTTTTTTGAGCTGTGTGGCCATGTTGTAGAAGTTTTTTTCTGACGTTTTGCTAGCATCTGTCAGAAAGAAACTCTTCTAGAACATGGCCACACAGCCTGAAAAACCCACAAAAAACTATGGATGCTGGCCATGAAAGCCTATGACTTCACATCAGATTATTTCAGGTTTTTCTATTACAGACAATATTATTAGAGTGCAGGAATTTGCCACAGAAGAATGCATATACATGAATGCACATGCTTCCTGCTGGTTCAAGCCATGACCCTAAGGTGAAACTATCAAGAGGTTTTCTTGCCAGATTTGTTCAGAGGAGGTTGGCCATTGCCTCCCCCTGAGGCTGAGGGCATGTGACTTGCCCAAGACCACCCAGTGGATTTCATGGTCAAGCTGGGAATCAAACCCTGGTCTCCAGAAGCATAGTCCAACATTCAAACCACCAAGACATGTTGGCTTCAACTACAGTAATGCCTAACCCATGGTAAAGTGTCTGGATGTGTGCGCTTATTAAGGAAAAAGGGAAGGGTTAATCAGCAGAAAATAAGTCAACTCATCTGCTTCAATGATTTAATAAATGTTGATTGAAAAGAAAATTAAAATTAGCAATTCACCTTTCTATTCAGCAGTGACCTGCTATTGTCCTTCTAGAAACAGGAAAAAGGCAATATTTTATGAAAATATTAGGCAACAGTGCAGCCCAGGGATAAACAGTTTGTTGTTAAATACTGCACTGAAACATTCTATATAAACTATTAATACATCATTGCTGCATACATTCAGAAAATTCAATGCTTTGACCCAGGTAGTGTTTTCTTTTTAAGAGTCTCCTAAATATTCTGGTCAGTGATGTTGAATAATTTGAGATTACTTTTTAGGCAGAAAGCCTTCTGTGACTTTTGATATTTCCAGATTCTGCAAAATAGTAGGTTGCTTCATTGATGTTGTCCATGGGAATAAGACAGGGCTCATCAGTGAATATGCATGAACAGTGAAATGTGTGGGTTGGTTTTTTTTAAAAAAAAAATGGTGTAAATTAGAGCTAAGTAACTGTACCTCAACAGATGTCATTGGACTGCAACTTCCATTATCCCTACCCAGCATAGCCAGGATTATTGGGACCACTACATCTGGAGGGCCAAAATGGCTCACTACTATTGTTACAGTTACATGTCAAATGTATCATTACTATTCTCTGTACAGTCTGGACAGTAACATTGTTCTAGAGAAGAACAGAAAAAGGCTTGGTTGTTACTACGTATTTTTATTGCCTGGGGTTTACAGTGATATATCATTGATATATTGGTCACTTAAAAATGTATTTTGCAGCTAAATGTGATGTAGTTGAAATATTTCAACTACTGATGGATATATTTGAGGATCACCATGGCTGATCACTTCACTGATCATCTATGTAATGCCATGAGCCTAACCTAACATTATTGCAGAGAAAATATTCAGTATGAAAGCATACATTTTGGATGCAGCAGTTCCTGGCATTTTCAGTTCAGTTAGCAAGACAGAAGGACTAGAAAGAAAGGGGGGGAAAAAACAAAAGAACATTTACTTTGCAAGCATCTACCAGTTAAATGATAATACTAGACTTGATGGAACTGACTTGATAGAAGGAACATTTATATGTTGAGTGAGAATAAGGAGATTATTGCATGGCTTTTGAAATTGTCTTACCTCTCCTGACTTAAATTTTAATTTAGCTGGCATCCTAATACTATCACAGCAATTTTGCCACTGAATATGCCACCCAGGTCCATCCTGGGTCCATCCTCACTTCCAGGGGTGCTCAGCACACCTCTTTTCGAAATCAGGAGTTTTCTGGCTTAAGAAAATGGCCTCCGGAGCATTCTTCACTACTACCACTCCATCCTATAGCAATCAATGGCAAAGCTCCTATGATTTGGACATCTTTATACCAGGGGTAGGCAACCTTTCCCCTTTAAGGGCCGAGGGACTTCAGCTCCCAGAAGCTTCAGCCATGTTGGCCAATAGTCCCATGTTGGCCAATAGCTCCTGGGATTCTGGGAGCTGAAGTCCCTCAGCCCTTAAAGGGGAAAGGTTGCCTACCCCTGTCTTTATACAGTGTCCTGCCTTTTAAAACTATTATGCTTGGCTACCTTGTTTCCTAGATAATCTTGCAAGCAAAGCATAAGTTATTGTGTTAGCAACACAGAACAAATGCCATCAATCATATTTACAAGAACTGTAGTAGGCAGGTAAAGACATGAAAGAACCTCTACACAATCTTTCTACTAACAGTAGCTGTGTTGTCATGTCTTCTAACATTTATGGCTACTGGTGAGAAATGTATCCATCACTAGCGACAGTGCTAGATTTTTGTCGGACAGAAAAAATTTGGTGTAGTTCTTGGCAGACTGGTATCCAGTACTCAAACAATCATTAATATGTGCACACTGCAAGAGTGGCTATGCTTCACTTATTATTCTTGCAGGTTGCTCCATATGTAAATCAAACTGAAATTAACCACTGAGGAGGCAAAGCATTTTTTAATTTTAAAAAAAACCCTAAAATAAAAGGCAAACAGTATTTTAGATTATTTTATTCATAGTGTATAAACATCTAAAAATACATTTATACAATCAAAGTTTAGATATAGTCAGCTCATCGTCTTATATTACAATACAATATTTCCAAAGTTCCTTTGACAATAAATACCTTTTTTATACTCATGTTTTCCCTTAAGTCTTTTTCTGTCTCTGATGTTTAAATAGCAACTCTCTTTCAAAAAGTAGGTAATCATACCCATACATCGTATCTGTTTTCTTTCTGGCATATTCCCATGTTGTCTAAAATTAGATCTCTTTCCTGTTTTCTATCCATCAACATTTTATATAGTTTGCTTATTCTTTTTTCCCTGATTTTGTTAAAATATCATCAAAATCTTTAGATTCATCTTCAAAGTCTTCTGTTTTAATGTCCATCTTAAATCTTTCTCTCAATTGAATAAACAGTAACCAATGCATTTTCAGGTCTAATTGTTCCAGTTCTTCAATTATTTTTAGCTCAAATTTATTATCTCCTGATTTTTAAGTATATCCTTATATCTCAACTATGTTTCAACTGCTGTCCATTTCCCAAAAAAGGCTTTGTGTGGGGAGATCCAATGTGGAATTTTTCTATATGTTTTTTTCTTAACTTCATTTGAAAGGCAAACAGCATTTAGCTATATATCAGTGGTATAAGAAGGGTTTAGAAAAAGAAGAGGTACTAGAGACAACATTGCAACATATGATGATTAATGGAGTGCACCTAGGAATTCCAGGAGAAAATCAGCATGTGCTTTATGGACTATAGCAAAGCCTTTGACTTCATAGATCACAAAAAGCTATGGAACAGTCTTAGAGACATGGGTGTACCATTACTTTTGATAGTCCTAATGAAAAATCTGTACATAGGACAAGTGGCTACTGTTACAATAGAATGTGGAGAAATAGAATGGTTCCCAGTTGGCAAAGCAATCAGGCAAGGTTGCATCATATCACTCTGCCTGGGCCTGAATTTACAGAACGTAAGGAGAGCAGTGGGGGCTTGAAGATGTCTCATACACAGGGTTGCATGGGTCAGGGCCAACTTGACCGCAATTAACAAAAATAAAGATAACACAGGTTGGAGTTTGGCTGAAAAGGGATTTTTGAATTACTTGGGAACTATGAGCTGGAATCATTACATGGATCACTCCTGCAGATACTGGTAAATTTTGATTTGTATTGTCTTGTGGATATCCAAGAATCATACACTATTTATCTATTTTTTTCTCAAACATCTAAACATTTGACTTTATACAGTAATCTTTAAGATGATCCTGCTGCATAGAGAAGTACTATTTAGTAAACATTTTAAGCTCTGCATGAAATTGCAACAGAGTAACTGCATTACCAATCTAAAGCAAGATACTGATTTTCTGGCTTCTAGTTTTAGAACATGTCCATCAGAGTTTGTTAGGGCACTTGTGGGGTTGCCACATAGTGGTTATTTAAAGTATTGGCAAAAATACTTTGTTTTGCTCCTATACACATAATAGATATAATTAGCTGAGTTTAAATGCTACATATATCCCTGGCCCAAAACTATAGTACATGGCATTTATGAGATATAATAAATGTTTATTAGATAGAACACCATCTAGTTTCTGCCATAACTTGACTCTTGGGATTTAATCACAAAGATACCTCCAAATCAATGAAATAGCAATCAGTTTCCCTAGACCCTACAAATTTCTCATCCAGATAATAAAATACAACAACAATAATAATAATAATAATAATAATAATAATAATAATGTATTTATATCCCGCTCTTTGGAAACCCAATCAGGGCGGCTCACAACCATAAAATCATATACAATACCTAAACCCAACGACCCCTCCCCCCTTAAAACAGTATTAAATCTATAAGAGTTAAAACCAACAGTTCATCAATAAAACAATTAACAACCAACAATATAAACCCACAGCAATAATCCTCAACCATTCTTAGATGGGGCCACACAAGGATCACTGGGGTGGGAGTACCCGAGGCTGGGATAATTAATCTGGAAAGGCCTACTGGAAGAGATCCATCTTGACAGCCCTTTTAAAGCTGTCTAACAATGTTAACTGACAGATCTCATCCGGCAGGTCATTCCAGAATCTGGGGGCGGCAACTGAAAAAGCCCTCGGGGAGGTAGCCGCAAGCCTCGATTTTTGAGGCTGCAGCAAATTCCTCCCAGAGGACCGGAGAGTGTGGGGAGGATTGCATGGGAGAAGGCGGTCCCTGAGATAGCTTGGACCCAAGCCATTTAGGGCTTTAAAGGTGATAACCAACACCTACCGGGCCCGGAAGCTGATAGGCAGCCAGTGGAGGGACCTCAAAACCAAGGTAATGTGGTCCTTCCTAGATGTTCCCGAGACAAGCCTGGCTGCCATATTTTGTACCAGCTGTAATTTCCAAACCAAGCACAAGGGTAGCCCCATGTAGAGTGCATTACAGAAGTCAAGGCATGAGGTTACCAACACATGCACAACAGTCTCGAGATCCCTTACTTCCAGAAAAGGGTGCAGGTGGCGTATCAGCTGAAGCTGATAACAGGCACTCCTGACCATCGCATTTACCTGATTTGTCATCAGGAGCAACGAGTAAAGGAGCACCCCCAGACTGTGAACACAGTCACTGGAGGAGAGTGTGAACCCATCCAGGACTGGAGGTTGCAACCCAATTCTTGGTTTCGGGGCCTCTACCGTGAGCACCTCCATCTTGTCTGGATTCAGTTTCAATCTGTTTTTCCTCATCTAGCCCATTACCGCTTGAAGACATTCATTGAGAGAAGAGATGCCATTGGAATTCGAGGTCGACGAACGAGACACATAGAAATAGATTTGGGTGTCATCAGTACATTGTACTGATAACACCCAGCACCATAACTCCATATTATCTCACCCAGTGGCTTCATATAGATGTTAAATAACATCGGGGACAAAATAGCCCCCTGAGGGACCCCACAAGTGAGGTCCCTCTTGCAGGATCTACTGTCCCTGAGCAGCACACTCTGGGACCTACCCGAGAGGAAGGACCGGAACCACTGCAAAGCAGTGCCCCCCAATACCCAACCCCTTCAGGCGGTCCAAGAGGATGCCGTGATCTATTGTATCGAAAGCCACTGAGAGGTCTAGGAGCACCAACAGGGTCACACTACCCCTGTCGATGCTCAGACGCAGATCTTCGGTCAAGGCAACCATGGCAGTCTCAACCCCAAAGCCTGTCCTGAAGCTGGTTTGAAATGGGTCTAGATAATCGGTTTCATCCTAAGACAGCTTGGAGCTGAAGAGCAACCGCCTTCTCGATCACCTTGCTCAAGAATGGCAGCAGTGACACAGGCCTATAGTTTCTCATATCCAGAGGGTCTAGGGAAGGTTTTTTCAGAAGCGGCCTAACAGCCACTTCCTTCAGACAAGATGGAACATGTCCTTCCCTAAAGGATGCATTGATGATATCCGTGAGGAATCTCCTCAATGCATCCCCTCCCTGGATGGCCAGCCATGATGGGCAAGGGTCAAGGGGGCAAGTTGTCTTCCTCACCTTACCAAGCAGCTTGTCCACGCCCTCAGTACTCACAGATTGGAGCTGATCCAGTATAACTACATTGGTGGTGTCGCTGGACACCTCGCCTGATGACTCTGTTTCAATAGTGGCGTCTAAGTTGGCTCTTATCTGAGAGATTTTATCTGCAAAGAAGTTGTTAAACGCATCACAGCAGGCCGTTGTCGGGTTAAGTAAGGGATTTGGTGCAGGGGACACCTGCGTCATCTCCCTCACCACCATCAACAGCTCTGCTGGACGAGACTCTGCAGACGCAATACGTGCAGAGGAGAAGGCTCTCTTCGCTGCACGCATGGCCTCCCAATAGGAACAAAGAAAGTTCCTATGGCGAGTTTTATATAAAGTATAAAACACAATCTCTATTAGCAGCCAGGCTGATATGGAGCATCAGTTGGCAGTTTAGGCTGAACAATTTCTCCTAAAGGCTACATGGCAGTTGGAGAATAAGTCCTCTAAATCTTAAAAGCAATTCAGCTTGGAGCTTAGAGAATGAAATTTAGGAGCACTATGCTGACACAATGTCTGGTTGCACTAGCAGTTATCTTTTTAATAAATTTGTATAAAGAGATATCCAGTACCTTCATATACAGTGGATTCCCTGGTGGCACAACTCTACAGCATGGGCTCTAGTCCATGCATGACAATGACACTCACTTATTGGAAAGTGTGGAATAAGCTAGGTACCTCTCAGCAGGATGCTTGGACTGCTCCTACTGCCACTGAGTTAGCTATCTTTACAATATTTGTAGTTATGCTCACTGAGCTTTTTATTCTTCTGGTTCCTATAAGGAACCCATAACAGACAGAGACTGATTGGTATTTACTTTCTATGGTCATTAGGTGGCTTTGAATTAAAATTTAACCCACAGGTTTTTGGGGCTGAACTTTCTGCATATGTTTAATACAGCCACATCTGCTCAGACCCACAAGACAGAGTCTCAAAATTCTTGCATTTACAATAGACATTTCTCAAACTACAATACCCACTTAGGGAGGTGAAGAAACAAATTGACAAGGCAAGTTTAACACCTAGAAAATTTATTGCAAGACAGACCAAAACCACAAAATGACAGAACACCCCCAGTGGTCACTTTCAGTCCCCAGCTAAGACCACTGAGGGTGTTGTGTCATTCATTATCAAGCTACAATAAATTCAGGAGAATAATATAATCTTCTTACAAGTTCTGGGGGGGGGGGGCTTTATAGTCCTGCATATCAAAACAACTGTTCATTTACAACAAGATAGGAATGCAGTGGCACAAGTAGTTAAGATGCTGATTCTGTTGATTGCAAAATTGGCAGGTTGGCAGTTCAAGGTCCGGGTGCTGCATGATGGGATGAGCTCCTGTCACTAGTCCCAGCTTCCGCCAACCTAGCAGTTCAAAAGCATGCAAATGCAAGTAGATAAATAGGTACCACTTCAGTGAGAATGTAAACAGCATTCTGTGCAATCATGCTGGCCACATGAGCACAGAGTAGTCTCTGACAACACTAGCTCTTTGGCTTAGTAATGGAGATGAGCACCGCCTCCTACGATCTGACATGACTTGACAACCTTGTCATCAGGGAATACCTTTACCTTTATCTTTACCTAGATAACATGGATGGCAATATGGAGACAAGATCCTGCCTTAAATCCAGATGCCAACTCTCTTTCCAGATTTATTCTGAGAGCAATATTACAGGGGGCAATAACATCATTCACAACATCAGAGATATATTCACAAGTGGTTATTCTTCATCCAATATGATATATGCCATCCTATACCAGTAATGCTCCTTTATACTCTACATTGTACAAACAGAACAGTATCTGCACAGGAGAATTAATGGACACATATCTAACATTAAAAATAACAATATCCAATTACCAGTTGGAGTACATTTTTATTTTCCTGGACACACACTAAAAGATTTACAGATTGAGGTCCTTAAACAATAAAATTACAAAAGTAGACTAGAAATAGAAATTGCTGGATTGAATTATATCCACAAATTCTAACCTATTTGCAGAAGTATGAACAAATGACACACTACATGTCACACTACAAATATTATTATAAGATTCTTTGCTACTGCATATATAAACAAAGGAATCTTCTTAGACAGTGTTTTGAACCCTTGGAAACTGATGTTTGGTTAGCAAATTTAGTGCTTTCACACAATGACATTAACTGACCACTATAAAGATCTGAAAGACCTGTATCACCCTATGCAAGTCTTTGAAAATTTAGGGCAATTGGATAAATATGCTATATACCTGAGCATTTATCATTACCCTGTACAGCATCTGAAAAAAGTGGGTTTATCTCCATAAAAGCTCATGCAAAAATAAAAACCAGTTAATCTTAAAAGTGCTGCCATTTCTTTTTCTTTTGTCTTTTGTTTCCTCCCTCTTCCGTCCTCCTTTTTACATTGCAAGACAATGCTGTCTCTACTTCTTTGATGGCTTCCCCATTCTATTTTCCTACCAAAGTTCATCGTGCTCATGATGGCTTTCAGCATATTAAAAACATGCAGCCATGCATTATGGCACATGCTTATTTTCTGTAGCCATTGTTGATGCAGACCTAGGTCCAACTTTAAGAGAAGAAGAAGTTAGGCTGGGGGTGAGGGTGCCATAAATGTCTTTCGAAAGAATCCATGCACAGCAGTGCAATTTGCAGTCTGACATGAGAATCTCAGTCACAGCTGATGGGAGGGAAGCCCACTGCAGCAGTTGACACTTCTGATGGCTTTCCTATGAGGTGGGGTAGTCTAGAGCAGGGGTAGGCAACCTTTCCCCTTTAAGGGCTGAGGGACTTCAGCTCCCAGAAGCCTCACCCATATTGGCCAATAGTCCCATGTTGGCCAATAACTCCTGGGATTCTGGGAGCTGAAGTCCCTTGGCCCTTAAAGGGGAAAGGTTGCCTACCCCTGGTCTAGAGCATCAGTAGGCAAGAAGGCAACCCAGTGATTTAGTCTGTACTTCATGTGTGCTAAAATTTATATTGATCTGTAATTAATACAATTGTTGCATTGTTTACCCAACTGTATACCTTTAGCTACCAGGGGCACAAGAACTTCTCCCATATCTGAATTAGAATACAGCAATCTGTACTGTGAGATTACAAACAAAGTACATGCAAACACCTGTTACCAGGGAGCCCTGAATAATAAGCAGCGTTCTGAAGTAGTAACCATGCCTTGGTGTCATGTTGATGTTTCTACAGCACCAAGGTTGTTCAGTCATTTGTAAGCTGAAAATTGCTAGTAGGACAATTATTCAGCCTTGACTGTCTGTAATTAATATAGGGGAATCTAAGCTTTCTTTTTGCCTTTTCCCACTTCATATCAAACCACGGGGAATAATGAGCCCAAGCTGTTCTTCAGGGGGACTCCACATTTATAGATGAAGTTTCCTGAAGGAAAGGTATTAGATCCTCATATTCTCCATAACAACTGAAGGAATTTGGTCAGATGAAATAGTAGATATTAACTGAGAGGCTAATGCTGAATTCAGCATAATTTTAACACAACTGCTTATATGCAGAGACCTAATCCTTTTGATCCCCAGGCCCCTATTCATTCCTATTAGATTTTGAAGGCTGGAACAAACTTGTTCCAGATCTAGGGCGTAAGAAAGATAATAACAAGAACTGATAGTCACTGTCAGTTCTTAAGCCTAAACAAGTAAGAAAGTTGACAGGTTAATAATGCATATCTCTGCATCCACCAACCTTAGAGAACAAAAAATCATCAGTGGTCATTTTATTAAAAATTAGCAGATTCTACTAATACCGTAATGAGAAGATCCTTCACAATTACACTGCAATGAGGAGACCCCAACATAATTATAATGCTATATTCCACTTTAACTGGCATGGCTACATCCTGTGGAATCCTGAGATTTGTACTTTGGTGAGGGACCAGAGGGGCTTTGTGGCTGAAAATTCCAAATATCCTTTGCCAAACCATCAGTCCCAGGATTCCAGAGAATAAAATCATAGCAGAGCAAGTGGACCAATAGCACTATAAATGTCTAAAAGGGCCCTGGCTCAAAAAAAAAAGCTGAGAAATTTTTATTGATGATCCTTTTACCTTCTTTGCAGAGGTAAAAAAATTCCTTAAGCTCAGATAATGTTGGTGTGGCGAGTCACTAGGTAGAGATGATTTCCCCAACAGCCAATCCTGGTTCAAGCTGGCTGTAAAGGAAGGGCTGCTGTGGTAGGAGTGACTATAATAAGAGTGAGAGTGTGTCAGTTTAAGAATCAGTTTAGAGCAGTACAGAATTGTTCAGTTGCACTGTCACAAAGGACACGAGACGCCTCTTTTTGGGGTTTAAACTGGCCACAACATTTATTTTGCTGTACAGGGTCTATTTACAAGGAATAAATTTCCAACAGTAACAACAACAAATTTACAAACCCCTCCCTGCCGGAAATGATGTCATATTACGACATATGATGTCATTAAATAATGACGTCATGCATTTAACTGCATCTGTCACTTCCTTTAATTTAACCTTTTCCAAATTTACCCCAATTAATTTAATTAGCCAGATTAATTTTCCTGTGGGGTGGGGGTCATTACCCGCCCCCAATACAAAGACAAGCAAATTCTAATTTATAGACCCTAACCTTAACTTGTGACAAAGCTAATAATAACATAAAACAACACATCCATTATCATCCTATGACCCATACCCAATATCAAATTATACATTAATCTCAGGCAGGGTGAAAAACCCAGGGTAACTCCTAGGGAAAAAATTCCCTCCCGGCCCCCGAAGGCAACCAACCTAACCCTGAGAGTAACCAACCTAGCTCTTTAAATAAGGGTGGGTGGGTTGGGTTGCTCAGTTCTAGCTCTAAAATGGCTGCCGCCACATGGCAGCGCAGAGCTATAAAGAACAAACTCTCGTCATAAGTCTCCCGAGTTTACAGTCACCACAAGACTTCCCAGACACAGGCAAGCAACTTGATTGGACCAAGCACGCAGGTGCTCTAATACCCCTGCGTGCTTGACCAATCAGGTCTCTCTTGTCCTTATATGGCCAGTGCAACAAGAAACCCCTCCCAACTCATTGGAGGGTGTCTTTGCACTGGCACAAAAGACACATCTTTTTGGGTTTAAACAGGCCACAACTTTTATTTTGCTGTACAGGGTCTATTTACAAGGAATAAATTTCCAACAGTTTTGTCACATGTGTGTGAGAAAGTGTGACCCACCCAGATGGGTGGTCCTTCACCCCATGTGACAAAGATGTAAACAAATAACAACAACAAATTTACAAACCCTTCCACGCCAGAAATGACATCATATGGAGAGAGAAAGCAAGCCGAGCGCTCAGATTCCTAGAGAGCAAGAAATGTTGGCAAAGATCTTCTCCCAGAGGGTAAACGGCAGGATGCCATTGAGAAGATGACCAAGAAAATGCAGAAGACTTTGGAAAATACCAAGTTTCATGGATGTCCTATAGTTTCTGTTGCTGCAAAACCAGGAGGACCAGAAGCCCCAGAAACTGTGAATCCAATAGGAGTTTCTGAACTAATTGAGGAAAGAAGGCAGGCCATCTCATTGGGCCTAGCCTGAAGAAGAAGAAGGGCCCTCCCTCCATCCACCATCATCTGGAGGGAGAGAAGGCAGGCCATCTCCATCAGGCCTAGCCTGAAGAAGAAGAAGGGCCCTCCCTCCATCCACCATCATCTGGAGGGAGAGAAGGCAGGCCATCTCCATCGGGCCTACCCTGGAGAAGAAGAAGGGCCCTCCCTCCATCCACCATCATCTGGAGGGAGAGAAGGCAGGCCATCTCATCGGGCCTAGCCTGATGAAGAAGGGCCCTCCCTCCAGTCCATCTGCTTTGGTTCAGGCTTTTGAGGGAGAGAAGATCTGATGGACTTATTCCCCTTTCCCACCACTATCCCCTTCTCCTTTTGTGTCTTGTCTTTTTAGATTGTAAACCTGAGGGCAGGGAACCGTCATTAATCCACTTGTAAGCCGCTCTGATAGCCTTTGGCTAAAGAGCGGGGTATAAATACTTCATATTATTATATTATTATTATTATGTCATATGACATCATTAAATAATGACGTCATGCATTTAACTGCATACGTCACTTCCTTTAATTTAACCTTTTCCAAATTTATGCCAATTAATTTAATTAGCCAGATTAATTTTCCTATGGGGTGAGAGTCATTACCCGCCATAAGAGGGGGCCAGCCTAGCTAGACATTCCCTCCCCCCCCCCACAAACTACTTTTCTAATTTGTTCGGCGAGTGCCTTAACATAAATCTCTGAACCTTCAGCAGAGAGGTGAACTCCATCCCCCCTGTACAGCTGCAGCCTATCCAATTTAATTCCTAAATGTTCAATTATGAAAATGGCAAGTTTAGACAACTGCTTGGCCACATGACGATTAAGCCACTGTCGAGCGCTGTTGATAGCAGCATCTTTGCAAGCTCCAGGCCAGCTATGCCTTGGCAGGAGCTTAGTCCAAACCATTACAGCTCCAGGTAAAATCTTTCAAATTTCCTGCAGATCTCTCACCATCTGCTTTGCCAGCTTGAAGATAAGGGACTTTGACTAAGTCATTTTCCCCCAGGTGTATTACTAGAACCCGGGATTGCGGATACGACCCAGCCAGCTGTATAATCCAAGGAAGGAGCGCTCCCCACATCATACCCCTTTGGCCAAACCACTGAGTAGTTCAATGCTTGAGAGGCCCAAGGTAGAATCACACTGGTGCTCAAGGAGGTGGCGTTCTGCCCAGAAAACCAGACTGTGGCCCACAATCCATATCTTGCCATGAAAAAAGTCGGCTGAAATGCAAATAAAGCAAATTAGCGTAGCTGATTGGGAGTCATGTTCCTCGAAGGTCAAAGATAGGACTTAAATGCTTGCGAATGCCACCGACCAATTCGGAAAATATTGGCTTCACTTAAGCCATGAGTGGCCACAGCTGTTGCTGCACCAATGCGTAAGGAGTGCGAAGAAAAATAAGCCTGAGGCAACTTAGCTCACCTTAGCGTCTCCTTCAACACCGCCCTAAATTGAAATTGATTTAAGGGTATGCCTGACAGGTGTATGAAAAGATAACCTGTCACATTAGGCCTAATCTGCATATAATTTATCATTGCTAACACCGGGCAAATTTGCCCACTAGGCGCTCTAGCTAAGGAAATAGATTGACCTTTCGCTAGCTGGTCAGTTTTGGAGTGCCTAATGTGAAGCTGAATCCCCTGATCTGTTAGGACAATATCCAAAATTAAAAGTGCCCAACCAGACTGATCGTTGCAAGAACCTGGCATAATTTCACTGATTCTTAAGGCTGGAAAGAAGGGTATGGCAAATACTGACTTAAATTCATTGCCTCGTCTGGTGAATAACAAGCATCAGCTAACTGATCCCATAACCTAGCCAGGACTGTGCCAGTTATTGGTCATCATGAGTCCTTTACTACAGAGGATTTTCTAGACCAACCTTCCACAGCTCTTTTAACCCTAAAGTCTGTGGTGGGATCAAAGCAGACCCTTTCCTGGAGTGAAAGGCCAGGGCAGCCAGCCTGCCCCTAATAGTAAGGGGTGAAAGACCTGCATGCCTAAGATATACTATGAAACGCAGGACAAAATCAACCCTAATCAGCCAGCTTTGAACATCCCCAATTTCCAATAAGAATTGATTAAATGTATTCAAGGCTGTTTAGTAGGACTTGCATGTAGATGGGGCAATGGAATTCAGGATTGCCCTGTGAATTTTTCACCTCCAAGGCTCCATAGCATAGCCGGCACCTCCATCGGGTGTAACGACACCTCGGGAGCCAGCTGCCAGAACCTGGAGAACTGAAAACAAGAAAGGGAGTCCGCCAAAGGGGTAAGCACACCAGGAACATGCTGAGCTTGAAATAACACATTAAAGTTCAAACACTGCATGACTATCGCCCTCACCAAACACATGACTCTAGGGGACTTACAAGACTGAGAATTTACCACCTGAACGACTGCCAAAACCAGATGGTCTTGTTAGCAAACTGGCTTGCCCATAAGTGCACAGCCACTACAATAGGGAAAAGTTCCAAAAACGTCAGGTCTCTAGTCAGACTACGTTCAATCCATGCAGAAGGCCACGCTTTTGCAGCCCACTGGCCATTCCAATAAACACCAAAGCCATGGGCACCAGCAGCATCCGAATGCACCTGAAAGTCTGCATTTCAGATCTCCAAAACGAGGTCCCATTGAATTGGTCCAAAAAGGAGTCCCAAACCTTCAAGTCCTCACGAATCCCCCTTGTGATCCTAATATGATGATGTGGTGCAGTTACCCCTGCGGTAGCCCTATACCATCTTGTGCAGAATGCTTGTCCCAGAACTACTACCTTACAGGCGAAGTTTAGCAATCCTATAAGGGATTGAAATTCGTGAAATGTGTCTTTTTGCTTCCCTAACATCGCACTAACCTGCTGCCTCATAGCCACCAATTTGTCGTTGGTAATTGAGAAATCCCAGCTACGGTGTCTATCTCGATACTCAAAAAGGTAAGCCGTGTGTCAGACCCTTCAGTCTTTTCTTCTGCTAGAGGAACTCCCAACTCGGACATTAAGTTCTGAAATTCAGCCAAAGAGTCCCTACAATGAGAGGAATTAGGAGTCCCAGCGATCAAGAAGTCATCTAAATAATGTGTTATGGCCCTGTTACCTGTCCGCCTGACTGCACACCAATGAAGAAAGGTGCTGAAAGTCTCGAAAGCTGAACAAGAAATTGAGCACCCCATTGGCATGGCTTTATTGAAGTAATACTTTCCCTCAAACTAAAAACCCAGTAGGTCAAAATCATCTGGGTGTACAGGGAGGAGCCTGAAGGTGGATTTAATATCACACTTCATTAAGAGGGTTCCCTTTCCTAAATTCCTAACCATCTTGACTGCAGAGTCGAACGATGCATACTTAACGGAAGTAAGCCCAGGATCTATAGCGTCGTTCACAGAGTCACCCTTCGGGTAAGATAAATTGTGAATCAAACTAAACTCCCCAGGGGCTTTTTTAGGTGCAACACCCAATGGGGATAAATGCAGTGTGGGAATAGGCAGCTGACAATGAGGTCCTGAAATCCTTCCAGCAGTTATTTCTTTTGCTAGCTTGTCCCTCACGATATTTGTCAATTCCCTCGTAGAACGAGCATTAGGCACATAGCGGTGTACCCTGGACCCTGTATAAGGGATATGAAAGCCCAGAGAAAAACCATGAAATAAATAAGATGCAGCCTCCTTGTTTGGGTATACCCTCAGCCACGCCACCATTGTATATTAATAATTGGTGACGGAGCCTTTTCCTCCTGGCGATACTGGCTGAGGGGCACCACCCAATCCTGACCTCTTACCTCTACTGCAGGAAGCACTGGGGTGACCACCCCTGCAGGTGTTACACTTGTGGTCGAACCTGCAGGGCTGCCTCTTGGACTTGCCTGTGTTGAAATCCCAGCATATGCTAAATTGCTTTCTCTCTCCCTTGCCAGGCCTCGTATTTGGCAAGGGACAAATCTGAAACTGAAGCTTGCTGGGAAGCATCACCAGCCAACCACACCGGTCCCCCAAAGTGTGGCCCCACAACAGCTCAGATGTCAAGCAAAGACAACGCAACAGCAGCTTGATCTCCTCTTTGTGCATCATGGGTTTGCTCCATTGCACCAGCACCTGGAAGAACCACTCCTCACAAGAGGTTATATAAATCAGCCACAGTAGGCTGCTGAGAAACAGGGGCAGCCGTACCCTGAATCTCCACACCAGGGACCCTTTTCAGGAGTTCCCACACATCAGCAATAGTGGGGTGCCCAGCCTCCACAGCCGAAACCACCAAAGGATCCGATGTCACATCTATCACCTGAGCATCAGGTGCGACGGGAGGGAGCAGCACTTCGGTGTCAGTGGTACCAGAAGTGCTGGCAATAGGGTTAGTGGCTGTAGCCTGTAGCCCCTTCTGGGCGAGCTGGTTGCAGACCGCAACACAGGCCTGCACTGTCTTGCCCAGTTGTGCTAACTGAGCAGCAATCTTGTCATCTCAGCTGGCAGACTGGGAGACCTCTTTGAAGCAGAGTGACCAGAGCCAAGCACAGCCGAAGCTGCGTGCTTCTTAGATTTGGCCTTACTGTGGGGCATGACTCCCCCACCCCAGTGAGTGTAACATGGGTCCTAAGCTCCATCACTTGACCTTGGATGATTACCACCTGGCCAAAGGCCGCCCTTCCCCAAGTCTCAACAGGAGACGCACTCAGCCAGGAAGCTTTGCTGGCACAACCAACCGGGGGGAAGGTGTCCACCAAGGGTCCTATAAGGAACTCAGCCTGAAGACAAGTATTGCCTTCAAACACACTCACCGCTGGGGAGAAATGTAAAACCCTCCCGAACCAGCAATGGGGTCCCAATCTTACCAGACCGGGGTTGCCAGGGTGCCACTGGGCCTGAGATCCAGTACTGGGTCCGTGCACCTGGTGAAGAGAACGCATACTGCAGCACCCTCCTTGGATAAGGAGCCCTCCGAGTGTTGGAGATGTGGAGGCCCTTGCAGGCCTGAGGGGACTGGCCCAAAGGGCTCACTCAGCCTGTCCAAATTGCTCAGGGAGACACAAATTGAAATCTCCCGCAGTTAAGAAGAATGAGCAAAATCAGCAAAAGCCAAATTCTGCAAAAGCCGAGAAATTTGCTAGGCCAAAACCAAGGAATTAGCCAGAGCACAGAGCAGAGCGATGTCACTCGTTCAGTTCTAGCTCTAAAATTGTTGCCACCACATGGCAGTGCAAAGCTATAAAGAACAAACTCTCGTCATAAGTCTCGCGAGTTTACAGTCACCACGAGACTTCCTAGACACAGGCAAGCAACTTGATTGGACCAAGCACACAGGTGCTCTAATACTCCTGTACGCTTGACCAATCAGGCCTCTCTTGTCCTTATATGGCCAGTGCAACAAGAAACCCCTCCCAACTCATCGGGGGGGGGGGGTCTTTCTGAGAGTTCTCAGTTGGAATTTAGGCCAATGTACCTTAGTGGAATTCATAGTTCTGTTAAAGGGGAAGAAGATTCATAGTATAAGAGAAAGAGTTTAAATTAAGCAAGAAACATTTAGTCTTGAAAGAGTTAAGTGAGGGAACTGAATAAGAAATAGTTTGTATCTATTAAAGTACCGTGACTACTGTAACCATATGATCTGTGAAACATTATTGAAAAGATAGTCTTAACATATGCTTGTAAATAAAGTTTATTTATTTCCAGAAGAGCATTATTTTGAGTGAATTTATAACAATAACTTCACAGACAACACACTACCAAAGATATAACACATATAAGAGAAGGACACTGGGAACACCAGCCCTTATTCATTTAAAGGAAAGTGTATTAAGGCTAGAAGTGGGGCAAGTGTCTAGGGTCATGGGGTCTTCGGATGTTTATGAGGTGAAAAGACAGCCTCAAACATTGATGAGAAGACTGCCTTGGTCACAGTTGGAAATTTGGCTTCTAAAGTGAAATAGTTAATGATCAGTTGTTGTTGTTGTTGTTGTTGTTGTTGTTGTTGTTGTTGTTGTTGTATGTCTTCAAGCATTTCCAAATCATGTTGACCCTAAAGCAAACATATCACAGAGTTTTCTGGAGAATGAGCCTGTGTGATTCTCACAAGATCACCCACTGGGTTTCCTTGGTTGAGGGGGGGGGGGGGCTGAGTCCTAATCTTAAATTGTAGTCCAATGCTGAAACCATTACACCACACTGCCTCTCAGTGTTTTCATGGTACAGTGTAACAAATATTTATATTGTACTTATTTAATTACTTCATTTAAACATTTCAATATAGATTCAAAAGCATTCCTGAAAGTATAGGGCAGTGGTTCCCATACTTTTGGGGGGCTGCTGTGTGGGCAGGAAGAGGGAGAGGCCCTGAGAGGATTTTGTGTTGTTTTGCCACCTTACTTCTGATGCTCCCCTAATGGCTCCTGATGCTCCCTTTTTCCTCATTGCCTCTCTGGATCTTTCTATTACCCACCTGTGATGAGATGGTACCACTCACTTTGGGAACCACTGCAGGGCCTTACCAAAGTACCACATGATTTCGTTAGTTGTTATTTATTTATTTATTTATTTATTCAATTAATGCTGTAGCTTACTCCTGCCATAGGATTCTCTCTATAAGAGTCTGAATAGTTTTCAGTAACTTTAGCTGTTTCAGCTACTCTGCTGACCAGAGACTAAGGAGCTTATCTCACTGCTAAAAAAAAAAAAAAGCATCTTATCTCTCCTGAATTGAATTCTAATTCAGGCTGCATCCAGATACTATCACATGGATTTTGCCACCAAATCCACCAGCAGGATACAGCCCGGATACAGCCCAGGTCCCAGGAGCACTTGGGCGACCGTTTTTCAAAGTTGGAAAACTCCTGACTTTGAAAAGAGGCTCACTGAGTGCTCCTGGGACCTGGGAGGCATCCAGGCTGTATTCTGTTGGTGAATTTGGTGGCAAAATCCTTACGATAGTACCTGGAGGCATCCAAAATTAGAATTCAATTCGGGAGAGGTAACATGCTTTTTTTTAGTGGTGTTGATCCTAGTATGAGGAGCATGTGATTATTTTGTTACAACAGCTTTACTGACAACTGTTGCAATAGTTTCTAGACATATTGAAGCTGTTTGAACAACTGTATTATACTATGTGGAATTCCTTGGGTTTTAAGATCTTTATAGGAAAATCTTCTATTAGCCCTGCCACCATCACAGATACATGGGGAAGGAGCATAAAATAGTACCTTATCAGTAATGATCTGGCATGCCACTGTTAAGAGAAGCTTGGTTTGATTCTTGCCATGCTATGTTCCTGCTAACATTTTTTTTTTTTTTGTAATTTTAATTTAATTTAATTTTGTTCTTCAGTAGGCTTCTGGATTCCTATTCAAGTGTTTTATCTAGTATGTCTATTTTTATTAGGCACATTTGCTTAAAAAAATGTCAGAAAAGGAGTTGACTGTAGCTCCCACCAAAGAGCCATTACAAAAGAGAAAGAGAGAGAGATGTCTCTTGTACTTGTTTCCAACATAAAGGTATTTACTGACAGGGCCTTGACAGGTTCATACAGATTTGTCAAGTAAAGAAACATATATCCATCTCTTCAGTGGTTTGTCTGTGCATAAGGCAATAGCTATGTTCAGGCCTTTTATACACTAAATGGATGAGGGGATGGTCAGGCCTTGGATACCAGATTACATCTGCATAGAACATTACATAGAAAGTGATGTTTCTTATTGTATGGATGGAGCAGATAATTATGCTAGTAGCATCTGTTCATACCTTTAAATATATACTAAGGATGGCACAAATAATAACATCTGTAATTGTTTAACATCTAAAGGGTACTGTTCATATGATATGATCCCTGAGCAAGCATGTCCAGAATAGACAGAATCATGAGAGCTCCCACCCATTTTGGTGAGCCTTTGGAAATGGATATTTTAAGTAGGGGCATGGAAATCTGTGACTTTCATTCTTACTGTGTTTCTCAAAATTCCATCATCACTCTTGTTCCATCCTCATACTTTACTGGACTGTGAAATAATTTTGCTTCCTGTATGGAAATTCATGGATGTTTTATGTGCATTCCCTCCAAAAAAGGTACACATAGTCTATATACATGTATTTTTCTACATATTTTTCCACTGGATAAAGCAGAATTAGGCATCGTCTTTCACTGACTGCTGGATTACTATAGAGAGATTGGTGTGGCCCAGGGAGAGTCCAGAAAAATGCCTGAGAACTAAAATATGTTTAGCACATTTTTCAAATGTATACATAGTTTAATTTGCATTGTTGCCTCCCAAAAAAACAAAGAAAGGGTTTAGTTATTTCTTATATTTTTGTTTTTGAAGATAGGAGGGCTATTGTTCGATTTTATTCTTTTGGCACAACCCCTTTATTTGGTTTTTTGGTTCATGTCTTGGTTTTTGCCTTGAGAACTTTTGTTGGTTTCATTGTTGCCTCCCAACATGTATTGCAAACTTTGACAATTTATGGATTTCTGAGGCATGAATGCCATCTGTTCTGTTGCCAGTTTTGGGAGGTGCAAAATAGGTATTTCTATTGGGAATTGTGAAGCTAAAGAATTACTTTTCTACACCCCATTCAACTCTTTGTTTCCTGCTTCCAGATAGGTATCCTGGGAATTCTTGTTACAAGATTTCTTTTCTCCATCAAGTGTTGACACCATTCCAAATAGACAAGGAGTGGGTTCCTTATTAAAATCAAGAGTTTAGTTTGAAACTGTGAGGGACGTATAAGCAGAAAAGCAACACAAAAATAGCAGTTTAAACAAGCACTTCAGTGGCGTACCTCAACTTGGTGTCAGCCAGTGCAGGAGGGTGGGGCTTCTGGGGGTGGGGCTTCTGACATGTACACCGCATGGGGTCATGTGTGCATGCACGTGTACTGGAAAATCTCACACGTGACACCGTGCCAGCCCAGAAAGCCCTGCAGAGGCTGGGAGTGTGAGCCCTGTGGGCCCCCAGCAGCCAAGAAAGCCCCGTGGTGGCCCAGAAAGCCCTGTGGCAGCTAGGATAGCGGGCCTCACACACCCATGGCAGGCTCAGAAAGCCCCTGTGGTGGCTGGGAGGGCAGGCCCCTTGCAGCTGTGGCAGCCCAGAAAGCCCCATGATGGTCCCCCTGTGCTGCCCTGGCAGCCTAGAAAGCCTCGTGGAGGCAGGGAGCATGGTCCTGTGGTGGGCGGGGGACTGACTGGGTGTCACCCCCTCTTCTGTGGTGTCATCCCCTTTCTGGGCTATCAGCCGGTGTGATCCACACCCCCTGCACTGCCCAGTGACACTACTGAAGCACCCCACTAGTATCTTGCAGTATTTATGTGTCTCTTTTAGTTTGTGATGAAAATAATGTGGAATGCAAGTTCAAAGACAATAAGATTTACTGCTTCCTCATACATCTATTGTGTACACATAAATAGTGAAACAAGGTAGAGTTTATGCAGAAGGTGGCTACACTGATATTTTACATAATTTTGTTTGTGGAAAGGGGTTGCAACACTGACAAACATTTCCCTATTTTTCTATTTTCCCAGAGTATAGCTGCATTAATAAAAACAGGGATTAAAAATACAAATTGCTGATTCAAGGGCAAAGAACACTTGCTTTTATTTCTTTGTCTAACAATTGCTTCTTTTCAATCCACTACTTCTAATAAAATACACTATTTTATTCAATAGCAACACAGAACATTGAAATCAAAGAGTGTGTGTTTCAACAACCTTTGAATGTGTTGCAGAATATTAGTATTTTGTGAAAATAAAAGAAGGAAATACATTAAAAATTCTAATACCATTGCCTTTCAGTAGCACCTGGATGTCTTCAGCTGTTGTTTATGTCAGTATTGTTTAGTTGGCTGCTGCTCAGAAGTTTAATTAGCACTTATTTCCTTAATCTTTTAAGATAATATTATCTTATAGGATGACAATACTATTACTGAATTTTGGAGCTTTGAAATCTCATTGCAAATAGAACAAGTCCAGACATGAAAATAATCCAGTATTATGTATGATTTTTTTGTTCTGAAGTAGCTCATCTATAGCATACATTCCTTTCACCAAATACAAGGCCAGTCTAAGACAAAAGCCAGATGAACTGGCAGTTGAATCTTAGGAGTTTATCACATGGGAGGGAAGTGCCATAGACAAATGGGGTTTAAATCTTGGAATTCCCACAAAAGCAGGATTGTTTTCAGATGACGTTGGACTAATTCAGCATTATCCTGACATTAACCTGTGAATAAAGTGGCAAAATCATGCTGCTTTTTATGGGTTAATATCAGGATAATGCTGAATTAGCCCAACATGTCTGAAAACAATCTTGCTTCTGCGGGATGTTCATGGGATTTAAACCCTGTTTGTCCATGGGATTTGGGCATGTTGCCTTCCAGGTGATAAACTCCTTAATCTCAGCACTTACAATTAAATAGGGGGTGACAAAGATCGAAAACACACTTCAGATATAATCCAGTTTGAGACTGCTTTAACTACCCTGGCTTAATGCTAGGGAATCCTGGAAACTATAGATTTGTGAGACATTTAGCCTTCTCTGTCAGAGGGCTCTGTTGCCACAATAAACTACAATTCCCAGGATTCCCTAGCACTCAGTCAGGACAGTTAAAGCAGTCTCAAACTGGATTGTTTCTGCAGTATGTTTTGGACCAGGGAGAATGTATAGTTTGTTTGGAAAGAAGGCTTGTCTACATGGACAAATTACTCCAAATTTTCCGCCAGGCTCAATGCATCCTGTTTATATGATGCAAAGCCAAAATCTCAAATCAGGTGCAGACTGTCTTCATGATATCTGCAGACAATTTGGGGCTTTCTCCCCCTAAGCCATATTTAAATAACTCACCTTTTGCTGTGGATTTTTGGCTATCTTTGCAGTGATGACAGCAGCTGTCTTCACTCACAGTCCCTATGAGCTGCCTGCCATTGCCACAGTGGAGCATGAGTCATTCTGAGATCAGAAGAAGGAACCTAGCTTCAATAAACATGGCTGGGCATCTCATTCTGACCTCAGCAGCAGTGTTGGGCAATTAACAGGGAACACATAGGAAGGCAGTCACCCATTGTTCATTACATGGAGTTTATTGCACATGCTTTCCCCCAACTTTTCCCCTGTCCCAGGGTGGACTGAAAAATTGAGAGAGGAGGAATTTAAGATCGGGTATTATTGAACACCTCCATCCTCAGATCAGAGGCGTCACAACCTGATCTTAGCCAGATCCATCCCCAATCTGTTTTCATCTTATCCTTTGCAAAGGACGGGAGTTATCCATCCATTGCGAAGAATGGAATTAGGACAGATTGGGAATGGATCTGGCTAAGATTAGGTTGCAATGCCTCTGGTTTGAGGATGGAGGTGTGTGATAATACTCAATCTTAATTTCCCCCCCAAATTTTTCATTCACCCTGGGGCCGGGGGAAAAATCTGGGGAAAAGTGTGTGCTATAAACTCCTATGAGAACCAAAAATCTTCAGCAAAATAGATCATCTAAGGGAGGGAATCTGGGGAGGCAGAATACTGCATGGGCAGCCCAGAGTATTCTGGCAAGTGAAGACAAGCCCATACTTGATAAGTATGCATTGCCAACTCTCCACAGATCCTCCATCCATGTATATATAGGTAAGGCAAAAAAATAGGCTTACTGTGGACAAAGTGCTGAGAGGATTGCTACTGCAGCTGGTAGTATTTTCTCTCTGTAACTTTCATCTTCTTGCATTGTGTTTCCATGCTGACTAGGGTTCCTATATATCTTTACTACCCACAATTCTGATTTATCACGTTCTTCCACATAATGCTTACAGTGTAATCTAAACAATGTTTGGTGAGAAGTTTGATTCATTTTGATAGCTTCTTATGGTAAGTATAGCAGCTTAGAAGAAAATAAAGCTGTTGTGCACTGAGTGATAAAAGTACAGGGATGAGAAAGGGATATCTAATCTCATCATTCTCCAGCTAACTGGAAAGTAGTTATAAAATTGTTTGGTATCTCAAGATTGTATGGATTTGATTAGAATTTTCTCTAAACCTGTGCGAAAAGAAGTAACCAGGTCATGGCTAATTATGTCATATAACTGAGATGCTATTAAAAAGTGATATAAAAATTGCTATAGCCATAGGTAAGTATAAGTTTATTCCAGTTTTCAAAATATTCTTGGATTGCACACTGCTCATCTGCATTTTGTTCATCATAGAAATACTGCAGTGCATTGTAACTGATGCAACTCCAGTTTGTCAGTATATAGTAGTTTCTAGGAGACTGTTGTTATACAGTTAGCTGTTCATGACTAGCTCCAATATGCCAGTAAGTATGGGTGAGAATATCATTTCAATTTCGTATTGATTTTTAAATATAAAGTTTTTTTAAAAAAACTTGTACATATTTCTTCATATTCATATTTCTTCATACACACACACACACACACACATTAAAAAGAGTATGGAATAAGTATCCATTCAGGCAGAGAGCTTTGAATGCTCAGCTCATAAAAATCTGGCTTTTGAATCCTTGTTTATTCAACCCGTGTTCAGATTTGGTGGAACATAAATCTCTGATGGTATACTTACACCAACAATGAGAGGCAGCCAAGCAAACTTAGGGGAGTGGTTTCACCAGCAGCTGGTCGGAATACCTCATAATATTATGTATGTATGTATTCATTTATTTATTGCACTGTAGATGAGCAGAGAATTGCTTTTGTGTGTTTGCGTGTGTGTGTTGATACCTCTGTTGGGAGACCTAAAATATTAACCCTACCATATCCAGCCAAGTAGATATGTAAACATATTGCTAACACAGCTATACTCACATTTGGAAACTTCTGGTATAACTAAGAATTGGATGTTGTTGTCATGTGCTAAAGTATAACAGTTTCAATTGAAATTTCCAGGGAAATTTCAGGCTTAATCTGTTCAAGGTCTTTTTGCCTGTCCACAGTATCCTTAGCACTCTTCTCCAGCCCTACATCTCAAATGAGGCGATTT
Source organism: Phrynosoma blainvillii (assembly GCA_026167975.1). Lineage (NCBI taxonomy): Eukaryota > Metazoa > Chordata > Lepidosauria > Squamata > Phrynosomatidae > Phrynosoma > Phrynosoma blainvillii. The sequence goes on from JANUYF010000003.1 coordinate 248,385,949, forward strand.
TCTTCTTATCTGCTTTTTTCACTATTCAGCTCTCACATCTATATATGGTGATGGGGAATACAATGGCCTGGACAATTCTAACTATAGAAGAGACTTCTTCTAGACTTCTGCCATTTCCCATTTCTGCCATTTCCCAAAAAAGCAGCTGCAGCTCTCTGCCTGCATGAGCAACCATCCAGGGAGAGAACGAGGAGGAGAGTGGGGAGGCTTCACTTTAGCCTGGTATTTGGTTGCTATGGTTATGCCACTGCCACCCCAGAAACCTTGGGAATCCTGGGCAGGAAGAAACACCAGTGAGAGAAGAGGTCTGTTGAGTAATAATAACAAAAGTTAACAACCTCATTTGTGGCAATACTGCAGGAGCCAGCTGGTGGCTCCATGGGGCAGGGGAAGCTGAGAAGGTGTGGCAAGAAAGGGCAGAGGAAGAGGGTCAAGGGTCTTTCCCACCCTCTTTCTTTCAGCACTCCCTCTGGTGGTTGAGACCCCAAGCCTTCTGCCCCAAGAGGCATCAGATCCAGGCCAACTTTATTGCCTCCAGGTCAACTTTGACTTATGCCAATCCTATGTATTATTTTTATATGCCGTCCAAATCATTTCTGACTTCTGGCAACCCTATCATGGGATTTCCTTGGCAAGATTATGATCAGAGTGGGTTTGCCTTCTCTTCCTCTGAGGCTGAGAGAGTGTGACTAACCAAGGTCACCCAGTGGTCTGAGAGGGGATTCAAAACTTTAAAACTTTCCACCACCTTGCCTTTTTTCTAATGGGGCTTTGTTGTTGTTGTTTTTTTGTGTGTCTTCAAGCTGTTTCTGACTTATGGTGACCCTCAGAGGGCACCACCTCAAACACCCCATGTCCTCCAAGTTCCATGGACAGAGAGGGCACCACTTCATACACACACCTGTCCTCCAAGTCCCATGGACAGAGAGGGGACCACCTCATTCACCCCCATGTCCACCAAGACCATGAACACAGAGGGCACCATCTCACCACCACCCCATGTCCTCCAAGTCCCATGGACAGAGAGGGCACTACCTCACACTCTCCTCTGAGACTTGTGAAGTGGCTGTCAGGTGGGGCTCCGAAGGCAGTTCCACCTCCCAACTATCTACATCCCAAAGAGGTCAACCTATTTTAATTTTGGCCCCAACCTACTGCTAAGTTGTGCAGGTCTAGGACTTGGCTATGGTTCCTGAAGATGTATAATTTCCCTTATTGTTGTTGCTAATGGAGAGTGAGAGAGAAGGATCCATTGGCAGGAAAGGAACTCTATTGTTGAAAACCCCTTTCATGCACCTATGAAGATGAAATTCTGACAGCAGAAAGTGTCAAGAAGGAGACATTGTGGGAACAGATGGAAGAGATTTGAGTTTGCATGATCCAGTTCTTTAATATGAGAAAAACTATAGCAGCAGTATAGCTAACAAGTTCATTTGGACCAATGTGGAAAGGTTGCCATTCCAAATAACTATAAAACACCAAGCAAAGAATATTGAGAGAAACTGATCCTCCCCCTTGGTCTGTCATTACAAGTCCAGTAATAAATAATTGGCAATGTTTTAACTAACTCACATTTTCCTTCCCTGCCCCCATTACATTGTCTTATCCTTTCATGTTTCATCTGTATACATTGTTTCATGCTTGTACCTCTAAAGTACACAATTCTACCTCTTACCGTGCCTTTTATTTCTAAATGTTTAAGTCTGCAATGCTACATTTATTTATTTTTAAACAGTGCTGTCTGCCATGAAAATGGATTAGAAGATACATTCAACTTAACATTGCTCTTTTCCATCCTTTTTTAATCTTCTTTCCTACATTAACAATATGAGGGGGTACCATACAGTTTTAATCATCATCTTTTAAAAATATTGACAGTTTGTTTTGATTTGTAGTTGTTAACTTATCTCTACGTAGTCACCATCCAGATTTACACATTTTCCCCAGTGTTTCTTGACTCTCTGAATACCGTTATTGTAGAAGTCTGCAGATCGCACCTTGAACTACTTTCCACTTCATGAATGATGTTATTTGTGTTGTCAAATTGGTGACTCCGCAACAAATTTTTAATTTTTGGGAAAAGAAAAAGTAACTTGGTGATGGTGATACTGACAAAATTTTATCAATATACCATAATAACATCTGAGTGGTAATTATTATTTTGTGATACCCCATTGTACTTCTCCATCTTACACTTTAGTCACTTCTGGCACAACCTGTAACAAAAATAAAGGACACAATGAGCTGATTTTCTCAACATCATGTACTTGGGAACCAATGATAACACTGACAAAATTTCATCAATATACCGTAATAACTTCCAGGTGATAATTATTACTTTACAATTGCCCCTTGTACTCACTTTTTGCACAAAAAGCATGAAATATGCTTTTTTAAAAAATGTCAGTAAGTGCTAAAGAGTGTATTTAAAAGCATTTCAGATTATGGTTGCCCTCTCTGTCCCACTACTTTTCTCTGTTTCTAAAATATTTGGGGGGGGGGGAGGAGGATGTGGTTCCTATTTTCTTCAATGGCTTCTTGGTAGAAATTCATGTTACTAAGTCCTATTATTTATTTATTTATTTATTTATTTTAAAAAAATAGTAATTATACTATCTAAGTCATGACAGTAGTTAGGAAATATGAGAATAGTAGTTTTATAGGGAACAAGCAACACTTTCTTGATGTGATCTTCTTTCATTCTTTCTTTTTGAAACCTGTAATAGCACAATCCCCTGGTTTATTTGCCTTATTATAATTACATTTGTCCATATGTAACAGTGACTTTATATCTTATATTCTGTAAACTGCCTGTAAACACTATTGGAACCATATAAACAAACAATTATTGATTTATCTCTAGCTTTTGGCACTGACATTCAGTAGTACTAAATTGAAACTTGAGCAATCCGTTTATGGTATGACTACCACAAAGAAACAATGTGAGTTTTCATTTGATGATAGCTAGGGGTTGAAAAATATTTAAAATTGGTTGAAAACCAAGTTTTGAGACTGTTGGGAAACTTTAACAAGGACTGGAGTTCAACATTTATTCTGCACAAAATAACCAACTGGATGAATTTTGCATTTAAAGCTGTTTTTGCTCAAAAATTGGGACACTTAATACTATTTTCTGCACACAAAAATGTGTTAATTTTGCACAGAGCAATTCTCCAATTGCAGCATTTTCTGTACAGTAAACAGATTTTTTTCTACACAAAAAATATTTTCTGTGCAAGCAACAACTACAACAACAACAACATGTGAACTTTTCACAAAATAAGTTTCCAGAGACAGCATTTTGTGCAGGAAACAACACATTCCATATGTCTGTCAATTCAGAAAAACCTTTCTTTCTGATCAAAAAATGCTGTTTCCTATCCAAAAATAGGTTAATTCTGTGAAGCAGCAGCACTGGACTGTCTCTAGGCTTTGGAACTTGGCATTTTCCAAGAGCTATTCATAGCAGGAAGAAAATTGCTAAAATTATTTGTTGTCTCCTTTGAGAACAAAATTAATGAAGAATTACAACCCCAGTGAGAGCTCATTTAGAAGGAAACTTGATTTAGGTAAACATTCTATTCTTTTTCTTGAATTGTTTCCAGCTGTCTCACACAAAATAGATAGATGTATAAATATCTATATCAGGGGTAGGCAACCTTTCCCCTTTAAGGGCTGAGGGACTTCAGCTCCCAGAAGCCTCAGCCATGTTGGCCAATAGTCCCATGTTGGCCAATAGCTCCTGGGATTCTGGGAGCTGAAGTCCCTCGGCCCTTAAAGGGGAAAGGTTGCCTACCCCTGATCTATATCTATATCTTACACACACACAAATGTGCTGAGGCATAGTGAACACATATGGTGACTCTATGTGGTGCGGCATACTGAAAATAGTGAAGAAATAAAAGATGAATGCCACCACTGTGCAAATGTTGCCTTTTTAGTGAATAAGATTTAGGAAATTATTTGAAATGAACTGATCACATGTTCTTAGCCTGAGGAGAAGGTGATGGCAAATCTCCTTCAAACAAATTTGCCCAGAAAAGCTGATGATAGGTTTGCCTTAGGTACCCCATAAATCTGAAACTACTTAAATACATGCAACAACAACAAGGGACAATATGCTATTGAGCAGGGGTAGGCAACCTTTCCCCTTTAAGGGCCGAGGGACTTCAGCTCCCAGAATCCCAGGAGCTATTGGCCAACATGGGACTATTGGCCAACATGGTTGAGGCTTCTGGGAGCTGAAGTCCCTCGGCCCTTAAAGGGGAAAGGTTGCCTACCCCTGCTATTGAGCAAGATCCTGCATTGATATAAAGTGAGAGTGATAACCCTTTTCACTTGGAAGAGCTGCATTTTTTTCATGGATAATCTTTGGAGGGGAGGAACATGCCAGTGATATGTTGGGCTGAAATCAGGAGTAGACAGGGCCAGTATCCAAAGTATGCAAACTGACTCCACTTCCCACAATCAGAATTTCTCTCTCTTCCTTCTTACCTAATGTACTGCTAGGGAAGGGACCAATCACTCTTGGAGTGATTTGGGGGCTGAGCAGACTGACAAGGAAAAGTGGCTCAATCCTGAGTTTTCAAAGCTTCAATTCCATTGGAGGCCCCTTGTGACTGGCCACACAATCACACATGTTTTACACTAGCTCAGGGGTAGGCAACCTTTCCCCTTTAAGGGCCGAGGGACTTCAGCTCCCAGAAGCTATTGGCCAACATGGGACTATTGGCCAACATGGCTGAGGCTTCTGGGAGCTGAAGTCCCTTGGCCCTTAAAGAAGAAAGGTTGCCTACCCCTGCACTAGCTGTACAATGCATCCATGCACACAGAGATACATTGGCAAAGCACAATCATTGAGGCCTCCCCTACATTCCCCCTTCACCTCCTTCGAACCATGCCTCCTGTCAGACTGTCTGGTTTGTGTATGTTGTAATTTACAAACTTCCATACCACTTATAAGTTTTATAATGTAACACAGCATCAACAAATGAATATAGGGCTATTGTTAAGCATCTGTGGACGTATGTCACATATACATGACTATGGGCCTTTCTAGATTATTATTTTTAGCACACTGCACTTTGGGCAGTTGTTAGTAACTACAAGGCATCCAGATGTTTTCCCCTCTGAAAGATTAAGTAGATAAGTGTATAATTGTCACCCTAGATGACATATGTATTACTGTGAAACTTTCATAGGAAATGTAAAACTTCAGAGAGGCTGTGTGGCAATGCTGGGATGAAATTTCAGAAAAATAATTGTCTGAGAACTTTATTTGTAAGGTTTCACCTGTTTGAGGCCCCTTTTAAAAAAATACTTTGTAAAATATGACAGTATCAATTTCAACACCCATTGAAAGGGTGGAGCATTTCAGGATCCATTGTGAATCATATCCAATATGTTTTGATGTAGTTAAAAGTAACAATATTGAGGAGATTGGTTTCTGCTCTTTCCATTCTTTTTCTTTTATTTCCATCATCCTCCAGTATGAATCTTTAGTATCATTCATCAGGAATAGTGTCCCTGAAAAAAAATCCAGCAGTTCTATAGTAGAAAAATATTTAGTGAAGCACAGCTTGTCAGTTGAAAGGCAAATGAGATTGGGAATCACATCCTGTTCTAGATGGGAGTGTATTCCCTCTTAAGGGTTAGTTTCATAGTTTGAGGATGTTTGACCCAGCATTGTTCCTAGAAAGTCCATTAGCTGTGATGGCTAGACATGCTTTTGCCTTTTACTAGCTGCATCCTTTCCTTTTCAAAGTAGTTCATGGTTTGGTTGGGCTCCTCCCAGTTAGACTACTGTAATGTGCTCTACATGGGACTTCTCTTGAAAAATGTTAAGAAGCTGCAGCTAGTGCAAAAGGAGCAGCTAGACTAGTGCTGGATGTGCATTTTAGAAACATAACAGCAATCTTGCAAGAACTGCACTGAATTCCAATTTGCTTCTAAGCTCAATTCAAAGTGCTGGTTTTGACCATGTGATGCTGTAAGCTGCTTTGGACCATCCAAACCCCTTGGTGCCAGGATGGCTAAAAAACTGCCTTCTCCCATATGAGCCTGCCCAAAGTGGAGATCTTGTTACATGTTGCAAGACCACTGACAAGGTTAGTCTGGTGTGCATGTGTAACACAGCTTTCTCAGTAACAGTGCCTTGTTTGTGGAACTCTCCTTTTAAACTTCTGGCCGGCAGTGCTGTGAGCAGTGACATCCCTATGGTTGGTGTTGTCTGGGTGGGAGCCAAGCGCAGCCATGAGGAGATCATACATGTGACCATACATACACACATTCCAAGCACTACAATAGGGAAAGTTCCCAAAGAGGTAACTGGACTGTCCTGCAACAAATCCAGTTGCTATATTATTTCCAATGTGAAAAAATCTGGGTGAGATTGGGAAATACCATGAGAAATTGCATCCTTTCAAAGTTGATTGCATAGTCTTGTGACCATAAGTCTCATGGAGTGAACTTGTCCTCCTAGTCTTCTCTCAGACATTTCTAGATTAAAATGGGAGTCTTGTTGCACTCTGCAGCCAAATTCATTCATGTTTCTAGATGATGCATTTGGAGGGGCTTTCTGACCACTCTGAGTGCTGGATTTTAGATTATAAGGTTCCAGGAGGAAGGACTTGACTTTTTGTTGTTGCTCTGCAATGCACCATAAACACTAATGGGATGGTGATGATGATGTTGATCATCATCATCATGTAGAAGAAAGGATTGGTAAAGTGTTTAGGTGAAATGTCAACAATCCTGTGAATAAACAAATATGGAATCTTTGAAAAATGGTTAGAAAATGAATATTCTGAGCAGCTGCTTTATTCAACCACATTAGCATCTTCTGAAAGGCACCATTGGTAAATCTTTGAACAAATAGATTTATTGTTATTTGTATTATTTTGGTTCATATCCCCAAAAGTGTTGGAAGAAAAACATTTGTTCATATAAATATCCCTAATCATGTTTATACACAGGTACTTTTGCCTGACATGAAAGTACCATTTTGTGCTGCCACTAATACAGTAATTGTATTTGAAATGTGTTTCTTATCTAGAGTATTACTTCCATTACAGAAATGTACCATATACTTTCATTAGTCAAAAGAACAGAGCATACATAACAATGTAGCAAAAAAGCATTTGCTTGAACTATGGAGGTTAATGAAATTCATTTACTTTCAAATGATTTACAAACAGTAAAAGTTCTAAACCAACAACACTTTTAAGTACATCACAAGTTACTCATCCATTTTGGCGTGTTTACTTAAAACTGGGGGTAAAATCATTGAGTGTGCCATTGTCATTGTTACCTGGTGGGTTTTTTTTTTAATTAAAAAAAATAGATTTCAAAAACTGTACAGACAGCTTCTACTCCCAGTATCGAGCTGCTTCTCCCTCCCTTGGTGATTTAAGAAATTAGAATAAGCTTGGATTCATGACTACAGCTATTCAGTGATTAGGGAAATGGAACTATGGTCCAAAACAGACCAGCAAAATATGTCGGCTTCTAGGTGGCTTGGGGGTGTGGTGTATGCATGACGCACACCCTCAAGATACAGAGAAGCTGCCATGAAGTTGACTGACCAACCACCCGGTGGCAGCTTTTTGTCACTCCAGCAGCTCGGCATTTAGACAACACAGGCTGTAGGAGCGTGGAAAAACTGCCACCACAATGGAAATGGTGGCTTTTTCCCAGCACAAAAAGCAGCTTTTTGCCACTTCTTTTTGCACTGAGAAAACATCAGGTTGGGGGTGTCGTGTGTGGATGCCATGGCCCAAACCCAGTGATCAAAGTGGCAGTGTGATACCACTCCTTTGGAGCTGTCTGTTTCACCCCTGTCTTCAGCCCTCTGCCCACCCCACCTGTTATTTCACAAGAGACTGTGGGTCTTATGGAAGGAATACAGAATACTTCCTTCTAAAAGATTTTTTTTAAAAAAAAAAAATATCATCAATAGGATGCCAGCCTCAGTTTTGCCATGCCCAAGAAATTACTAGAAAAAATACTTTGGTGAGGGTATAAGTCATGCAAGGTCCAGGGAAATGCAAAAACTGACCACAACCCCTGGTGAAACGAGCTGTATGATGAATAGTAGGCTAGAAAAATAAATAAGCAAGCAGTTTGAAAGCATGCAAGTGTAAGTAGATAAATAGGTACCACTTTGGTGGGAAGGTAAATAACTTTCTGTGCAATCATTTTGGGCACATGATCACAGAGTAGTCTCTGACGATGCTGGCTCTTTGGCTTAGCAACGGAGATGAGCACTGCCTCTATGGTCAGTCATGATTTGACAACTATGGGGGGAAGCAGACGAGAGGCTCTGGGACGCTGTGGGACGGTGCTCCTTTTATACATCACTGAAAGTGCGCCCCAAAAGCGTGGGGTGCACTTTCGGTGACCCTTCCACCGTAGCGTGTGCGGACACTGCGGCGGGAGGTTGCCCTCGGAGCGCCGGCCATGCGGAGGGCCGGCGGCTCCAAGGACGACCTCGGGAGGAGGAAGGGGCGCCGAGCGTGCAACTGCCCCTCCTCTTCCCTGCCTCGGAGACGGCGCAATTAGCCATCTGCCGAGGCCCTTTGTCAAGGGGGAATACCTTTACCTTTAATGGCTTTATGGTGAGGGGAAAAACAATGAGAATTAAGCATGCAATAAAAATCAAGTTTATACTTAGGTAAAATAGGCATTAATGCATGGATGAAAAGATCCTCCCATCAGTTTTCTTCAATGTTTATTATTTGTTTGTTTGTTTGTTTTGTATGCTGCCTTTCTCTCAACGTGAACCCACAACAGCTCACAAAAGCTTAAAAACAACAATAGAACAGTAAAATTTTAAAACAATTAAAATACCACTTTAATATAAGAAATAAAAAAGGAAAATCCTTAAAAAATACTAAGTTAAAAATAAAATTGACAATTGATAAACATGTTTTTAAAATTAAAACCCATTAGACCATAAGTCCCTTTGGCTTTTCCCCCCTAACAAATTGACAACCGTGTGGATATTTTTATTTTCTTACTCTGCTACATTAGCATATAGCAGACAGGCAAAATATTCAGAACTGCAAAGGATATGCTGCAGGTGTAGTAGGGCAAGTTTCCCTGCTGTTTGTTTATAAAGTTTTCTGTTCATTTAATTAGAAGGGGACAAAATGTGAGACGCTGATGAAGAAAAAAAAAAGGATACAAAGGTGTAAAACATAAATGTGTTTTCCCTGTACAAAGTAATAAATATTTTATTTTAAAAATAACATGGGAAATTCAGTTGTGCTCTAAAAGTTATTGTATTAAATCAGGAAAATAGATTCAATCATTGAAGTGTGAAATAGAATGATTTTAATCCTGTTTGAAGTGCAAATCTCAATGCAACCTTAGCTGTAGAATCTCCAACTAAGTCTCTGTTATATAAAATGTTATGTCATCCAGGAAACAGAGATAATCATGTGAAAGACTCCAAAAAAGTATTAAGACTTTAATTAATATTGAACCTTAAATTCCTACATGCAAAACAAGCTGTATCCTAGCTCCTACATGGTCACTAATGAACCTAAGTCTTTTAAACCAAAAACCAGTAAAATTTTTGAATGAAATGTTAATGAGAATCATGTGATTAAATTAATGAGCCTCCTTCAATTTATTTGGTCTGTTATATGCATGAAATAATATATTATACACCATATAATGAGGTTTTGATCAGAGTTTCATGAAGAATGCATTCTACTTTGTATGTTCCTAAAAGTCTTTCTTCAGTTGTGTGCAACTTTGCATGTGTACGCATGTGCCTGATGCATATGGAGATGTGGAAATGTTAGTAGATTGTGCTCTGACTTCTGTGCTCTGGGGAAAGCATGTACTTACAAATATTGTGAAGATAAAATGCAGCTTTATTATCATAAATGTTAGAGAAAGAAAAAAAGTTTGATTAGTATACCAGCCCCTATTACTAAATAAGTGAGATAGAAAAAAGACAGAGGCAAGGAATTAGATGATATGAGGAGTCTGAATGGTGGGCTAAAGTGTTATTGGGGAACATGGAGGCAAAACTATTTCAATTGCAAAACTAGAATTTGGGATGAAGAGTCCCCAAACAAAATGTTTCCATAGGTACCCTGACTAATTTAGGAATTCATTCAATTAAAGTAGACCCACAAACTCCGTTGGTGCATGGTAAGTTATCACTTATACAAATTCCATTATTCAATGTAAATTCTGTTGATTCAATGGACCTACCAATCAAATTGATTTAATGGGTTACAACTACTAATCGGATTCAGGCTAGAGAGAAGCAAAGGAAATGAAAGGAAGGAGAAAATGGAGCTATGAGAAAGAATAGTATTTGGCTTAAGACCCAGAAAAACCATATCACAAAGCCCTGTGAGTCTCATGCTGTCCACTTAAAAAGTCAACCATAAGATTTAGGGTAACCAGCTCATTACCAGTGAAACTGCTTTCTTTCTTATTGCATAAGCACAGATCCAGATACTTCCAAGGCCAGCTGAAGCTTGTAGTTGTGTACACAGAAGAAGAAGGCTTGCAGGTGTTGAGTCTGTAGTGTGATTGGACTGCAATACAAGTGAAAACTGGCTAGGAAGGCACACGTGCTTTACCATGGAGTGAAGCTTTATCTGAGTATCTAAGCCAGACCTACACAACTTGGAAGTAAGCAGGAGGCAAAATTAAAATTACCAAACTTCTTCAGGCCGCAGATAGGTTTTAATGAATTATTATAATGAATTATTATTTATTACTAATTACTAATTATTTATTTATTAATTATTGTTAATTACTAATTACTAATTAATACTAATTCCATCCACTGCTCTTTCTTGGGAGAAGGCCAAGCAGTGGAGGAGCCTTGAGCAGGGTGACCAAATGTCATAACCAGAATGGAGGGAAAGAAACCACAAAATGTAGGATGTTCAAGAAAAATGTAGGTGACATTACAAAATAAAGCTAAAAACAATATAAATTCACAAAATTTATAAATATAAATGCATAAAAAACCTCCTGATGCCCTCCATGCCATCGTGTTCCCACCCCCTCAACCCCCTGGCAGCCCCCTTCTTAGAGGTGAGAGTCAGCTGGAAAAGCACATCTCACTCCAGAGGATAATATACTTGAGCAATTTGCACTCTATGTCTTTCTAATCTATAATAGCTACAAAACTGATTATGGTAATAGCAAATGTACCACTTAGGTCCAAAATGCACTGCAGAGATAATCCAGTTTGAGACCACTTTAACTACCCTCATTCAATGCTAAGGCATCCTGGGAACTGTAATTTTATGAGACATTTAGCCTTCCCTGTCAGAGAGTTCTGGTGCCACAACAAACTGCAGCTTCCATGTTCCCTAGCACTGGCCCAAGTTAATTAATAGAAGTTAATTAAACTTTTATTTCACTGCAGTAAGTTACCTCCTTTAGGTTATAATTTGGAGACACTCAAGTCAATGAATTGCAAATTGTACAGAAATTCAGCACTTGTGTTTTTCAGTACTATGAGTCCCTTGAACATGCAGTTGTAACAAGACATATTAGATAAGGTAATAAGATGATACCAAAATGAATATCAAATAAATAATTCCAGGTATGATAACCCAAGAAACTGTATGCAAAAACATATTAATAATTTCTTGGTATAAAATCAAGGTGAGCCCAAAGTCAGCCACAAGAGGGAAAGGAAATATGTCTTAAGATGCGAGAAGATGATTTTTTTAAAGTTTTGGGGGCTATAAAAACATAGAAGTATATCATCTCTTGATTAACTTTTGTTAACTACACTGTCCTCTGTCTCCCTCCTTGCCAACTCTTTCAGACTGATATTGCAACTTCTCTCTTGCATGAATGTTTGCTCTTGAAAGAAGCCAATACTACTGCCTTTCTCGTTATATTCTCCATCTGTCTCTCTTTTTTCTTAACCTTTCCAGGCACCAGCTTAGCCATTTTGCCAGGTACTAGAAAATGGGAAATAATCCTCTTCTGGTTGCTTAGCAACAAGGAGGAGATTTATCATCATCTTAGTATTTATATCTCACTATTCCTGAATGCTCAAAGCATTCACATATGTTATCTCACTAAGCCTCAAAATAACTTAGAATAAACCTTTAAATGTATTATTATACTAGAGAGGAATGGCAGGAAAGGGAAGACTGAAAGCCAGTGGCAAACATTACCACCCAATGAATTAATTTTCAACTATGTTAATCAACTTGGAGCCTTTTCACACTAAACAATTATAGCACTATAATTTCACTGTAACTTCCATAGTTGCAACCTGAAGAATCCTGGGTTTTGTAGTTTGGTGAGATCCTAGAGCTCTCTAGCTGAGAATTCTGAACACCCTTCCTTAAACTGCAAATTCCAGGATTCTGTAAAATGTTACCAAGGCAGCTAAAGTGGGATCATAGTGATCTATCTGTGTAAAGTGAAAGCCCCCTTACAAATTCCTGATCTAGGAAGTTGTTTACGTATTAATTTTGTGGACTGTTCTGTGTGAAAGAAGTTGTAGCATAAGCTTCTGTAGGCATGATCTGCTTCCTCAGATGCATGGAATGAAGTGTTGCCTAGAAAGGAACTTTATAGTCAGACTATTACAAATAGCCATAGAAATGCAAAACTTGTGGATATGGTAATGAGGTGACAAGTTCAGTTTCAGCTATGGTCATTGAAGGACAAAGGTCAGTGGAAAGAAGTTGCCTAAGGTCAGAAAAAATGCCCAGAAATTATGCTGGACTTGAGCATTCTGTGAAAATTAAGATCATGGTCATGAAGTGGATAGTGTTTACATCTACTTCCCAATTCAGTTTCTTACCATACTACAAATATTCAAAATGACCTTAATAGATTAGAAAGCTGGGTCAAAACTAACAAAATAAATTTCAATACAGCAAAAAGTAAGGTACTCCGCTTAGAAAAAAATGTAATCCATAGATATAGGATGAGGGACACCTGGCTTAAAAAGACTACATGTGAAAGATATCTAGGAGTCGTGGTAGACCACAAGTTGAACATGAGTCAACAGTGTGATGCAGCAGTTAAAAAAGACAATGTGATTCTAGGATGCATCAAAACTAGTGTCTAGATCACGGGTAGGCAACCTTTCCCCTTTAAGGGCCGAGGGACTTCAGCTCCCAGAAGCCTCAGCCACGTTGGCCAATAGTCCCATGTTGGCCAATAGCTCCTGGGATTCTGGGAGCTGAAGTCCCTCGGCCCTTAAAGGGGAAAGGTTGCCTACCCCTGCTCTAGATCAAGTGAAGTATTAGTGCCACTCTATTCTGCTTTGGTCAGGCTTCACCTGGAATACTGCATCAAGTTCTGGGCACCACCGTTCAAAAAATATGTTGACAAACTGGAGTGTGTCCAGAGGAGGGCAATCAAAATGGTGAAGGGTCTGGAAACCATGCCCTATGAGGAATGACTTAGGGAATTGGGTATGTTTAGCCTAGAGAAAAGAAGTTTAGAAGTGATATGATAGCCCTGTTTAAATATTTGAAGATTGGAGCAAGCTTGTTTTCTGCTTCTCCAGAGAATAGGACCTGGAGCAATGGATTCCAACTAATGGAAAAGAGATTCCACCTCAATATGAGGAGGAACTTCCTGACAGTGAGAGCTGTTTGACAATAGAACACACTCCCTCGGAGTGTGGCGGAGTCTTTCTTTGGAGGTTTTTAAACAGAGGCTGGATAGCAATCTGTTGAGGGTACTTTGATTATAACTTCCTGCATGGCAGGGGGTTGGCCTGAATGGCCCTTGAGGTCTCTTCCAACTTTATGATTCTGTGATTCTACAGATGTATAATACTGTTTTCCACCCAACAGGATTCATTTGTTTCCTTTTGTGATTCTGCATTAATTGTAGAATTAGTGGGGGTGGGGAAGAACCAAATGGCCCCATTTGCCTGATTTTTGTTCCACCCAAAACAAATGTATACATTTCAGTCTTTTTTTGTGTGTGTGATTATAATAAATTAAAGAGTATAAATCAAAAGTCTGATTATAATCCTATGATCATTCATTCACTTGGGAACCAGTTGGAAAAGACAAGTGGAGTGATGAGGGATTATACAAATAATGGTAAGATAGTGTCCTTCCTTCTATTGCTTTATTACTTCCAGCTACTGTAAATTGTCCTGCCACTTGTAACAATGACAAACATAAAATAAAATAAATGTAATTTCTGTTGGACATACTGGCAAAGTTCCTATTGCAAGCATGGGAATCTAGTCCTCCTTGTAAAAACTAATTGTGATCTATTAAACATTTTTATTACATAAATAAAATCTGTAAAAATCTGTTATGTGTGATGCATCTATAGCCCCCATTTCAAAGCATTCTAAGCATTTCTTAGTAATGTTAATGTTTTTTTGAGCAAAATGAATCCTAACCAAGTTCTGTGGGTTGGCTGATGGACATATATATAACCAGATATGGATGCCTCATACATTCTGCACTTTAGGACTATCACTTCTGAGGTGGTAAAACTTGCCATAACTTTTTTTTTTCTTTCCTTATAAAAGGTACAAAGAAAAACCAATAGACAAAACAACAAAGAAAAAACAATAGTACATTGGATACCAGGATATAATAATGTGAGAGTGGCTGAAAGAGGATGTATTAGCAATTTCATCCTGAAGGAAATTTTAAACAATCACATATCAAAACTGTTCAGTCCTGTGGTTGATGGTAAAATATATACTGATCTTCTCTCTCTCTCTCTCTCTCTCTCTCTCTCTCTCTCTCTGGTATATTCATATCTTTGAGGCATTTTAAAGGTGCACAGAGATCAAGCAGAGTAAAGCATCAATCTGTAATGTTCCCTCTCCTGGGGACACCCAGGTTAGAAGGTTGCTCCACCAACTGTTCTTTTAACTTCATTGGTGTCTTTTATAAACTGACCATACAACAGACAGACATTGTAGCTTTATTGCTATAATATTTTTAATAGAGTGCCTGTTTTATTAATATCTGGCTGGTGACGAAGAGGTGTGTTGTCTGCCAAAACTAATAAGAATGCAAGAGGTGTTCAGGGCTAAGCCATATTAAATATCTACTGTGAAGCAGAAACTTTATAAAAAAAAGTTACCAGTAAGCATGTGGGGGCCTAAACATGCTGCTTTTCTCTCTAAACAGTCTCCCACCTCTCTATATGTTGATTAACAAAAGAAGATAAACTCTCTTTGGTTCTCCTTTTTTGGTCAACTTTCTGAAGAAAGTTTTCTTGTCTCTAATCTTCCCTTTTATAGTCTCCAATTAAGGAGGTGATGATAATTCCTTGCTGTTCACTAAACATACTGGATTTTTGCTTTTTTCCAGTCCCTTGGCTCAAATCTTTAGGAGCTGTAAAATTTACCACCTGCTCACACTCGGTCTAAGAATTTTCAGATATTTCATTTGCAAATGAAGTAACAGGGTAGGCACTTCTCAAGGGAAATTTTTATGTGCAGGGTTTTTATTGCTTAAGTACTTTAAGTAAACACCCAATTCAGACAAGGTTTTAGGAGATTATCGCACTCCCCCCCCCCCCAAAAAAATGACTTACCTCTTCCAGGACAGAGTCGCTTACAGGATGCAGTTAGGAATTATTGCATGGAAAATGCCACCAATGCTGCCAGATTACTGCATCCTGGCTAAATCCCAGCTCCCAGCCATGCTCAGGTGGCTGATTTGCAAAGAAGTTCCCATCTTTTCAAATTGGCCCACTGAGCACACCTGGAGAATTGGGATTTATCCAGGATGCAGTCGCCCAGCAGCATTGGCGGCATTTTCTATGCAATAATTACTGACTGCATCCCATAAGTGACTCTATCCTGGGAGAGGTAAGTTGCTTTTTGGGGGGGGGGGGGCAATAATCCCCTTTGTTGAGCATTTAACACCAGGGGATACTATTCATTCTGCTTTTATATAAACAACAATAAGGTCTGGTTTAAAGCTTATCAGTGACCATCATCTTACCCCTTTTCTTTGAGACTTCAGCACTAGGAAGAATATGTTTTTTTGGAATTAATTTTTTTTCTTTTTCAAACACACTAGGCTTTGAGAAACTGAAATTTTATCCACACTTGGGCTGGGGAAATTAGTCTCATTGTGCTTAATGGGATTTAAGCAAAATGACATACTTGAAAGTAGACCTGCCTAGGCTTCTTCTCCCAGAGATGTGTAGTGTGATCCAACCAGCTGGTCTACTCAGAATAATGCCTCTGGACTTTGGATTGTGCACCTTTAAGGCCACAATTTTAAATTTAGGATTTCATATATTTACAAGACTTACTTCTGACTAGATTTATTTAGGATTGCATTGCATTGTATTTGATTGTAATGTGAAGTAGGGAGGTCTGGTTTCTTTTTCTTTTTTTAAACCCTCCCCTCCCTTCAACTACATCGGGTGTTTGTTTATGTATGCCATGCTATCCATATGTCAGATTTTTTTTCTTTGCTTCTTTTCTTGTTTTACTAACACAAACATAGTCAGTGTGCTTTGGCAGTGTGCTCAGAAAATAAATGGATGAGGGGATAGTAACAACAGAAGTCATTTCAAGGTCCTCATCAAAAAGGCAGGATACATCTTGTGTTAACTTGTTAACTTGTATCGATATTGACATTAATCACCATACTGTGGTCTAGGTCCTTAAATATAGAAACAACCAATAGATATATTTCTATGTATTTTAAATGAAAACCCCATGGGCTGCCACCTCTCCTCCCATTGACATCCTGCCTCTAGCAGTTAACCACTGTCAGACAATGCCGCTTTTTGGGGGGGAGGGGGGATCCTGCCAAGGCATCTTTTCTAAATGGCATTTTTGCCTCTGGGATTGTGCCCAATGATGGCTTGGTGGGCACAGAGGAAATTAAAAGAGAGCATGGGAGGCAGTATAAACCAAAGTGCAGAGCAAAACCACTGTAAAGAAATCTAGAATTGTAAACGATGGAACTCAAGGGTTCGGTAGACCAAATCACTTCTAAAGCATCCCTCTATTACTTATTATCACTTTTTAAATGGGAAACAGAAGATGAGTGGTTATGATCTGGACACAACCTTAGTCATACACAGAACAGAATCACCAATACCTAATTTTGGCATATGTAACTTACGACTCATATATTTCAACTAACTTTCTTTCTTTCTTTCTTTCTTTCTTTCTTTCTTCCTTTCTTTTTTATTCTAAGAATATCTCTGTCAGAATCCTAGCCATTGACTTGTTCAACTACATACAGTAATATCACTGAACAAAGGAGGCAGGTACCAGATTTTCAAAATGAAGTATAAGACTTTGTGCACAATTGTTGCAATTCCATAATAACTAAATGGAAAATTCTTGCACAGACACTTCATACATTTACAAGGAATGGTGTGGGGACAATCAATCAGTAGACAGATGCTTAATTTTCTTAAGTGCTAGCTTTAATATTTTTAGACATTTGTTGTTTGTTACTTGAAGACTTTCAAAAATACATGATTGTTGAGTATTAAATTTGTGGTTTAATATTATCTTAGCCTCATGCACCAATATTTATTTACCACCCTTCTATAAATTTTGTTATGCTGTTGTTATTTACTGTCAAGTTAATTTCAACTTATGACATTCCTATGATTGAATGACCTTCAAAAACCCTGGTAACCAGCTGCCCTATGCAAGTCTTGCAAAATCAGGACCGTGGCATCTTTGACTGAATCAATCCCGCTATATGTGGTCTTTCTTTTTTCCTAATACTTTCTACTTTATCAATCATTATCATCCTTTTCAATGACTCACATTTTCTCATGATATGCACCAAGTATGAAAGCCTCAGTTTAGTTATCATGGCTTCTGGGGAGAATTCAAGCCATGATAACTAAACTGAGGCTTTCATACTAGGAGCCATTTATTGGTCTTTTTAGTCCCAAATGTAGGACATTCAAGAAAAATGGAGGACATGATCTACTAAAAGCCAACAGCATTAATCATTTTTTTAAAAAATAATAATATAAATTGATGCTTCTTAGTCATGCTCAAAATGGAGGAGAATTTGACAGAAGGCAGAAATATAGCTCCTCTGGGGTTCCTGGGGAAAGTCCTCTCAGCCTCAGAGAATGGCAAGAGCAAACCCCCTCTGAGGGGTAAAGCATGCCAATAAGTAAACTATATTCACACGCATGCACACTTAAGCATATATATATATATATATATATATATATATATATATATATATATGGTTTACTTATTGGCATGCTTTACCCCTCAGAGGGAGTTTGCTGTTCCCTGAGGCTGAGAGAGTGTGACTTGCCCAAGGAAACCCAGGAGCTTTCCATGGCCCTATCCCTGTTAAAAAGAAATAACAGAAATTATTAGTACTCAAGCTAGAAAAGATTCAATTACAAATTTATTAACAGCAGCAAGATTAATCATAATCTTTTTTTCACTTTTTTTGCTATGATTAATCTTGCTGCTGTTAATAAATTTGTAATTAAATCCTTTCTAGTTTGAGTACTATTGATCTTATCATATATAGATAATAATGCTATCTTTGGACAAAATTCTAGATCAATTTCTGTTATTTATTTTATCTCTTTAAATACTAATTGCCAAAATGTCTTTATGGATCCACCACATATGAATATATGGACTGATTTCTTGGCATCCCTTCCAACATAACCTTGAATAATTTTTATTTATATTGTTTAAACTTACTGGCGTTAAATACCATCTCCATATTAATTTATAATAATTCTCCTTTATCTGTATGGTTAATTTTTTAAAATGGCATTGATTCCAATTGTTTACCCATTCTTGAAATTTATTTGTGCTAAATCCTCCTCCCATATTGTCCTAAGATATTCTTCTTTCTCATTATATTTTGATAGTAGTTTGTATATTTCACTTGTAACTTTCAAAGTTGCATTTATCTCCATACTATCTCTTTGCCTAATCATTTGTTCAAATTTCATGTATTCTCTAAATTCTATAATTTTCCTATTCCAATTTTTTGTCCATTGTTCCAGTTCAATACAACTAAGCAAATTTTAAACTTTGTAATTTCTCTTTTATCTTTCCTTTATCGTCGATTATCTTTATCAATTCTTTTATCCTATATATTTTTTGTTTCCTTAACTCTTTCCCTAATTCTTCCTTTAAATTTATTGGAAAGTTTTTTATCATGAACTGAGGTTAATGGTGAGATAGCTGGCATTAATTTTTCTCTATATTTTTTTCCAGATCTCTAGTATATTCTTCAGAAAGGGGTTTTCTATTTCTTTCATTTCTATCATGGTAAAGCCCTTCAAAATATATATTTCCCACTTTTTTCTCTATTTCTGTTGTTTGTATCTCTAACCAATATAATTCCCCTTTCTCTATAATTCCATCTTTATCTTAATTGATTTGCATTATAATACCATTTTAAATTTGGGAGACCCAAGCCTCCATCTTTCAGGGGTTTATACCAATATAGTTTATCAATCCTCACTTTTTTATTCCCATTATATAATTATTTACTAATATTTGCCAATTTTTTATTTCCACATCTGATATTTTTTTTATTGGTAACATCCTAAACAAAAAAATTATCTTAGGTAAAATTTTAATTTTTACTAATGCTATTCTTCCAAACCATGATAATTTAATATTTTTATATTCTTTTAATTTCCTTTTAATTTCTATCCTTAATTTATTATAATTTTGTTCCACTAATTTTTGTAATTTGTTTGTAATATTTATTCCTAAATATCTAATTGTATCTTTTAATTTAATGTCTATCATTTTATCCTTTAGGAAATCTTGTTCTTCTGTTTTTGCATAATTAAACAGCATTAACTCTGATTTATTCCAGGCATGACATTTCCTCAAACTCCTTTAAGTGTCATCTTACTTTGTCCATTTTTTAAAGTGGATCTTTAATTGTCAATAAGGTATCATCTGCAAATAAGCTTATTTTATTTAATTTTCTAATCCCAGTTCCTTCCAAATTTTCATCTTCCCTAACAGCATTTGCTAAGATTTCAATAATTATTGCAAATAAAATTGGGGAAAGAGGGCAGCCTTGCCTTGTACCTCCAGAAATTGGAATTAGATCTGTTAGTCCATCATTTACTGTAACTACTGCTGTGTTGTTTGAATATAACTGATTTATTAATCCCCTAAACTTTTCCCCCATACCTAATTTCTTTAATGGTATTTTTAATGCTGGCCATTCCAGAATCAAAAGCTTTATATATATCTAGTGCCATTATTCGTGCTTTTTATTTACTCTTCCCCATTATATTTATTTTGTTCAGTACTCTTCCTATTAAATATGACATTTGTCTTCCTTGCACAAACCCTCATTGGTTGTTTTAAAGATATTTATATATAAATTTATTCATTCTTTTTGCCATTATTTCTGTTAATATTTTAGTGTCTTGATTTATCAGGGATATAGCTGTGTATGATCCTGGGTCTGCTAAATCTTTATCTGGTTTCAGAACCAGTATTATCAAGTGAATGATCCCATGATGGTGGGATTCTTTCTCCATTTAAAATTTTATTATATAATACCTCCAATTTAAGTATTCATATCTTTTAAAATGTTTTATAATATTCTGGTCCCAACTCTTCCATTCCTGGTAATTTTCCTCCTTTTAATTTATCTATCACTTCTTCTCTTTCTTTATTTGAAACCAGTTGCTCCATTATTTCTTTGTCCTCTTCCTCTATTTTTATTTTCAAATGTTTTTCAATATATTCCTCAATTTTTTCCATTGACTTATTCCCTGCAGAATATAATTCTTTGTAGTATTCTTTATATATCTTTATCTTTTCTTTCATCATCATCCACATTTCCCTGTTTTATCCTTTATAACACCAATCATGCTTTTCTTTTCTTCCTTTGTGTTGATCCCGTGAACATTTTAGAATTTTTATTGCTATATTCAAAAAAACTCCCTCCGTAAATATATCAAATTTTTCTTGACCTGTTCTATCTCCAATTTCTCTACTTCTACTTCTTCTTCTTCTTCTTCTTCTTCTTCTTCTTCTTCTTCTTCTTCTTTTTGCTTACAATTCTCTATATATGCTTTTACTCCTATCCTTTATATAATCATTATCTAATAATTTAATCTCCATTTCTAATTTTGTTTTCCTCTCTTCCTGTCATCTCTTTAAATTACATTTCTCTAATGCAAATTCCTCTTGTAACTGCTTTTATAATATCCCATAATAGAGCTTGAGAAACCTCTCTATTATTAATATCCCAAATATTTTGCCATTCTCTTTCAATTTTACCCATTATATCTTTATTATTAAGTATTCTAGGGTCTAACCTCCATCTTATTGCTTCTCTATAATCCTTTTTAACTATAAAATCCGTATTTACTATTGCATGGTCTGTAACTCTTACCCCTTCTATGTCTGTATTTAATACCTTTGAAACCATATTTTTAGATACAAAAATAAAGTCTATTCTAGAATAGTTTTTATGAACTACTGAATAGTAACTATAGTTCTTTTCATCCCCTTTAATCAATCTCCATACATCTTTTAATTCTTTTCCATTCATTATCTTATTCAGGGGTGTAATATTACTTAATCTATCCTTTATTGTTGGATCTGATTTACCTTTGCATTTATCCATAACCATATTGAAGTCTACTGCCATAATTATATAGTCTCCCTGCATATCTTCCATTTCCTTAAATACTTTTTCATAAAATTCTTTTTGATTTTCATTTGGAGTATGCACATTAACCAACAAATACTTTTCAACCCCCATAATTCCTTGCATGAGAACAAATCTTCCTTTTTTTAATTTATCTTCACATTTAACACATCCAAACCACATTTCTTAGATATGGTTGCTACCCCTCTTGCTTTGGAAGTACCATATGCTTTTTCATAAGTGGCTAAGTGGCAACCCAATTCATCTTTAGTTCATTAGTTTCTGTTTTTGCTTGATGTGTTTCCTGAAGAAGAAAAAAAATCTGCTTTTTCTTTCTTCAGCAATAATTTTACCCTTTTTCTTTTAATTACAGACCCCAATCCTTTCACATGTAATGTTGCAATCCTTATTTTATTAACCATGTTACTTTTCTAAGGGCCTTTGCAGACTGCTAGAAATAGTGCAAATTGAGTCCACTTTAACTGCCCTGGCTCAATGCTAGGGAATCATGGGAATTGTATTTTTTTCTGAGACATTGAGCTTTCTCTGTCAGAGAGCTTTGCTGCCTCAATAAACTACAGTTCCCATGATTCCCCAGCACTGAGTCTGGACAATTAAAGTGGACTCAATTTGCACTATTTCTGGCAGTCTGCAAAGGCCCTAAGTCTTCTAACTAGGCTCTTCAGTGTACTACCCTTGCACTCACCTTCCCTGTCCCTCCCACCCCTCCCTTCCATAACCACTACCCACATATTTAACCCCCCTCCTTCTCCAAGGTATGAAACCTTGCTCATGGCTTTTACTAGCCCCCCCCAGGAGGGGAGAAGAAGCTATCCCTCCTGATGTGTGATCAAATTTCTCCTTCTGGTTGTTTATTAATTGTCTCTCCTGCTATGTCTTTTTTAAATTAAATTTTAACATCTTTGTCCTTATTTTCTATGGTTCTTTGGCTCCCCCAGTTGCACCCTTGTCACTATCTTCTTCTTGCTGGTTCAGATCCAGTTGCTGCAACAAATCTAGTCCTTGTTCCAGGGAATAAATCTTGTGTTGCTTCCCTTTCCATTGAAATTTCAGAAAGATGGGGTAACTCCAGATGTATCTTATTTCATTCTTTTGCAAAACTGCAATGCAGGGCTTAATTCCTCTTCTCCAGCTAATATTCTCTGGGCAAAAATCATTGTAGATTTCGATTGTATTGTCTCCATATTTCAGTGATCCTGAGAGTTTCCTAATTTCTTTCATTAAAAGATTTTTCTTGTAAAGGCTTGTTACTCTCATGATTACATCTCTTAGAACCAATCCTCTCTTAAAAATTGATCCTCTATGTAAATATTCCACTTTCTTCTCATCCCAGGTAATTTGAGGAACAATACTTTGTAACCATTTAAAAATCTCTGTCTTCAGGGTTTTCGGCATTTCATTTGACATCTCAGGAAAGCCCTGAATATGAAGGTTATTCCTTCTATTATGATCCTGCAAGTCTATGGACGTTATCACATGGGGCCCAATCCAAACAAAATTCACATGAAATCCCGACCTAATACGTATTATTGGCCTGTGTTTTCACACGACATTGCACAGAACCCCGACAGAAAGCAGAATGATCCGAGATCTTTTGAATTTTGGTTTCTTTAGGAATTGCAATTGTGCGATGGGAATAATTTCGCATTTACCATAGGTCTGATAACCAAATACGTATTGTGGCACATTTCCCTGCTGTTGCCATGGTTCCAGCGAGCATTCCTCTCTCTGCGCATGTGCAGGAGGCTCATTTCGGCTACATTTATGGGTTTTTTTCTCTTGTGTGTGGACGTTCAATACACTTACTGTAAATGCACAATGAAGGTAATGATGTATGCAGAAACAAGGGCTATTTCCCATTTATTTTCGGGATGCCTCATTTCCACTTTTATTTCCACTTTCTGGCCCATGTGTGATAACATCCTATGATTTTTCTTTCAAGTTGATCCAATCTTCTTGAATGTTCCAAGGTTGTCTTTTGCTGAGCTTTCTGTTCAACTTTTATTACTTGTACTTTTTTTTACCCACTTGCTCAATCTGTTTTTTGATAATCTGAAAATATTTATTCATTTCACCCATAATTTTCTTATATATAGTTTCTGATAATGTGGCATTATTTTTTGTGATGGTGTCATTTAGAATTTCATTGTTTTTGTTTTGATGTTCAGCTAGCAGCTGGACGAGCCATGTTTTCATTCCTTCATCAGAATCTGGCTTTGTTCCTAGAACTGCTAAAGTCTGTTTTTCTTTGGGTTCTTTGGGTTTAGCTCCCGTTCTGGTTTTCTGCATTGTCTCCACAGATTTTGGTTTGTTGTTTTTTTTTCTATCATTTCATAGAATCATAGAAGCATAGAGTTGGAAGAGACCACAAGGGCCATCCAGTCCAACCCCCTGCCATGCAGAAAATCCCAGTCAAAACATCCCCGACAGATGGCCATCCAGCCTCTGCTTAAAGACCTCCAAGGAAGGAGACTCCACTACTCTCCGAGGGAGTGTGTTCCACTGTCGAACTGCCCTTACTTTCAGGAAGTTCCTCCTAATGTTGAGGTGGAATCTCTTTTCCTGCAGCTTGCATCCATTGTTTCGGGTCCTAGGCTCTGGAGCAGCAGAAAACAAGCTTGTTCCCTCCTCAATATGACATCCCTTCAAATATTTAAACACAGCTATCATATCACCTCTCAGCCTTCTCTTCTCCAGGCTAAACATCCCCAGCTCCCTAAGTCATTCCTCATAGGGCTTGATTTCCAGACCCTTCACGATTTTAGTTGCCCTCCTTTGGACACGCTCCAGTTTCTCCCCATCCTTTTTGAATTGTGGTGCCCAGAACTGGACATAGTATTCCAGGTGAGGACTGACCAAAGCAGAATAGAGTGGCACTATTACTTAATATTTCTATATTATGAATTTCAAAATTCTCTTGTGAGTTTGCTTTTTTCAAATGAATATATGCTTTGTCTGAAGGGTGTTGTTTAGATTCCCTTTTCCAATTTAAAACTCTTTGCTTGAGGCATCTGCCAACTTCTTATCAGTATTGTGTTTCCATTATGGCACACAATTTTGTATTTTCTCTCTTTATTTATTTATACTTTAATATTTCTATATTTCAGTTCTTCAAACTTACTGTCCCATATATTTAGGCTGTTTTAATTTGCTTCTATCTTGTAACTCTTAACATCCACTTAGCATAACAACCATCCGGCTGGCAGTCTCAATTAAGAAAATGCTGTTTATTTTTCTTTCTGCTCTTTAAAGCTTTATTTAAACAGTTCCATTCTATTCTCCTCCCATTCCAATTTATTTATTTGTAATTACTCACAGTCTTTGTTTTATTTAGAAGGGATTTTTTGACTTATTTGCTTTCAGGAGAAAATGATTTTAGCTGTTCACACCATCGCTCGTGGTTCCTCTTCTCCAGCTGTAAACCTTCTTTTGCACTTCCTTCCTTAATGTTCATGAATAGCCATTCAAAGTCTTTGCTTTTTTCTACAAGTAATATGGTGTTATCAACATGTCTTAAGTTGTTGATATTCTGCCACTAATTTTTGTTTCTGCTAATTAAAGCTAGAAATTAAACTTCTCCAGGTTCTGTTGCCAATTATATAGTCTATTTCATCTCTATATTGTCCATCTCATAGTATTCATACATACAGTGGTCTCTTTAGTTGCCTGAAGAACACCATTGTAGTGAATAAACTGTTGGTCTCACAAAATTTATTAGGCCACTCTTCTGCTTCATTTTTTTTTATCCTAAGCCAATTTTTTCTACAATGCTGATTCCACTGTGTCTCCAGCTTTTGCATTCCAATCACCTATGATTTGATGTCTGACCAATTTCTTCCTAGATACTCATGTAGAATCTTTTGATTTCTTCCTCATCTGCCTCCATGGTGGGAGCATAAACAGATCACAGTTGTATTCATAGGTTTCCCTTGGAGTCCTAGGGGGGTTGCAGACGGCCAGAAATCGTGCATATTGAAGCCACTTTAAAGGTTAGGGTTAGGGAATCATGGGAACTGTATTTTATTGTGGCACCAGAGCTCTCTGACAGAGAAGGCTCAATGTCTCAGAAAAAAAAAAAAACAGTCCCCATGATTCCCTAGCACTAACCCTAACCCTAAAAGTGGACTCAATTTGCACTATTTCTGGCAGTCTGCAACCCCCCTTATTGATGTATGCATTATGTACCCTGTTTTTTCTGCATCTCTCCTCCCTGTTAATGCCACCCTACTTTATCTTTGATTCTCATTTCTAGATTAAAGTACTGTCTAATTATCTTATTGAAACTGTCCTATTCTGTCCATTTTAGCACACAAGAAATATGGCTATGGCTATGTATATGGCTATGGCTATGTATATGGCTATGGCTTGTTTTACAATTTCCCACTTTCATGGTTTTCACATCCCATATTCCAACTGCATATATTGTGCAGTTTCATACTGTTCTTTCACTTCTGTGCTTGTTAGCAGTCTTTTGAGCTTGAGTCCATGCACATCATTAGACACAATACTTGTTCTCTATTCTTTCTCAGTAGCTGTTTGAATGCCTTCTGATCTGGGACTTTGATCTACTGGAACTATCTGTTGTTTAATTTTGGATTGTATTTTTTCATGGTAAAATATATTTAAAGAGGATTTACTGTGCCTCTTTCTGCACTATACTAAGAAGTGTTAGCTATGGTGCCACTGCTGTTACCTGTGAGACATTCTCTGCCAGTGTCACCCTCCACTACTGCTGCTGCTCAGTAGATGTTTGGCACATTTAGTTTGGCCCTTCAGTAAAAGCATATCTAATGTGGCAATAGTGCTAGCTTCTGCATAACCTCTTGCCTCACAACCACCATGGAAATGTAGTTCCAAGGTAGGTTGTGGACATCACTGAGTGATAAACAGCAATTTAAATAGAAATATTAATACAAAACCATATTCAGAACAACAACATGTATATTGTAGCAGCAGCATGATTTCAAAAGCCAAATTAAAAAAAAAACTGTGCCCTAACTCCTCTTCAAAAAGTAATAGCAAGTAATAGAGCAATATAGCATGTACATTTCTATATTGCTCATCAGTGCACTTAAGCACTCCCTAAGCAGGTTACAATGTGTAAGGTAATTGTCCCCAACAAGCTGGGTACTCATTTTAGTGACCTTGGATGGATGCAAGCCTGAGTCAAGCCTGGCTGGTATTGAACTCACAAACGTTTGTGCAGTAAACCACTATGCCACCAGGGCTCTAGTAAGTAAGTAAGAATGTGGGAACCAGTTTTAGACCTGAAGAACACTTTCACAATTTTGGAAAGAATGAAGAGGAAAAAATAGCCACTGATATAGTGGTGTGTGGTTGGCCTAAGACTCCAGGATAACAGGATCTGAATTCCTTCCCAACCATGGAAACTCATTGGGTAGCCTTGAGGAAGCAAAATTGTGTCAGCCTCAGAGGAGGCAATGACAAACCTCTTATGAATAAATCTTGCTAAGAAAACCTATGATAAGGTCACCATTAGTTGAAGTCAACTTGAAGACACAGAAGAGGGAAGAGGAGGAAGAAGAGGAGCCACTTATCCTATTTCCATACCAACAGGACTTCTGGGAGAGTAGGGCATTTTCAGAATTCTATTTTCTGTAGGGCTTCATAAATGAGCTGGTTCTTGGTGAGATAAGTGCTCCACATAGACAAACCACCACATGACTGAATAGAGGTATATGTGTCATACATATCCATTTGTCTTTGTGCATGTATAAAATAGAAATGAGGTGGAAGTTTCTGGTCTAAAGATTTTAAGGATTAAAGATTTTGCTGGGAAATCTCCAATATGGGATCCATGATAAACATTTGGAATACACACTTAAAGAGAAGTTTTGTATTTTACTTTCTTTTGTACTTAGATGCTTCCATAGGTGAGTTTGGTTATGATTTGTTACATCAATAATTACAATGGGCCCTCTGTATCCATGGACTTGCCATCTGTGGATTTAAGCATCTGTGGATGGCAAGTCCATGGGGGGGGGGGTGGAGGAGGAGGAGGAAGGAAGAGATGGGAGGAGGAGGAAGGTAGAAACCATGGAGGAGGAGGAGGAGGAAAGAAGAGGTGAGAGGAGGAGGAAGGAAGAAGCTGCATTTGAGGAAGAGGAGGAGGAAGGAAAAAGAGGGTGAAGGAGGCAGGAAGAGGCAGGAGGAGGTGGGAGCAGTAGTATCCCTAGGGGGTGCGGGAGACACCCCAGAAAGAGGGGGTGACACAGTTGTCCCCCCATATGTGCTCCTTGGGCCCACATGGATGCTCCTTGAGGCCGTGTGGGTGCTGCTCCAGGTCTTGGTAGTGTTTCCAGGCATCGGAGTGTCTCTGACCTGGGACGGGCAGCCGGTAGCCATTTCTGCAGCCGGTGTGGTGCATTTTCCCAGCCCACACACTGCATGATCCCATTGGGTGGAAAGAAGCCGAGAAGGAGGAAGAGCTGGAGGAGGGAGCAGGAGAAAGCAGCAGTGGCAGTGGTGGTGGAGGTTCTTTGCCACCAGCTGCCTGCCGACTCAGGTGAAAGCAGAGAGGGAGGGAGGATGCATCAGGTAAAGTCCTATTGTCCCCAATGGTGGTGTGGCCATATGGCTGTGCCACCATTGAAGACAATGGGACTTGAGCATCCATGGATTTTGGTATTTGTGTGTGTGGGGGGTCCAGAACGGATTTCCCCATGGATATCGAGGGCCCACTGTACTACACTAAAACACACATGAAAGGTCAGTTTCATTTTAAGCAAAAACAAAAACAATGGAAAATAGCAGAGAAATCAAAATTCAGTGCAGTAAAAAGATGTGTGTGTGTGTGTGAGAGAGAGAGAGAGAGAGGAAATATCAATTTTATCAGCTGTCTATACACACATACTCACAGAGAGAGAGAATATACTCTAAAGACTGCCTCTGCCAAACTTTCTTTTGAGACCTAACCTTGTCCAAGTTTGTTTAGTAGCAGACTGCAGCTGATAAAATTAGTATTTTTGATAGTATAGTCAGTGTGTTTGTTGGGTAGTGATTTTTTTAAGTCATTGGAGCCTTAAGGGAAAGTACAGCAATACAGAACAAACCAAAGTCTCTTGAGTAATAGTGGAGAGCATTATATTCAGCCTGCCTAGCATTACAAGCAATATAAGAGATCTTTTCAGAGTAAATTAGTGTATGTTTGTGAAGCTCTGTCCCTGTGTGTGAACATTTCCACTGTTAGCAAACATGAGTAAACATTTCTTAACTTTTTGAAATGTTGAACATAGGTCAAAAATACATGTTGGCATCTTCAGTGCTGTACAGAAATGTTACAAATCTATATAGGGAGCCTATAATTATGAGAATGATGTAGTCAGCTCATATGTCTGATGCTTGGTGGTGCGGAGAGACTTCAGTGACAGTGCCTTGAGAGATTATCACACTGACTGTCTTTTCCTAATCTGGGCAAGGGCTGAGACTGGGCTGGGACCATGTGTTATCGCACAGCTCCGTGCCCATATCGAATGCATCCAGTACCAGATTGGGACGTTTCCCATACTTAGCTAAGAACAGATCTTTTCCATTCTTAGCAAAGTAATGGGAACCATTCCAATTGAGAGTGGGATGCCTCCGATCTGGGCATGGAGCTGTGTGATACCACATGGTCTTGCCCAGTCTCAACCCCTGCCCAGAATGGGAAAAAAGCAGTGGGATAATACCTTTTGTAAAACGTCATAGAATGAGAGTTGTTAGGCCATCAAGTCCAACCCCCTGCCCCATGCAGAATCTCCAGCTAGACCATCCCCAGCTGAAGAAGTGGTCCAGCCTCTTTTTTGAAAACATCAAGAGAAGGAAACACCATTACCTCTCTAGGCAATTGCCCCCATTGTCAAACCACTCTTACTGTCAAGATGCTCCTGTTAAGAAACCTATTCTCCTGTAACTTGAAACCATTAGACATCATCCTACCCTCTAATTCAGCAGAAAAACAAACCTCTCCTATCCTCTCTGTGATAGCCCCTGAGAGTACTTAGAGTACAATCATGTCACCCCTCAGTCTTCTCTTCACTACTCTGAATTCTGTTCCAGACCAGAAGTTGAAAAACAATAGACTACATCTTCCAAAATTCCTCAGCTAACATGCCTAGTTTGGAGAATTATGGAATTGTAATCCAAAATGTAACTTCAAAAAACTCTAGTTCCTTCCAGTTACCCACCTTTGGACTTTCTATGGTTATCTAAAGTCCCATTAGTAGTTTAATACTGTTTTAATGGAGGGAGGGGCGGGGGATGGTTATTTTGGATTTATATGGATTTTAATTGGTGTAAGCGCCCTGATTGTTCGACAGAGGGGCGGGGTAAAAAAAAATTCTTGTTGTTGTTGTTGTTAACAGAGACAGTGGACTGGGGTGATGAGACCTCTTTGTCCTTTGCCCACAGCTGTAAAATATATCCATCTACCCTTCTAGATTGGCCAATTGTAGAAACAATATAAAGCATTTTAAATAAATAAATGATATAGAATCATAGAGTTGGAAGAGACCACAAGGGCCATCCAGTCCAACCCCCTGCCAAGCAAGAAATCACAATCAAAGCAAACCTGACAAATGGCCATCCAGCCTCTGCTTAAAAACCTCCAAAGTAGGAGAATCCACCACAGTCTGAGGGAGTGCATTCTACTGTTGAACAGCTCTCACTGTCAAGATGTTCCTCCTAATGTTGAGGTGGAATCTCTTTTTCTGTAGCTTGTATCCATTGTGCCATGTCTCTGGAGCAGCAGAAAACAAGCTTGCTCTATCCTCAATGTAACACCCCTTCACATATTAAAACAGGGCTATCATATCACCTCTTAACCATATCTTCCCCAGGCTAAACATAACCAGCTCCCTAAGTCTTTCCTCATAAGGCATGGTTTCCAGATCCTTCACCATTTTGGTTGCCCTCCTCTGGGCTATTTACTGATATCACAGCCAACGCTTAAATGTATATATGGGGGAAATTTAGGGCCTTTGCAGACTGCCAGAAATAGTGCAAATTGAGTCCACTTTAACTGCCCTGACTCAGGCTAGGGAATCATGGGAACTGTATTTTATTGTGGCACCAGAGCTCTCTGACAGAGAAGGCTCAATGTCTCAGGAAGAAAAAAAACAATTCCCATGACTCCCTAGCACTAACCCTAACCCTTAAAGTGGACTCAATTTGCATTATTTCTGGCAGTCTGCAAAGGATCCTAATTAGCTCAAATGGAACTGGCTGTGTTAATTAGGCTCTTTTATCTGTGTATACCAAATTAGAAGGTATAAAGAAGTCCAGAGACAACTTCAAGTTACACGTTTTATTTAAAAGAGAATAATACACACACACACACACACTTCCACTAGGAATAGGGAACAAAGAGTTAAGTTAGAATGGAAATGGCTTTATAAAGGAACATACAACCTGAATGTGATGGCTGCTTCTTCTCCTAAGATGGACAGTAGACACTCATTAGCTCTCTTGATGGAGAATCGATGAGGGGCATAGCAAATCTGGCAGCACTTCTGCCTGAAGCAAACTAAGTCAAGGGACAAAGAAAAAGCTCTCATTTTTAAAGGAATTTTGATTCCTGGACAAAGGGGACCAGGGCTTGCATGGACCAGATCAAAGAAGTCTTTGATATGTATTTTGTATGCTTTTGAAGTTTTCCCAGAATGGAGGAAGGAAAGGTGTGAATTCCTAGAAGGATGGCCAGATGGCCAGATTCGTTTCTTCCCATGTCAGAGGCCAAATTGTTTTATTACCTTCTCTTTGTGTGTGGGAACATCTCCTGTTGGGCGACTCCAGGAAAATGCTAGCCTTGAGGACATAAGGTACTTGCCTTAAGATAATGGAGGCTTGGGTCATACCAGGGGATGCCCACCTTATCATGTAGTATCAGAGGAGTCCTTTATTCCAGTATCCAAGGCAGGGGTAGGCAACCTTTCCCCTTTAAGGGCCGAGGGACTTCAGCTCCCAGAATCCCAGGAGCTATTGGCCAACATGGGACTATTGGCCAACATGGCTGAGGCTTCTGGGAGCTGAAGTCCCTCGGCCCTTAAAGGGGAAAGGTTGCCTACCCCTGATCTAAGGGGTAGAACAATGCTGCTAAGAATACAAGAAGATTGTAAAAAAGTAAAATGTATTGTGTATCACAGTAGTATCTCAATGTACTTACTTGCATTTCTTTTTATTCTGTAAGCTGCCTTGAGCTTCATTTTTGGGAGGAAAAACAGGATATAAATAAAGTGATTGATTGATTGAATAGTCACAGCATGGCTGCTTGCTGCTAAATATCTGATTTTTTTTACTGAAAATGCTTATGAGTTGAAAACAAAAGGGGATACTCTGGAAATTCCTTGATCTTTCATATAATTCATTTGAAAATTGCCATAAATCTCAGTCAACTGAATGCCTCAGTTTATTCCTTGAGTATTAAAACTATGCCTTCTTTCTGGGCCATCCTAACATGTGGAGAATTGATTGACAATTTTTCCACATATCAGTATCAGCAGGATGTTCATCAAGGCGTGCAAAGAGCATAGAGAAAAAGATACACTGAGAATATTTTGAGAACTTAGTCTGAATTATAGGAAGACTGGTTGTGCATCGTTTGCACATTCAGTTGTACAAAACTGCCATTCAACACAAGTATCTACTAGTGTACAGATCTCCAGTAATTCTGCATGTGGATAGTAATGCTATGCAATCCCAGTTCAGTTTAATGGCAACGTTTTTGTTCTGGTAACTTAAAATCAGGAATATTTTTATTGTCATGGGAAATTAATGTGTTATAAAAAAAATTGCTCCTTATATGCAATATGTAGAGAGATTGTGTAGCACCTTTGAGATTAACTGAAAGAAAGAAATTGGCAGCGTGAGTTTTCAGACTTCAGTCTACTTCCTCAGATCCTTTGTTTATATGCATGCTATTATATGTTTTCTTTTTCTGGTTGTCAGATATATTTTATTACCAAAGTAATATGTGGCAGGGATTAGTAATATGGGATATGGATATAGAGAGGTATATCTGTGTGTCTGTGTGTGTCTGTGTGTGTGTGTGTGTGTGTGTGTATTGTATTGAAAACTGTTAATCTACCAAACCCAGAAATAAAATTAAACCTCTATTATTAAGCCAGATTGAAGCAACATATCAAGAGTTAGTGGTTCAATTTTCTACTTTCCTAAATCAATTTTTCCTTGAAAATAGTATATGCAGTTGTGAAGATGGCAGGAAGGATTCCATAAGAATGGTTAAATATTTGGTTTGCTGTGTCTGATCAGAAGGTATAGCCTGCAGGGAGCCTTTTTATCCAGTAGAACAATCTCATTATGAGGACAATGATGTACTGTAGTTTACTTCATCCCCAGAAGCTATTCAAGGAAACAATTGGGTAAATGATATTCATCTTATTTCCTACATTGTGCTATTATCAGCTGCAATAACAGGTTGTATATTAAAACAGAGATTAGAAACTACAGCTGTTTCACTGAATGTAGCTCTGAAGTTTCAAACTTTTGATAACAATGCAAGTGTTTTCCCAATGAAAAAGGGAACGAAGGGGGTGATGGTGGTGGTATGATAGACTGACTGAAATATATGACAATAGAAGCTTAGGCAAAGGGTTTCTGTTCTTGCAAATGCATTAGTCTACCACCATCATGACTATCCAGGGAACATTGTCCCACAGATGGACACATATAAAAGGGAACATTCACAAGGGGGTCTCATAAAGTTGTAATTATCACCTTTTAAAAAATTGTCAGAAAGTTTGTTTTGATCTGTAGTTGTTAACTTATCTCTATGTAGTCACCATCCAGATTTATACATTTCCCCCAGCATGTCTTGACCCTCCAAATATTGTTATTGTAGAAACTTGCAGATTGTGCCTTAAACCACTCTTCCATTTCATGAATTAAATCATCTGTGTTGTCAAATAGGTAACCCTGTAATGGATTTTTTTCATTTTGGAGAAAAGAAAAAGTCACTTGGTGATGATGACACTGGCAAAATAACTTCCATAATAACTTCCAGGTGATCATTATTACTTTATGATACCCCCTCTTACGTTTCCACCTTATACTTTGGGGGTTATCCCACTGCTGAAATAACCTGGTTTTCCTCTTCCAAATTGAAACCTAATTTGGGAAGCAGCTGGGTCCTATCAAATACAGCCCAGCTGCAGCCCGGGTCCCCAGCATGCTTTGGCAGCCTTATTTCAAAACTGGGAGCTTTTTGGCTTCAAAAAATGGCCACCAAAGCATGCCAGGGACCCAGGCTGATGCCAGGCTGTATTTGCCTGGCAGCTTTAGTGGCAAAATCCTTGTAATAATAATAATAATAATAATAATAATAATAATAATAAATTATTTGTATCCCACCCCTCTGAGGACAATCGGGGAAGCTAACAGTATAAAATACACAATACAATCAACCCCAATAATCTCCCTCCCCTTAAAAAAGCATTAAATCCAATAGAGATTAAAACCATACAAATTAAAACTGACCAAATGGCCAACAACATTATACAATTATACAATTATAGAAACCACATTATGCAGGCAGGGTTAATCAATGGCAAATGGCAGAATCTTGTGATAGGACCCAGCTGCCTCCCAAATTAGGCTTCAGTTCAGAAGAGGTAAAACAGGTTATTTCAGCAGTAGGATAATCTCCTTTAGTCACTTCTGGCACAACCTGTAACAAAAATAAAGGACACAATGAGCTGATTTTCTCAATATCATGCACTTGGGGACCAATGATGATGCTGACAAAATTTCATCAATATACCATAATAAATTTCAAGTGATGATAATTACTTTACGATACCCCTCATAGATAAAAAGAAGTTATATTAAACAGTAAATATGGATAATGGGTACATCACACAGAAAGAGTATGCATCAGTAGGGTAAATGTTCTTTTTATATTCTACCCATTTTGCCTGCTAGTTTATCTATTTCTCAGGTGTGCTATTCCCTTTTCACAAAGTAATTTCTGAAGATGTTGAACTGCACTAGACCCAGTAATAACCTCTGAAATGTTGCTACATTTCTTTTTTCACTTTTTGGTTAACCCATTACAATAATTTGACTCATTTTCATCCACTAGTGTATAATCTCCTGTCAGAGATAGTTTTCCTTTTTGGATGGTGGAGATGGGGGTGGGGGTGGGAAACTTATAATCATATGGTTTAAAGAATAAAACACTGCAACCATTCTTTTGTTTCTAAAGTTCTTATGGTTTAAAATGATAACTGTTTGCTTGTACTGTTCTTTCAATATGTCCATATAGCATATTATGTGACCATGATTTGAATTAAGGTCTGGGAGTGCTTTGTAAATTTTTATCTAACCTATATACATACTCTAAAGGCTCCATATTCTTTCTGATCTTGGAAGCTAAGCAGGATCAGCCTTGGTTTTTGCGTGAATGGATGACCACCAATGAATACAGGTGCTATAGGCTATTTTCAGAGAAGGAACTGGCAAAACCACCTCTGGGTTTTTCTAAGGTTTCCTTGCCTAAAATAAAACCCCTGAGGCCACCATAAGTTGATAGGCAACTTCACACATCCATACTTGTCCTTGGTGTGCAATATGTCAAAACATAAATAATGTGGACAGTTATAATAAGTTAAATGGGTTAAAGAGCAGCTAAAATGTTCAGATTTTCATTACCAACAGGTTGCCACCATATACCATTGTAACAAAATCTATTTTCAACAATGTGTTTGCTTCAGTGAATCTCCAGGGCAATGTAGGCTGAGCTCCAATGGCATTTATCTCCTGGTGGAAGCAATAAGCAGTGAAACTACCTTGTTCAGAACATGAAAGGCTTGGCATCCTAGACTGGGTTCTGGTTGTTCAGAGGCCACTCGGAGAAAGAGCAGGAATGAATAAATGAAATCCCAGCACTAATGCTACTGTCTTGTAAATCATACAGAAGGAAAAGGATTGCAGGATGCAAGGGACAGTCCAGATTGCAGTCAAACAACATGAAGCCATTTAAGAAGAAATTATCATATGAGAATCATAGAATTCTAGAGTTGGAAGAGACCACAAGGGCCATCCAATCCAACACCCTGGCATGCAGGAACACAGAATCAAAGAAACCCCGACAGATGGCCATCCAGACTCTGTCTAAAAACTTCTTAAAAAAGGAAAAAAAATATGGTTACCAATTTAGCCAAATTCTGTCTGTTGAAAAGATTGAACATTAACTCACAGATTAGCAGAAAAAGGAAAAATAATAATAATGTGAAATGCATAGGAAAGCAGAGGTCATTGTCTTTTTTTCTCTCTCTGTTGTACACAAGGTATCAGTGGCTGTTTTCTCCACTCTCTATTGATTATTTTTGGATAAAACTAATTTTACCTGCTATAGCTAATGAACTTATAGCAAAAAGACCAGAAGTGATAAACAGTGGAAGGAGAAAGGTAGCTAATGTACATTTTCACATATTCTCTTCCTTGAGATGCTTCAGCATTCACAACAGGTAGATCATGTCTACATGTGAGTGTTTTTTCTTGTAAAGTATGTAATGTGTAGTCAGGCTCATAAAACAAAAGAAGTACATAGGCAGCAATAGTGCATCTTGGCCATGCAAGTGCTCTGCACTAACCTGGAATCATCAAGGGCTAGCAAGGTCTTACCACAGTCTTAAGAATTTGGCTATCTGACACTCCTTCTTTGAGAATGCACTTCTCCTTGAGGCATAGCTGTTATATATTGTTCTTGTTAGCTGCACTCAAGTTGGTTCCAACTTTGATGAAATATCTCCAAGAATCCCTATCTTCCTCTGCCTTGCACAGATCCTGCAAGCCCTTCCCCATAAGCCCCCTGATCAAGTCTATCCATCTGGTTTGTGGTTTTCCTCTCTTTCTTCTGCCTTCTACCTTTCCTAGTATTATTTTTTCTAGTGATCCAGGCCTTTTCATTATGTGACCAAGTACAATAGTCTCAACTTGATCATCTTTGTTTCCAAGGAGAGCCCTGGTCTGATCTGTTCAAGAACCCACTCGTTTGTCTTTTTGGCTGTCCATGGGATCCTTTTTTACATTTCAAATACAAATATATTATAGAACCAACACAATCAAAAGTACTCTTCTCCAGCACCACATTTCAAATGAATTGATTTTTTCCCCTTTCTGCTTCCTTCACTGTCCAGCTCTTGCATCCATACATGGCAATTGGGAATACAATGGCCTGAACAATTCTGACTTTAGTGCTCAGTTGTAGGTCTTTGCTCTTCAGTATCTTTTCCAGTTCTTTCATAGCTGCCCTTCCCATTCCTAGTCTTTTTCTTATTTCTTGACTGCAGTCTCCATTCTGATCAATGTTTGATCCTAAATCTGGGAATTCTTTAACTATTTCAATTTCCTTGTTGTCTAGACTGTATTTCTTCTGTGGTCATTATTTTTTTCTTTATATTCAGCATCAGACCTGTCTTTGCACTTTCACTTTTGGACCTTTCTTATTAACTGTTCCAATTTCTGAATGTCTTCTGCTAATATTGTTGTCTTCCGCATATCTTAGGTTGTTAAAATTGTGAAGTCATAGGCTTTCATGGCCAGCATCCATAGTTTTTTTGTGGGTTTTTTTCGGGCTGTGTGGCCATGTTCTGAAAGAGTTTCTTTCTGACGTTTCGCCAGCATCTGTGGCTAGCATCTTCAGAGAAAACTGAAATGGAAAAGCCTGGTTGTATATATACTTTGAGACCCTGGGTAGGGAGGAGTGGTTCCCAGGTGAACTGTGTGTTGTTCTGTGTTGAATAGGTATTGTTCTGTGTTGATGGCATCGCTTCAGGCTATGCAATCCAGGATATGTCTGCTGTTCCCATGTAAACTGTGTATTGTTCTGTGTTGAATAGGTGTTGTTCTGGTGTTAATGGCATGGCTTCCAGGTGAGGAATGCAATCAAGGAGATTGTCTGCTGTTGTCTGCTGACCCTGGTTGGTCTTCCCTTTGCATTTGCTGAGTGCAGATTTTCTTATTTTGTAGGACTGGTAGCCATATCTTGTTTACTTTAAGAGTTTCTTCTTTCCTGTTGAAGTTGTCTAAGTGTTTATGGATTTCGATGGCTTCCCTGTGCATTCTGACCTGATAGTTGTTGGCATGGTCCAGAATTTCAGTGTTTTCAAACAGCATTTTATGCCCAGGATTGTTTATAATGTGTTCTGCTACTGCTGATTTTTCTGGCTGGCCCAGTCTGCAATGTCTCTCATGTTCCTTGATTCGTGTTTGGACACTGCGTTTGGTGGTCCCTATGTAGACTTGTCCGCAGCTGCATGGTATGCGGTAAACTCCTGCGGCTGTGAGAGGGTCTCTCCTGTCCTTCGCTGAGTGCAGCATTTGTTGGATTTTCTTGGTTGGTTTGTAAACAATTTGGAGGTTGTGTTTCCTCACTACTTTCCCAATTCTTTCTGTGACTCCTTTGATATATGGTAAAAATACCTTCCCTTTGGGTGGCTGCTTGTCTTCAGTCCTCTGGGTTTTTCTGGGTCTGGCAGCTCTTCTGATGTCTGAGCTGGAGTAACCATTTGCCTGTAGAGCCCGGTCTAGGTGCTTCAATTCCTCTTCCAAGAAGTGGGGTTTACAGATGCGTTTTGCCCGGTCTACCAGTGTTTTTATTGTGCTTCTTTTTTGTCCTGGGTGATGGTTAGAGTTCTTGTGCAGGTATCTGTCTGTATGTGTGGGTTTTCTGTATACTGTGTGTCCCAGACGTTGGTTAGGTTTGCGGATGACTAGGACATCTAGGAGTGGCAGTGTTCCTTCCTTTTCTTTTTCCATAGTGAACTGGATGTTCGGGTGGATGTTGTTCAGGTGATTCAGGAATCCAACCAGATCTTCTTCTCCATGGCTCCAAATGATGAACGTGTCATCCACATATCGGAATCAAGTTGTGGGCTTTTTCGGTGCTGTTTTCAGGGCTTGTTTTTCAAAATGCTCCATGTAGAAGTTTGCGATCACTGGGCTCAGAGGGCTTCCCATTGCTACCCCATCTCTCTGTTTGTAGAATCCATTGTCCCACTGGAAATAGCTTGTGGTGAGGCAATGTTCAAACAAAGCTGTGATGTTCTCTGGAAAAATTTGTCGGATGAAACAAATTTGTCGGATTTGTTGTTAAAATTGTTTCGTCCTATCTTCTCCTTTTTCTGATTCTAATTTTGCTTTTCTCATGAAGTTTTCAGCATATAAGTTAAACAAGTAGGGTGATAGGATGCAATCTTCCTGACCCCTTTGCCTATTGGGAACCACTCTGTTTCCCCAAATTCTGTTCTAATAGTGGCCTCTTGTCCTTGGTATAAATTCTTCATTAGGACTATCAGATGTAGTGGCACCCCCATTTCTTTGAGTGCATTCCACAATTTTTTGTGATTTATATAATCAAATGCTTTGCTGTAGTCTATGAAACACATGCTGATTCTTTTTTGGAATTCTTTGGTGCACTCCATTAGCCATTGTATGTTTGCAATATGGTCCCTAGTGTCCCTTCCTTTACTGAATCCTGCTTGCACCTCTTGAATTTCTTTCTCCATGTATGGTTGGAGTCTATGTTGCAGAATTTTGAGCATTTTTTTTTTTGCTTGCATGTGAGATTATTGCTATTCTCCTATCATTGTTTTTGTATCTCCTTTCTTGTGGATTGGTATGTATATTGAGCATTTCCAGTCTGTTGGCCACTGCTTTGTTTTCCATATTTGTTGGGATATTTCAGTTAGCACTAAAGTTGCATCTGTCTGTCATATCTAGTGCAATAGATATTTGAAATGTAAAAAAATAAATAAATAAAGTCAAACTGATGTGCTGTGGTGCAACCTAGTTTCTCAATACAGTACTGCTTTTAATATATTTATTTTAATCAATGATGATAATCATCTAATAGTTCATTTTGAGCCAGCTGTGGTATAGTTTTTAAATACCACATAGATACCAAGATTTATTTGCATATTTCTATAATGAAAATCAAGTTCTTTCTGTACATAATAAATGTATAGGTGTAGATTTCAAATGACACAAATAAATGGATAGCCATTGGGACTGCATGACGTGATGAATTCTAGTCTCAACTATCTGAAGGCTAATGGCTCTGCATTATCAAACTCCTATAATCATGAATGAAAATAGATAAAGGCTTAGAGGTTAATCCATATTTCTTTTTCACTGTGACTGCAACAAGGAGACAGACAACTTCCCTTCTCCTTGCCTATGATACATAAATTTGTTTTGTGCCCACACCTAATTTAGGTGACTGTTTCCCTGAAAACACAGGCTGTAATCTTCTGTGTCACCAGAAACTGACTGAAAAAAAAATTCATGATTAGAAACATGAGAAATTGAAAGAAACCAAAACTAACAAATTTGGTCATTGCTAGCTAGCTGGTATAAAAGATTCAAGGCTATACTACCTTTGAGTGATATGGTTTTGAGCTACCATGCACATGTAGCTCCATTTTTGCTCCTTCCATTGAAGGAGGAAGAATGAAGAGAGTGTGGTCATGCTCAAGCGTCTTCAACACCCTTTGTATTTCATAGCTTTAGTAGAGTTTCTGCAGTAATAGAAATGGGAGAAAAAGACTTAGGGTTGGCCTTACCACTGGGCAAAGTGAGGAGGTAATGTCAAGCAGCAGATATTAGGAAATATGCAGAGGGAACAACTTCCTTATTGTTCTTTTTCATTGGAAAACAAAGAGAGTATACACCAGTGGTCCTCAAACTTGTTTGGGCTACTGCCCACTTTCCTCTTGGACAAGAACACTAGTGCCACCTAAAGTCTATTTATTTGTTCACAAGTCAAAGGGCTACTTGGCCTGCAGTGTCTATCTCAGATTCATCCAGCTTGCCACAGACTCCTCCTCTGCCTCATCTTCTCATGTTTAAATACAGCAGTGACTGTATTTTGTTTAAATACAGTCACTGTTTAAATACAGGAATAGCAGTGACAGCAGGGCTATTCCTCATTTTAACCATACCTGTCTGAGTCTTACAACAAATGGAAGGCCAGTTGGCCATCTGTTTGGTTGCTGCCCCCATTTAACCTATCTCTAAATTTAATTCTATATTCTCTTGTAATTTTAGCCCTCTTACAATATGATGTCCCTTCACCTAAGTTAAGGTTAGAATATTTGGTTGGTGTCTGTGCATATGTGTGCTCTAGTCTTTATCTGGAAAAAAAAATCCCTGAAAATACTGTTTTGATTTCTCCCCACCCATAGTGCTTTGTGTTAAGGAAAGCTAGCTAGTTCAGTTTGCCAATAAATATCTAGTGCTGATACATGATCAATTTGTATAGATTTGTTTCATTCTGCTGTGCAATTAGCCGTAACATTAAGAATTCCTCTCCTCGGCCTATTTTATAATCTAATTTAAACTCCCCCATTCCATTTAACTGCTGCTTGCTGTGGTATTTTTCCAGGAGAGCTAGGAAAGACTAGATAATTCATTCCTCAGTCCAGAGATGGAAGAATTCTTTTCATTCATTTACATTGGTGTCTTAAT
Source organism: Phrynosoma blainvillii (assembly GCA_026167975.1). Taxonomy (NCBI): domain Eukaryota; kingdom Metazoa; phylum Chordata; class Lepidosauria; order Squamata; family Phrynosomatidae; genus Phrynosoma; species Phrynosoma blainvillii. Next base: position 248,427,060 of record JANUYF010000003.1, read on the forward strand.
AAATGGTGTTAGACTGTACTTTTGTTGCACTTGTTTTACTCAAATGCTGATGATGTAAAATGTATTTAAGAGAAGGAATAATCCTATATTTATCACAGAAATCATGAAGGTGGGTGGGTTGAACATTGTTTCACATTGAGTAAAATATACTCTATGTATATTCTAATACAAAAAGAGAGAACAATTTATTGTATCCAGTCTTGACAACATATTCAATGAACCAATAAGGGGGGAAGGGTATTGGGGTTTGATTGTATTATTTCTTTTATACTGTTAGCCACCTCGATTGCTCTCAGAGGGGCGGGATACAAATAAATTTTATTATTATTATTATTATTATTATTATTAATCTGAAATGTAATTGTTTTAAACAACTCTAGCATGTTCACTAAAGACAAGTAGATTTTCAAATCAGGCAGGGACTGTGTTCTGCTTTCTGGAACATGCAAATTTCCTTAAAAAAACATTTTCTTTTTTATCTTTAGCAGATGGATGTACTGACTGGTCAGTGGATTACAAGAAATATCAAGTCTTAGTGGGAGAACCTGTTCGTATAAAATGTGCACTGTTTTATGGATATATAAGAGCAAATTACACTCTAGCACAAAGCGCTGGACTCAGTTTGATGTGGTACAAAAGCTCTGGACCTGGAGATTTTGAGGAACCTATCGCTTTTGATGGAGCTAGAATGAGCAAAGAGGAAGATGCAATTTGGTTTCGCCCAACAGTGGCACAGGACAGTGGACTTTATGCATGTGTCATAAGGTAAGTGACTTTGATTTTCTTCCTCCAGATAAATAACAGAGAAACTTTATAAAATTAAATTTCTTTGTTCTTTACAGCACCCCATGAATCTTACAATTTTATCATGTCATCTTTTTTATTCTGATGGGTTTGTGCATAATGGATGTCCTTACCTCTTCAGTGTATTTAAGCTTATCTGTTTTATATTTAATAGAAAATATATGTATTTTACATATGTTGCCTAGTCAGTTTCAATTGGCCTTCACACAATGTTCCTGTTGGTGAAAACTCCCCATAGTACATTTTGAATAAGTTTGCTTTGAATATGTAATCCTTGAAATGTCATTTTTTTTTAGTAGGCATATAAGCTATATTTATGACTCAGCTGTGCCCTGAAGAAGGAAAGATATTTTATTGCCCACTGGGAGTGTTAAGATTATTAGATGCCATCCCTCCCCTCTCCCCCTTGCTACCTGTATTTTTCTGTTATTTCACTTCTGCCATGATTGTCACATAGGTCATTAGAATGTGTACAGAGATGATACCTAAAGGAAGGAATTTGGTGGAGGCAAACAGAAAATAATTCCCTAAAATTTATACTACATGTATCATTTCATAGTGATCATAACAGCTGCATAGTGCAACAGCATGAGATTAATCTTGACATGTCTTAAATGGCACATGTATGCATACATATACATGCTCCAGTGTAGCATATCACTTCTTATTCTTCTAAATGCATATTCTATAGTTCCATATCTTTCTGCATTACTAAACAGATTCATCCTGAGACATATTTCCCTGTCTATGGAAAAAACAGAGAGCATCTCAGCTCCGGTGTAGATTTTGAAAATTACTAGAGAATATAGAATTAAATTTAGAGATAGGTTAAATGATGCACATAAAAATGCATGAAAGGCCTTGCAGAGAAAATGTACAGTTTATTGCTAAATGGGTTGCAACATTTTTGTTATTGCCCTTTGCAGAAAGACTGTAATAAGCTCTGATTGCTCTGTATTGATACATATCTATAGATATGATTGGGTTATTGGCAAAACATAGGTTCCATTATAGATTAAAGTCTTGAAAGTGTGACCTCACCTTTAATTAAGATAGCCCAATTCCATAACCAGTAGAAAAAACACATAGAGCACTCAGTGCTCATTATTGAAAATATTGCCACACATAGGAAACTATTCCCTATGACGAGCATCTTAGGGAGCTTGATCCTATGAAAGAGAAGATTAAAAGACAAAATGATGGTCATGATTTATTTATTTATTTAGCGTCATTAGAATGTGTACAGAGATGATACCTAAAGGAAGGAATTTGGTGGAGGCAAACAGAAAATAATTCCCTAAAATTCTTCATCAGTGGCATCACTGGGGGGTGTAGGGGTGCAGACCGCACCAGGTGACACCCTAAGGGAGGTGACACCACTGCTGCTCAAACACATGTATTTTGGCAGAAACATTGTGGCATTTGCCTGTATATCTTTAAAATGCTTTAAGAGATGGTTGGGGGTGAGGTGAAGCTCAGTGGGAGAAGAAAGGATGGCCCCCAGATTTTTTTTTAAATTAAAATTTCAAAATATTAATTTTTAATTTTTTTAAAAAATATTTTTTAAAACTTCTTTAAAAAAACATTACATTTTAAACAAATCTTCCCTATGTACATGTAAATATAGTTAGGTTATGCATATGATATTGGAATTTGAAGGTATAATTTTAATTTTGCTAGTTGTTTGTTACAACTATTAGCATTACATTCAGTGGTATATGGGAATTATGATGTATGAGTAACATTAGTACAAAAAAGCATTACTAAGGATTCTGTATGGTGTGAAATGGAAGGACTTCAATGGGAGGCGTGTCACACCATATGTGACCATATGTGATCCACAAAGGCTCTTAGAGTGGCTTAAGAGTTTACATTGGACAGTTCCTTGGCCTCAGGCTTACAGTTGTAAACCACTTAGACATCCCATAGCGTGATATGAAGCAGTATATAAATGAAACTGCTACAATCTAAAAAGACATGCCACAAAAGGAGAAGGGAATGGCAGTGGGGAAGGAGACCAGGTCCAGCAGATATTACTTGTTTTTCTCACCCTCCGAGACCAGGAAAGTGGCAGTTGGAATGTAGAGAGGGTCCTCCATCCATTTCTGGAATAGGCATGATGGAGCTGTGCCTGGCCCTTCTTCTCTCCCCCTGTGGCCAGGTGGTAGCAGTTAAGATGGAGGGAGGGTCTTTCATTTGCTTCTGGGCTAGGCATGGTGGAGCTCTTCTTCTGAGGCCAGGGTGGTAGCAGCAATTAAATATTTGAAAGGATGTCATATGGAAGATGGTGCAAGCTTGTTTTCTGCTGATCCAGAGACTAGGACACAGAACAATGGATTCAAACTATAAGAAAGATTCCACCTAAACATTAGGAAGAACTTTCTGATGGTGAGAGGTGTTCAGTAATGGAATATGCTGCCTCAAAGTGTGGTGGAGTCTCCTTGTTTGGAAGTTTTTAAACAGAGGCTTGATGGCTAGCTGTTGTAACTGCTTTGATTGTTAGTTCCTACAGGGCCCTGTGGTCTCTTTCAATTCTATGTTTCTATGAACTTTCATATTTTATCTACCTCACCATACCAGTACTTGTCTACCCTCATTATGTGCTCCATTCTCCACGATGATAAGTACTTTTTCCTATAATTATTACTCACTTTCAGATGGAAAACATGCTCATGAATAGAGTAAAGGTGAGTAATTGATTAGGCTCAACTGCAGGTCCTAATGATGTAGTTTGGTCATATTGTAAAAGTCCAGCCTTTAATGCTAACTTACACATGGCATTATATCTGTGATCTCAGTTTGTTCTTTTAGCTGAAAGTGCTGTATAATTTCTCCTTTCATTTATCAAATCCAGTCATTTTAGATAAATACTGAGCTTTTTTTTGGGGGGGGGGGACCCACCATTGTGTACCATAAAAAGCTTCAGGTTTTTTGCTTATGTAATTCAGACTCTCCATCTGTGAACATCTGTGAACTTCGAGATTATCAATTGTTGGATTGCAAGACATAGTTCAGAAAATTAACATGTTGAACAAACTATATTTATTAGTGACATGAATATAATGACCGGCTGGACTCTTAGCTGGCAACCAATCTCTCCCCCCCCCCCCCAACCAATGCATGGGGAACCTGCAAATGGATATGGTATGACCTAGTTCAATCTGCCCTTGACACTGACTGAGGTGGTTTTGTCTGACAATCTGAGTGGTTTGAAAGAGGCTCACTATTTTATAATGAAATATCTCAAACATTAGCTGATACCACCCACATAACTCTTTTGTCTTCTCTTCCTTCTCCTCATTCTTGGCCTTTCTTTTCACAACCCATGAACATGACACTCTGTAGTCAAAATACAACAAAACAACAACAACTTTCCTTCTGTCAGGTCCTTACAATCTAAGTTTGTAGAGAAAGAGTAACTGAGTGGAATAAAGTAAGGAAGGGATCATTTGGGAACAACAGAATGAATATAAGCCTAGGTAGGCAAGTTTATTTAGATTTTGCACTTCAGGGTGAAAAAGATAATGTTTTTAAACCACTTCTGTCTGATGTGCAGCACAGGGAGAGTTTTGTTGATGAAGCAGATAAAAACAAATGAAATGATTAGAAGAAAAGTAAGCAGGAGAATAAATGGCTGCTGAACCCTCATCTCCACCTTAATTGATAAATGTAAAAGTATAGTATTGATTCCCAGGATGTTACCTGGCAACCACAGTTTGAAGAGTATACAGGTAAAGCCACACTTGTCCTAGTATTAACTAGCATTCTCTTGGTATTTGTACCATGTTGTATGTGTAACAAAAATAAAGTTGCCTTTCAATTTGTGCTATATGTACAGACTTAATAATAATGTTATTTATAATGCCCTTTCCACCAAACATATAGAATCCAAGAACAAGAACAATGAAATAAAACACTGTAAATATACATGAACTCCTTAACTTCCCATCAGTCACTACCCATCTCAACAACCTTAGGCACAACTCAGCAGCTTAACCTGGTGAATGAAACAGGAAGGTTTTTCGACCCCTTATGAAAATGGGTGAGATCTGTTTCCAGATGGAGGTCCAAAGGAAAACCATTCCACAGATGCAAAGCCAGATCTTTAAAGGCTCACAACCTTGACAGAGCTGTGAAATGGGTTGTGGAACAGGTGATGGTAATGCTGATTCACCAGCTGCTGGCTCAGTACCACCTGGAGGCTGCCTCTGGAGTTGGTCTTCTCAGCAAGAAGCAGGGAGACAAAAGTTTTTAAAGAAGAGAGACTACAGCAAGTGAATGTGGGGAATAGGTATAGACCTTTTTTTTTTATCTGAGGAGGAGTGGTGGTGCTTTTTTTTTCTTTGTGTGTTGATCTGGTCAATCTTCTTTGTTGTAAAAATCAAATGAGAAATGTGAGATTATCAATGGGGATGGAGTACTAGTTTTGGGGAAAGAGCATTTGTCTACTAGAAACCTCAACATGCAAAAGTGGGATGCAGGAAGAAGGAACACATGCACTCCTGCGGGGACAGATGATGATGATGATGATGATGATGATGATGATGACAATAATAATAATAATAATAATAATAATTAATAAATGCATATGGGTAATGTCATACTACCTTATCATACCCACCCTTCAGCCTTTTTCAGTTGTCAGCAGTTGCCTGCATTCCATTTTACCAATATCAGATTTTTTGGTCTCTTAGGTGTCAAACAGGATTTTATTTTATTTTATTTTATTTTGTTCTTTTCGTTGGATGTCTCCTTGCCTGCACGGTATTGAATGTAGTCAGTGACATTTTTGGGATGAGAGTTGATTTTCCTGCTTAGTTTGATCTGGTCTTAATTAGACTATTCTAAAATGGGATGCTAAGACTGATTGGATTACTTTGGTTATATCTAATTAAAATCATGTTAAACATGGGTACCAACACATTAGGCATCCAGCAAAAATGTGCAAAATTCCAGTAAAATGGTGTTTTAAGGCGATTGATGGTTCTTCAGGCCTGCAGTTCAAGGTTTTGGGGCTCACATGGAGGACAGGGATCATCCTGTAACCAATTTGTTATACATATTTGGAGTTCTGAGCCACCAACTTTAGGGTGACATGGGAAGCCACTGATATGGGCCTGAGGAGATGGTATATATCTGGAATTTCCTTCCTTTGATTCACCTAGTTTTTCATTTAGGCTTGTTGCCTGTTTAGAATAGAATTGCATTCCAGGTCCCCTTCTCTGCTTAAAGTTAATTAATAAATACACTCCCAGTTAAATCTGTTTTTGTGTCATTTCCACTTCTGGGTTCAACAAGGCTTTTTCTTATAACTGTAGAATCATTGACAGTGAGGAGACTGATAGGTGTTAACATTAAATACAATGCCTGTTTAATGATCCTATGCACTGGGGAAGATAAACAGTTTTTCACTTACAGAAATATGTGTCCCCTGCAAGACTGCACAATGCAACACTAAGGAAGCTGAAAATGACTGAGAATAAAGGCTTGCTTGCATTAGACATGCTGCTGCATTTGTCAGTTGTTTGACTGAATAGGATACTGTAAAATGAATATGTTTTACAAATTATTGGTAGAATTCCTTCAAATCATTTTGATGCTTCACAGTTGTTCTAGCATCAGAGTTGGGTTTTAAATTGACAAACATATACTTTTTCAAAATGGATTTAGAAAATTATCCTTCTAAGGAAGATTAAACATTTCTTAAATAACAAAGCAATGATACCCAGAAATAAAAATTGTTGTTTTGCATGAATTTTTAGGGGAAAGTAGGGCCTTGTTCAGTATTTAGAAATGCAATTGTATCAAGCTAGCCCTACTAATAGGTAGTGGTTTGAGTGTTGGACTATGATTCTGGAGACCAGGGTTCATTTCCCAGCTCAGCCATGAAACCCACTGGGCGACTTTGGGCAAATGCTGTCAGCCTTAGGGGAAGCCAATAACAAACCTCCTCTGAACAAATCTTGCCAAGAAAATCCCATTATAGGTTCACCTTAGGGACACTGTAAGTCAGAAATGACTTGAAGGCACACACCACCAACAGCCCTACTAATGTTGGCTATCCTTTCCATTCACAACAGAGTAGTGTTTTGGATGTAGCATAAGCATTAGGCAGCAAAGTGTGGTTTGTTCTTCTCTTACTTACAACAGGATTGTATGGTCATCTGCTGACAATCAATTGCAGCATCCTTATGTCATCAGGCATTGGGAGTTCAATTAGTTCAGATGTCTGAAGTGTCAAAAATAATTTTACATTGCTGTTGTAAAATTTTCTCTGTTTTATGCTGTTTTACACATCTCATTTAAGCAATATTGTCTATTGTTGTATACAGAGTAAATTATTTAAAAATCGTTGCCAAACAAATTTTGGCAACAAACAAACAAAATTGTTGCCAAACAAATTTTGTTGGGATGTTGGAGGAGCAGGTTTGTGAATAAATCCATTCAGCAGAGTATAACATGCAGCAGAGAAGATACCACCACGCAGAGAACTCCAAGCTTCTAGCAGAAGGCTTTATTATAGAAAACCATATGCAGAGTAAAAAACTATAAAGTCCAATAAAGCATCACATCAGCCAGATGTGGCTAACAGGAACAAAACTGCAAATCCTTTAATGCTACATAGTGAAAAATTAGTCATGCTATAGCTTCAGCAAAAATAAAGAAACTTAATCCATACTAAAGCAAATTCAGGAACAGACTGACTTCTATGCCTGATACACAATTTCTCAGCCCAACCTTTCTCCACCTCTTGGGTGTTAACCTCAGGTTAATTGGTTGATCTGTACATGACGTATGTTAACCCAACCTCTTGTTGTTCATCTTTTACCATGTGATCTACTTTCTCATAACAACTTTTATTATTGTTCTCACTGTATAAACAATAACACTTTCCCATCTATTCCAACTTGTGGTTTCCATTTGTTTTGTCTCTTTGAACACCTGGACTGAGTTGTTGTGTTCGGCCTAGAAGCATGTTCTCATTATGGAAAAATACAGACACACACATATCTTTACATTTCATCATTGACTATATATCCCATCAATACTCTAACAGTTTTGGATGTAGCGTAAGCATTAGGCAGCAAAGTGTGGCTTGTTCTTCTCTTACTTACAACAGGATTGTATGGTCATTTGCTGACAATCAATTGCAGCATCCTTATGTCATCAGGCATTGGGAGTTCAATTAGTTAAGATGTCTGAAGTGTCAAAAATAATTTTACATTGCTGTTGTAAAATTTTCTCTATTTTATGCTGTTTTACACATCTCATTTAAGCAATATTGTCTATTGTTGTCTACAGAGTGAATTATTTAAAAATCGTTGCCAAAGAAATTTTTGATGGTTGAGAAACCCTGACAAGAATCTTGAACTGATATGTTAGGGGAGGGGCATGTGATTGTATAGTGCAAGAAATGGCAGGGGTTTTTTAATGTAGTTTTTTCTATGGATGAGCAGCTTTTCCTACACAGAAAATAATATTTATAAGCAGAAATATTATTTATATCAGCAGAAAATACTATTAACTGCACATAAAATGCTGTTTTCTGTGCAAAATAACCACATTCAGATTTTGCAGAGACTGAGGGGGTGTGCAGACGGGTGGCTCTGGGCTGCCCTGGGAATGGATCGGGGCCATGGCTACCCCATGCTGCAGCCTTGATCCTCCCTTTTGCCACCACCAAAAGAGGAGCAAAATGCCACTCCTTTCAAGGGCGGCAAAAGGCCACCCTAAGAGCTGGCACATGGCTCTTCCTTGCCCTTTCCAGCACAGCACACCAGAATGCTGTGTCAGGAGGGTGTCCTGATGCCGTGTGCTGTGTGTAATGGTGTGCAACATCAGGATGGCATCAGTGTGGGGTTGGGGCAGCTGACGTGCAGCTGCCTCACCCCACCTGTGCCTCCAGGCTGGCCTTTTGGGACAGTCTGCAGAGGCCCTAAGCCTTGCCCTGAATAGGCTTTGAAAACTTAGTGGTTTTAGAAGACTTCTTGCTACAGGGAAAAAAATTGCTAAAATTACTCATTGCTTCCTTTGAGAAGAAAAATAGTGAAGATTCTCATCTCTAGAATTGTCCACCTGTTTAACATTATGATTGGTGTGTAATGTCACTTGTCAATTATACAATTTGTGATTTTTCAATAATCAAAGCTCTCTGAGCAGTCCATAAGTGCAAAAAAAAATAGTTGTTCTGTGTGTTACCAATGTGCACTCAGAAACAAGGATGTTTAGCTGTTTACACGCTCAGAAGAGAAACGAAAGTCTAAAGCTGTACAGCATATATTATAGTGACATAAGAGTTTTTCACATGGGGGATTCCCGAAAGTAAAAAGAAGCAGTTTTTGATGAGTTTCCGTTCGGATTAACCTCATTTTAACTCCATTTTAACAGTGACGTCGTCTGAAAATCTAACTGCTTTTGCAGTTTTTTTTTTTCCAATTTAAAGCCCTATTTCCGCACGGGATTTCCCCCGTGTGATAAACTCCATAGAATGTGAGAAGTATGAATCAGGGAAACAAGACTGAGTAAAACAAGAAATAGAACATATAAATATTGCTGTACTTAGGGTAAGCGAGTTACATTGGACAGGAATGGGACATTTTGAGTCGCGTAATTACAAAGGGTTTTACTGTAGAAATGAAACCCAAAGAAGAAATGAAGTGGCATTAATAGTGAAGAGAGATGTAGCAAAAGCAGTCAAAAAATATAATACTTAGTCTGACCAAATAATATCAGAAAACATATCCAAGGATAGCTGTGTTGGCCATACAGCAAAGTAGAATAACATACAAAATCCAGAAAACAGTGGTATTTTTATTGGCCTTCCAAAATGCACAAAATACATGATGCAAGCTTTCTAAGCTCCACTGGCTTCTTTATCAAGCAAAAAATCAACAGGAAAAATAAAGAAAAATGGTGATGTTGGAGTCAGAGGCCTACATTTTGTTGAGATAAAGGAGATTATTGCATTACCTTTGCTCCTGGTATAAATGTGGGATGTAACTTTAAGAAGGCAGATCATATTGCATTCACCCATCACTGGGCAGCAGGCAGCCTGTTTGCAATCTGGGCTTCTCCCAGCTTCTCCCACATCTTTTCATGAATGGGACTTTCCCCTTATTATTATTATTATTATTATTATTATTATTAAAGTTTATTTCTAGAGCGTTGTCGGTGTACACAGCACTGTACAAAAGACAATCAAGGATAAAACAGAATAAAACTTGCCAGAGGCATACAATCTAAGTAAAACAATGGGCAAAATAATAAAAGTCAATTAAAACAAAGACAATTACAACAATTAATAACAACATCCCCTTCTTGAAAAGCTGAGGCAGAAGCCCAGGTTGCAAATGGGCTACCTGCTGCCCAGTGATGGGTGAATGCAATAAGATTTGTTGTTGTTACTTGCCCTTGAGTCAATCTTGACTCATCGTGACCCTATGGATGAGACCCTATGTCCTCCACTGCTCTGCATAATTCCTGCAACCCCTTATCTGTGACCTCCTTAATAGAGTCATCCATCTAACATGTGGCTTTCCTCTCTTCCTCCCTCCCTCCACCTTTCCCAGCATTATTGTCTTTTCCAATGAGTCCTCTCTTCTCATGATGTGTGCAAAGTACGACAGCCTCAGTTTGGTCATCTTGGCTTCCAGGGAGGTTTCCAGCTTGATCTGCTCTAGGATCCATTTGTTTGTCCTTTTGGATGTCCATAGGATCTTCAGCACTCTTCTCTAGCTCCACATCTCAAATATATTGATTTTCTTCCTATCATCTTTCTTAACTATCCAGCTCTCACATCCATACATGGCAATAGGGAATACAATGGCTTGTATGATTCTAACTTTTGTGTTGAGTTATATCTCTTTGCATTTTAGAATTTTTCTAGTTCTTTATAGTCCCGCTCCTCATTCTTAATCTTCTGATTTTCTGACTGCGGTCCCCATTTCTATCAATGTTTGATCCCAGGTATGAGAATTCTTTTACTATTTCTATTTCTTCATTGTCTAGGTTGAACTTGTGAAGGTTCTCGGTGGTCATTATTTTTGTTTTCTTTATGTTCAACATTAAGCCTGCCTTAGCACTTTCTTCTTTGATCTTCCTTAGCAGGTTTTCCAAGTCTGTGAGGTTTTCTGCTAGTACTATGGTGTCATCTGCATATTTTAGATTGTTGATATTCTTTCCTCCTATTTTCATTCCTCCTTCTTCTGTGTCCCATTATGCTTTTCTTCTGATATGTTCTGCATACAAGTTGAACAGATAGGGTGAAAGGACTGACTCTTTTGTCAATTGGGAACCATTCTGTTTCTCTGTGTTGTGTTCTGACAGTAACCTCTTGTCCTGCATACAGATTCCTCATCAGGACTATCAGATATGTTGGCACTCTCATGTCTTTAAGGGCATTCCATAGCCTTGGTCTATGTAGTTAAAGGCTTTGCTATCGTCTATAAAGCACATGCTGATTTTCTTTTGGAATTCCCTGCTGAGCTCCATTAGCCATTGTACGTATGCAAGGTGGTCCCCCATGCCTCTTCCTTTCCTGAATCCCACTTGGACCTCTGAGATTTCTCTCTCTATGTATGGTTGGAGTCTATCTCGCAGAATTTTGAGCATTATTTTGCTTGTATGGGAGATCAGTGCTATGGTTCTATAGTTGCTGCAGTCTCTTACGTCTCCCTTTGTGTGGATTGGAATGTACATTGATCACTTCCAATCTGTTGGCCATCATTTTATTTTCCATACCTGTTGACATATGTTGGTTAGCACTAGAGGTGACTTTGTCAATGTGGATTGCAGCAGTTCAATTGGAATATCATCTGTTTCTGGCAATTTGTTATTCACTATTTCTCTTATTGCAATTTCCATCTCACTTTTTAGAATTTAGGGTTCATCTTCATATAGCTTTTCATTGCATGTTTCCTTCACTTTGTCATCTCTTTTGTATAACTCTTTTGTGTATTGCATCCAATATCTTTTATTTCTTCTTGGTCTTAAATTATGTTATTTTTATTGTCAGAGATCGTCCCAGTCCTTGGTTTGAATTTTCCTTTGATTTTCTAGATCTTGTGAAATAGATCTCTTGTTCTTCCCTTTTTGTTGTTGTCTTCTATTTCTCTTCATTGGTGGTTGTAGTAATTTTCTTTATTTTTCCGCACAAGCCATTGTACTGTTGCATTTACAATTCTTAGTTTGTTCCAAACTCCCTTTTTTCTTCTTCTCTTCTCTTCTTTTATTTATTGTTCTCAGTTAAGATGGCATGGAAGTTTATCCACATAGGCAGAGGCCATTCCTCTTCCTTAGAGAGCCTGCATGGCGAGAATTAAATCTGCATACCCATTTGAAGTGCTGTGTTCATCTATTTCATTACACTTTATTAAATATCCAAGCAGATATTTCAACAGGGTATTTTTTTCAAATCATTGTCCATTATTTTAGACAGTGAACATCCCATCCATGGTTTCATTTTTCCATATCTGAAGAGAATAGCAAAACAGTGTTCTAACACTAAATATTTTATATATGCAACAAACATGATTATACAGACAGACAGAGAGAGAGAGAGATAGCGTTCACTGATGTTAAACATTCTGTCTTTACATCTGAGGAAGTAGACTGATATTTACAAAAGGTCATGCTAAAAGCTAAAATATAAATTCTAAATGGTGCTTTCATTAATTACAACATGCTAGATTCCTTTTTACCTTTCCCTCATTTTTTTTCATTTTTATGAAGACAAATGAATATATTACAAGATCTTCTGCAACCTCAGAGCTTCACTAAAGTCACTAACTTTTCAGCAAATAACTGAAGATCTACATGTTTTTATCAAATGTTGTTTGTTTATATCAAAGTTTTCAGAATGTGTCCATATATTTTAATTGGAATGAATCTTACCATTCTTTTTTGAAAAACAGCAGTATGTCATGATGGCATCTCTACTATGTGATGTAATATTCCATGATGGCATTTGTAATACTCTATAATGACATACGTAATAACTGAGAACAATCTTGGGATCACCAACTAGATTTTCTCTAACCTTTCTGATGTAAACCTGTTTTTGCTGTCAGTCTTGCTCTTGGTTTTTCTGGGGGAAACAGCCTACTCACTATGAATCACTGAACTAATTAAGGAAAGAAGCAATTGATGCACCCTCCATTCGTTATATACAGATGTATTTCCACAATGTACTTTTTAACACTTCTGCTCTTAAGAATGGTAATAATAGCATGGATTACACTTTCACATCATTTCTGATCATGCTTAACATGGTTCATTCTTTCAGCCAGAGCTAAGTAGAAATAATAGTTTAGATATTAAAGGAATTTTTCCAGAATTTCATTTCAACATCTCAATGGTCAATATGAAAATTGGGGGGAGGGGGAGGGGAGGTTAACTGTGCAAGTTAACCCAAAAGTCTAACTTCAGTCAATCAAATATAATTTTGGCATCTTACAAGAGGGACTGTTTAGGCATCCAGACCCTCCTTCATGAAAATGAAAAATCACCATGAAAATGGAAATTCAAGCCCTATTGGCTTGAATAGCGACGTGTGCCATGGGCATGCATCCCATTGTGTCCATTGTGTCTCTCCCCACCCGCAAATGGGCAAGACCACAGACTCCAAGTCCATGAAAATGGAGGAATGCCTGTGTTCCTGGCTATTATTATTATTATTATTATTATTATTATTTATGTTGATGTTCAACTTTAATCCAACCTTGGCAATTTCCTCCTTGACCTTCAGTAATTGTTCCAGGCCTTTGTTTCTGCTAGTGGTATTGTGTCATCTACCTATCTTAGCTTGTTAATGTTCCTTCCTTCTTTATTATCTTCTCCTGCCTTTTAATCTAAGTCTGCTCTGTGTATGATACTTTCTGCATACAGGTTGAATAAACAGGATGATAGTATGCAACCTTGCCTGACCCCTTTATTGATTGGGAACCATTTGGTTTCCCCATGAGATCAAACTGTAGAGCATGATGTCCAGGGCAGATTATCATTGACACAGCTTTAAACTTTTGAATCCTGTTAGTTTCCTGAAGAATGATGCCCTGGCCTTTGAATTTGACCATATGTAAGAATGGTTTTCTCACATTACAGTGTACAGGGAGAAGATTTTCTTAAGACATTTTTCTTGGAGGGGGGGGAATCCTCCAACAATTATTTTTGATTATGCCTCTATGTTTCTATTGTTTGTATTTATTGAATCTCAGGAGTTTCCTATCTAGCACATGGATTCAAAAGGGCAGTTTTGCTGCATTTCCAAGAACCATGTCTAACCTTTGTTAGTATACTTATATTCCCAGTATTTCAAGACAAAGTATTGCAAAGGCATTCTGTTAATAAGACCCCTAAGAATGAGTCTGATTTCAGTATTTTAGATTGTTGGAAAATGTAACTTGTGTGAAAATGTACAGATGTGGAAAGTGACAATATGGGAATGACAGGTCACTTCTACAGCTAGCTGGGAAAGTTGCCTGGAGCTGGAATACAAAATAACAAAGCAGGAGGTAGTCAAGGTCATAGTGTGTCTGGGAACACAAAGGCAAGATGTAAACATATTAGATCATCATGTTTGGTGAGAACTACTGTTCAGGTGACACAGGACACAGGAAGGAATCACAGGAAGGGGATGGGTTTTGAGGCCCCATGGAAAGCGTCTATAAATAATCTGAGCCCTCAGCATGTGGTCTCTTTCTTCTTCTCTCTCTCTCTCTTTGTTCTTTGTTTCTGTGTTCTATATCTACATGAGAGTGTAAATAATTTTCTTTATTAATACTGCAACTGAAGAATAAATGCCTCTTTGGAGTTAGTTCCTGTCTACGGCTTGTTTCTGTGGAGTTGGATGATTACATTCCACAGCAAGAAACAGCTTCAAGGATAGACAGCTTGGAGATTCTACGGAGCAGAAGGGCAGGCTTCCAGGTGATTGATCTGCGTACTCAATTTGCTATAACAAAGGATTATGTTGGCCCAGAACTGTTCCAGATGCGCTGGAGTTCTTCAGGTCATGAGTAAGAGGCACAAATTTTGTTGCTGGGCTTTTTTTTTAAGATCCTCCCTAAGCTGTCTGTGCTGGAAAGGCAAAAGTGTTAAGATTAATGGACAATGTTTTGTTTCTTAACATAATAGACAGTGGAGGCTGGGAAAACAGCAAGGACTCTTGAGTGCTAACTATAGAGGCTGTGAAATTTCCCAAATTGGATGAATCAAATTATAATGCCTGGAGTACATATGCTGAATCATTGTTAATGAGAGAGAACCTGTGGAGCGTGGTTCAGATTGGTGTTCCAGCTGGGGCTGCAACAGCTGTTCAGGACAATGATAAATAAGCAAAAATTTCTATCCTGATGATAATTTCTCCTTCTCAAATCAATTATGTCAGAGACAAGACAAATGCAAAGGAGGTGTGGGATACTCTTAAAGATATTCATCAATCCAACACAGCTTTGTCAAGGATGATTTGGTGCAGGTGACTATATGCGTGCAAGATGCAGCATGGTCAGTCTCCGGAGAAGCATCTGGAAGTCATCCAAGACTTGTTTAATCAAGTCCAGATGAGAGGTGTTCAGCTCTTAAGAGAACTAAAAGCGTATATTTTGCTGGGGAGTCTCTCAAGGGACTATGAACATGTGATCTATGGTCTTCAGAGAGTTCCTGAGGCACAAATTACAATGGAGCTGCTTGCTTCTTGGGTTTGGGAAGAAAGCCAGCATTGCCGGTTTTAGACAGAACTCCAGAGGCAGCAGCAAGCCACGCCTAGGTCCATGCACCTAGGAGCTTCCAAAGAGCTGCAACTGGAGAAAGCAGCTGTGTCCAAGGAGAGAAAATGTTTTTATTGTGGGAAACAGGGTCATCTGAAGAAGGATTGAAAAAAAATTGCAGCAGCAAAAAACAACAGCCCAAAGACTCTGGGACTAGGAGTGTTGCTGCTGTTACAAAAGGCAGTGACTGTGTGACCCACCAAGAAGTCAAGCCCAATCCTGGCTAGATGCTTGATTCAAGATCCACAGGACATATGGTAAACACTTCTAAGCTCCTGAAAAGTAAGAAACCTCCCAATGTGGCTTCAGTAGCTTTAGCTAATGGAGAACCAAGGGAAATCAAAGTCATGGGGACTGTGTTCATCCCACACATGTATTGTGTGTACCTAAATTGCAAAACTGTTTAGTTAATGTGTCTGCTTTGACAACTGATGGGTACACATTGAATTTTAAGGGGGATGAGTGTGTAATTGCCATGAATAATGAGGTCTGTGCAAAAGCTGTGAAAAGGGACAAATCTATTATATGGTGGATAGGGCAGAATGTGCAGTAGTCAATATGTGCCTTTGCATTCGGACTGTGAGCATTACTTCCACCGGATGTTGGGACATTCAAGCTTCACCAGTCTTAGGAAACTGGGGGAGGTGTTTCCATAATTCAAAATGTCTCCTTGTTCAAATCACTTGGAATTCTCAGTTTGCAGCAGGATAAAGTTGAAGGCTTTTCCTGTGGCCAAACACAGCAAACGCACAACACAAAGACCTTTTGCATTTATCCACACAGATCTAGCGGTGACTTTTGGGAAAAGCCTGGGAAACAACAAGTATTTTATGGTAATTGTGGATTGTTTTACCAGGTACTCTTATGTGATGCTCTTGAAGGAAAAGAGTGAAGCAGCAGAGCATTTCAAAGATTGGGTTAACATGATTGAAAGGGAGTTTGAGTACAAAGTGGGATCTTTAGTCACAGACTGGGGTGAAGAATTCTTGTCAAATTGTTAGAAAAATTGGTTGAGAAATAAGGGAATTTGTCATAACACAACAAACCCTGCAGTTCAGCAGGAGAATGGTTTGGCAGAAAGACAAATAAGTGTCTTAAAGCAAATGAAAGACTGCATGATGTTAGATGCTGAAGCATCTGAGCAGTTATGAGGAGAGGCTATTCTGACAACAAATCACCTTATGAATCGTGTTTGGAATTCTGCTATAAAGAAAACCCCATTTCATATGCTTTATGGCAGACCACCTAACTTGAAATACTTGAGAGTGTTTGGACAATATGCAAGTGTGTATGTACCTGCCAGTTTCAGAAACAAGGATGAGCCTAAATGGTGCAGGTTGATGTTTATGGGATATTCTGGGAATAGCTATAGATTTCATCTTAGTCATGGGGAGATCTTGCTATCCAGAAGTGCCAACTTTGAAAAGCACTCAGGTTGGGAGAAGCTGCATTCCAACAAAGAGGTTTTTCTTAGATTGGGACAAAAGGACATGAGTACTAGAAATGAAGGCATGATAAATCAAGAATCAGCATCACCAGACAGTAAGCCTAGTAGTTCAGAACAGCCTACACAGACACAAACACCTCAGTTACCAATCACAACTAGTAAGTTTGAGACAGTACAAAAAAAATATAGAGGTTCAGATGAGTTCTGACAGCGAGGATGAAAGACTTAGAACAAAGGTAATCCTACCAAGGAGGACTCAGAGAATTAGAAAACTTCCAGAATGTTTTATAGTGCAGAGTGCAAGTGGTGCCTGTACAGTGGTGGCTGATCAGCCTGACAGTTTTAAGGATTTGCAGAGTTATCTTGAAGAGGAGAAGGAGAAGTGGTTTTCGGCTATCGATCAGGAGTACATGTCATTGGTAGATAAGGAAGTTTTTGAGGTTGTTGAAAGGCCTAAGGATCACAAGGTGATAGGTTGTAGATGGGTTTTAAAAAGGAAGGAGATGCTGGATGATACCCATAGATATAAGACCAGGTTGGTGGCAAAAGGTTTTGCACAACAGAAATTTGAGAACTTTGACAAAACATTTTTTCCTACAGCTAAGCCAGAAAGCCTGAGGTTGGTTTTGGCATTAGCAACAAGGAAGAGCCAAGTGGTAAAGCATTTTGATTTCGAAACTGCCTATTTGAATGATAATCTTGAGGAAAAGTGTTTATGGAATAACCTTTGGGTTTTGAACAGGACAGTGTTAGGAGACTGTACAAGTTGAGAAGGGCTTTGTATGGTTTGAAACAGAGTGTGCAGAGTTGGAATCTTTGCATTCATGAGGACTTGGTGAAACTAGGATACAAACACAGCATTGCTGATGTGTGTGTTTACACCAAGGGAGATGTGACATTGATGATTTTCATTGATGATTTGTGTGTTGCAGCTAAGTCAGAACGGGAAATTCAGGCAGTACAGAGAGAATTGGCCAAAAAATTACTTTTGGTATCATCAGACCAGGAATCCTTTATCCAGATGCTTGCAGTATCTTCCACATGCCTTAATGCAAACTCCAATATTATTTCAATATGTTTGTTTGAACCATGGCTTCCTAACTGGAATTCTTCTATAAAGACAATTTTGTGAAATCCCATGGACATTTTCTCTCAACTGTGGCTCTTTCCAGCAAGCTCAGAGTTACCACCAACCTCTTGCTTGCTTTTCTTACTAATGCCCTCCTTATTTAATCACTGGAGTTTGGGTGGATAAGCTTATCTAGTCAGAATTTCAACTGAACCATATTCTTTCCATTATATATTAATGCAAAGAATGGGACTTGGGGAATCTTCAAAGTTTCAGATTAGTTCTCAACTCTGATTTGTGTTTATGGTATCATTGATAGCAACATGATATTCATTATGTCATTTGTTGAATTTGGTCTCAGCAAACTTTTAGGCCTCCCAGAAATAGGTGCACTTAATCTGCTAACGTGGCACTACGGAGATTATCACATGAGGGCTATTACAGTTTAAACATGGTTATTCTAATGTTATTAAGCAAGAATGATACAATGCTGATATTAAAACACTTGCTTTCACACTGGTCGTAAAAACAGGGCATTAATGACTCGCAAGCAGTAAGAAAGAGCTTTTGCATTCTACACATTGGGTTCTTTAGCAAAGAGAAAAATGGGTCTCTTGTCAGGGATGATGGGAGTTGTAGCTCTTCACCTCTGGCTCTAACTCACCACCTTGTTATGCAGCAGAGCTGACCAGCTTTGATCAGTGGTTGATGCTTCTTTCCCAAGCAGCAGAGTTTCAGAGAATAGGCTGAAGACCCTGACAAACTCTCCAAGCCTTCTCACTCTTCTTCCTGAGATGTCTCCAAACTTCTCCAGGATTCTTCTGGCTCTTGTATCTTCCCTCAAGACACCAGACAACTCAGTAGTCTTATATAAAAGATCTACTTTATTCTACTATATACATAAATACTATATGACCTACAAATCACAATCTCTACACTTCACAATATCTCCAAAACTACTCCAAACTACACCACAACACACCAAACTTCTCCACAATGTACATTAGCAAACATTGCAATTTATAGCCATTGTTAGACACCACCCACCAGTCAGTTTCCACCCAGTGGGTGTGTACATACATCTTGATTGGTCCACATAGATCATCCCATACCTAAGACCAACCCAAGTGTTTCATCACTTTACCTTGACCACTTAATGAGTCTCAGGTGTTTGCAATCTATCACAGGTGTTCTCAATATACCTTCTATAACATTGTCCTTGGCTCTCAAGGCTTCTTAATTATACTATCTTTTTCACCTGTGTATCTTCCTGATTGCTCCTGCTTAGTCACTTTGACATTCACATACATATTTTTATTTCTATTACTGTATATCCCATGTTGCTTTTTCCTTAACAATCCCCTCCGAAATAAAATATTGTATGTGGCTTACAATGTCATTCCAACCATTTGTGTCAGCCTTTCATGTTTTTCCGCCGTCAATGCTTTTGTGAACAAATCTGCTATGTTGTGTTGTGTTTCTATACATCTCAATTCTATTTTACCCTTCTGAACCATGTCTCACACATTTTGATATCTTACTCCAACATATTTTGTTCTGTTCTTCAAACTTTCAGTTTCAGCCATTGCTATGCATGACTGTGAATCTTCCAGAATTTCTACTGGTATCTTGTAACTTTCATTTAAATCATTCAACAATTGCTCAACCCACTGTACCTCATTCACTATCTCATTTAAAGCTGCGAATTCTGCTTCCGTCGTACTTATCGCTACATTTGTTTGTTTCCTACTTCTCCAGACTATTGGACTTTCACTGTACTTGATTATTATTCCTGTAACTGACTTCTTGTCTCCTAATTCTGATGCAAAAGAACTGTCTACATAGCAATCTAAATCTGAATGACTGTTTCTAATTATCAATTTCTTATCTAGAGTTCCATTCAAATATCTCAATAAGTGTTTTACTGCTGTCCAGTCTTCAATTTTTGGATCATTAACTCTTCTGGACAATACATTTACAGCATAGGAAATGTCTGGTCTGGTGTGGCAAGATATGAATTGTAAAGATCCTATTATGCTCCTGAATAAAGTCTTGTCTTCAAAATCTCTAGTTGTTTTTTCAGATACAAAACCAGTTGTCATTGGAGCTCTTACTATTTTAGTATTTTGTAATCCACACTTTTCAATCAAATTTTCAATTTTCTTTCTCTGACTTAACAAACAATGTCCTTCTTCTGTCCACTCAACACCAATACCTAAATAAGACTTTAATAAACCTAGATCCTTCAAAACAAACTTTTTAGACAACTCTTTTTTTACTGATTCAATCTCCTGTCTTGACTTTGCTGCCACGCACAAATCATCTACATAGATAACTAACACTATGTCTCCTTTTGTATAGACACATGCATCTGCAACGCTCCTTTTGTATCCTAGCTTAACTAACTCATCATTAATGCACAAATTCCATGCTCTGGCACTTTGTTTTAACCCATACAATGCTTTCTTTAATTTATAAACTTTCTGACTACCAATTTCTTCAAAACCTTGTGGCTGCTCCATAGATATCTCTTCATCTAAACTAGCATTTAAGTAGGCTGTTTCAAAATCAAAATGTTCTACAACTAAATTCCTTTTTGCTGCTACAGCCAGAACCATTCTCAGACTTTCTGGCTTTGCAGTTGGAGAATATGTCTTATCATAGTTCTCATACTGCTGTTGTGCAAAACCCTTAGCTACTAACCTAGCTTTATACTTAATACTTCCATCTGGCATTTCTTTCTTTTTGTACACCCACTTACAACCAATTACTTTCTTGTCTTTGGGTCTATCAACTATTTCAAAAACATCTTTATTTACCAGACAACCAAACTCATCATCCATTGCATCAATCCATCTTTCCTGTTCTTCTCTAGACAAACTTTCCAACTCTTCAAAACTTTCAGGCTCTTCCACTGCTAAACAAGCTCTTGCATTTGTCACAACAAACCTATCTGGAGGCTTCCTAACTCTGTGACTACGTCTGGGAATAAACTCTGCTGATCTGCCTCTTTCATCCTCACTTTCTGTACTGGGAGTTATAGTTCTATGACTAAATCTCTTGTCTTCAGTCATTCTAGTAGTAATAGGTCTAGATTGTGTCTCATTATCTGAAGAACTATCACTGCTGCTAGTGGATGCTTCTGGCTTAACTGAAACCCCTCCGTTTCCTGAAGTTGGTTCAATTTGTGTTTCTGGCTCATTTGAACTTCCTAACCTCAAGAAAACTTCTTTATTTGCATGCAGTTTGTCCCAACCGGCATGTCTCTCGAAATTTGCAGACCTGGAATACTGCACTTCCCTTCCACCTAAATGAAACTTGTAGCTATTTCCTGAATACCCCAAAAACCTAAGCCTTCTACTTTTGGGTTCTCCTTTCTTCCTGAAACAAGCTGGTATGTAAACATAAGCAAACTGTCCAAAGACTCTCAAATACTTGTAATTTGGCACTCTCCCATACAATACCCTGTAGGGAATGTCTTCAATTTCTGAATGATACAGTCTGTTACTAATATGTACTGCTGTCAAAGTTGCTTCTGCCCAGAAACTATCTTTTACCTCTGCATCTGCCATCAAACAAGCCGTTATTCTTTTTATATCTTGTATTTTTTTCTCCGCTAAACCATCTTCGTTAGGACAAGCAGGATTAGTAGTTTCATGCCTTATTCCCACCTTTTGAAACCAATTAAACAATTGATTACTTAGAAACTCTCCTCCTCGGTCAGTAACAATGGTGCCTACTCTAATATCAAATTGTCTTTCCACCATTCTCACCCATGCTTTTAAACTTTGCCCAGCGTCCGATTTGTTTTTCAATATTCTTACAAAAGCAAACCTTGTAAACCTATCAACAATTACCAGAAAATATTTGCTTCCCCCTAAAGATAAAAAATTAGCTTGGGCCACGTCTGCATGTACAAACTGAAATGGTCTTTGAGTAATTCTTTTGGTTTTCTTGGCTACTGGAAAAGCTCGGACCTTTACTTGATTACATACAGTACAATCTAAGTGATTTTTGCATTCAGCAACTTTTAAATCTGGACACATACTGATTAACTTCTTCAAACATTTGAAACTAGCATGGCCAAATTTCCTGTGTAGTTCATGTATGCAGTCTTTATGAATTGGACTATTGTCTATGTTATTAGCATTTTCAACCCTGTAGCAATCAATATTGTCCTCCAAATAATAAAGCTTATCTTTTTTCAAGCCTATGCCTCGCAATTCCCCATTCAATTTTATCTTACACATGTCCTTTTCAAATATAACTGTGTAATCTCTGTCTGTTAACCTGCTCACTGATAACAAATTATTTTCTAACTCCTTTACATGTAACACATCATTAAAGTTTTCCTTTAGCCCTGGAATGAAAACTGTACCCATTTGATTTACAGTACTGAGCTCTTTCCCATCAGCTAAAACTACAGCATTTACATTAGCTGATTTTCTATTACTTATCAAATTAATATTGTTACACATTGAAGATGATGCTCCTGAGTCAATTAACCATTTACAATTAGTATTTTGTTTTTCCTTAATCATGGTTGCAACCCCATTTTTATCACCACTGTCCTTCAAAAATGGAGATCTGGACTGCTTGTGATACTGCCGCGGCTGCCATCTGCTCTCTCTTTGCTTGCTTCTCTCAGCAGCAAATTGTTTACAATGTCTCTGCAGATGACCAATCTTTTTACAATAAAAACACCTCCGTTGCTCCCTTGTAGAAGCTGCTTCTTCCTGCTTTCGTAGTTCAGGCGTTGTTTGTTGTTTTGGCACAGTCCTTAAACTTGCTGAGTCACCCTGCTCAGACTTTCTTCTCAAGTTTTCTTCCAATATTCTGGCAACAATTAAGTCTCTGTTCAGCTCAGCTTCTGGCAAATTTTGCAAGCTATTTGTTATGTTGTCCCAAGAAGAGTCCAGCGATTCTATTAAAATATAACACTGGTGCTCCTTGCTAATTTCCACTCCTCTCAGTTCAGCTTGCACAAATAAATCCTGCATTTTTTTAAAATGTTCTATTACACACTGTCCTTTAGTCATCTTCTGCCTGTAAATTCTTTTAGACCAAAGCATTTTTGCAAACGCAGTTGAAGGTGTGTGTAATCTCTGCAAGGTCTCCCACACATCCTTGGCGGACACTTTATCTCTTACGTCGTTAATCAAGTCTTCTTCTAGCATGAGATAAAGACATGCTTTTGCTTTAGCGTCTC
Source organism: Phrynosoma blainvillii (assembly GCA_026167975.1). Classification (NCBI taxonomy): domain Eukaryota; kingdom Metazoa; phylum Chordata; class Lepidosauria; order Squamata; family Phrynosomatidae; genus Phrynosoma; species Phrynosoma blainvillii. The sequence continues at coordinate 248,450,354 of JANUYF010000003.1, forward strand.
TGTCTCGAGTAGCTGCATCAGCATCAGCTGCCAGCCCTGATTCAACTGGCAACCACAGAGACTCCTTTATGAGTAGAGAACGGGCATATATCTTCCAGGTAGACTAGTTATTTCTATTTAATTTACTAAACTTTAGTATCTCCATCTTAATTTGTGCAGTGACTCAATTTGACACAGTCCCTCTGAGTATGCACAGCAGACAAAATACAAAATGATTTACTCACAAAGCCCCACAAAACTTTCTTCCACTCTCTGGAACTTTCAGCTTCTGTGGATGCTGGTTGCTCTAGTATCTGGGCCCATAACCCTTGTCAGGGATGATGGGAGTTGTAGCTCTTCACCTCTGGCTCTAACTCACCACCTTGTTATGCAGCAGAGCTGACCAGCTTTGATCAGTGGTTGATGCTTCTTTCCCAAGCAGCAGAGTTTCAGAGAATAGGCTGAAGACCCTGACAAACTCTCCAAGCCTTCTCACTCTTCTTCCTGAGATGTCTCCAAACTTCTCCAGGATTCTTCTGGCTCTTGTATCTTCCCTCAAGACACCAGACAACTCAGTAGTCTTATATAAAAGATCTACTTTATTCTACTATATACATAAATACTATATGCCCTACAAATCACAATCTCTACACTTCACAATATCTCCAAAACTACTCCAAACTACACCACAATACACCAAACTACACCACAATGTACATTAGCAAACATTGCAATTTATAGCCATTGTTAGACACCACCCACCAGTCAGTTTTCACCCAGTGGGTGTGTACATACATCTTGATTGGTCCACATAGATCATCCCATACCTAAGACCAACCCAAGTGTTTCATCACTTTACCTTGACCACTTAATGAGTCTCAGGTGTTTGCAATCTATCACAGGTGTTCTCAATATACCTTCTATAACTTTGTCCTTGGCTCTCAAGGCTTCTTAATTATATTATCTTTTTCACCTGTGTATCTTCCTGATTGCTCCTGCTTAGTCACTTTGACATTCACATACATATTTTTATTTCTATTACTGTATATCCCATGTTGCTTTTTCCTTAACATCTCTTTCTCCCCACGTAAGAACTCCTGTGATACAGGAAGTGTTTCCCAGACTGGGGGATTCAATTTAGGATATTATCTTCCTGTTGCATTATTATCTGGTATTTATAGTTTAGGAAGAGCCATTTAGAATATTCAGCCGGAGAGCTCTTAAGCCTCCCTGAACTACAAACCCCAAAATGCAGCAGGAGGCATCCAAAACAGTAAGAGTTTTTGAGCTCTGTTTTTAGAGTGTAGTGTGATAATCTACTCTCCTGAAAATGAAATGAAGAAATTTCAGTATCGCTATTGAAATGTGATTGCCTTCCACACATTTTGCAATAGTGCAAATGAATCGTGATCAGCAAGCCATTTATGTTTTTTTTTTATTGTCTTAGTTAATCCAGCAGCACGATGCTTGAAGGATATTGCAAAAATGATAGGAGGAAAATCGTTTCCCCAATCTTCCAATGATGGTAACAATGCTCTTCTCTAACACTTTTTACCCTGTGTGATAATCTTCTACAACTGCACATAAATAGACTCTACTCAACTCTTGGACTTCCATTCAGTTTAGATATATCACAGTAAAGAAGGCAAATGCACTATGTATATATATATATATATATATATATATATATATATATATATCAACTTACATTCTTGCATTGGAAATTAGTTTATTTTATATAGCCTACTCTGGATTTTTTTTAAAAAAAAATGAAGACTCAAAGTGTATTTTTAACCTTAATATTCACTGTGATCAGGAAAAAAAATCAAAGTAAATGGAAAGAAAATGAAATGGGGAATCACTTTTGCATCCCATTCACATATGTCCTGAAGCCCATCTGTGGCCTTTGCTTATGTCTGAGTTCATATGTATATTCTGTAGTTCTCTAGAAACACAACAGTGCCTTCTTTCATAACATACATACACAACTTTCATGAGGAAACTGAAATATCTTCCTTCTTTTGTCTAATAAAGTGAGGCCTTTGGGGCAGAAAAGAGAGTAAAAGCAAAGAGGAAGAAAAACTATGAGTGATGGCTGGTAGTTGGCACCAGGAGGATAGACAGCCCTAGTCAACTTGAATGCTTCAAATGCACTGACAGAAATTGTAACACAACAGAAGTTGTAATAGACTTGCCACAAATACACATCATGATCATACTGACAACATGTTTATCTAATCTTGTGGCTCTGTGCAGAAGGCACAGAATCTTTTGCTGAGTGGCTGGACTAATGTTCCTGAGTGCTGTGCCTTTCAGGACAAGTAAATTCCAGCTACATAAGTACTCTGTACAAATTGCAATGAAAACCCTAATATGGTTTGATGAATTATGACTATTATAAACAGCACTTCCTTGCTGAAATCAAGAATCAAAGCTTTTATTTTTATAATGTAGAAGTTCTCTACATTGTTGTTATTTGAAGAAAGTGACAGATGATAAGTCAAATGTCTGTGAAACAGAGCAGGTGGAGGGGAGGGTTGTTCCGTGCCTAGGATGGAACAAGAGGGGCAACAGGAACCAACGGAATGGAGCAAATGGGAGAGGAACAGGAAAGCCGCTGGAGAAGATTGCAGGGTGAAAGGGAAGTAAGGCATGAGAGAGAGGAATTAAAAGAGTGAGGGAAAGGCAGACTTGAAGAGGAGGGGTGAAACACCAAGGACAGAGGATACGGTCACACCAAGGGAGAGTGAAGGCAAACAAAAGGTAGAGCAAGAAGGTTGGCTGGCCTGTTTACAAAGGTGTGGGTCCAACCAAGGAGGGTGCTTCCGAGACCTAGTAGAAAAGGGTTTTCTCCAGGAGTGGCCCAAGGCATTCTTGGGTGTAGATACAGATCTCTCACAGTCCACTGGTGGATATCTCCCTGCAGGGAAATCCACAGGAGCCTGGGAGAAGGCAGATTGGGAGCCTTTAGAGAAGAGGACTCTCTAAATTCCAGAATCTAAAAAGTGAGAATAATTGCTTTGAGATACTGGTGGACTCTGTTAGGAAACAGTTAATAACCCAGTTTGTTTAGTTAAACTTTGATAAAGTTTGGTTTTGAGCAATTACACATATACAAACTCATTGTTTATTGACAAACATGGAAACTGGATGGTGTGGTGTTGGTGTACAGGGTGGCACCAGAGTCATGCCCACAGTCTGCTTTCCTAGAAAATTTTAATACACTCTTGAGACTGGAATATTTGATACAAGCATTGCATTTTTGTTATGCTTAACCAAGCATGAATCTGAAATATTAAAGGGTCACTTAACTGAATGCTCTAGGGCAAGAATGCCTCTGGAAGTGGGAAGAACCTTAAATGGTGAAGAAGACTATAGCTGTCTAGATAAACAACACTTTATTTATGAGCATTCTTGATTTGTGGAACATCACTTGTATTACTGCTAGAGAGGTTATTTTGTGTTTACAAATCTTAAGACATCACTTCCTTTATTTTCATTTACAACTAAAAAGGGATATATGTAACAGCAGGATAAGCTCAACAGAAATAGGATAGCCCTGTAACTAATTGGCAAGTTCAGCAAGAAAAAGGCTGACAGCAAAGAAGATACAGCAGTAACAGCTGGTGGTTCTCACAGTGGATGATGAATCCAGTCCAGGTATTGATAGCTTTAAAGGAGCTATGCAAGATGCTGACATTATTTGGGGAAACAATTCTGCACCTTGGATAATTCCCTTAAAGTATGAACTAACATATTTAATGGACTCACTGCTACCCTGACATGGGATGTAACAGCTACCATTGGCATAGTGGGAACAAAATTAGAAAGATTTACATTTAGTGATGGCATTAAATCTCCTTCCTTGCTTAATAATAACTTGAGCAGAGCTGGCAACTCCAATAAAATAGAGGTCCTCATTAGCACCCCCAAGGGATCGTGGAGGCGGCAACCCTTCCCTGAAAAAGACATTTGCTCCACAATGACCCCCTAAATGTCCTCTAGCAGAAAATGATCCATAGGGAGTGATGAGAGCCTGAGAAATGGGCAAAAAAATGTTTTACTTTTACTAAACTTTTTTAAAAAGAGACCTCATAAATGGTAGCTTTTCTAACATATAGAATCTAAACATTTTCTGAGAAAGCTTTAAAAAGCAAACTTTGAAAATGCTAGTAACTGTCTCTTTCTTTTGCCTTCTCTTTCCCCTACCCTTGTGAGATGAGAAATGTGTATAACAGAGGATGACTGGGTGTATGCTCACTTCCCTGCCACACAAACATGAGCATATGAATTAATCTTTAGGAGGTATTGCACAAAACATAGACTTATGCAGAGCATTACATATTGGAGAAATCATATGACTGGCCTGAGGACCTTTATACAGCTGATATCTGTTTTAAATTAGCTGTAAGCTAAATTCACCTGTTTAAATGGGCTGAGGTAGAAGTCTGAACATGTGCAATTTTTTTCTCAACTTCTAAATCTCTTTGCAGCCTAACTACTCTTTTTAATGTCTCTATATTAGAGAAGCAAGATTAACACCTTTGTTGTTTAAAGAACAGGAAAGTAAAACAATTCTCCTATTTAGTGCCATGAAAGGTTATTGCAACTTCTTTTCTACATAGATAATTGTAGGAATTGATTCCAGTGAGTCATACAAAACTATTTTAGATAGCAATTAGTATCTTCCTTTTAAATCACTTCCATCTGTTCCAAAAGGTAAAAATTCCTAATAAGTTTTAAAAGTCCTCCATATCTGTATATATTATTCTTGCTGTTTGAGAAACTAGCATTTTCTAAAAAGTTGTTTAAGATTATATTTTGTTATTCAAATCATCATTTATTGCCCTCTTTTATTTATTTTAATCCCAATTTTAAAGGAGCTACACAAGATGCAAATCACATCCCAGTTTAATAGCTATTTGTCTGATGCATCTTTCAGAATACAAAATGCAATTCTTTATATGATTGGTTCTTTTTCCTAGCTCTCACCCAAGATATTTCAAGCTTTCTGAGATCTCAAACAAGAGCAAAAGGGAGGGAATTCTGATTCAGGTGGGTTTTTTTTGGGGGGGGGGGACCCGAAAGTGCAAAAACTTCTTTTTTCAAAATATTAAGAAATAGCAGTTTAGAAACTTTAAATGAATGAGAAATTAAAACTGACAGATTTCCCCCATCTCTAACTCACCCTGATATGCTGTGGCTGCTCTTGACTTCCATGCTAGTGAGGTGGTAAATCTGTTTGATGACTGCCCACGAAATAACAAGGCTACAAACTTGAATTGGGCTGAATTTTGAACAACTTTGTTTGAATGATCAACCTATTTAAGTTTGAACTTTGAGATGTGCTGGTGGGGGGCAAGCTAATTTGGGGGCAAGTAAGGCAGTGGTCTCTCCTAGACCACCACCTCAGCTTCCCTAACCCAAATGCTGGATTGCTTCCTGAGTTACCCACTACTGGAAAGCCAATTGAGAATCCACCCCAGGGCACTTGACTTAAAATGAAGGTTAAATCCTCGGGCCAGCCTCTTTTCCCACTCCCTGACCCAGGTCTCATAACCTATAGAGATAGTTCCAGACACCTTCCTTCACCAAAAGGATACCCTAGGTCAGGGGTAGGCAACCTTTCCCCTTTAAGGGCCGAGGGACTTCAGCTCCCAGAAGCCTCAGCAATGTTGGCTAATAGTCCCATGTTGGCCAATAGCTCTTGGGATTCTGGGAGCTGAAGTCCCTCGGCCCTTAAAGGGGAAAGGTTGCCTATCCCTGCCCTAGGTATTTACCAAACTCCTATCTTCTTCCCCCACTACTTGCTCAAGTGGCACCTATTTAGGACACTACCACATGCCAGTTATCAAAGTCCCCATTCCATACTGTATATTGGGGGGGGGGGGGACTCATGGAATTTTTTTTGGGGGGGTGGAATTCCTACTTGACTCCGAAGCAATCAACAAAGGTTATATTGAATCAGAATCAGAAGAGTGGGTCAACACAAAGGTCAAAAGGAAAAGGGAGAGGGGCAACAAGAGTCTTTAAAGACTGGCTGTACCCTACCACTCCCCGTGATGAATGTGGTCTCTGTTCAGGACAGCCAATAAATGTGCCTTTCCCCAATGATGCTGTGCTGTGTGAGGGGGATCAGAATTGCTGACCAGTCATGAAATAACAAGATCAAACATATGAATTGGGTTAAAAAGGGCTGTTTTATTTAAACTCACAACTTATTTAAGTTTGAACCTTGAGATGTTCAAAAAGGGGTTTAGAAATGTTATGTGCAGGAGTAGTTAAAACTGACAGGTTTCCCTATCCTTAACTCATCAAAATAACTATGGTATGCTACTGGTGGCCTCCATTTCAGTGAGAGGGTAAACTACACAAGATACAAATCCCATCCACAAAATAGGTTCTTCACCTTTATTCATTTGTTTCAAGTCTTGAATAAAATCCACAATGGATTCACTGGCCTACTTATATGGAAGCCAATAGCCATTGCTTGAATGAAACATGAAGAAAATAGCAAACTAGACTTAAAAGAGTTAATAGAAATTATGTGCTTATAAGCAGCTGAATTTCAGTGGGTTTTCATTCAAAAAGTCTCCTTTTCATTCTTCAGCCATGCATGCAACAATGGGATTAGATTTTCATAAACTCTTATGAAATTATTAAGTATACATCATGAAGAATGCTAAAGCCTGTTATCAATGAATTTATCATTTTCTATTACTTAATATTATTTCATTATTAGTTGCAACATGCAAATTTTGATCTACCCATGACATTTCAGAGTTAGCCTTTTGTAACTTTTTTAATCAAAAAAGACATTGAATGAGTTTTTGTCTCTCTGTTTATCTGTCTGACTGTCTGTGTCTTTGTAAGATATATCATATTGTCATTTCATCGACACAAAGTGGTTTCAGTACAGAGAAAATTAGTCATACTTAGAATTCAAAGATATAACCATGTTAGTCTGTAGCATCAGTATCTCTCTACATACCTATCCCTTTGCAGTCAATGGAATTTAGGTTTGTTCTGCCTAACTTCTCCAACTATCTTGACTGCTGGCAAATGTGATGTTTTCAATTGACAGCAAACTCAGAACTTTACGACTGAGAGATAGAGCTAAGTTGGATATTCTTATTTATTCCATGGCTTTTTTTTAAAAAAAAAAAAAATCAAAGATGTTAAGGCAGTAATATGGGCCAAGATTTTATTTTCTGATGTGCACTTATATAGGAAAAGGGGCCATGGACACTATCACAATGGGATTGGACGGCAGAGAACACCACTCCAGTCAGGAATAAAACTGTTCTGATGGGGTTGATTGGTTGCTCCATGACACCCCAGTCAAAGAAATAACTTTATTTGATGTAAGTGATCAGCAGGGTTCCAGTCACTGAATGCCAAATAGATCACATGGTACATAACATGAACAAAAATTAAAATGTCACCCATATTCCCATGTAATGGGCTGGATGAGGGCAAACAAATTTAAACTTTACCCAGACAAGACAGAGGTGCTCTTGGTCAGTTGTAAAACAGATTAGGGATTAGGGATTCAACCTGTATTAGATGGGGTTACACTCCCCGTGAAGACACAGGTTTGTCATTTGGGTGTACTCATGGACTCAGATTTGAACCTGGAGACCCAGGTTTCTACAGTGGTCACAAGTGCTTTTGCACATTTAAAGCTTGTGCACCAACTGCACTTGTTCCTTGAGATGCCCGATCTGGTCACAGTAGTAACTGCCCTAGTTACATTCCATTTGTATTGTAGTTGAGGCTGCCTTTGAAGAGTGTTCAGTTCAGTTGGTCCAAACAGCCAGACTGTTAACTGGGGCAGGTAACAGAGACCACACAATGCTTCTGTTGAAAAAGCTCCACTGGCTGCTAGCTTATTTCCAAGCACAATTCAAAGTGTTGGTTATGACCTTTAAAGCCCTATATCAGTGGTCGGCAAACTACAGCCCGGGGGCTGAACCTGGCCCCTCGAGGCCTTTGAACCGACCTGTCGCTGGTCCTGCCACTGTTGCCGCCGCCGCATGCACCGCTGCTGATGCCTTTCTAGTGCACCAAGACACGGGGCACCATTTTGTGTTCCAAAATGGCACTCGCGCAAAACGGTGCTGCGTCATGCGCATGCGCTCACAACGCATGGTGCCATTTTGTGTTCCAAAATGGCGCCTGGCATCACACGTGCATGCTCATGACTCCTGGTGCACGCACACAACTCCAGCCACAATTTTTTTTTTCTTCAGCCCTCCGAAGATCTGGGGCACAGCGAACTGGCCCCCAGCTGAAAAAGTGTGGGGACCCCTGGCCTAGACTCTGGAACTCCCTTCCCAGGGAGACCAGAATGGCCCCCTTCTTGTTCTTCCAGGGGCTAGCTAAAATATTTTTATTCAGACAGGCTTTTAAATCAGGAAATCTTTAAATGATAAGCTGCGGGTGCTGGAGTGTTTTAATTGCACTTTTTAAAAGCTCCCTTATCTTTGTTGCAATTTATTCTTTTAATGCAGGGGTAGGCAACCTTTCCCCTTTAAGGGACAAGGGACTTCAGCTCCCAGAAGCCTCAGCCATGTTGGCCAATAGTCCCATGTTGGCTAATAGCTCCTGGGATTCTGGGAGCTGAAGTCCCTTGGCTCTTAAAGGGGACAGGTTGCCTACCCCTGTTTTAATTTGTGATGTATTTTAATGCTGCAATAGTTTGATTTTATTTTAAAGCTCACTTTTGTATGTTTTTAATTGTATTGTTATTTTAAATTGTGAGCTGCTATGAGTCCCAATTTTGGGGGGAGAGGACGGAAGTCTCATATAAATAATTGTTGTTGTTGTTGTTGTTGTTCCCATTATAATAGTTTCAATTACATTTTGAAATGAAGCCCTTCTGGGTCTACTTGGTGTAAGGGCTAGAGGGTTAGAATAATATCATGTATTATTATGCATTAAACTTTTGTAACTTTTAAACAAACTTTTAACATGACACATTGATGCTCTGTTTTCCTTTCTTGTGTAAAAGATAGTAATCTGATCAGATTAGTAGTGTTAGTATTAGTTTCCTGCTTTTCCCCAAAAAGTGGAGAAAAGTTGTTCACAGTTTTTTTAAAAAAATACTATTTAAAAGTATATAAATATATGTGCCCTTTTCTGGAAGTAAGGGATCTCGAGACTGTTGTGCATGCGCTGGTAATTTCACACCTCGATTTCTGTAATGCACTCTACATGGGGCTACATTTGTGCTTGGTTTGGAAATTACAGCTGGTACAAATTATGGCAGCCAGACTTATTTCAGGAACAACTAGGAGGGACCACATCACTCCGATCTTGAGGTCCTCCCACTGGCTGCCTATCAGCTTCCAGGTCCAGTACAAGTCAGAAAAGCCAAAGCACAGAATGAGCTCAGGCTTGCTAGTGCAGTTAAGCACAATAAAAAGGGCTTCTCTGGGTATGTCCGTAGTAAAACAAAGAAGAAGGAAATGGTAGGGCCACTGCACAGAGAAGATGGAGAAATTCTAACAGGGGACAGAGAAAAGGCAGAACTACTCAACACCTTCTTTGCCTCAGTCTTCTCACAAAAGGAAAAGGGTGTTCAACCTGAGGAAAATGGAGCAGAGGATACAATAGAGGAAATGCAACACAGAATAAGTAAAGAGGAAGTACAGGAATACTTGGTTAACCTAAATGAATATAAGTCTTTAGGACTAGAGGAACTACATCCAAGGATATTAAAAGAACTGGTAAATGTAATATCAGAGCTACTGGCAATAATCTTTGAGAACTCCTGGAGAACAGGAGAAGTCCCAGCAAAATCGAAGAGGACAAACATTGTCCCCATCTTCAAAAAGGGTAAAAAAGAGGATCCCAACAACTACCACCCAGTTAATCTGACATCAATATTGGCGAAGATTCTAGAATAGTTCATTAAACAAAGAGTCTGTGAACATTTAGAAAGGAATGCCATAATCACTAAAACTCAACATGGGTTTCTCAAAAACAAGTCATGCCAGACTAATCTGATCTCTCTTTTTTAAAATAAAATTACCAGCTTGCTAGATTAAGGGAATATGGTAGACATAGCATATCTTGATTTCAGTAAGACTTTTGACAAGATCCCCCATGATATTCTTGCAAATGAGGTAGTAAAATATTGGCTAGACAATACAATGGGCTAGGTGGATTAGTAACCGGTTGACTGAACAAACCCAAAGGGTGCTCAGCAATGGCTCCTCTTCATCCTGGAGAGAAGTGACTAGTGGTGTGTTCTGTCTTGGGCCTAGTGCTATTCAACATCTTTATCAACAATTTGGATGAAGGAATAGGGGGCATGCTTCTCAAATTTGCAGATGACACCAAATTAGGAGGAATGGCTAATATCCCAGAGGACAGGATGAAAAATACAAAATTACTTTAATAGATTAGAAAGCTGGGCCAAAGCTAACAAAATGAATTTCAACACAGTGAAATGTAAAGTGCTGCACATAGGGCAAAAAAGAAAAAAGAAAAAGAAAAAGAAAAAAAATGCATAGATATAAGATGGGGGGGCACCTGGCTTAATGAGACTATGTGTGAAAGGGATCTAGGAGTCCCAGTAGACCACAAGTTGAACATGAGTCAACAGTGTGATGCCACAGTTAAAAAGGCAAATGCAATTTTAGGCTGCATCAATAGAAGTATAGTATCTAGATTAAGGGAAGTAATAGTGCCACTGTATTCTGCATTGGTCAGGACCCACCTGGAATATTGTGTCCAGTTCTGGGCACCACAATTCAAAAAGTATGTTGAAAACCTGTAGCGTGTCCAGAGGAAGGTGACTAATGGTGAAGGGTCTGGAAACCATACCCTATGAGAATGATTTAAGGAACTGGGTATGTTTAGCCTAGAGAAGAGACAGTTAAGAGGGGATATGATAGCCCTCTTTAAATATTTGATGGGATGTCATATTGAGGAGGGTGCTAGCTTGTTTTCTGCTGCTCCAGACAACAGGACTTGGAACAATGGATGCAAGCTACAGGAAAAGAGATTCCACTTCACAATTAGGAGAAACTTCCTGACAGTGAGAACCGAACAGTTTTCTTCGGAGTGTTGTGGAGTCTACTTCCTTGGAGGTCTGTAAACAGAGGCCAGATGGCCATCTGTCAGGGATGCTTTGATTTTGAGTTCCTGCATGACAGGGGGGTTGGACTGGATGGCTCTTGTGGTCTCTTCCAACTCTATGATTTTATGATTCTATGTGGACACAATACATTATATTCTATAGTGGCATTAAATTTATTAACATTTTAAGTTATATACTTTCTTAATGTGTTTATTTTGAACATTTTTATACTTTCTCTTCAATTCAAATAATACAAGGTAATTTTAAAATAGCAGTAATAGTAACTGAATGGTAAAGTCAGCAGACAAGAGCAACAGTTCTTACTGGCAAGGCGACTTTGCTGGTTTGCTCAGTGGCACCTTTTGATTTCTGTCAGTGGGATAGTGAATCTGCTCTGAATTTTACTTAGAGCAGCTATCCAAAGTACCACAGGCTGTTTCTGAAATAGATTCAGAACCTTAAAGTTAAAGGTCAGGCTAAAACCTGGAGGAGATTCTCCATTTTACTGATGGGAGCCATCAGCTATCCAGATTTTTTTTTTAAGTAAAAAATATTTGTTTTTATTTTTTGTTATTTCTTACCCAACTATCTAAACAGATCAAGGCTAGGAATAGCAATGGATTAAAATACAACACAGAACATCAGTTAAAAACACATATCAGTTCAAAAGAACATATAAGACTGTTATTTTTAAGATGAGTTGAATTGAGCATAATAGCAGAGTGTGTGCAGGATCTCCGTTCACCAGCTTCATCCGTCTCTGGAATATGTTGCTCATCACTAGGAATGCAGCCTGTGGCTTGCAGCTTTCTAGACCAGAGATTAGATTCTCTTCAAAAGAAGGATTTTATTCTTGTAGTTGCAGAATGAACAAAAATAACTATTTACACTTAGAGACATCCATCATGCAGGCAGAAAACAAAGGAATCTCCAAGCCAGAAGAAGAAGAAGAAACTCCTCCTCCAGGTTGATACATTTATAGACATTTGCTAAACAGCCTCTAAACCCAGCCTTCTTCCTGTGTCTTATAGTCTCACAATCCCTGATGATCTAATTTGTTTACACTCTGCCTTCCCTGTTCCCAGAAACAATGACCTTGGCTGTGTTTCTCTAAGTTGTTTTCATGTAATCCACCTGCAGGCAAAATCTTTTCCCAGCTCTAATAAGCTTTCACACATCTGTACATTTCCACTCTGACTACATATCTCTACAAAGACCTACATACACACACATGCATGTAAGTGCATACACACACATCCCATGCACACACAGAGAGAGAGAGAGAGAGAGAGAGAGAGAGAGAGAAAGAGAGAGAGAGAGAGAGAGAGTCTTTTAGTTTTTTGTGGGTTTTTTGGGCTTTGTGGCCATGTTCTAGAAGAGTTTCTTTCAGCCAGATCTTCTTCTCCATGGCTCCAAATGGTGAAAGTGTCATCCACGTATCGGAATCAAGTTGTGGGCTTTTTTGGTGCTGTTTCCAGGGCTTGTTTTTCAAAGTGTTCCATGTAGAAGTTTGCTATCACTAGGCTTAGAGGGCTTCCCATTGCTACCCCATCTCTCTGTTCATAGAATCCATTGTCCCACTGGAAATAGCTTGTGGTGAGGCAATGTTCAAACAAGGCTGTGATGTCCTTTGGAAAAATTTGTCAGATGAGTGTCATGGTGTCCATTATGGGGATGTTGGTGAATAGGGAGACCACATCGAAGGTGATTAGTATGTCTCCATGTACATGTACATGGAACCTTTTGAAAAACAAGCCCTGGAAACAGCACTGAAAAGGCCCACAACTTAGTTCCAATACGTGGATGACACTTTCACCATTTGGAGCCATGGAGAAGAAGATCTGGCTGGGTTCCTGAATCACCTGAACAACATCCACTCTAACATCCAATTCACTATGAAAAAAGAAAAGGAAGAAACACTGCCATTACTAGATGTCCTAGTCATCCGCAAACCAAACCAACGTCTGGGACACACAGTATACAGAAAACCCACACATACAGACAGATACCTGCACAAGAACTCTAACCATCACCCAGGACAAAAAAGAAGCACACTGGTAGACTGAGCAAAACGCATCTGTGAACCCCACTTCTTGGAAGAGGAATTGAAGCTCCTAGACCGGGCTCTACAGGCAAATGGTTACTCCAACTCAGACATCAGAAGGGCTGCCAGACCCAAAAAAACCCCAGAGGACTGAAGACAAGCAGCCACCCAAAGGGAAGGTATTTTTACCATATATCAAAGGAGTCACAGACAGAATAGGGAAAGTAGTGAAGAAACACAATCTCCAAATAATTTACAAACCAACCAAGAAAATCCAACAAATGCTGCGCTCAGCGAAGGACAGGAGAGACCCTCTCACAGCCGCAGGAGTTTACTGCATACCATGCAGCTGCGGACAAGTCTACATAGGGACCACCAAACGCAGTGTACAAACACAAGTCAAGGAACATGAGAGACACTGCAGACTGGGCCAGCCAGAAAAATCAGCAGTAGCAGAACACATCATAAACCATCCTGGGCATAAAATGCTGTTTGAAAACACTGAAATTCTGGACCGTGCCAACAACTATCAGGTCAGAATGCACAGGGAAGCCATTGAAATCCACAAACACTTGGATAACTTCAACAGGAAAGAAGAAACCCTTAAAGTAAACAAGATATGGCTACCAGTCCTACAAAATAAGAAAATCAGCACTCAGCAAATGCAAATGGGAAACCAACCAGGGTCAGGGGCTTTCCCAGCAGACAATAGCAGACAATCTCCTTGATTGCATATCCTCACCAGGAAGCCATGCCATTAACAACAATACCTATTCAACACAGAACAATACACATTTACATGGGATTAGCAGACAATAACCTTGAGTGCATTTCCTCCCACCCTGGAGCCATGCCATTAACAACAGAACAATACCTATTCAACACAGAACAACACACAGTTCACCTGGGAACCACTCCTCCCTACCCAGGGTCTCACAGTATATAGAGACCCATTCTCTTCCATTCCAGTTTTCTCTGAAGATGCCAGCCATAGATCCTGGTGAAACGTCAGAAAGAAACTCTTCTAGAACATGGCCACACAGCCCGAAAAACCCACAAAAATCTATGGATGCTGGCCATGAAAGCCTACGACTTCACAGAGAGAGAGTCTCTCTCTCAGAGGTTTCATCTAGATACCGAACAGCATTGGGAATAGAATAGAATGGTACTTTATGGTATGCCAAATAACAGCTCTTTTTTGGGAAGCTGTTCCTAAGTACCACCATCTGGAATCTACCATAGATATAGGACCAGAACCACTGAAGCATAGTGTCTCCAATTCCCAAATTCCCCAAGAATTTCAAAAGGATACCATGGTAAATGGTACTAAATGGTACTGAATGAGGCCTAAGAGCACCAGCAGGAACACACTTACCCTGTCAATGCTCAGCAAAGAAAATCCACTAAGGTGAACATGGTGGTCTCAGCTCTGTATTCTTCTGTGAAGCTGGTTTGAAACTGATCTTGATAACTCTAACTGCATCTTCTCCCTGGACAATCAACCAAGAAGTACAGAAATCAAGAGCACATCCTTACTTGTCCTAGCAACTTGACCACATCTGCAGTACTTAACAAAAACTGGGAAGCATGTATACACAGTAAAGAAATAAAGGAAACAAAGTCCTATGTGCTGTTGATGGTCCACAAACTTTATTATCTTAAAAAGCCCAACATTTTTTGAGATTTCCGCCTATGTCTGGAAGGTGAGTGGACGTGTGTGTGAATTCTCTCCACACCATTTCCAAGAGGAGGGGGTAACAGAGGATAAAATATCCTCTGTGGGTTGTTTTTCTGGGAGGAAAATTGAGAGCTGGGGCCAGGCAGAGGATAAAGAAATCCCTGGGTTAAATTCTGGCAGGAGTATCTTATCCAAGAGGCAACTAATTCCTCCTTGCTGGTGTCGACTGGGGTTTATCCCCAGAGACACAAGCTGAAGCTATGGAGCTAATACTGTATAGAAAAAAAAAGAGAAGTTCAAGTGAAGAGACTACACTGATGCCACAGAACTCGTTTAAAACATTAACCTGTAAGTTAACTTTGGAAAAAGGCAAAGACTTCTAAACTTGAGAAACTAATCCAACGTTCATCATACACATAATTCCTGGGTTGAAGAAAAAGAGAGCAAGGGAATCTGAGGAAAGTGAGAGATGTTCTTAGCAGCAGCAGACTGCAGCAAAACGCAGAGTAAAGAAAAATGAAAAATAAGACTGTTTGGGTAAGCACCCTAAAAATCTATTTAAAAAAGTTAAGACTAGCTTCTTTTATTTGAAGAACCTTTATTTTATTTGTGCTTAGTCTCCAATAGACTGAAAGCTTACTCCCTCAAAGGCAATTCCTTAAAGGTTTGTTATAGGATGGAAGAGCACTTTGATTTACATTGCTTATACTGATTATTTATTTTGTGTTTGCTGGGTTTAGTAAGACAGTTTAACTACAGAACATTGATCATAAACTATTGTGAACAATAGATAATTTAATAATTTAATCTCTTTTGAGAATTTGAGAATACAAAGAACACAAAAATATGAGGATATATGGAAATAATACTACTCAAATGATTCCATCCAAAACCCTTTCTCTTTTCTCTTCTTGAAGACAATTAACTAACTAATGAACTAACACAAACCTACTAGATATCAACAAACCTGTTTGATCCCTTGTAAATACAAAAAGATTAATTGTGATATAAAAACTATAAAGGACTATAAGGGAATGCCATATAACTATATTAATAACATTATATATGTTGAGGAATGGATCTTGGGGGAAATGTCCAGATACGAGATAAAAGGTGACAGGGTTGCCTTGAGCCATAGAGCAGCCATGAAGAGCCAGCATGATGTGCTGAGTCACAGGGGGCTGATGCAACACTAAGTAGATGATTGAATCAGACGTCTTCAATCCTGCTGTGTTACATCAGTTAGGTGAGTGGGCTGGACTAAATATCCCTGGAGGGGATAATGTATATAAGGGAGGAGCGCTATTGTACAGTGTGGGTTATCATTGCTGTGTGGTGTAATGAGAGTAGCTTTGTCAGTCAGGACAAGCTTGAACACAGAGGAATGAAGATTAAAGATTCTCCTGAGAGGTAACTGCCTGTTGTCTTATTTGCCTGTTTCTGGAGGGACAGAGAGAATTCTCCAGCCTGCACAGAGCTCTGTGTCACTTCTTTGGTGGCCATCCAGGTGCACAGCTTCAACATGGTACAATGCTGTTCGTGCAATCACACTGACAATATAGTGTTAAGGAAAATGCAACATGGGACTTACAGTAATAGAAATAAAATGTGTATGTGAAAGTCACAGTGATTAAGCAGGAGCAATCATGAAGCTACACAGCTGAAAAGGATAATGTAATTTGGAAGCCTTGAGAGACAAGGACAAAGTTATAGAGTGTATATTGAAAACACCTGTTATAGATTGCAAACACCTGAGATTCATTAAGTAGTCAAGGTAAAATGATGAAATACTTGGGTTGGTTTTAAGTATGGGATGATCCATGTAAACCAATCAAAATGAATGTACACACCCACTGGGTGGGAACCGACTAGTGGGTGGTGACTAACAATGGCTATAAGTGCAATGTTTGCCAATGCATATTGTGGAGTAGTTTTGGAGATATTGTGAAGTGTAGAGATTGTGATTTGTAGGGCATATAGTATTTATGTATATAGTAGAATAAAGTAGATCTTTTATATAAGACTACTGAGTTGTCTGGTGTCTTGAGGGAAGATACAAGAGCCAGAAGAATCCTGGAGAAGTTTGGAGACATCTCAGGAAGAAGAGTGAGAAGGCTTGGAGAGTTTGTCAGGGTCTTCAGCCTATTCTCTGAAACTCTGCTGCTTGGGAAAGAAGCATCAACCACTGATCAAAGCTGGTCAGCTCTGCTGCATAACAAGGTGGTGAGTTAGAGCCAGAGGTGAAGAGCTACAACTCCCATCATCCCTGACATATAGAGCATCTGTTTCTTGACACAATGAGATACTATAATTGTAAAGAATTAAAATTAAAACAATTACTGAGGAATTAGTCTAATTATCTCCTTGAGGAGAATTAATTTTGTAACTGAATAATTATAATTAATTACTCATTGTTTTTTTTTCTCTTTTGATATACTCAGTAATTTAATTGAGGGAGTAAACTTCCCATACAGTTAGATTAAGTTGTGGATATTTTTGATATCATTTGGGAGGAATTGATAGCACTGCATTTGTACTTACTTAAATTTATAAGCTGCTTAAAGAGTACAGTGATATAAGTATGTTTTATGTTATAAGTATTGCTTACAACTAGACTTGAGTGACAAATACTATTTGTTGGAAACAGATTTGTCCTGCATAAGCATCATTAATTAAGTTGGTTGGCTGCTATAATTTGCATTTAAAACTGCTCATGTGCAACTCTTAGGCTGATTCTGTTAGAAAGATATGGCAGTAACAATAGACTACAAACAGCCAAAGCACAAACAGCAAATATACTCAGAAGAGGCTCAATTGAAATGGCAGGCAAACAACAAGACTCCATACAAATACAAATGCTATTGGAAGAGTTCAGATATTCCAAGAAAGAGATTCAGCTAGAATTGAAAGATTATAGAAAAGAAGTTAATGTCATTAAATAAAGGATTAGACAACTTTGAAAAGACATTAGAGGGAATAGCAAGTAAAGTCACTACAATGAAAAAAAAAGATGTGGATGCAATTAAAAATAAAACCCAGAAGCTAAAAGATGCTTCAAAACAACTGGAGGATAAACAAAAAGTTGAGGAAAATGATTTATTGATACAAGAACTGAGATACAGAAAGAGATGTCAAATGCAGGGGAATTATGGAAACATCAAATGAAGATCTCTACCAAAAGTAATACCACCACTTGCTACTTACTTGGAGACAATAGAAAAGTACTAAGAGATTGAGGTTGATAGACTATTCAGAGTTAATTCCTCCATAGCCAGAGGGGGGAAAATCTGCCAAGAGATATAATTATCTGTGTTGTAAGATCTAAAATTCGAGATGAGATTGTACAAAGAAGTTACAAACAAAAACTGCAAATTGATGACAACACAATAGGAATATTTAAAGACCTCCCTGCTGTAATATTAAAAAGGCAAGATTTATAAATAGTTAACACAGCAACTGAATAAAAACATCAGGTATTCATGGGACTGAACAGAAGGCCTATTAGGGCCTGAACAGACTGCCAGAAATTATCCAGCTTGAGACTACTTTAACTGCCCTGGCTCAGTGCTAAGGAATCATGGGAACTGTAGTTTATTGTGACACCAGAACTCTCTGACAGAGAAGGCTCAATGTCTCAGAAAAACAAAATAACAAACTACAATTCCCTAGCACTGAGTCAGGGCAGTTAAAGTGGTCTCAAGCTGGAATATTTCTGGCAGTCTGTTCAGGTCCTTAGTAAACTACAAACAAAGAAGATATAGAATAAATACCAAAACTAAAGCAGAAGATTTCATAAGGTAATTACAAAGATACAGAGAAAAAGAAAATGAGCATAAAGTGTCTGAAAGTCAAGTTAAAAATAGAAGAATAAATACAACAAATGAACAAGACAAAAACATAGACAAACAAGGAAAAAGAGAAGAAGGGAAAGATCAAGATAAGAGGGAAAAGACGAAAACACTATTCAAGAAAGAAGGGAAAAGGAAACTGAAACTGAGCAGGAGAAAGAAGATACAGATACAAGGACAGAGGAAGAGGAAGGAGAGATTGAGGAAGAAAAGACAATAGAAGAAGTCTTAAGTACAGAAAACTATAAACAGACAATTGGAAATATATATTTCCTACCTTAAAGGTTCTTAATCCTGGCGGATCTATTGCCTGTTTGGCTTTCTTTTCTTCATTCGCTTTTGTGTTGTGAATCATGAGTAAATCTTTGTATATGTGTTCATGGAATGTAAAAGGATTAAATTGTGTTAATAAAAGGAAAAAACTATTTCATTATTTGAGGAAAAACATGATATTTTCTGTTTGCAAGAAATAAAGATAAAGAAAAATGATGCAATCTATTTTAAAAAAAATTGAAATTCGGACAATCATTTTACACAGTCTTGCCTAAAATACAAAAAGAAATATTCCCTTCCCCAGGAAGACTGGTAGTGTCTGCCTGTGACTCAGTTCTCAAACCAACAGCAATACATGTAAATCATTTTTTGAAACTTTTCATTTCCCAAATTCCATCATACATATCAGATACCACAGATTTTATAAACAAAATAGCCCCCTACAATTGGAAACAGATGATTTAATAGGCACAATGGATGTAAAATCATTATACACTAATATACTCGAAGAAGAAGCTTTAACTACTATATATTCCACTTTAGAGAGGAGAGACGTTAAACATCCTACTTTACATTTTTTTTACTCTCACTCACAGATATAGCCATGATAAACATTATTTTCAATTTGAGAATGAATATTATTGGCAAATTAAGGGGTGGCTATGCACTGTCCTCTAGACCCTGAAGTGCAAATTTATACATGGAAAAATTTGAGAAAGTCATTTGCTCTAATGCAGAACATAAAGATAAGCTTAAAATGTGGGTCAGATAGTTAAATGATGTATTTTTTTATATGGTGAAGTAATACAGATTAATTTAAACAATTCCAGATTTGGATTCAGGAGTAAAGATACCAGAATTTCACCCTACATCACCCTAACTAATTCAGCTGGATGCAACTTTTTAAAAATAATTTTATTTATCGTTATTTACACTTCTAAAAAAAATCTTTCACACATAAGCTAAATACATCCATAATTTCCTAAACTACATTACTAAACTTCCGTAAAGTTCCTTTGATAACAAATACCATTGTACGTAGTCTTAAGTCATACATCTTATTCTTTTCTGTCATCATTATTAAACCTCAGCTCTCTCTCAACAGCTCATTATTTGTATCTTATAATTTCCATATATATTTCTATACATCCTATCTTTTAATCATCTTATCCTTCCTCAATAAGATTCTTTAACATTCCATTAGTTTACTTGCTCTACTTCAATCATCTTTTCTTACTATATTCTTCCACAGGAGACCATTCTTTATCTACCCTTTCTAGATCAACCTGGTTCAACAGGGCTGTTAATCTATTCATTTCTTTCACTTCAGTCAGCTTCAATAACCAATCATCTACAGTTGGTAACTTGTTTTTTCCACTTCTGTGCTATTAACAGACTTGCAGCTGAGACCATATATAAAATAATTGTCTAATATTTTCTCTGTAACATCTGGTCTGTCTGATTTAACATATTTAATAGATATATATCTGGTTTCAATTCATACTTAACTTTAAGAATATCTTGAATTGTTTCATGGATTCTTCCAGTAAATTTTAGAGCATCTCCACCAAATATGAAGCCAAGATCCAATATTTTGTTTACATTTCCAACAAATATTTGAATTTATATTATAAAAGTTTGCAGTCTTTGCTGGAGTTAAATATTATCTTTGTTTCATCTTCCAATAGTTCTCTTTTAAATCTTGTAATTTAGTAAATTTCTCAGTTTTCCTTCTTGCATATTCCCGACTTTCCAAATCAATTGTTTTCCCTATATCCATTGCCCATTTAATCATATTTTCTGAAATTAAATCTCTTTCTTGTTTTTTATCCAGCAACATTTTATACAGTTTACTTGTCCTTTTATTTTCTGATTTCATCAGGATTTTATCTAATTCATTTGGCTCTTCTTCAAAGTCCTCTATTTTGCTATCCATCTTAAAATCTTTCCCTCAGTTGTGTATACAATGCATTCTAGGATTTAGCTGTTCCAACTCCTCAATTCCTTTAATTTCAAATTTATTTTCTCCTGACTTTTAAAATATGCCCTTATACCTCAACAAAGTATCCACCAAAAAAAGCTTCATGTGGAGATATCCATAATGGATTTTTTCTATATATCATCTTCTTTGTTTCTTTCCCTATCCTTAAAAGTGCTCTCCTTATCACATGGTGTTTAAATTCTTTATGCACGGCCACTTTCCCATACCATACATACGCATGCCACCCAAATCGGTTATTAAAACCTTCAATATTTAATATTCTCACATTTTTAATAGGATCCAGTCAAACAACCAATTGAGTGTGTTGGCATGATGGTTTCAGCTGGATGCAAATTTGCGAACATAATATGTTCATAGGATAAGGCTTTCTTTGTTGCACACATTTCCACTTTATAGGAACAAAGATGCTTTCTATATCATATTTTGTTATATATAAGGTGAGTTATCTGTAATCTGTGCTCTAGCCATGGTCCTCAATGTTTCAGCTCCCTGTGATCTTCTATATACCAAGGAGCTTAGTAACAGGTCAGAGGACATCTGAAGGATCATGTCAGCTCTTGATTAGTCAGGGCTTCAACAGGATTGTTAGTGATAGCAGCCAAAAAAATCATAATGAAAGGAATGATAGATTGCATAGGAGTCTAAAAAAACTGTTGTTGTGTGCCTTCAAGTCCTTTCTGACTGATGGTGATCCTAAGGTGACCTTATCACTTTTTTTTTTACTTTTTTTTTGGCAGAATTTGTTCAGAGGAGTTTTCCCTTGTTTCCCTTTGAGGCTGAGAATGTGACTTGTCTAAGGGCACCCAGTGAGTTTATGTTGCTGAACAAGGATTCAAACCCTGGTCTCCTAATTTCAAATCCATTGCTCAAATTATTACATCACACTGTCTATTCACATTAGCTCTAGAGGCATATCAAATATTAAAATGAGAAGGGGAAATTTAGGGCCTTTGCAGACTGCTAGAAATAGTGCAAATGGAGTCCACTTTAACTGCCCTGGCTCAGTGCTAGGGAATCATGGGAATTGTATTTTTTTCTGAGACATTGATCCTTCTCTGTCAAAGAGCTCTGGTGCCACAATAAACTACAGTTCCCATGATTCCCTAGCACTGAGTCAGGGCAGTTAAAGTGGACTCAATTTGCACTATTTCTGGCAGTCTGCAAAGGCCTTTAGACATTCTTTGGAATACCTAGGAAGATTACGGAGATTACTGCAGCACTAATTAAACCGGTTTATTTGAGTCGGCTTAAAATTTAAAATGGGCAGCATCCTGATCTTATCACAAGGATTTAGCCAGCGAAATCACCACCTGGGCCCAGCCCTCATCCCTCACCGCTCCCAGGGGTGCTCAGCATGCCTCTTTTCAAAGCTGGGAGTTTTCCAGCCTAAGGAAATGGCTGCCGGAGTGGGGCTGGACCCATGCAGCGATTTTGGCAGCTAAATCCTTGTGATAATATCAGGATGCCACCTGTTTTAAATTTTAAGGTGGCTCAGGTAAGCCAGTTTAATTAGTGCTACGATAATTTCCTACATATAGACTACATGCTGGAGATTTTGTGTTTGCGCATACTTTGCCTGTATTTGTTAGAAACCTCTGGGGCTAAGTTCAAGTCAGTATTCCTCAGTCATCTGAACTCACCACTGAGCAGAAGGACACCAGGAATTAAAAGCCAACACCAACAATAACTTCTACTGATAATAAAAGACTTGTAAGTGGACTAGACTGCCTTATAGTTCAGTCTCCCACTTACTCTCCAAGGACTGAATATCCCAATGCTACACAAGGTCTGTCCACTGTTATCTTCCATCAGGTTATGAGCATATGAGTGGAGAGAGCAAGGCTACATTTGTTGGCCCTGCCTTGTGTTTTCTCTTCCCAAAACCTCAATGGAGTATGGTTCAAAAATTCACAGGGATCCCTCCAGCATGTTTACAACAATGAGGCTGTGATAGAAATGGGCACGGGGGCAACAAGCCATCTCATAGTTGCAGTTGTATGAAGTATAATGGAAGAACAGGGCTTTTATGCCCCTTTTCCTTCAAGGTTTTGTCCCTGTGTTCCTATTTTCCAACATTTTTACAGCTTTGGCCTCTGTCAAGAGACAAAGAATTATGGTATTAACACTTTCATTTTGATGCTGGATAAGCACTATTAGGAATGACTGATCAATATTTAATGCTAGTATTTTGTAATATGGAGTGATGTTTAATCCTGCTCTTTCTAAAGATACTTCTGTGAATTGAGATAATTAAATGACCACACAAGAAACTTTATAGCTTTCTGAAGTGTTCTCTCATTCACTCTAACTGGCCACCTTGTGGGACTGAGTAGATTCTAAAGCCTTAAGCAGGAACAAGTACAAATTCTTTAACATGCTTGGTCAACAAACCATAGAATGTCTGCTCTGAAATGCCAGAATGTCTTCTATTCTAAAAATATAATTCCAATGAGACTTGACTTTAGCCTTTGAGGAAAAAAAGATTTGTCAGTGATGAGTAATTGGTAACTTAAAAATGGGGAAAAATTGAGTAATCCCATCCATTATGAATTAAACTCCTCTTTACAAAGTTATCAGTGTCATCAGGGACTGTCCAACAGAAACATTTCTACCCTAAAATGAACACAAGTTTTAACAGGTTAATGTTTTTCACTGCAGACCAGATTTGATTTCAGTAAAAGTGTGACAACTTTGAATCCAGTGTCATCAGGACTGTCCAACAGAAACATTTCTACCCTAAAACGAACATACCGGTACATTTCAACAGGTTAATGTTTTTCACTGTACACCTGATTTAATTTCAGTAAAAGTGTGATGACTTAGAATCCAGGTTCATATTTGCATTCCAGGCTGCTGGGGCATGTGTACACAAAACAGATTCACATATTAAGAATCTTCCAAAATTGTTCAAGATTCTGGTTAATGGAATATTTACCATGCAAACATTTGCTAGATGAACAAATAAGTTTTCTTTTATTGTTTTGTTGTTTTATATGTAGTAAATGAAATGTTGCATATATATCAGCAAGTGTCATTTCTAGAGAAATAATACAAAAGCAAGGTTTTTTTTAGGTTTTCAGAAAATGAATTACAGTGACAGAATCAGGTCGACAATTTTTATTCTTTCACTGTTAACTTTTTGTGTGAATCTTGGTCTCAGGATAAGTGTGTCATAATCTCTATTTTGCATTGCTTCTACAAAAAAAGTCTTTGACTCTTTCTCTCCTGAGTGCACCTCTGATGTTAGTCAAGGCCTTTGCATTTTTGCTTAGAGGTGAGAGATTTGTAATTTGTGACTTGTGTTTCTAATATTCAGAATTATTCTTGGCATTTTTATGGGCTCTAAAGTTACCTTGTCTTTCAACTTCTGAATTCAATCTAGCTTGAAAATAGATTACAGCTATAGCATAAATACAGGCATATCTAACTTGAAAAATTACATTGGAAATCAGACATTATGCTAACCTATGTGTGGGGAGCAGTAAGCTTTAGGGCAGCTTGTGCTGGTGTCTCCCACTCATCCAAGGTGCAAGGAATGAATAGCCTACATCTTAGTGTTCTGTAGTTTAATTCATTTAATTTATAATCTGTCTTTCTACCCACCAAAAGGCATCAAGATAACTAAAGATGCTCAAATTAATGACCAGGAAGATACATTACAGCTCATCAATCCAGCAGCCTAAGGAGCTGTACAGACAGCCCCTAAGGGGCGGCATCCTGCCACCCCTTTCCTTGCTGGATTGGTGCCACGGCAAAATAAGATCTTGAATAGCCACATCTATGACTGTTTTTTCCACATTATCTCCATGTATTGCATGGTATCAGCTCACTTCCTTTCTGGACTGTTCCTATTCAGAAAATAACACTGCCTGTTTGTATTGAGTTAAGTTGCATCTCTTTGTATCTTTGGATTTATGATTTCTGTCTTCGGATCTGATCTGTGAGCATTCTGACCATACTAACTGCCTTCATCATACTTTACTGCCACCTCTGGAAACTGACACATGATTGGCACTTGCTTTTGTTTCCATCAGCTAACGACTAATACCTACTTGAAACTATTTGTATGCCTAATTATCTAGAGCCCTGATATGAACATGATTTGCATTTTGTTTATTTGATTTTGTTTTAGTCTCTCAGAATTGGTTGTTGGATTATTATTATTATTTTAAAGATCTTGCTATATACCAACTGTTCTTTCAGGCTACGTTTACAAAGTAAGTTATGATGACATAATGAATTTCATAATGGGAAAACATTGTTTATGCTCCCATAGATGTGCTATGTTTTTACACCTGAACAAATTGACTTGCCACTTTAAGGGAGGGTGTGCCTTTGAGGCAGCCCATGAATTGAGGCCAGGTTCTTTAACCATGGTGTGGCCTCATTGACCAGGCCTGAGCATGTGACGAAGGGTAGGCCAGAGCTACATTAAGCTGTCTTGTCCCATTTCCTGCCCTCTTTCAAACTGCAACTTGCCCTCCTGCCCTAAGGACAGTATGAACCTGTTTGGTTGCTTCAGGGCTGGGTAGGAATTTTCTCCCCTTTTTCCACCCCCCCCCCCACCCTATACTGTTACTAGGGACTGGTAATTGACTTTAGGCGGGTTGTTAAATAGGTTTCTGTGGTCATAATGGGAGTTGGGGAAGGTTCAGTGTAGACCTTGACACCCCCTTGTGGTGAAAGGTCTGGCTCTGTGGAGCTTTTACAGGTCAGCCTTTGGGAAAGATATGGTGTTTTACTTTCACAAACTTGTGAGAGCTTGGGAGAGTGTGCCTCATGTCTACCTCCCTATGGCTGGCTGAGGATACAGTGTTAATCAACAGATTGCCCTCAGGATCTGTTGTTTTCTCCCAATAGGAAGGCTGAAGAGGTGGTCTCAAAATGACACCTGGCGTCAGCTGAACCTACATCAGGATTTCACCATCAGTTGATGTTTCTCAAGAAATTAAAGTTAAGAGTTCTTATTAAATAGGTTGCAGGTTTAATAAATGCCCCTTTTATGCATCCAATTTACTGGTTTCTTTATTTCATGGTGGGGTTTCAATCTTTCCTTGCATTTTTGTGTCAGGAAAAATAAAAACTATCCTCTCTAGTAAAAAGGAAGAAATCCACCCCCAAATCACTTGAGCTCGTGTAGTCTATTGTATCATGTCATCCTCAAGTTCATATGCTATTTTTTCTGTAAATATTAGGAACTCAACGTTTGTATTTATATTATTGTTTATTTTAAATGTTAATTGAAGGGAGATGAAGGAAATAAAAACACTATTGAAGTGAAGGTAGTCAACTCCCCCGCCTTCATGCCATAGATGATATAGTACATTTAGTGTCTTGCAAAAGTGTGTTTCTCTCAGAAAAGTTGGGTTGACCAAAGTAGCATCCTGTTGCAATTGTAAAGAGTGCTTTAAGCCATTCTTCAATGAGTATTGTCTCTACAGCCCTCCAAAGTATTTATCCCTTAAGAAAACAAAAAGAGAATTCATTCAATTACTACATGTTAACATTACTTTAAAAAAAAAATGGGTGCAGAATTTCCATTCCTGTACCTTACAAAAATATTATTGTTCTCTTTAGGTACAATTATCTTAATAATGTCTTTTTGATTAGAACTGTGAAGATTTTGTGGAAAATGTATTATTTGGTTTGTAATTATAATATGTGATTGTCTCAGATGAATAAATTTTGGAACTATATTCTGTGATTCAGAGACATCATAATCATGAAGTAATTATTTTCCTTGTGTCTCATCTCTCTGATATTTACTTTTGATGTTTCTTTTACTTTCTCCATTTATTTTTTGTAGTGCAATGCTATGAATGTTTACTCAGAAGTAAATATTTAAGATGTGTATGAGACTTAAGATACATACTTATTGAAGAATAAGCTTCAGTGGATTCAACTGGAATTACCTCTGTCTAGACCAGGGGTCGCCAACCTTTGTTGCCGGGGGGGGGGGGGGGCTGGGAGGGGGGGAAATGGTGTGGGGGCCAGGTGGGCGTATGCGCACTTGCCTCTGCACGCGTGCATGCGCACGACACCGTTGGGCCTTCCAAAATGGTGCCCTGCATCACATGCGTGCATGATGCGGGCACCATTTTGGAAGGTCCCACCACGCCTGCACCGTGTGAATTCGCATAGTGCAGGCATGGTGGGGGCTTCCCTGGGCCTTGGGAAGGCCCCACCATGCCCGCACCATGCGAATTCACATGGCGCAGCCACAGTGCAGCTTTCCCAAGGCACCACGGTGGCTGCGCCATGTGAATTCACATGGCACAGCCACCGTGGGGCCTTCCAAAATGGCGTTTGCTGTCATGCGCATGCGCGCACGAGCACGAGTGCCAGTTTGGATGCCAAAATGGCACTCACGTGTGGCACGCTGGCGGCGGTGGCGGTGGCGGTGGTGGTGGCGGTGGCGGTGGTGGTGGCGGTGGGAATGGCCACGGGACGGTCCCAAGGCCTCCGTGGGTCACATCCGGCCTGTGGGCCGTAGGTTGCCGACCCCTGGTCTAGACTGTGGGCACATGTGTGACCCAAAGTCCACATGCAGAAGACTTGTGCCAGGAACAAATGCCACAGGAAGTTGGGCTGGACAGTTCGTGCAAGCTGGAGAAATCCTTCTCCTACACAGAAGCTGCTGACATGACAACTGCTGAGTTCTCTTTAAGAGGCTTTTAATCTTCATTGCAATATATACAAATAATTACATTGTCTGTCATAATGCTCTGCCACCATCCAACATACACCACACTCATGAAGCATTGGAATTCCTCCCTTATATACATAATCTCTAGCAGAGATTTTAGTCCAACTGCCAACTGGTGTGTTACACAGTTTGCTGTCCCACATGTGCCATGACTGCAGTATTGAAGTTTGATGGCCTCATGTCCTGCTTGTGTGTCATTACCTTCCTGTGACTCAGCACCCTTCAATATGCACACTCATCATGGCAGCCTTTGAACTCAGGTTACCTTTCACCTTTGTTCTCTATTCCAGAATCTAGGACAATTTCCCTCTGGATGCAATCCATCCTGACATAGACATGCATAGGATTGTATTCCAAATCCCTTTTCACAAACAGTCTTATTTTCCTTTTTAAATTTCCTTTGAGGATACTTTGAATATTAAAAACCAAGGAAAACATTTTTGTAGATTTTTTAAAATCTAACCATAGTACAAGCAAGCCACAGTTTCTTAGGATCTGGACAACATGGCAACTTTATGTCTAGTTTTTTCTATATAGCTTTCCATATATATTGGATTTTCTTGGACATATATTAGACTGACTACTTGGGTTCATTCCCACTTGCATTTGAACTTGTTTCCAAGTCACATAGATTTGGGATTGCTAAATTGATTCACACTGAATTGATTCACACTATATTTGCCATGATCGAATCTTCCGTTTTAGCAATGAAGGGACGTTGCAGACCGGCCAAAAGGGGTCACCCCAACTCCATCCTGATGCCATCCTGAAACGCGTGCCTTTTTGAATGGCACATGGCATTAAGACACCGTCCTGGCACAGCGTCTATACACGCTGCACCGAAAAGATGGGGAAGAGCTGCAGCACCAGCTCTTAGGGCAGCCTTTTGCTGCCCCAAAAAGGAGTGGCATTTTGTCACTTTTTTGGGAGTGGCAAAAGAGAGGATTGGGGTCACAGCATAGGGTTGCCGCAGCCCTGATCCGCCACTATCAGAGGCAGTCCAGAGCCGCCTGAAATGGGCCATCTGTAAAGGCTTGTAGTTCACATTTGAATGCCTATTGGAGCCAGCATCCAGGGGGAGGGGCAATGGGCAGAGGGGTGGCAGAGGGGTGGAACATACCTGCCCCAAATGTCTTGCCAAACTGCCCCCTTTTCCCCTTCTCAGCGCTCACAGCGGTACGTGGAATCCTTAGGATTTTAAATTTCCTGCACTGTGAAAGTTGTCTTTTTAAATCCTCATGCAGCTATATTCCACTTCTGCCGGTTTTATGGTGCCCTTTTTGCCTGTGAGGCAGAGGTTGGGGAAGTGGGGGGGGGGTCCTTGGGGGCATAGTGCTGTTTTTTAAAAAAGCTTTGGCACCTCCTGCACTCCTGCACAGGGTCACAGTTGCATGGGTTCATGGATGCAGGGAGTCATGGACTCAGTGGGGGGAAAACTGCCCCCTAGCATGCATGGGACCTTGGGATCCAAGCATGCCAGGGGGAACTCCATTTGTCTTACGGGATATACAAAATGGTCAATGGGTCTTTTAACCATTTTTCAACATTTAAAATGTTGAAAAGAGTGCACACAGGACTCTTCACAAACTTGATTTCAGCCTAGGAAATAGTTCCAAAAATCCCTGTGTGACCACATATTTCCTTAGTTCACTGGAAATTCCAGGAAGGGTTCTGAAACTAGCAGTCCACTTTATGCTGGAAACACAATTTTTTAATGATATATTTTCTAAAACATCTATGGCTCCAGACAGATAAATTGTAACCTATATTTTCCCCATCAACAAGAAGATCATTAGAAAGGGGGAGAGTCCCTCTGTATTCAAAACTGTTACAAGTCAGAGTTTCCCCCTGTTCAATTTCTCATGTACTGGCTTATAAACTAGGATAGGTTCCACAGAAAATTTTATTGAGATATAATTTTTGTAGGAACAACAGAACTGTTGACTTTAACAGAGAAGTCAACATGCCTTAACATTCATGTGACTCGCTAATAAAGGGACAGAATGATCTGCATATTTGGTAAGCCCTGTTACTAAGCACAATGCATTTTAATAAGGGCAAATCTGAGATCATGCATCTGAAAACAAAGATTAATTGTATGATAGGAGTCTTTATCTAGCCTGAAAAGCCATTACTCT
This sequence comes from Phrynosoma blainvillii, assembly GCA_026167975.1. Taxonomy (NCBI): domain Eukaryota; kingdom Metazoa; phylum Chordata; class Lepidosauria; order Squamata; family Phrynosomatidae; genus Phrynosoma; species Phrynosoma blainvillii. The sequence goes on from JANUYF010000003.1 coordinate 248,480,111, forward strand.
AAAAGGGATTCATAAGTCATGAAGATAACCGATTAAACATGACCTTCTACTATAGTGTTACAGTGATGGCTAAAGTAATCCTTGTACATAAAATAGAACAGTCAAATCAGTGGTTCATAAGCTTCATATGTCAGTAGCATGCAGCTGCACACACTTATGCATTTGCTTTAAAATATATATTATATATTAAATGGAAAAAAATAAGAGTATACTTTCTGGGAATATAAAAATAGCAACTAGTCTTCAGGAAGTTCATTAAAATGTGTCTATTTAGTATATTAATGAGAGTACAAAGTTTTTTTTACAACCAACATCACAAGAGTTAGGATCAATTTCTATCAGCAAAAGGTCTGTTTCTAACATTAGACATTTCAGAAAGAGGCAGTAAATTAAAAGCAATCTAAATAAAGCCATAAATGTAAGAGTGGAACAACTTGCTGTTTACCTGTGTTGAATTGTCTTTTTCTTTAGTCAGCTTCAGTGATTGGAAATTATTGGAAATACCTTCTGTTAGCAAATCTTTCTTTCCACAGAAGGTCGGATATGAGACATAAAAGTTAGCCTCTTAAATTAGACCTGGAAAATGACAGGGAACCAGTGTTATATTGGGATAAGGTACTCTATAGAAGTGGTGCTGTGGAAACTTCTGTGATAACGTGAACTGTCAAAAAATGCAAAATAAATAAATCCTAGAACAAATCAAACCTGAATTCTCCCTAGAAGTGATGAAACTGAAGTTGTCATAATTTGTATATATCATGAGATGACATGACTCTTTAGAAAAATGATAATGTTTAGTAAAGTGGAAGGCAATAAGAAAAAGACTGCATTACAGGTTTATTGAATCCATTAAGGAAGCCTGACTTTGAAAGACCTGAGCAGGGCAATTGATAACCATGACTCTTTGAGAATCTCACATTCATAGGGTCATCATAAATTGAAATTGGCTTGATGGAAATGACTAGAATAACCCTCCAATATTAGAAGGCATATGTGTATTGTTCACTAAATAAAGCTTTTGAACCATGCTGAAGCAATGTAAGTTTGGAAAGCAGTATAAGGTTGGATTGTGAGCGTTTTAACAATACTTGTTATTTAATGACAGTTTGTAATGTTAATGGAGAATATCACATAAGGTTAAAATGTGGAATTAAGACAGTATAGATTTATATGGCAAATATATCAGATGATGTCATGGCTGGGCTGCAACTAGTCTATCCTCCATCTGTGTGTATCACACACCTTTTCATTTACAATCTTCCCCAGTTAATTGCTGCCAACATAGTTGCTGTAGCATTAGATTGGTGTGTGGTAATGTAAAGGCTGCAGTCTCAGCACAGGTCAGCCTCCTCCTCTCCATCACTCCCTCAGACCAGCAGCCGTTATACCCAAACCACCTGTTTTCTTTTTTAGAAAACTTTCTTTTCTTCCCACTACCTAAATCACATTGCCATAAGGCCTAAATTGTGTAAAAATGAGGGGAAAATTGCAGGAGGGGAATGAAAGGCATGCTGGTTAAGCAATACTGCAGGGAAGCTAGATTAAGGAACATGCTGGAAAAGAGAGCTCCAGACTGGTACAGTGATTGAAGACGGGTGTGATAAGGACTGCTCGCAAGCCATTGTGTATGCATTTCCTTCCATTAACATGATAATGGTGAGAATGGAGGCTCCAATGTTAGTTATCCTATCACAGAACAGGCTTCATTATTCATCTCAGATGATAAAAGATATTCCTGCTCATGTTGCACACTGATGAAATGTAATAGTATATCCCAATTTTCCTTAAGACTACAAATTTGTATGACAGAGACATATTTCAATTGATGATGAGATTTCCAATAATCCTGAACCATAAGACAAACTATGACTTTTTAGTAACCATATGTTTTATGCACTTTGCTCATTTTGCTTTTACAAATTTCTAATTATATGTTTGAGTATCAATTAGTCTTTTAAGTGCCTAGTGAGAATAATACTCGATACTGAAATTTTCATTGATTCTGATTCTGATGAATCAGGGCCTGAACAGACTGCCAGAAATAATCCAGCTTGAGACCACTTTAATAATAAATAATAATAGATAATAATAAATTTATTTTACCCTGCCCCTCTGTTGTGCAATCGCGGTGGCTTACAAGAATTAAAATCCATACAAATCTAAAAATAAACATCCCCCACTCCTCCTCCCATTAAAACAGTATTAAACTACAGATCCAATTAAAACTGCCCTGGTTCAGTGCCAGGGTATCATGGGAACTGTAGTTTATTGTGGCACCAGAGCTCTTTGACAGAGAAGGCTCAATGCCTTAGAAAAAAAAATACAATTCCCATGATTCCTTAGCATTGAGCCAGGACAGTTAAAGTTTAAACAAATATTCATTGAAAACCACTATTACTTTAGAACCAAACTCTTCTAAATTACTTTGTTAGCTGCATTGCCTCTAGCTCTCATAGGACAAGAATTTGTAATTGTTTTTCTATCATAATCTCACATGGAAACAATTTTATTAACTGCTTAAAACATAACAATGTCTCCCTAGATTTCCACTGAAATTGCCTACTACAGATAATGACAATACTGAGGGCACCCCCATAAGTAATTACTACACATACCGCTACATTTTGTTCATAGATTTCCCACTTCAGTTTGATATTCAAATTATACATGGGGGACAGTATTATTTGTTTTTTGGGCCCAGTACCTGACATAATTAATCTAACGAAGGAGTTTATCACATGAGAGGCAAAGTGCCCGAATCCTATGCAGAAACAAGATTTAAAACCTGGGGAAAACCTGCAAAAGTAGGTTGACTTTCAGACACATTAGGGTTAATGACCATCAATGTGACATTAATCCAGATAGAAAGTCAACAAAACATGCCACTTTTTACTTTCAGGATTTTCTGAAAGTGAAAAAGCAACACGTTTTGTTGACTTTCTATCCGGGTTAATGTCACATTAATGCTCATTAACCCCCAACTTTTCTGAAAATCAATCCATTTTTTTGCAAGTTTTTTTCCACTTTCTGTCCGGGTTAATGTCAGAAGTCATCTGAAAATCAATCCACTTTTGTGGTGTTTTATTTTTTTTTTTAGTTTAAATCCTGTTTTTGCATGGGATCCCTCCCGTGTGATAAACTCTAAAGAAGTAATTGATATCCAGATGGTTTTCTGAGGTCTCTTGGGGAGTTTTTCACACTTTTAGCCCCCATTTTTACTAAAGATAGGATCTGAACCTGTAACAATAATAATAATAATAATAATAATAATAATAATGTTTATTTATAACCCACCCCTCTGCGTGGCAATCGGGGCGGGGTACAACAAGATTAAAAAAAACAAAACAGAGTTAAAAGTAACAAAGAAGTGATTTGGACCACTGATGAAATAATTTTTATGTTGTCACTCTAAAGACTGAGGTATATCACTTCCTTGGTGTTCTGTGGAGTTGAGTCTTATGGAATGATACATGATTACAAGTGGAGAAAACTGTTCATGCAGTCATGAAAAGTTCTGTGTTATGAAAAGAAATCTTACATCTTCACCATCATTGTCTCTGGAGAGTATCAACCATCATAGCTTTTACTAATCATAAAAAGCCTGCTCTGTGAAAATTAAATGGCACCTTGAAAGCCCAATGAGTACTATATTTTCTAAACAAAAGTGCATATTATTGTTCTATCAAAGATATCATTATTTTGACAGATAGAGACCATGTAGCACTGAGTCTGAATGAGTGATTTAGACAAGTTACTTGGAAGCTTAAGATCAACCCTATTCTTTGAACATGTGCCTTTCTGCCTTTAAAATCTGGCATGACTGAGATTGTCAAGAAAATGACATGGATGTGGCCACTGAGAGGAACTGGAGCAATGGTAACAGGGTTACCTCAGTTCAAGTGGCAGGTGCATGAGTCAGCATTTGGTGAGCTGTGCATCATGGGAGACCTGACACAATATGCACAGTGGATGAGACAAGCCAGGTATGCATCATGGGAGGCCTGATGCAACCGGAACTGGGGATGAAACCAGCCAGATTGAGGTATATCATTTCCTTGGTGTCATTAGTGCATGGCTGTCACATGTTACCAATATATTGGAAAGAGTCAGAATCTCAAATGTTGGTTAGTTGTGGTTGGTGGTTGGTGAAGCACTTTGTTAATCTGTATAGCTATGAGTATTCACGACGGATGTCTGATACTCTGTGTATCTTAGTAAATATTTGCAACAAAGATTAAAGCCCTCATTGAGTGAAGCCTTGCTGTGCAGCTATTCATATCTCAAAGCTCAAAACAACACTTGTATGTGGGAGGATTTTTCCTGAGCTGTCTGAAGCAAGATTCTTCACAGGAAACCAGCTTCTGGGCATTCCTGCCTACATGCATCCATGTGTGTATGCTAAATTCCCACTGTCTACATACCCCAACAGAGATTAACAGAGTTCAGAGATGGTTAATCTATCTTTTAGAGAGAATGTGATTCCCACTGTACTTAGAGACAAGGTGTTTTGGTTTTTTTAAAAAACAAAACAAAACAAATAATGGATTCTGCTGCAGTTATAGTTATTGTTATTTGGTTATTTTGTATTTTATTTTAAGTGTGTTTTAAATTGTTATTGTTTAATAGTATTTTAAGGAGTGGGTGGGATTGTGGGATATGAAATGTATATTTTTAATATTGTAAGCCACCCCGGTTGCGTTACACAGAGGAGTGGGATAATAATAATAATAATAATAATAATAATAATAATAATAATTTTCCAAAATCAATTCCTTGATGCTGGATAATTGTGCTCCCTCACAATATTTATTTCCCAGTGTGTATTATCACTCAGTGTACCATGTGTGAGTAAGATATTGGAAAGGTAGTTCTTGGCTGGATAAAGTCTTGGGAAAGAATATTTTTTAAAAAATATACATATTTCAGCCTAGCTTCAACCTCATGTGGAGGTCAAATAGCAGTTCACCATCCTTCTGATCCAGGGCTTTTGCCAAAGTTCCATCAAGCCACATAGCTTTAACTCACATTTCTATATGTTAATTCCTGGGAATCTGTTGCTGTTGTTGTGAACTGCCACCAAGTAGGCTTTGGTTTACAACAACCCTATGGATGAGTCACCCTGTCATCAACATCACTGCTCAAGTCTTTCAGACTCACTGCTGTACCTTCCTTGATTAAGTTTATATATGTGTAATGTCTATATATGTGTAATGTCTTTTCCTATTAGCTTCTACCTTCCCAAGCATTGCTGTCTTTGCTACTGAGTCATGTCTTCACATGATGAGTTCAGCCTACTTGTTTTGCTCCAGGACTCATATATTGGGCTTTTCAGCAGTCCATAGAATCCCCAGAGCACTCCTCTAGCACCACATTTCAAATTAGTGGATTCTCCTTCTATCAGTTTTCTTCACTGTCTAGCTTTCACAACCATACATAGAAATTGGAAATGCAATGGCATGGAAAATCCTAGCTTTGGGATTCAATTATATATCTTTAGACTTGAGAATCTTGTCTAGTTACTTCATAGATGCCCCTTCAAGTTCTAGTCTTCTTCAGATTTTTGAGTGCCATTTTGATGAATGACTGAGAACTTGTTTACACTGATGAAAAAAGCATACTGGTGTCACAGTTGCCACAAGCAGGCACACAATGTTTTTGATGATTCACAGGAAAGTTGCTGCAAATTTGAAGAGAATGCAACTCAGAGGAGTTTAATCTAATTTCTAAAAAGTCACCTTCTACCCCAAACATTTCTGAGGTGGCTTCAGTGTGGAACCGGGGTATGTATGTGGAGAGATTTTGGTGGGTGAGACTTGTTGGATCTAGAAAACCTAGTGTGTGTCAATATATATATATATTTACTTCACTGCATGATCATCCATGAGCTCAGTGGTGAGGCACTAGATCAGCTGACCTCTCACTCTTGCTTTTTACTCTTTTTACTCTTCTCCCTCTGATCCCGCCCCCAATCAGCATCATGTCATCTTTGCTTTTATTTCAGTGAATGGGGTGTGTGAATTCTCTATTTCTGCTGATCCTTTACTTGTTCACTTGTGAGAGATCTCACACATTCTCTCCCCACAATCCTCCCCATCATTTGCTCACTCACTCACTCATGCAGAGATCTGCAATGCATGAATGAGGGGGATCATGAGGAGAGTGTGTGTGAGATTTCCACATGAGTGAGCAAGCAAATGATCAGGGAAGAGGAAATGCACTTGCTCCATTCACTGAAATAAAAACAAAAACAATACAGTGTTGATCAAGTGTGTGGAGGGGATCAGATGGAGGAAGAGTAAAAAGAAATATGACACTTGGCCAGGAGAGGAAGATGGTGGGCATAGCCCAATCTAGCCCCTCACTGCTGATCTCATGATATTTTCATAAAGAAAAGAGCAATAAAATCCAGTTTTTTCTTTCTTTCTCTCCTGTGTGTGTGTGTGTGTGTGTGTGTGTGCATTTAAAATTCAGTCCCTCATTTACTGGGACAGCAAAAGGGGAAAGGAGATTGAATGGTTGGGGGCATTCAATAAGAGTATAATGTGATCTAGACTGACAGACAATAACAGCTATTGATTGATAGGGTAACACATGCTGGAAGGCAAAACATAGTGGGGTAAAGTAAGATTGCCAGGGGAAAATGTGTGACTGGTTAGGCCAGTGTCACCTCACTGTGTCTATTAGTGTACATTGTTAATAGGTGACTAAAGAGTTATTGTGCATCAGGAAAATGCAATGTGTGGCTGATTTTGGTTGGTTGGTGTAGACAAGCCCTGAGCCAAGATATAAGAAATCTTTGACTATCTCAATGTCTTTGCTACCTACTTTAAAGTTATGCAAATCATCTGTGATCATTCTTTTTATTTTCTTAATATTCATCTGTACACCTTCCTTTTTACTTTCTTCCCTGAGGTAGTTGTTCCAAGTCTTTGTTATTTTCTGCTAGTAGTATGGCATCAGCTACATGTCTTAAATTGTTGATGTTTCTTCCTCCAATTTTCACACCTAATTTCTTAGAGTCTACGGAGTTTATCACATGGGGAGCCGCATGCAAAATCGCTGTTTAAAGTAAAAAAAAAAAATCACAAAAGCAGAAGCTTTTAATGAATGGGATTTCTCCCGTTCTGCCCAGTGTGAAAAGGAAAAGTGCTGTTAAAAGGAGGTTAATCCGAATGGAAATTAGACAAAAACTGCTTCTTTTTACTTTCGGGATCTACCAAAAGTAAAAAGAAGCAGTTTTTGTCTAATTTCCATTCGGATTAACCTCCTTTTAACAGCGACGTCATCTGAAAAAACACCTGCTTTTGCGGGTTTTGTTTAATTTAAAGTCCCGTTTCCACACTGGATTTCCCCCATGTGATAAACTCCTAATCCAGCTTTGTGTATAATACATTCAGCATACAAATTAAACAGATAAATGATAAAATGCACTCTTCCCTCAACCCCTTGCCAATTGAAAACCACTCTGTTTATCCATATACTGACCTAATGGTGACCTTTTGTCCTTATAGGTTACACATTAGGATAACCAACAGTTGTGGCAAACCCATTTTTTAGAGTGTGTTTCACAGTTTTTCACAATCAACAGCTGTAATAATAATAATAATAATAATAAATTTTATTTGTAACCCGCCCCTCTGCTCAGCAATCGGGGCGGCGTACATCAATTAAAATATTACAGTTAAAATCCACATTCTTGCCCTTCACCCACTACCCTCCCCCCTTAAAACAGTATTAAACATAATAGAGTTAAAAACAGACATATAACTAAAATAAGTAATAAAAGATAAAACAAAATGCCACTCTCGGTAGAGAGACCAGATAAGTGGCTCAGCTGTGCATATCCCTGTACAGAGTTATTCTGGGAAGGCCTGCCGGAAGAGCTCCGTCTTAATTGCTTTCTTAAAAGTGGTAAGAGACGTAATAAGGCGTATCTGATCCGGCAGGCCATTCCACAGTTTAGGGGCAACGACTGAAAATGCCCTTAGGGAAGTCTGCTTGAATTTCGTTTTAGGTTGTGAGAGCAGATTTTTCCCCGCTGAACGAAGGGCACGGGGGGGCTCATACAGGGAGAGGCGGTCCCTAAGGTAAGATGGACCCAAGCCATGTAGGGCTTTAAAGGTCAAAACCAACACCTTGTACTGTGCCCGGAAACTGATTGGCAGCCAGTGGAGGGATTTAAGCACTGGTGTTATGTGCTCCCTCCTGGATGTTCCAGTGATTAACCTGGCTGCCATATTTTGAACCAACTGAAGTTTCCGAGTTAGGCACAAGGGTAGCCCCATGTAGAGTGCATTGCAGTAATCTAATCGTGAGGTTACCAGTGCGTGCACCACAGTTTCCAGGTCCTTCCTGTCCAGGTATGGGCGCAGCTGGCGTATCAGCCGAAGCTGATAACAGGCGCTCCTGACTGTCGCACTCACCTGATTGGTCATGTGAAGCGACGAGTCAAGGAGTACCCCCAGACTGCGCACATGGTCCTTGGAGGAGAGTGTGACCCCATCCAGGACTGGGGGCTGTAATCCCGAACCTGGATTCGGACCTGTAACTGTGAGCACCTCCGTTTTGTCTGGATTCAGCTTCAATTTGTTTTTCCTCATCCAATCCATTACCGCTCTAAGACAGTCATTGAGAGGAGAGACGCCATCAGAGGTCTGAGATGATGATCTGGTCATGGAGAAATAAATCTGGGTGTCGTCAGCGTACTGAAGACACCGTGCTCCATGCCTCCGAATGATCTCCCCCAGCGGCTTCATATAAATGTTAAATAACATCGGAGACAGGATGGCGCCCTGAGGGACGCCACAATTAAGCTCTATTTTAGAAGAGCAACTGTCCCCGAGCCTCACCCTCTGGGATCTGCCAGAGAGGAAGGAATGGAACCACCGCAAAGCAGTGCCTCCAATTCCTAACTCTCTCAGCCGATCCAAAAGAATGGCATGATCTATAGTATCAAAGGCCGCTGAGAGGTCCAAGAGCACCAGCAGGGTCACACTTCCCCCGTCGATGCTCAAGCGGAGGTCATCGGTGACAAAATCTATAAAGCATAGGCTAGCAGTTAATCATTGTTACTGCTGTGAACTTTAAAAGTAACTCTTTGCTTCCTCATTATTCAGCAGTGATTAAATTCCTTAGAAAACATTGCCTCACTTTGCACACTTCTTGAGACAGTTGTGTCTGATATTAAATATTGCATCTGCTTTCTATATTAAGTATTTCCAGAACTTGGCCTAGAGCAAATCCAAAAAACTTCTATGTCACAATCGCACTTTTGCTCAAAGTATGAAACACTATGATTAGATCAGAACTTTAAAATATCTGGAAGAAGGTCTGACTCATCTAAAAACTTGCAGTTTCAGGTCAGGCTTGCTCTTTGGTATAGATAACAAAAAATATTTCACCTGCTGCTTCTTACTAGAGACACATTTTGCTTATTGGACTTTTCCCACCATAATTTTACTTTTCTCTTTTAAAAAAGTTGTCCAGCTCTAAAAGGCATAGAGATTCTGGACTAAACATAAAAAGAAAGGAAAGTACATAGAGTTCTAAAACTGAAAGGAAGTTCACAGCACTTAGAGTGTCAGAAATATTTTTGCAGGGCAATGTAAGCATTAGCTATTGGCAGAGGTGGGGTGGAGAGAGATTACAAATGCAAAGTGTTCTATGTTTCCAAATATTATGTAATTATTATTTAATAGCCAACATGTTGTTTGTATTGTGCAGATAGATGAATGTGTTCTGAGTATTTTGAATATTGGAGCATTGTCTACTCCTTTACTCACACTGGGTGAGTACTCCTTTATTCCTTTACTCACATTTTTGGTGAAGGTGGAGTGAGTTTTAAAAGGCATGTAACTTTCCATGGGCATAGATACAAAGACAATTAACATGTTTTATTTTGTGCTCCATAACCTACAACGACATTATTTGTCATTTATATTATAAATTCACACACTTGTTAAGAATGCATGCTTTGTGCTCAGAGACATTATGGTGAAGTATATCACCCCGGTGGTTTTTATATAATGATTATTCTCGTACAGTAGTTTCTAACCATGTCTATTGCAGTGTCACTATGGCTGAAATTCAACTCAGAATTGAGCATTTACCAACTCATTGTAATAAGTAGCACTAAGTACCTATAATTCTGCATAGACTATGAACCATATCTTTTAGGACACCAAAAAGCATTTTATATTTAAAATGTGATTTAAAGAAAAACACTCAGTTGTATAATAGGGATAAACTACCTTCAATTTAAATTCAGTTACCTTATCTAACTTTTGCGTTAAATTATCCTGGTGGATGCTATTCAGTTTATATCACTCAAAGTCATAGGTAGAAGGGCTGATGGGTTAGAACTGGTGAGAAAGAATATAGTGGACTCATTACAGAGACTGGATAACTTGGTTTTGGACTAGGTCCAGGGTAACCTAGCTTGAACCTATCACATATTCCAATAATAATAGACCTTGAACCTATCACATATTCCAATAATAATAATAATAATAATAATAATAATAATTTTTATTTATATACCGCCCCTCTGCCACGCAGTTGGGGTGGTGTACAACATATTAAAACATCACAACAAATTAAAATCAATTCAAATCCCATCCCTTATTCCCACACCCACCCACCCCTTAAGAATAAATTAAACTAAACAGATTAAAATGAAAATAGTTAAAAATATACAATTTAAGGATACATAAATTTTCAGTATCAATATACAGCATTATTAATTCAGGCGGTGGAAGGGCAAAGGCCAGATTTATCTTCTTCTGGGCTGGGAAGTTATTCAGGGAAGGCCTGCCAGAAAAGATCCATCTTGACTGCTTTTTTAAAGCTGTCTAGAGTGGATCTCATCTGGCAGGCCATTCCACAATCTGGGGGTGGAGGTAGAAAAGGTCCTCTGGGAAGTCACCAACAGCCTAGTTCTCATAGGCTGTAACAGGTTCCTCCCAGAGGACCGAAGTGCACAGGGAGAATCATATGGAAGGAAGCGGTCCTGGAGATAGGTTGGACCCAAGCCATGTAGGGCTTTAAAGGTCATAACCAACACCTTGTACTGGGCCCAGAAACTAATGGGCAGCCAGTGAAGAGCACATAGTGAGATTAGAGTTGTGTTGCTCATCTGGGCTGCCCTGAGCAACCTAAATTGGGGAGGGGGGGGAGAGAGAGAGATACAATTGTCAGAAATAAGTCAGTGTGAAAGCACCAGCAAGAGATAGTTCATACAGGACTATGCCATTTGCCAGTAACTATGAGATGCTGTAGGCTTTATTTCAGAGGTAGGAACTGGAAAAACCACCTTTGAGTATTCCTTGCATAAGAAAGCTCTATGAAATTTATGGGGTTGCCATAAGTCAGTAGTTGACTTGAAGGCACATACTCACACATGCTGTGAGTCCTCTTCCCTTGCTTGCCTATGAAAAAACTATACAAAACCAGTCAGTTGTCTTGTGTCTGCAGAAACAGAGCAAAGGACACTGTTATCCTTCCATTATTAGAGGGCACTAGCTATCTTTGTCACTTTCCCATGAATGATACAACAGCAAAGAGAAAGACTATTTCTTTGTTTCTCCCCTCCCATCCTCACCCCTTATTTCAATGTAAATGTAATGTATAGGCCTGTGTATGTTGCTCAGAGTATCTGAAACAAAGCATGATTGGCTCGCCACAGGGCGGTATATAAATTATTATTATTATTATTATTATTATTATTATTATTTAAATCTAATGAAACTGGTAAAAGTCATAACACATTCTGTATCCTCAAAGGCACATTTCTAGAACAGGAGTTTTCATATTTTAAGTTTAATTTAATTTAATTAATATTTCTCTCTCTTTTTTCTCAATAAGCACTTTTTTCTGAATAAGCACAGACAGAGCAAAATAATATTATCTAATCTTGCTGAACTAAATTGGCCTTGCTCATAAGAAAATGAGTATATTGCACTGCCTAACACAACACTATTGGGGCTTATAAACCTAAAACAGATGATGAAGACATTGAAATAATTCAAGATTTTCCATACTTTGGCTCTGTCATTAATCCAAATGGAGAATGCAGTCAAGAAATCAGAAGACTAAAACTTGGAAGGTCAGCTAGGAAAGAACTAAACAAGTTCCTCAAGTGTCAAGATATATAATTGAATACTAAAGTTAGGATTGTCTATGCTATCTTATTTCCCATTTTCATGTATGGTTTTGAAAGCTAGACAAGCTGATAGAAAGAAAATGGTGCTGGAGAAGAGTTTTGTGGATACTGTGAACTAAAAGGACCAATAAAAGGTCCTATAGCACATCAAGCCTAAACTCTCCCTTGAAGCTAAGATGACTAAACTGAGATTGACATATCATGAAAATACATGACTCACTAGAAAAGATAAAAATACTGGTTAAGGTAGAAAGCAGCCGGAAAAGAGGAAGACTACATTACAAATGGATAGATTCAATCAAGAAAGCCACACCCTGAGTGTGCAAGATGATAAGGTGACTTGGAGGTATCATCATTCATGTGTTCACCATAAGTTGAAGTTGATGGCAGATAACAACAACATGCCTGTCTATTTAAAAGAGAAGTCCCATTAAGTTCAATGAGACTTAATGGATATAGGATGGTGTAATAGCACCCTCTCCATGAATACCTTTTCAGAGCTAAATCTTATTCAATTTACTGGGACTTAATCTCTCATGATAGTATGACTGCAACCTAAATCAACTTTACTTATTACTTCTCTAAAGGAAAATTCTACACAAGTTCCTACATTTCAGTATTATCTAGCCCTAATAGTCTTATAAAGGGAGGATCTCTGTAAACTTGTGGCTACTGCACAAATGTCTCTGCAGCAATGTCCATAGAGAAAAGTGAAGGGTTAAGACCTACTTCCTTATAATTCCATACTACATTACCCCCTCTTATTTTTTCCACTCTAATTTTGTTTTGGGGTGTTTTTTTTGTTGTTTTTGTTTGTTTGTTTGTTTGTTTTTTTACATTCTGTCACATCATATAGCTCTAGGAAGCCTCAGGGCAGCTGACAACTTAAAAATACTGTCAGGTCAGTTTTAAAAAGGCTATCAATCAGTAGAAGACAAGGTCATTTAATAAAACTTAAATGCCCAGATGATTAATTATTTACCTTTTCTTTTCCAGCTCTTATAACTACTTTTGCTAAAGTGGCATTATCTTTATGAATCTTTAGGAATTAAACATATAGAAGTACTCATGTTTAAATTTTAATGATAGAAACTAGTATCTGAGTGTTCAAATTCTGTTTCTGGGTTATATTTATGGCATCTGGGTGTTCCTGTAATATTCAAATTTCTTGTTTCTGGCTTATTTTTCTTGGTGATGTGCACTTTACTGGAGTTTTATTCTTTCACATTGTTTTTTTCCTGAGAGGTTTCTATGTAATGAGTAATCTACTATAGCCTGTAGCTCAACATGCACATACCTGTGTCTGACATATTATTCAGTAAGTATTCAATAAGACTGCACTGAAAATAATTTTATTTCCTCAGGATCCACAGTGGAAAACTTCTCCTTCCTTCATTTCTTTTAACATCAAAGATATAGTTGCTGGAGTATTTCCTCCAAAATTATATATTTGCCTAATATATTTGTTATTTTCATTGATCATTTAATCTTACCTTTATTTAATAGATTCTGGGTCCAATTCAGAAGTAGGAATGCAATTTATTGTTAACATTGTTTTCAAAATAACCAATGAATAATGTTGGCAGTTTTCTTTCTGCTGCACAAATTCTTTGAAAATAATGAAGTTTTCCAGAGTTTAGGGCTTGTTTTGGGAAAATGGCATTTACTGCTCAGAAAAAAAAGCATTTTCTCACACCCATTTGTGAATTCTGCACAGAATAAATCTTGAACTGCATCAAACCAAGATTTTCCTCATCAGGGTTTTCTAACACTTGAAAAATATATTTTTGACTTTTAATATATATATTCAAATATTTCCCCATCCCTATTCAGACTTCCATATCCCTTCTCTTTCATATCAATATGTAACTGCAAAGGGGGGAATATCTGAAATTTTAGAGTGAAGAGTCATCAATATGCTCGTGATACTCAACTCAATATTTTTTTTTCTAATCAAACCAAGTGTAGCATTTAGTTCCTGACTAAATGCTTAAGCAGCATTATTAGAGAAAAGTGAAGAAGCTTCTTCTAAAAGTGTATCCTGTAAACACTCTTGTGCTGGACCTGACTTTGTTTCTTCATAGTTGAATGATGGTTGTGTCTATGATCTGTGTCTCTTTCCAGATCCAGATGATCAGCTGGTTCAGCTGCTGCTCCTCAAAAGGGAGCCAACTATTATAGTTCTACACATGTTCTAGTTATCTTGTGTCTAGCCTACATTAATCCATTTGGTGTAGAAGTGTGGTCCTTCTGTAGCATGACCCCAAAAGGACTGCTAGTAAAGATTACTGCTGCCTGCCTTTTTATAGCAGGCAATGGTGAATGTTAAACTTTAGAGATACCTATTTTAATTTAGCTTTACTGGCTGGTACTGCACTGACAAGCTGAATTTATGGAGTGAGTGGTTACATTTCTCAAAAGGAATCTACAGTACTGAGGGCAACATTGTCTTATAATTGGTTATAAATTTAGAATAGAACAGTTCTTTTTGACATGTTATCAAAGAAATTCTGTTATCTGCATTTTAAAGTGTGGAGAAGGTCTGCTCCATGTAATCTCAAGTTTGATGTGAACAAGACATAGAGATCTGTATCAGAGATATCGATGTACATGTTTCATACTCAATTCAGACTGAATGGTTTTCTGGCTGCTCATAATTGTTCCTGAAAGGGTTGCAGCACATTAATAAAATATTCTTATACATAAGTAACATATTTCTTATGCATACGGAATACTATATTTCCATTTAGAATTCCCTCCTTCCTATATATCAAGCATGGGGCAGCCTATAAAGGATGGCCCCAAAATGACCTGTAAAAGAGTGCACATCTAAACCAAGGTTGCAAAAACCCATCTATATTGCTAAGCTTTCAGTACTGCCTGTTGAATGCTGATGCTTAAATGATCTATTTTATTTTATTTTATTTTATTTTCTGTGCTGCCTTTCTCCTAGAAAGGTACAAAGACAGCTCACAAATAAAATTGTCTGAATTATTTTTCAATAAAAAGAGAAAAATAGTTTTCAAATGATATAAAACATATAACAGTTTAAAACAACATATCTAAAGCACACACCCTGTTTAAAGCCTCCTTGACATGTATATATATTCAAAGCTTGAATAAAAATATCTTTGCCTGCCAGTGAAAGGAAAGCAGGGAGGGAGGCAGTTTAGCTTTTCATGGAAGGAAGTTCCAAAGGGCAGGAGCAGCCACTGAAAAGGTTCTCTCTCATGTCCTTACCAACAAAGCCTGTGATGGTGGCAGGACCAAGAAAAAGCCTTCTCCAAAGATCTTAGGACCCTTGCAGGGTTATATAGGGAGATACAGTCTTTCATGACCAGCACTTTAAATTGTGCCTAGATATGGTAGTCAGTAGAGTGATTTCAATAAGGAAGTTATATGCTCCCTATAACTGGTCAGCATTCTGGGCACCATGTTTTGAATCTGTTGAAGTTTCCAAACAGTTTCCAGTAGCAGCCTCACTTAAGTGTGTCACAGTTGTCAAAACAGGATTTAATCAAGGCATGTGTCACCATAGCCAAATCTGACGACTCAAGGAATAGGTGCAGCTGGTGCACAAGTTTTAGCTGTGCAGATACACTCCTGGCCACTGTCGAAACCTGAGCATTCAGGCTCAGAGTTGAATCCAGGAGAACACCCAGGCTACAAGCCTGAGATTTCAGATGGAGTGTAACCCCATCCAACACAGTTAAAGTTCCTATTCCTTGATCTGCCTTACAACTGACCAGGAGCATGAGCCTGAATAGACTGCCAGAAATAATCCAGCTTGAAACCACTTTAACTTCCCTGGCTTAGTGTTAGGGAATCATGGGAACTGTCTTTTATTGTGGCACCAGAGCTCCCTGACAGAGTAGGATCAGTATCTCAGAAGAAGAGATTTCTGGAAGCCATAGGGCAGGGGTAGGCAATCTTTCCCCTTTAAGGGCCGAGGGACTTCAGCTCCCAGAATCCCAGGAGCTATTGGCCAACATGGGACTATTGGCCAACATGGCTGAGGCTTCTGGGAGCTGAAGTCCCTCGGCCCTTAAAGGGGAAAGGTTGCCTACCCCTGCCATAGGGGATCAGTTGGATGTGGGCTATGGATAGTTAACAAGAAAAAGAATCAAGCTAATTATTACATAGTTGAACTTTATTCAAATGTCAAGATTGTATGAAATACCTCCAATATTAATAGTAAAATGTGTGAAAAATTATTATATTCATAAATAGTCCCAAGAAACTTGATGCACCACAAAAAACAGTCAAATAAGAAAATAGTTGAACAGACTGGGAAAATATCTGAGTGGAAATTTCATTCTAAAAATAATTAAGTAAAGAAAGCTTTTTAAATCCACAGTGAAGATACAATAGATGCCTGCATCAGTATGTGTCAAATAGAAATCTTCATAAACCATATTTCCCTAAGTCCTATAAGCAGCCTACATAAATGATTATTTCCATTAAATGGTCCTATTAAGAGTCCTCAAAAAAGAGTCACCCAAGATATGGCCATCCCTGGGGAAAAATTCCAGATATTTTGATATCATATCTTCATCAGTTAAAATCTTCCTAAGAAACACCATCATATATGCTACTATATATGTTCTTTTATTTGTTAGATTGAGGTAGGCTTTGGGTTGTTTCATCCACAGATATGAATGGTTGTCAGGAACAGACAACATGTTCTGACAGTTTCCAGAAAATAACTGAGTCTTATTTTACAATGAAACCCCAGCAGATCTCTTCATCTGGCCATTCCAGTAAGCAACAGAGCTGTTACAGAACTGTATTTAGTTTTTAGCTGATCTCTTCTTCAGTATTCTATGATCAATAAGAAAGCAAATTCCTAAGAACATCTTAAGAAGCTTGCTGGACCATGCCAAAAGCCTATCCAGTTTAGCATCAACAGCTGAGGAACAGAAAGAGATTTCTCCCCTGAAAACTGTTAATGTCCCATTTCCTCTATACCAGGGGTAGGCAACCTTTACCCTTTAAGGGCCGAGGGACTTCAGCTCCCAGAATCCCAGGAGCTATTGGCCAACATGGGACTATTGGCCAACATGGCTGAGGCTTCTGGGAGCTGAAGTCCCTCAGCCCTTAAAGGGGAAAGGTTGCCTACCCCTGCCCTAAGGTAAAAATGTTACAAGGGCTTTAAAGAAATCCTTAAGGCCCCATTAGTCCCAACAAAGCCTTTTTAATGGCCTAATGGCAGTGCAAAGAATACATTAGTGCCATTGCAGGAAAGGTAAGGAACAATCTTGCCCAGTGCCATGATTCTATTCCAGCACACACACACACACACACACACACAGAGAGAGAGAGAGAGAGAAATTACCCTCACTGAAATTAGGTATGGTGCTAGCTGATTCTTTTAAAAGGCTAATCACAACAAACATAAAGTATTTTTAGAGGATTAGAGTTGGGGGCATTTGAGCAGTAGGTTTGGTGACTAATGCCAGTAGAGAGTGGCTCCTTCCATTTAAGCTGTAGTCCCATTTAGTCAGTGTCTTCTTTCATTGTTTGCAGGCTTTGATATGCTTGCCTGGAGTCAGTTCAGTCCTTTTCTCATGAGAGTATTTCCACTTACACATAGACATCTCAGTAGTCCCAGCCAGTATGTAATACAGTACTTATATGCAGTAGTATTTGACAGTACATGGTAGGTAATATGCGATTATTGTTATTTTTGTCATCTTTGGACAGATAGCAATCAACAGTACTATGTATTGGGCAGTTTACAAAATACCTTATCTGTTTTAATTATAATATGCTTCAGTCAAAAGATTAAAACAAAAATGAGGTAACAGTTTGCATTCATAATGTGCATTTTGAAACTCAGTTTGAAAGTTGATATTCGGAACTTAGTAAATTGGTTTGGCTCCAGTTATAGTCTGGAGAGCCACAGATATATACCTGCATATGCAAAAGTAATTGTGCTTAATGTCACTTAATTTTGAATAAAGAAATCAAGAAAATAAATTTAAACACACCATACACATGTATGTGAAAATTCAGTTTTGCATGCACTTTGTGATAGAACAAATGTGATTGCTTTTTGAAAGGGAAAAGTCAGAAGTCCTGCCACAATTCCTAAGACCACTTGACTCATTTAAAAGTATTGGAGTGTCCAAAAAATTTTTCTGTATCACCTCTTACTTTAGCCACAACAGGGGGGAAATCTATTATTTTTATAATCCATGAGCTGATATATCCATGAGTTGATATATCTCCTCTTTCTTACCTTTATCTAAGCCTACCAGGGGTAGGCAACCTGTCCCCTTTAAGGGCCGAGGGACTTCAGCTCCCAGAAGCCTCAGCCACGTTGGCCAATAGTCCCATGTTGGCCAATAGCTCCTGGGATTCTGGGAGCTGAAGTCCCTTGGCCCTTAAAGGGGAAAGGTTGCCTAACCCTGCTATATACGCTTACTCTCTATCACATACTTTCTCATCTTAATTTCATCACTTTGACTTTCTTATTTACCTACATTTAACTATTTACCCACCACCACCCCATTCTAAAAATATATATAAAATCCCTATACTTAACTTCCTCATTATCCATTTATATCTATTATTTTTTGAGTTCTTGACCTTCTTTGATTGCTCTCTTCTTGACTTTACTACTGCTTTCCCCCGAACATTTCCTTAACGTGTCTTTTATATCTCTCTTGATCTTCTTATATTAGTTACTTTCTCCCCCCTCTACAACAGTCTTCTAAAAAGAATATTATGACTTCTATTAATTTAACATTTCCTAGCTATATCAAATATATTATTCATTACATTAAACTTGTAATTACAATTTTACTCCACTGTTCTCTCCAAGATCTATTACAAAAAACTTATAACTGTAGTTTCTCTTAGATATCTAATTACTAGCTCCCATTAATTGTTAAGCCTTTCCAAAGTTTTTGCTTTCATTAATTGTGTTAATTTGTCTGCTTCTATAATGTCGAATAGTTTCCATATCCAATCTTCTTTTGTTAGGATGTCTTTCTTCTTCCAATTTTGTGCAAAAGCAATCTGGCTGCTGTAATGAAATAAAAATATATTTTTCCATTTCCATTCTATTTCATCTTCCTTTATCCCTAATTTAAAAAAAAATCTGGTTTCATCGCTTTTTCACCTATTATTGCATTAATTATTGACTTGATCATTTTTCAATATTCTTTGGCTGATTTGCGACTCCACTAACAATGGTAGAATGTTCCAGGGGATTCACCACATTTCCAACATTTATTATCTATGTTTTTGTAAAATTTTTGCTCGTTTGGGGATACATACCACCTGTGGTACATCTTATACTACTTATCTTTTAAATATTGGGATGTTGTATACATAATTCTTTTATTCTATAGTTTCTCCCACTGGGCCAATTGAATTGGATGTCTTATATAATTAGCCCACTTGATCATTGTTTCTTTGACTATTTCTCCCTCCATCTCAAATTCTAATAGCTTTTTATAATTTTGTCCTATTGTTTTCTTTTTTGTTGATAAATAATACCTCTTCTATTTCAATTTTTTTCTATTAGTCTGTGGTTTTTTATATCCATTGCTGCTCTTCATAGATTTGTCTAAACTGAAACCATCCTGTTAAATCCCTTCTTTTCCAGATTCTCCTGTTTGCATATTTTTATTTTCCCTCCTTGTTTTTCTACAGTGTCTTTATATGTACACCATTTTCTTCATTATACATTTTCTTTCTATAAAAAGCTTTAAGAGGAGATAGCCACATAGGTATTTTATTCATTATCTTTTTCTTATGTGTTTTCCAGACTCTCAAGAGGGATTTTCTTATACAATGACAGTTGAATATTTGATTATAATGGATTATAATGGATAATCATTCTTTCCACATTTAGCATGCAAACACATGCATATTTTCAATATGTATGCACTTATGCTGCATAGAATTTATTCAAAGTATAACAGAAGTATATCGATCATTTTACAAATATATTACTCACATAATTTAATGTCATTTTATACAAATCCCTATCATAAAAATTGAGGATGACATTTGCATTTCTCTGTAATTGCCATGGAGTGAACATAAAAAGATAAAAGAACCAAGAGAGCTTATTAAAATTGGAATGAGGGCAAATGATGAAGGAATGATATTGTTGCTCAGGTACAATCACTTTTTTTCATCCTTTCTACTCAGACCCTTTATTTTACAATAGTTACAAAATTGCTGTAGAAGTTCACTCTAAGTGACAACATGTAGTTTTTCTTCAGATATGTAAATAATCCTTAAATGTTTAATTGTATTATTGTGAATAAAACACACACCCAAAAATATACATGGCATAAAACAAGGAATGATGAGATTAGACTTCCTTCCTTTTTATACTTTCCAAAGTATAGACATCTGCTAAATGCTATATTAGTACTTCATATATACTCTTAATTTCAATGAACTAATTATCAGAGTGTGGCTTTAATCATCAGCATTGTAGTTCACATGATGTTAGGAGTTGCTCATGAATCTTTTCTGTCATAAAATATGGCAGAAAAATAGTGATTTCATCCACAGGTGGTGGGATAACATTGGAAGGGAGGCAGGCATGATTCAAGCCTGTTGAAGTTCATTGCTGTGAGAAGAATCTGTCTGTAAGAACACAAGGGGTTGTATGGGAAATGAGAGGGGCAAATTGTTGGAATATGGATGGGTTATACAGTCAAAGGAGAAAGACACTCCCCTGACACATCAGGAGGGGTTCAATGTTGTGCCGGCCCATAAAAGAGCAATGAAGCCTGATTGGCTGGGCGGACCAAAAAGACCCACCCTTGCCAGTCCGCTCAGCCAATCGGAGGGTAATTTGGGTCTTCCCATCCATGTCGGCTGATCTCGCGAGACTTTAGGTCTCACGAGTTTAGCCGCAGGATGTTGGGGCCTTTAGCCCCAAGCTGCTATGTGGCAGCAGCCATTTTTGTCTGGCAGTCGAGCAACCCATCCCACCCACCCTTAATTGCTAGTGGTGCATATTATTTACCCTCAGGCTTAGGCTGGTTGCCTTCGGGGGCCAGGAGGGAATTTTCCCAGAGGATATAATCTGGGTTTTTCACCCTCCCTGAGAATAATATATTGATAATAATAATATTAATAATATGTTATTTTAAGATAGTGGGTTGATACATATAACTTTGCTGAATTTGTTTGTTAATACAACTATTCTCTGGTTATCAAGGTGTTGTTGTTGTCACAACTGGAGGTCAGGGTCTAGGTTGTTTAATGTCATTGTTGTATTCACTCTTTTGGCGGGCAGGGACCCCCCTCTGGGGGATAATTAGGTTAATTGGAAATTACAAATTGGGTTA
This sequence comes from Phrynosoma blainvillii, assembly GCA_026167975.1. Classification (NCBI taxonomy): domain Eukaryota; kingdom Metazoa; phylum Chordata; class Lepidosauria; order Squamata; family Phrynosomatidae; genus Phrynosoma; species Phrynosoma blainvillii. The sequence continues at coordinate 248,501,594 of JANUYF010000003.1, forward strand.
ATTAAATTCAAAGATGGTTATACGTCATCATCTTAACCAAACATTACATGATGTCATCAAATCTTTTGATGATGTCATAAGGTGATTGCGACATAAGATTTCTTATGACGTCATTTCTGGTTGGGGGAGGGGTTTAGATAATTACTGTTATATTTGTTGATAAAACTGATGGTCTTGACGCATGCCGTGATTAATGTGGTTTACTTTACTTTAATAACGGTTGCAGTTTTCTACACGGACACGTGTCAAGAATAAATTCCAAAAAATTTGTAAAGATTATTAAATTGAGTGGAGACTAAGTACAGAAATAAAAGTTGTGGCCAGTGTTTTACCCAAAGAATGGTGTTCAGAGTCCTTTGTGCCAGTGCAAATGTAGAGATGTGTATGTGGAAATTTCCGCATGAGAACAACATCTAGAGAAACAAAGAGAACTCTACAGCAGGTGGCCAAGAAGTAAAAACAAGTACAGTTTTAACTGGGAAAAAGATAGTCAGTACATCAACAAAGTGAGCTCATGGGAAAGTGGTCACATGGGGAATGATAGACAGCTAGAGGCTGGGTTAAAACACATCATATAGGCATTATCTAATCAGCATAAGGTTAACACCCAGAAGGTGGAGTATGAGAAGGGCCAAGGGTTACTTTGTTCAGTTTTGTTTACATGTGCCAGCACTATGTGTGCGGCAGTGGTTTTAACTATGGAGTTAGTTTTGGGCTTTTAATTTTTGAGTATGCTTATACTGCTTTTACAATGTAACTCCTGGATCTGGAAACATGGATCTGTAACTTTTCTTTTCTAGAACATCAGCAAGATGTGAGCCTATGGTGGATTGTATGTTTTTCTTTTCTTATTTTACTTTATGGAACAATAAAGCTCTACTTTAGAATTACAAGAAGTGCATGCATGCTTTTAGCATGGAAAGGCTGATGGAGGAAGCTGTACTCTGTACTGTGCTGGATTCTGCACAGTACATCCAAATATCAACACAAATAATAATAATAATAATAATAATAATAATAATAATAAATTTATATCCTGCCCCTCTGAGCACAATTGGTGCAGCTAACAACAGTAAAAATACATAGTATAGAATCCTAAAACCAATACCCACCCACCCCTTTAAAAAAGTATTAAACTAAGCACTAATTAATACATATTGAATAAAAACATAGAATTAAAACCAAATTATTCAAACAAAGAATGGCAACAGCAGAAATGACAAAAAAACAACAACAGCAGAATAGCAAAGCTGGCGGCGGCAACAAATTTGAAAAGGGCAGAATAAAACAGAATAAGGGGGTTCCAGAGGCCGGGAAGTCTATTCTGGAAAGGCCTGCTGGAAGAGATCCATCTTGATAGCCTTTTTAAAGCTGTTTAGCATTTTAATCTGATGGATTTCATCCGGCAGGCCGTTCCATAATCTGGGGGCGACTACTGAAAATGCCCTCTGGGAGGTTGCAGACAGCCTAGATTTTAATGGCTGTAGCAAGTTCCCCCCAGAGGACTGGAGTGTGTGGGGAGGGTTGTATGGGAGGAGGTGGTCCCAAAGATAGGTTGGAACCAAGCCATTTAGGGCTTTAAAGGCAATAACCAACACCCTATACTGGGCCCTGAAACTAATAGGCAGCCAGTGGAGGGACTTTAACACTGGAGTTATATGGTCTCTCTTTGATGTTCCAGAAACCACTCTGGCTGCCATGTTTTGTACTAACTGAAGTTTCCGGACCAAGCACGAGGGTAGCCCCACGTAGTGTACATTACAGAAATCCAAACACAAGGTTACCAGTGTGTGCACCAGTCTTGAGGTCCCGTACTTCCAGAAAAGGGCGCAGCTGGCGTATCAGCCGAAGGTGATAACAGGCACTCCTGACCATTGCATTTACCTGATTTGTCATCAGGAGCGACAAATCAAGGAGCACCCCCAGACTGCGAATGCAGTCCTTTATGGAGAGTGTGACCCCGTCCAGGACCAGAGGTTGCAGCCCAATTTCTGGTTTCGGGGCCACTACTGTTAGCACCTCCATATTGTCTAGATTCAGTCTCAATCTGTTTTTCCTCATCCAGCCCATTACTGCCTTAAGACATTCATTGAGGGAAGAGACACCATCGGAATTCAAGGCCAACGATCGAGACATGGAGAAATAGATCTGGGTGTCATCAGCATACTGATAACACCCAGCTTCATAACTCCGAATGATCTCACCCAGCGGTTTCATATAGATGTTAAACAACATTGAGGACAGAATGGTGCCTTCAGGTTTGCCACAAGTAAGCTCCTTTTTACTGGAGCAACTGTCCCTGAGCAGCAACCTCTGGGATCTGCCCGAGAGGAAGGAATGAAATTTCCGACCCCCTCAGGTGATCCAAGAGGATGCAATTTTGAAGGAAAAATAAGTTTATGAATTGTAAAGGAAAAATAAGTTTATTAATTGTAATAATTGAGAAATGAGCCTGCCCATAAGTTAGAAATTATGTGTAGTTTAATTAGACATTGTTAACACTTGTTTAGTCTTGACAATGAACGTCTCTAGTATTGAACTTTGTTACTGTTGTCATGTGCCTTCAAGCTAACTCCGAGTCATGGTGACCCTGTGTATGAGACACCTTCAAGATCTCCTATTCTCAACCACTCAGCACAGCTCCCGGACAGTCAGGCTCATGACCTCCCTGACTGAGTCTAACCATCTGGCATATGCTCTTTTCTCTCTACTGCCTTCTACCTTTCCTAGAATTATTGTCTTTTCTAATGAAACATATCTTCTCATGATGCAGCCAAATCACAACAGTCTGAATTTAGTCATCTTGGATTCCAGGGAGAGTTCAGGCTTGATCTGTTCAAGGGCCATTCATTTGCCTTTTTGGTCATCCATGGTATCATCAGCACTCTTCTCTAGCACCACATCTGAAATGAGTTGATTCCCCCCCCCCATCTTCTTTCTTCACTGTCCAGCTCTCACATCTGTCCATGGTGATGAGGAATACAATGGATTGGATGATTCTATGGTTCTCTATTGTATATCTTTACACTTTAGGATTTAGTCTAGTACTTTGATAGCTGCCCTTCCCATTCCCAGTCTTCTGATTTCTTGACTGTGGTCTTGTTCTGATCAATGATTGATCCCAGGCATCTGAAAACTGTAACTATTTCATTTTTCTAATTATTTAAGTTGAATTTATGTAGATCCTCCTTGGCCATTATTATTTTTTTCATTATGTAAGCCTGCATTTTCACTTCCTTCTTTAATTTTCCTTTATAATTGCTACAAGTCATGTTTTCTGTTAGTAGTATGGTGTCATTTGCATATCTTAGATTGTTAATGTTCCTTCTTCTTATCTTTACTCTTTCTTCTTCAGTGTCTAACCCTACTGTTTGTGTGATATTTTCTCCATACAAGTTGAACAAATAGGGTGACAGAATGCAGCCATGGCTGACCTCTTTGCCAATTGGTAACCAACCAAGCCTCTTGTACTATGACATTTTTTTTCATCAGGACTAACAAATTTAGTGCCAATCCCATTTCTTTAATTGCATTCTATAGCTTTCTGTGATCTATGCAGTTAAAGGCTTTGCTGTAGTCTGTAAAGCATGTGCTAATTTTCTTCTGGAATATTCATTATCCATTGCATGTTTGCAATGTGATCCATGGTTTCTCTTCCATTCTTAAACCCCACTTTCACCTCTGGGATTTCTCTCTCCATATATGATTGGAGTTTATGCTGCAGAATTTTGAGCATAATTTTGCTTGTGTGGGAAATTAATGCTATTGTCCTATAGTTGGTGTAGCATTAATTTCCCACACAAGCAAAATTCTGCCCAAAATTCTGCAGCATAAACTCCAACCATATATGGAGAGAGAAATCCCAGAGGTGCAAGTGAGATTTAGGAAGGAACAGAAAGCATGGATCCATGGTCCTATAGTTACTGTAGGGGGATGCAGTGGCTCAAGTGATTAAGACATTAACTGTTGATTTCAAGATCAGCAGGTTGGGAGTTCGAGGCCAAGATGTCACACAATGGGGTGAGCTCCCATCACTAATTCCAGCTTCTGCCAACCTAGCAGTTTGAAAGCATGCAAATGCAAATAGATAAATAGGTACAACTTCAGGGGGAAAATAAACAGGGTTCTGTGCAATCATGCTGGTCACATGATCACAGAGTAGTCTCTGACAATGCTGGCTCTTTTGCTTAGTAACAGAGATGAGCACTGCCCCCTACTGTTGGACATGACTTGACAAGCTTGTCAATGGGGAATATCTTTACCTTTACCTTTACCTTTACCTTTACCTTTACTTATAGTTGCTGTAATTTCTTGTGTCTCCTTTTTTGTGGATGGGGATGCATATTAATCATTTTCAATCTGTTGGCCACTATTTTGTTTTCCATATTTGTTGGCATATTTTAGTTGATTCCATCCCTGTGGATTGTAGTAGTTCAACTGAAATATTGTCTGTTTCTGTTGATTTATTCTTCCCAGTTTCTCTTATTGCAGCTTCCACCTTGCTTTTTAAAATTTGGGGTTCATCTTCTGAAGATTCTTCATTCCATGTGTCATTCATTTTTTATCTTTTTTATTGCTTCCATAATCTTTTTATTTCTTTTTGATCATGGAGTATGTTCCTCTTCAGATCATAGAGCATCCTCACCCTTGATTTGAATTTCCCTTTGAATTCTCAGATCTTATGGGGAAAGTGCTGAATAAATATTTGCTGAGGATGAACTACTAAAGCCTGAGTTTGTGAACTTGGTTAGCTGTCAGACTTGACACATGAGTTTAAACTATTGTTAGTCATCTTTCAAATGGAGACTCCTGAAAGATTTTTCTCTTTCCGTCAACAACAACAACTCACACAATTTTGTGCAAAATTGTATTGAATTTGTGCAAAATTCAACACAAGGTTGAATTCAAAACAAGGTTTTGAGCAAAAGTATGTTTAGCACAAAATGCAATGGGGAAAAAAAACTGTGCAGGTTTTCTCCTAATCACCTATGCTCTTCAATATGGATCTTATTTCAGCAACCAGGGCTTTTTCGTAAGTAGTTTCCCACAAAGTGGTATTTTTTCACATGTTATATCTACTAACATGTACCTTTTTGTTCATCTTTTAAAATGTGCATAGTTTGCATTTATTTTTAAACCAGAAAGAAAAAATCAAACAAGTGCAAATGTTGAAGTGCAACAGTGTTTGAGTTGGTGTATTGGGTAGGGAATTACAGACTTGGTAACTTTGCATTAAAAAGTGAACTAAACCAATTTCACTCCCATCCTAACTGTGCATACATTCTGCCAGCAACCACTTGTTGTCTTCGAACTCAGGACTGTGATGACATATTTCCTGCCTGTCTTCCAGAAAACTAATTCAAGAAAAGGAAATACTTGTAAAGTGTGCATTTTTCATGAATAATTCTACTTTTCTGTTAAGACGCTCTCACATATGTAAGGATCATTTTCTAAAAATACATTTTGGAAATATGTCATTACAGGCTGACATATATGCTGACAGATTAATTTTGCAAGAAACAATTTCATACATCTGGAAATATCAAATGTGTTAGCTTCCCCATATATTTCTGCTACTGTAGCTTTTTTTTTTTTTTAAATCATTAAACTGTGCTCCCATTTTTTGCACCTACATCAGAGATAGTATTATTTATTAAAAGAGAGCATTTTGGGTTTAAAGGTGTTTTCTTTTAAATACAATCAGGTAGTATATCACTGCAATTTCTGTCATGCTGAATCATTATCAGGAAAGTATAATTTCCTCTCCTCAAGATGTGTATGTTTAAAATGCTTTGAGTATATTTCTGAAATGTCTCTTCACTGTGACTTTTTATGCAGTCTCTCTTTCTCTCTGCAAATCTTTTTGACCTCTGTTCTTTGTGGGCTTTTCCTTAAAGCTATAACTAAGAAACCAGTTAGTAGACATCCACTTTCTGATTGTGTCATATGGGAACCTTATAAAATACAGTATTTTCTGGCTTATAAGACTACTTTTTAACCCAGGAAAATCTTCTCCAAAGTCAGGGGTCGTCTTACACGCTGGGTGGAGGAGGAGGAGGAGGAAGAAGGGGTGGCGCGGCATGAGGTGGGAGGAGGAAGAAGAGAGGAAGTCAGGTTAGAGTAGGAGGAGAGGGGAGGAAGGGGTGGTATGGTGTGGCAGGAGGCAGGAGGCAGGAGGCAGGAGGAGGAAGCAGCAGCGGATAGGAGGTGAACCCCTATCCTGGGGTTTTCTTGACAAGAGTGGTTCAGAGGAGCTTTGCCATTGCCTTCCTCTGAGGCTGAGAGTGTGTGACTTGTCCAAGTTCACCCAGTGGGTTTCATGGCAGAGTGGGGAATTAAATCCAGGGCTCCAGAGTGGTAGGCCAACACTCAAACCACTACACCATGCTGGCTATTAATCCCATGTACTACCTATGAAACAACTGCAGACTTTTTTGTTGTTCTTGTGTGTCTTCAAGTCCTTTCCAACTTATGACAACCCTAAGGGAATCTTATCATGGCGTTTTCTTGGCATGTTTCTTCAAATGGGGTTGCCATTACCATCCTCTGAGGGTGAGAGTGTGTGACATGCCCAGGGTCACTTACTTGGGCGCAAATTGTACATACCCCAGAATGCATCACCTAGTATATTGGCAGTCCTTCCCCCCCCCCAACACTTTCTCACTTTCCCCTGTTGGAAGAGGGGTCATCTTATACGGCGAGTATATCCCAAACTCTGTATTTTAACTGGAAAAGTTGGGGGTTGTCTTATACAACCAGTCATCTTATATGCCGGAAAATACGGGTATTCTATCTTTTCCCAGTGTGCTCTAGAGTACAACAACAACGATGATGATGTATAAATAAACAGAGCAATGTGAGGTAGTTACACACATTGGTTTGTTTTAGGATATATGGAGAATTGGGATATTAATTTTAAGTGTTAGATAAGAACTGCTTTTGGCTGTTGCAAAAAGTATGGATAAATTCAGGTGTTCACTTAAAATATAGGATATGCCTGGAAACTCACCATGAGTTCTGTGCACCCATGTTGGAAACTGGCCATGTTTGAAACCTAGCTATGCAAAAGAATGGATTTAAGAGCCTGCTGATACACATTATTTGAAATAATCCTGAGGATGTGTTAAAACATTTCTTCCCACATGGCAGGATGTTCTGTCTCTATACGGATGTTGCATGGCTAAACAAAGTCCTATTGAAAGTCCTGTTTGGCAATCTAAGTATTACATAGCAAAAACAATGAAGTAAAACAAGCCATAAAAGCATTCAGGAGATTCATTATTTTGTGTTTATAACCAATATATCACAAAAACATTGATCAGAAAACTCACACTAGAAAGTCAATAGCTCTGTATGCTTCAATCTTGTCCTCATTTATGTACTTGCTGGTTCTATTGACTTCACTGGATCTGGAAATATATGAGTAGAATTACTTACAGAGTCTTGTTATTCTGTATCCCCCTTTTACCTGTGCTGGTCTATGATTGTAATAAAGATGAACTGAACTGTACAGGGTCTTGGTTCCGAGCAGAAACTGGGAAATATGCTTTTGTGCATTTTTAATACTACTTCTAATTCTCCAGAACTTGAATATATGAAATCTTTAATCTTTTGATTAAAAGGAGAAGGATTGTTGTTTTCTTGAGACAAAATAGTAATACTAATAATATACTACTAAGATGCATACAAAGATTACAGCATAATTACAATTTTGAACTCTCAAATGATAGTGATAGAAGGAATGTTCAAAAATACTTGAAAATGGTAGTAAAACATGTTTCTCAAATGTTGGAAACTGATGAGGAGAATCTTTGACAGGAATCTTCAGTGTTAAGTATATGGGGCTGCATTTCTGGACTGATAGTTGTAGCTTCCAATCTGTGGCAGGACTGTCATCAGCAATGTCTAGTCACAGTGCTTTCAAGAAAAGATTGTATGAGCACATTTTGGTTCTGTATTCCTTTTTCTTGGTTCTTTTTCCTTGCTTGCTCAAGGTCAGCTAATTGCCAGTCACTCATTATTACAGCATTTGTGGAATATGGTGGGAGCTGATTTCATTGAGTTTGTGTCCCTCTTTGTCAGAGTTGTGTCTCAGTTTTTGTTAGTTCTTCTCCCCTTCTTAATCCTACCATTTATTTTGTTAATTGCCCTTTGGTTTGTGTATTTTACTGTTAGTTTATCCTTAATCAGCTACTATTGGGTTAAATTTATGGTATTTTGGTTTTTTAAAAGAAGAATTTAAGAAATAAGTTCTTCTTAATTAGTGTGTGCACCTATGTGTGTGTGTGTGTGTGTAATTTTAAAATTCCTTTACCCCGTTCTACCAGGTGTAGTTTGTTAGACTAGATGTCTGTTCCTTTACAAAATTAAGGGCCTTTGCAGACTGCCAGAAATAGTGCAAATTGAGTCCACTTTAAGGGTTAGGGTTAGGGAATCATGGGAACTGTATTTTATTGTGGCACCAGAGCTCTCTGCAAGAGAAAGCTCAATTCCCACAATTCCCTAGCACTAACCCTGACCCTTAAAGTGGACTCAATTTGCACTATTTCTGGCAGTCTGCAAAGGCCCTTAGTTCTCTCTCTCTCTCTTCTTTTGCCTTCTTAATCATTACTATGAGCCTGAACAGATGGGCAAAATAAGCCTGCTTCCAGGTGTCATTGGCATGCGGCGTTCAGACACCACACACTATGATCATGCCAGGAAGCCAGCTTGAAGCTGGATGGCTGCCCAGATGTGGGCAGCTTCATGGCATTCTGGCAGTGCAGCATTTACATGCCACACACTGCTGGAGCATCACGAAGCCACTATGGGGCTGCAACAGGGCCAGAAAATCTGGCTTTTCCCCAGCCAAAAAAGGAGCATATCTTATCCAGCCCTTTTTTGGCTGGGTTGAAGGTGGATTGGGGCCATGGCATGTGCCCTGTCTTTGGAAGGGGTGGCTTCTTGCCAGTTTGTTTTCCCCCTGTGTCATTCTGCAGCTCTGATCATGTATTCATTTGACTGCATGCAGGACTAAATGAGTGGTAGAGATTAGTGTGAATGTATGCAAGTCCTGCATCCCAGATGTCCCCATGTACTTGATGGTATCAGAGATCTTTGTACATTAAGTATGAAGGTCTGGACAGGGCTTTGTGACCATACTAAGTTGAAGCTCACGGATGTGTTTAGAAAATCCTATGAAAACCACCTCTAATATCTGGGAAGGCTCTGTATTATGCTTCTGAAGCTGCTGCCACTGTCACAACCAGGTAGAAGTAGTCCCTTATTTGGTGGTGGGAGAGAGGACACAGAACACATTGCTGGAAAAAGTCAAGGGCATCTCTAACAAGGTTTTGGATTCCTCAATTTAATTGATGAGGAATATCTGGTAGCTGAGAAGCAACTGACAGAGTTATCACCAATGCAACAATATATTATTCTCTGATATCAACCCTGCTCCTATAGCAACAACCTAGATGGAAGGCAAGTTGTACCACTTAATACAAGGGGATACTGAAAAGTTCTCAGCCTGACCAAGAAGGGGATGAGCTAGAGTCATGAAACATATGTACATGTTATTCCAGATATTACCCTGAAGTTCAATATCCTTGCACATAATTTCTCAAGTTTAATTGAACCTTTTGATGATGATGATGATGATGATGATGATGATGCCTCATAATAAAATTCTGCTCTGTTGTTGTTATCTCTGAATCATTTCATAAATGTTTTTCTTTCAAACTGTTTTTAAGGTTGGGAAATAGTCAGATGGAGAAGGATCTCATGGGTAGCATGGATGGCTTATGCACTTACACACTAAATTCTTCAAAACATCCATCTTCTTGCCAGCCATATGAGCAGGTACATTGCTCTGCAAAAAGAAAACACATTTGCACAGCTTTTCTCACTGTTTTTCATTCCATACCTCCTTTAATAGCTATAGCAAGTTAAAGTAGTATTCTGCATTAACTGTTTGGCCCTTCTGAAGAAAGTCAGTCATCAAAATATCTTCCTTATCCCCCCCCCCCAAAAAAAAACCCTGTGGCCATGACCTTTCATTATGATCTCTGACTGCCATCACTACAACGATTGTTGTTTAGTCTCTAGATCATAGTGATGCAACCGTTTTCATCAACAGTAAAAAATTATTCTAAAACAAATCACTAAATTGCTCACAATGCCACAATATTAACTTGGAAGTATCCATTTGATTTTGGTTCTGGTCAGTATTCCAATTTTTCAGCACCCACTTGACTGACAGCTTCTGCATAGTCTCTGCTCATGAATTATAAACCCAGTGCATTCCTGGGATATCTGTAGTGTCTCAGTAATCATTTAGCTGACATTTGCTGATCTGCCAAAATCAGGTCATGAACAATTTCATAAGTTGACACTGTTGAAGGCCTTCCAGATCTTGCTGCACCTTTGGTTGCAAAATCTCCATGTTGAAAGTTGATAGAACACTACTTCACAGTTGAATATGGTGTACACTTATCACTCAGTGCTTGCATCATACTCATGGATTTTCTTTGGAGTTGGGTGCCTTGTTTTGACCTCAGACACATGGTGGCAGAGATGACAGGCACAATGGGATGCAAATGTGAATAACGACCCAGAATTGGAATGGAGGGCCCCAGGTAACAAGAAGAGCTTGGGGCAGCTCTAGATCCAGGATACTCCAGGCTGCTCCTGGATCCTGTAAAATAACCACAACTCAGAGGTAAAAAACAAGTTGAACCTATTGAGTTGAGTGTTGTAATTTAACTGAATGGTGAGCAAGCCTTGCTCAATGCATTAGCACTAGTTCTGCACAGAAAACACTAGTATAATGAAAACTTCATGGTTTGCTTTCCTGTCATTTTTATCATCAGACATTTCAGAATGCACTTAAAAAAACAGATTAATTCATGAGCAGATGTTAGAAAAGCCCCAGCAAGGCAATGTTTTAAAGAGAGAGAGAGAGAGAACTTCTTCCTTTAACACAGATGCTAGCTTTTTGGATTTAAGCAAGCCATGTGATACAATCCAACATGGGAAATTACTACTTAAATTGGAACAGCTTGGTATTCATTCAGGTATAATATTATAGGAAAGGGAGGATCTATGGGGGGGGGGGAACAGGAGGGGTTGGTCATGTGAAAAAGAAGTGATTATTAGAAAATGTTGTAGGTCCATCGGGAAGCCATATATAGACAATTTGCTTTTGAAGTAACACATGAACATGCTGGCATACTGCTGGAATTTTTGTGAAATTGCAATGTCAAATTTCAAAGCAATGAAGTGTGGGCTATCTCCTTCTGGAACTGACTGTCTGTGGAGATAATAGTCCTGTTCACAAGTTCAGCCAAACATATGAAAAGAGGAAGGAGGAACAGCATTCATGATCATGCTTTACCCAACATGTTCATCCTAATACTCAAATAGTGCTGATGTAGAGAGGGAGGGATAACATTGCAACTGATTTCCCTTGATTTTAAATAACATCCATCTGTATTAATACACAGTGATAAGAAGGTTAATGTATTCTTGGTATTAATTCCCACTGACCACCCTGTTGGAATAAAGAGACAGACACAAAGCTTATGGATAAACTAAGGGCCCCTTTATTAACTAATCAATTCTGATCAGCAGCAGGGCTCTTTAGGGCTGGTACAGACCAGCAAAAAGAGCCGGCTTCCCGGTGGCTTGAGGGTGTGGTATATGCACAATGCATGCCCACAAGACACCAGGAACACACTATGAAGCATCCCTAAGTAACCACGTGGTAGCAGCGTTTTGGCGTTTAGACACCACATGCTTCCGAAACACAGTAAAACTGCTGCTGTGGTGGCAAAGACACCTTTTTCCCAACATAAAAAGGAGTGGCTTTCTGATGCTTCTTTTTGCTCTGGGAAAAAGCCAGGCTGGAGGCTTGATGTGCGGTTGCTGTGACCCAACCCAGCAATCAAAGGGGCAGCATCTTTACCACTGTCTGTTTTGCCCCTTAGTGTGATATATGCTGAAACAAGTGTAGTCTTACCTTCTCTCCAGCATGCCCATATGGAGCTGCCCCTCTCCAGAGGCAAAGAGATCAATTTTATCTTGTACTGAGCTGGGCTATTTCCAGGAAGTTTGAACCTGTTGACCTCCCCCTCAAGCCTTGAGTCCTAAAGGAGAAAGCAAATCAAGTCCAGTTCCAAAGGTTGTTGCTTTTCTCTCTGGGAATCCTATGACACTTTGGGGAAGTCTGGAGAACTTTCTTTTGAGAAAAGGTGCCTATGGATGTTCACCCATTATTGACCCAGCTTTTATTTTCCACATTAACCTGCTAAAAGTGACCACATATTATTACGATTAAATGTTAATTTAAATAAATAAATAACTTTAAAATGAATATACTGATATGTAATAGCAATCATCTGTAACTGGTAAACTGCATGGGTTATTCAAGTTGGGCCCAAGACTTTGGACATAATATAGACCTAGAACAGTGGGAAAAATGCTGAACTAAGAGACTCAAATACACACTAAATTGTAACATTAAGGAATTTTTTTATAAAATCAATATCGATGGTATCTGACACCACTTAAACTCTCCAAGATCAACAGGTCCTCTTCAAGCTTATGTTGGAAGAGTGAGGAAAGGGTAGGTTCTCAATATCACCTTTGGTGGAAATGCAAGATGGCGAAGAAATATTGGGAAAATATAAATACCACCATAAATGCAATGTTAAAAATTTATTTGAGTTTTAACCCTCAGACCCTCCTGGGTATAATTACTCTCCTGGGTATAATTACAGATGAAAATTTTGAAAAAAGTATGGGAAAATAATTTTTTATCTTATCTTGGCGACAAGATTAATTTATGCTTCAAAATGGAAAAATAAAGACACTCCAACGATCCAAGACTGGTTTAAGAGAATTATGGATATAATTGAGATGGACAGATTGACTGGTTTCATTAGAGGATTTAGTTATGACATCTTTAAAAAAGACTGGGAACCCATTATTGAACATTGGCACCAATTGGGGGAATTAGGGTGTATTACTGTGTTTATTTAAAGGAAATTTGGTGATTGTTTTAGATCCGTGCACTGTAGAATTATCTAAGGAATAATAATCAATTTTGGAATAGTATTAAGTTAATTTATATTAAGGTAATTGTAATGGTGTCTTTACGTTTACACTGTTACTAGAAAAGAAATTATTTTATATCAGATGGCATAAAACTCTATTACTTTTTGACTTAAAGAAGTTAATGATCTCGGGCTAAATTGCAAGATGTATCTAGTAAGGAAGTCATTTTTTAATGTTAAGTTTATCTGTGTGATAATTGTTTGTTTTGTATTTTTGTTTATTTTTCTTGTTTTTAATTCAATAAAATTTATTTAAAAAAACCTGCATGGGTTATTGGTCAAATTCCCGTTACTTAAAAATGAGTGTTATCCATTGTGGGGTTACTGTTGCATTCTTTGATTAATGTAGTACCTGTACGCTGAAACCAGTGTGGAATGTTATTAATTTATTTTGTTCAGATGTCAGTACAATTCCCCAAAACCATTTGCCATTAAAAGATGTTTGATGGCAACCTACTATTGAGAACTGTTCTCATCTTCAGTGTGTGAAACTTACGTATGTGCTTCTGCATAATGGGGATCTACAAGTGAATTTCTGGAAATTATTGTTGGTACAGAGGATTGTAGTCCTGTTCCAGTGATGTCCATGCTTCTGCACAAAGATAAGGGCTTCTCTATGTCCATGCATTAATGTTGGCCAACCTGATGAGGGCACTCTGTTTTGTATGCAGAACACTCTTCCTCCTGACCAAAATGAGAAGGCTATCTCTGTGTGCACCAGAGCTTCCAAAAAGCACTTGTATTAAAGGTTAAAGAAATTCTATGTACTTCAAGGGACAGGGATATTTGGTCCTGCATTTTTATTACGAATCTTACTTTCTACTTTAATGTGCAGTGAGGATGTTATAGAACTCTATTTAATTTTATTCATCTGAGCCCTCTGGCAAGAGCAGCTTCTTGACACAGTATGTTGTCATAAATTGCTCTAGCATTTCTTTTATTGAGAAGTTTGAATTGGATTAAGATGTGGAAACATGCCAATGTAGTATTGATTTTCATACCTTTGAAATAATGGATTTGACTCTGACTTTTAATGAGAGATAAAATGAGACAGAGTTGTGTAATCTCTTCCCTAGCTTATTCACTAGGAAAGTCAGCAGACCTGTCACTAGAAAAAATTATGATGAGATGGAATAAAGCCGCATCAAAAGGCAGGGGGGAGTGAGTAAAGATGAAAGAATAAAAACCTAAACAAAACTTATAAGTTTTAAATCTCATATATTTATTTGAAAAACAAAGGTTGATTGTGCCAGTGGTAAGAGTGCGATCCACGTTTCTGAATTCCATATCCAAAATAACTCCTCCCATGGTTTCTTCAAAGTTCAGAATAAACATTATGTGAATCCCCTCCCCTATAAACAGGATACCCACTACACTGCAGTGCATTCAAACTATGAGCACCCTGATCCCAACCTTACTGACCAAAACCTGATTCTATTTGTAAACTATCCAATGTAGCATTATCTAATGAAGTAATTTTTGCACTTTGAACACACACAAAAATCACTACTTCATTAATAATAATAATAATATCCAACTGTGTAGACAGGCATGCAAATATTTCGAAGGGTAAGTAAAATAGTGCTGTATTTCCCTATAACCATTGCATTGGCACAAAGGACACAAGACGTCTCTTTTTGGGTTTAAACAGGCCACAACTTTTATTTTGCTGTACACGGTCTATTTACAAAAATAAATTTCCAACAATTTTTTGTCACGTGTGTGTGAGAGGGTGTAACCTCCCCAAGTGGGTGGTCCTTCACCGCATGTGACAAAGTATGTAAGCAAATAACAACAACCAATTTACAAACCCCTTCCCTCAGGAAATGACATCATATTATGTCATATGACGTCATTCAATTAATGACATCATGCATTTAACTGCATACGTCACTTCCTTTAATTTAACTTTATCAAATTTACCCCAATAAATTTAATTAGCCAGATTAATTTTCGTGTGAGGTGGGGGTCATTACCCACCACAAGAGGGGGCCAGCCTAGCTAGGCATCCCCTCCCCCCCACAGACTGCTTGTTTAATTTGTTCAAAGACTGCTTTAACATAGATCTCCGAACCATCAGGAGAGAGGTGCACCTCTCATGTTCAATTATTGCAATGTCAAGTTTAGACAACTGCTTGGTAACAGAACGATTAAGCCATCGTTGAGCGTTGTTAATCGCAGCATCTTTGTGAGCTCCAGGCCAGCTACACCTAGGCAAGAGCTTAGTCCAAAGGATTAAGGCTCCCGGGAAAATCTTTCCTGCAGATCTCTCACCATCTGCTTTGCTAGCTGGAGACAAGGGACTTTGACGAAGTCATTTTCCCCCAGGTGTATAACTAAAACCCAGGGTTGGGGATACGACTGATCTAATTGCATGATCCATGGAAGAAGCGCTCCCCACATCATGCCCCTTTGGCCAAACCACTTAGCAGTTTCGATGTTTGATAGGCCCAATGTAGAGTCGTGCCGATGTTCCAGAAGGTGGCGTTCAGCCCAAAAGACCAAACTGTGGCCCACAATTCATATGTTGCCTTGAAAAAAGTCAACTGAAATGGAAATAAGGCAAATTAGCATAGCTAATCGGGAGTCACATTCCCCAATGGTCTAACGTAGGACTTGAATGCTCGAGAACACCACCAGCCAATTCGGCAAATATTGGCTTCACTCAAGCCATGAGTGGCTGCAGGTGTTGCTGCTCCAATGCAGAAGTGCAAAGAAAAGTAAGCCTGAGGCAACTTAGCCTGCCTTAGTGTCCCCTTTAACACTGCCCTAAATTGAAATTGAGTTAAGTGCATACCTGACAAGTGTATAAGAAGATAGCCTGCCACTTTGGGCCTAATCCTCAAATAATTGGTCATTGCTAACACCGGGCAAATTTGCCCACTAGGTGCTTTAGCTAAGGAAATAGACTGACCTTTAGCTAAATGATCAGTCTTGGAGTGCCTAATACAAATCTGAATTCCCTGTTCTGTTAATAAATCTGAAATTAAAAGTGCCCTTCCAGATTGATCGTTGTGAGATACGGGCTCAATTTCACTAATTCTTAAAGCTGCAAAGAAGGCTATGGAAAATACTGCCTTAAATAAAGCTGCACATGTGTCAGCTAACTGTTCCCATAACTTAGCCATGACAGTACCTGTTATCGGCCATCATGAGTCCTTTACTGCAGGGGATTCTCTGGACCAACCTTCCACAGCTCGTTTAACTCTAAAGTCTGTGGTAGGATCAAAACAGCCCCTTGCCCTGGAGTGAAATGCCAGGGCGGCCAGCCTGCCCCTGATAGTAACAGGTGATAGACCTGCATGCCTAAGAAATACTATAAAATGTAGGACCAGGTCAACTCTAATTGGCCAACTTTGAACCTCCCCTATCTCCAATAAAAACTGATTGAATGCATTCAAGGCTGTTTGGTAAGACTTGCGTGTAGA
Organism: Phrynosoma blainvillii; assembly: GCA_026167975.1. Classification (NCBI taxonomy): domain Eukaryota; kingdom Metazoa; phylum Chordata; class Lepidosauria; order Squamata; family Phrynosomatidae; genus Phrynosoma; species Phrynosoma blainvillii. The sequence goes on from JANUYF010000003.1 coordinate 248,518,116, forward strand.
TGGGGCAATGGAATTCAGGATTGACCTGTGAATTTCTAGTCTCCAAGGCTCCATAGCAAGGCCAGTACCTCCATCGGGGGTAGTGACGCCTCGGGAGCCAGCTGCTGGAACCTGGAGAGCTGAAAATGAGAAAGGGCATCTGCCAAAGGGTTAAGCACACCAGGGACATGCTGGGCTTGGAATAATACATTAAAGTTCAAACACTGCATGACCATGGCCTTCACCAAACCCATGACTCTAGGGGACTTAGAAGACAGAATTTACCACCCGGACGACCGCCTGGTTGTCACACCAAAACCATATGGTCTTGTTAGCAAACTGGCTTGCCCACAAGTGCACAGACACTACAATATGAAAAAGTTCCAAAAATGTTAGGTCTCTAGTCAGACCACGTTCAAACCATGCAGAAGGCCACGCCTCTGCAGCCCACTGGCCTTTCCAATAAACACCAAAGCCATGGGCACCAGCAGCATCTGAATACACCTGAAAGTCTGCCCTGAGGAGCATTTCGGATCTCCAAAACGAAGTCCCATTGAATTGCTCCAAGAAGGACTCCCAAAACTTTAAATCATCACGAATCCCCCTTGTGATCGTAATGTGATGATGTGGTGCAACTATTCCTGAAGTAGCCCTATACAATCTCGCGCAGAATGCTTGTCCCAGAACTACAACCTTGCAGGCGAAATTTAGGAGTCCTGTAAGGGATTGAAATTCGTGAAGTGTAGCTTTTTGCTTACCCAGCATAACCTTAACCTGCTGCCTCATAGCCACCAATTTATCATTCATTAATCAAGAAATCCCAGCTAAGGTGTCAATCTTGATACCCAGGAAGTTAAGCCGTGTGTCAGGCCTTTCGGTCTTTTCTTCCACTAGGGGAACGCCCACCTCGGACATTAAGTCCTGAAAATCAGCCAAAGAATCCCCACATTGTGAGGAATTAGGATTCCCAGTGATCAAGAAATCATCTAAATAGTGTGTTATGGCTCTATTACCTGTTTGCTTAACTGCACACCAATGAAGAAAGGTGCTGAAAGTCTCGAAGGTTGAATAAAAAATAGAGCACCCCATTGGCATGGCTTTATCAAAGTAATACTTTCCCTTGAACTGAAAACCCAGTAGATCAAAATCATCTGGGTGTACAGGGAGGAGCCTGAAGGCGGATTTAATATCACACTTTGCTAAGAGGGCTCCCTAATCATCTTGACTGCTGAGTCAAATGATGCATACTTAATGGACGTAAGCCCAGGATCTATAGCATCATTCACAGAGTCACCCTTAGGGTAAGATAAATTGTGGATCAACCTGAATTCCCCAAGGGCTTTTTAAGGAACAACAACCAACGGCGATAAGCGAAGTGTAGGAATGGGCAGCTGATCATGAGGTCCTGAAATCCTTCCAGCAGCTATTTCTTTTGCTAGCTTGTCCCTTACGATATTCGGCAGCGCCCTCACGGAACGAGCATTGGGTGCATAGTGATGTACTCTAGAACCTGTATAAGGGATACGAAAGCCTAAGGAAAAACCATGAAATAAATAAGATGTGGCCTCTTTATTTGGGTATACCCTCAGCCACACCACCATTATATCTAACTTAATTGGAGACGGAGCCTTTTCCTCCTGGTGATACTGGCCGGGGGGCACAACCAATCCTGACCACTTACCTCTACTATAGGATGTGCCGGGGTGACCACCCCTGCAGGTGTTACACTTATGGACAAACCTACAGGGCTGCCTCTTGCACTTGCCTGAGTTAAAGTCCCAGCATATGCCAAATTGCTTTCTTTCTCCCATGCCAGGCCTCGCATTCGGCCCTCTCGGCAGAGTAACCATGGGGACAAACCCATTGTCACACCTGCTCGAGGGGGAGTCCCCCACCATAACATCAGCCCAAAGCTCGTACTGTACATGTCTCCAAGACAGGGAACGATCCTGAGTGGCCCTAATTCGAAACTGCTCATAGTATTGCAGCCAGGCTGCACTTCTAGCATTGTGATGGCAGTTGGTGTAAGCTTTAGTCATGATCTCCTGGTATTTAGAAAAGTCATGAGACCTCAATGGCTCTTTTTCCTCTATGACTCCTCTGTAAATAGTGAAACCCATAATCCAGTTTACAAAATTACACTCTATCTTAGAGAGTTTGAGCGCCTGAAACTCTTTGGGAAGGCTAAAAACAATCCCATCTTCTACCATGATCCTCAGGTCAGGATCCCTGAAAGTAAGGGAAAATAAGTCAATATAATTTCCCTTCCATATCCTTTCTTTAGTGGAAAGAGGAAGGTGTGAACCAAGGGGTGTAGACATCCCAGCATAAGGGGTTGATTCAGAATGCACAGCCACTCCTGACAACACTGGAGCATTCAAAGGAGACACCACAGAGATGTTGCTAGCCAAGGCAATTGGCTGACCATCCTGTACCCTAGAGTCAGGCACCTGTGAAATCGCAGGTGCCTGCATGGGTGCACCCAAAGCCACAGGGTTGGGTCTTTCCACACCCACACCCTGACTAACCTGGCCACCTGGAACCCATACCGAGGTGGGCCAGTTTGCATGTGCCAAATTAGTAGGAGACAAACCTGAAACTGAAGCTTGCTGGGAAGCATCACCAGCTGACCGCACTGGTCCCCCAAAGTGTGGCTCCACAACAGCTTGGGTATCAGGCAAAGATGAAGCAGCAGCAGCTTGGTCTCCTCTTTGCGCATCACAGGTTTGCTCCATTGCACCAGCACCTGGAAGAACCACTCCTCTCAAGAGGTTATATAAATCTGCCACAGTAGGCTGCTCAGAAACAGGGGCAGCCATACCCTGAATCTCCACACCAGGGACCCTTTTCAGGAGATCCCAAACATCGGCAATAGTGGGGTGCCCAGCCTCCACAGCCAAAACCACAGAAGGACTCGATGTAGCATCCATCACCTGAGCATCAGGTGCAACAGGAGGAAGCAGCACTTCTGTGTCAGCGGTATCAGGAGTGCTGGCAATAGGGCTGGCGGTTGTAGCCTGTAGCCCTTTTTGGGCGAGCTGATTACAGACCGCAACACAGGCCTGCACTGTCTTGCCCAGTTGTGCTAACTGAGCAGCAATCTCATCATCTCTGCTGGCAGACTGGGAAGGCCTTTTTGAAGCAGAGTGACCAGAGCCAGGCATAGCCAAAGCTGCGTGCCTCTTAGATTGGGCCTTACTGAGGGGCATCACTTCACCCAGTAAGTATAACATGGATCCTAAGCACAATCACCCAACCTTGGATGATTACCACCAGGCCAAAGGCTGCCCTTCCCCAAGTCTCAACAAGAGACACACTTAGCCAGGAAGCATCGCTGGCAACAACCACAAGGGGGAAAAAGTGTCCACCAAGGGTCCTATTAGGCACCCTGCACCACCAGGCTGAAGGCCGCCCTTCCCCAGGTCTCAGCAAGAGACGCAAATAGCCAGGAAGTGTCGCTGGCAATAACCACTCGGGGGGGGGGGGGGGGGAGAAAGTGTCCACCAAGGAACCCTAACCAGAAGACAATACAGCCTTGACACACACTCACCACTGGGAAGAGGTGTAGCAACCCTCCCAAACCAGCGATGGGGACCCGACCTTACCAGACCGAAGTTGCCGTGGCGCTGCTGGGCCTGAAATCCAGTATTGGGTCCGTGCGCCCGGTGAGGATGCCTACCGCAGCACCCACCTTGGATGAAGCCACCCTCCGAGTGTTGGAGATGCGGAGGCCCTTGCAGGCCCGAGGGGACCGACCCAAAGGCCTCACTCGGCTTTCCGGATTGGACAAGAAGGGCTAACTGAACACTCCCGCTTGTAGAAGAAAGAGCAAAAATCAGCAAAAGCCAAATGCAGGAAAAGCCAAGAATAAACGCTAGGCCAAAGCCAAGCAATTAGCCAGAGCACAGAGCAGAGCGATGGGACTTGCTCAGTTCAAGCTCTAAAATGGCTGCCGCCACGTGGCAGCACAGAGCTATAAAGAATGAACTCTCGCTCCAAGTCTCAGGAGATTACAGGCACCACAAGACTTTGGGATATGAACAAGCAACTTGATTGGACCAAGCGCGCAGGTGCTCTATGACCCCTTTGTGCTTGACCAATCAGGCCTCTCATGTCCTTATATGGCCAGCGCAACAAGAAACCCCTCCCAACTTGTCGGGGGGGTGTCTTTCTGTAGGTTAAGTTCAATTTTATTCCCAATTAAATCATTGAAATCAACATCACTTGTTATTCACAATTTAAATAATGGTTGTTGTTGTTTTAAAAAATGTTCCAATGGGTTTACTGGAGCCCTCCAGTTGGGAACTTGGATCAAGATTGTGAAATAGCCGAACATGCTTCTCTGTCATTCTCAGTAGTACTGTTTAATTTCTCTCAGCAGTACTGTTTAATTTCCTAAATGGAACAAAGCAGAGGAGGAGTAAATGTTGCCATAGGAAGTTGATTTACAGTAAGTTGGAAGCCTCATAATCATAGTATGGTCAATTAAAAGGCCCTGAAGTTATTGCCAGACACCAAGATATATCAAGTCTTGTTTGGAAGTCTCTGCAGTATATTGTTGAAGCTTTGGGATGTCATATAGAGAGCAATTTGTGTTGCTACTTTCTTCCTTCAAGACATTCTGGACAATATTAATTTATAATATTTAATTGAAAATATTTAATATATTTTTGATCTTTAAAATGATTGTTATTTATTTATTAGACATTCTGAGCTGTTCCAAATTTGGGGAGGGGTCAGATGTATACCTAGAGAGGCCTATAAGATGGCCTGTTTTACTGCTAGTAAACAGGGAGCTACTTTCCCACAAGGTTTCTAAATACCTTCTCATTCAAGTATACAAAAATACAGTCACATGAATCATTTGGAGTTGCTTGAGGATTCTGGCCTTTTGGGGCCTTCCATAACCAAGGCTGGGGAAGCTCTATGATCAGGAAAAGAGCATACTACACGATCAAGATGAAATAAAAAGATAGTGGAAGCAATACACAGAAAAACCATATAAAAGAGATTATAAAATTAATGACACATGGAATGAAAAAAAAAAACATACAAAGATGAACCCCAAATGCTAAAAAGTGAGGTGGAAGCTGCACTAAATCACCAGGAATAGACGATATTCCATTTGAACTGTTACAACCCCCATAGACAGAATCAACTCTAGTGCTGAATAAAATATGCCAACAAACATGGAAAACAAAACAGTGGCCTCCAAATTGGAAACAATCAATATAGATCCCTATCCACAAAGAAAGGGGACACATAAAACTGTAGCAACTGTAGAACAATAGCATTAATTTCCTACACAAAGAAAATTATGCTCAAAATTGGGTAGCACAGATTCCCATCATATAAGGACCACATTGTGAACATACGGTGGTTAATGGAATGCACCAATAAATTCCACAAGAAAATAAGCACTTGCTTTATAGACTATAGCAACACCTTTGACTGCATAGCTCACAAAAATCTAAGGGATTTTCTTGAGGAAATGTGTGTGCCACTACATCTAATAGTCCTGATTAAAAATCTTTACTTGGGACAAAAGGCTACTGTTAGAACTGAATATGAAGAAACTGAATGGTTCCCAGTTGACAGATGAGTCAGGCAAGGCAACATTCCATCACCCTATTTGTTCAACTTATATGTAGAAAATTTCATATGAAGAGCAGGTTTAGACTCAGAAGAAGGAGTAGAGATAGAAAGAAGAAACAAATAAACCATATAAGATATGCAGACAACACCATGCTACTAGTAGAAAACATCAGAGACTTGGAACAGTTATTAAGAAAAGTTAAAGAAGAAAGTCCAAAGTCAGGTTTGCTACTGAACATAATGGGGGTGGGGGATAATGTGAATGGAGGATCTGCATACATTTAACTTAGATTATGAAGAAATCTACATAGGGGTGAAATACACAGGCAGGAAGAAGTGGCTTCTAGCCACTTTGGAGCCATGGTGTTTAGATGATGCACACCTCCAAAGCACACCACCACACTGAAACCGTGCTCTGTTCCATTGGACAGGAGCAAAAAGAAGCCTGGATAATCTGGTTCCTGGGAGTGCCAGTTGGCCCCAGCAAGCATAGCCCAAATTGGGAGCAGACCATGTGGTTGATGGAATTCGGAACCATTTCTGACCAGAGTGGACTCAGGCTGCTCCATTGTGCCCATTTGCTCTCACCCATAGTTAAAGATTTCCCATACCTTGGGTCAAATATTGATCAGAACAGAGACTGCAGTCAAGAAATCAGAAGCATGCTAGAAATAGGAAAGGCAGCTATCAAAGAATTAGACAAGATCCTAAAGTGTAAACCTATACAAGTGAGCACTAAAGTTAGAATAATCCAAGCTATTGTATTCCCCATATACAGACGTAAGAGCTGGACAGTGAAGAAAGTGGATAGAAAGAAAATCAATTAATTTGAGGTGTGATGCTGGAGAAGAATGCTGAGGATACCATGGACAGCCAAAAAGATAAACAAATGGGTCCTAGAACAGATCAAGCCTGAATTCTCCCTGTAAGCCAAGATGGTGAAGGCTGTCAAACTTTCACCATATCATAAGAAGGCATGCCTCATTAGAAAACACACACACACACACTAATGGTAGGAAAGGTAGTAGTAGAAAGAGAGGATGACTAGACTCCAGATGGGTAGATTCAATCAGGTAGCCAGGAGCCTGAATCTGCAGGATCTAAGCAGAGAACTGGAAGATAGGGTGTCTTTCAGAAGTTTTTTTTTTTTTTTCCACAGAATTACCATGAGCTGGGATTGATTCAAGGGCAGTTAACAATCACAACAATAGCCTTCCATTCTTATGGTCTGGCCTGTTCCTGAAACAAAATCATTACTGCAAATCTCAAATAGTATAAATCTTCTTAGGGACTTTCTCATAAGAGTTTATCGCACAACATTTTTCGCCTAATCAGGCATGGGCTGGGAATGGGCTCGAATGAGAGAAAACAGGTGTTATTGCACACAAAAATGCAGCCGATGCTGTTGGGTGACTCCAGCCCCTCTCCAAGCCATGCTTAGCCCCACTGATTTTGAAGTATGGAAGTTTTTCATCCTTGCGAAATCAGCAGGATAAGTGCCACTTGGAGACAGGCTGTAGTCGCCCAGTGGTATTGGCAGCATTTTTGTGTGCAACAACACCTGCTTTCACCTGTTCAAGCCTGTTCCCAGCCCATGTTCAGATCAGGCAAAAAATGCTGTGCAATAAACTCCTTAGGGGCTTTCCTGGCGTCCTTAGAGAAAGCAAGGAATAAGGGAGAGAAAGTAATTGCTTAGAATTAGAAATAAAGAGATAAAAGACAGACCCACTTGTGTCTTTTTTATATATATTCCTTGGAAGGAAACTATCTTGTGTGCATATTCTTCTTTTTGCATCTGTAGGAGAAAGGGCTAGAAAACATGGGGGCAATAATGGACTTGCAGTTGTCCACTTATAATGCACATCAGCTCTAAGTGTCATAACTAATGGTTAAAGATGTTGGAATCTGGAGTCCTGCAATATTTGAAAGACCACAGTTGCCCATAGCAGGATGGAGACTTCCCTTTTTTAAAAAAGGCAAAATCCTCACAGGTTTTCATGACACAGGTCTCAAAATAGATATTTTTCTACTTCCGCCTGGCCATGTACCATCTTTTGCCCTCTCTTTGGGAAGATTTTTTTCTCTCCTTCCAAATGCTTCAGTATCATAACAGATGAATAGGCAATCATCTTGGAAGGAGAAAAATCAATCAATCAATTGGTGTATTCTAGCTAACAGAAAAGTGTGATGTCCTCTTTAGGAGATGCTGAAGAGACACTGTAATTGGAGTTTGTAAAGTGTACTCATTTTATTACAATGGGATATAATTTCAAAATTCGTGCTTCTGAGAAATGAAGCATGCTTTAAATCCAATCACTACTTCTTGATATGATTAATTTGGCTAAGCTAATCAAAATAAATACCTTGTGGTATTTTATGTACTATTGTATGGTCTATTTGATTATACTGGGCAGCAAGGATTTTTAAGTTGATTTACTTTTAAAGGAAGGAAGCCAAATAATTGCCTTGTATATTACGACCAAGGTTAGCTTGTTCCATGGTGTAAGACAAAGAGTTTATGTAGTATTTAGCCTGGATTAACACTTTTTTTTTTTTACTTATATCTCAATTCATTTACATATTCAAAGAGATTAAAATGCATGGGAGGGAAGAGGAGAAAAAGACTGAAGAGACCAGGAAAGCTCCCTCCCATAGGTTTCCAAGGTTGAGAAGGACTGGTCTTTCATTGGTCATGAAATAAATGATCAGTTTATGATATCAGAGTATGGTAAATTGTATCTAAGAGTCACAGGTGAGGAATTGACCTATAACCAGACTTTGGTTTTTATCTGGATATACGGTATTCTCTTCCAGAATCACAAGTGTCAAATCCATTCTATAGCTTGATAGATTTCCAGATAACCTCTTGGTTTTAGTTTTTTTAGAGAAGCAGAGCTACTCTTTATCAATACACTATGATTGCTTGAATATGTTGCAGTATAGAGTGTATGTTTTCAATTTTTGTTTTTGTATATCTGTTTTCTGCTCATAATTCTCCATTCTATATTTCTACTCAGTTTTGTAAATAAGTAGCATTCTGTGGCTTGTGTAAATGATCCGTCCTTACTGGAATGATTTCAGACTTTCCTCCCTAAAGTGTCTAAAAACTCAGGATTTTGCAAACCTCAGCATTTATGATTTGTCATCTAAGAATTATGGTAATACTGACCTCTCTCCATTGAAAGTGTGTGCAGTAGAAGGAATAATATTAAGATCTGCATGCCGGATTCTTCTCTCTAGTCTCTTCAACTTTTCTGATTTGGCAGGGACAGTGCTGTTTAATCCACTGTTTTTGTACCTTTTCAAATGCTTTTTTAAATATTAATTTTAATATTATTATAAGTAAACAACTATGTACAAAACATATCACAACAATAAAGCAAAATAAAACAATTAATCTCACAACTTTGAATTACATTCGGGTCTACTTCTTGGGCTCTGTTCAGTGTAAGCAGGCATTTTAAAGTATGGTTCTGTCTTTGTGTAAATGTAGTCCAGAATGTCTGACCAAAGGTTAAGATGAGATGGAGGTTGTTTTCTCTTGTTTCTGTCTTTGTTTACAAAGTCAATGCATGGGACCCATTTGTCCATGAAAGGTCCTATTTTGGTTGTCCTGCATAACTTGCCATTCCATCAGACAGTTTTTCAAATAATAATAATAATAATAATAATAATAATAATAATAATAATAATTTTTTATTTATAACCCGCCCCTCTGCGTGGCAATCAGGGCGGGGTACAACAAGATTAAAAAACAGAACAGAGTTAAAAGTCATTCCCCCATCTCATAATCCCACCCTCCCATCCCCTTAAAATAAGATTAAACTGCAATCAGATTAAAAATGCCACATAGTTAAAATAAAAATAAACAGAATCAGTGGAACAATTCTAAAAACTCTAAAAACTCATCTCCCAGCTAAACGCTATTCCGGGAAGGCCTGCCGAAAGAGATCCATCTTTACTGCTTTCTTAAAAGCAGCAAGAGTAGTAATAAGACGGATCTCATCCGGCAGGCCATTCCAGAGTCTGGGAGCAGTTGGGGAGAAGGCCCTCTGGGAGGTCTGGGACAGCCTAGTTCTTATTGGCTGTAACAGATTCCTCCCAGAGGACCGCAGGGCACGGGGGGGATCATACGGGGAGAGGCGGTCCCTAAGATAAGATGGACCCAAGCCATGTAGGGCTTTAAAGGTCAAAAACAACACCTTGTACTGCGCCCGGAAACTAATCGGCAGCCAGTGGAGGGATTTAAGCACCGGTGTTATGTGCTCCCTCCTAGATGATCCTGTAATTAGCCTGGCTGCCATGTTTTGTACCAATTGAAGTTTCCGGGTTAGGCACAAGGGTAGCCCCATGTAGAGAGCATTGCAGTAATCCAAACGTGAGGTTACCAGGGCGTGCACTACAGTTTCCAGATCCCTCATGTCCAGATAAGGGCGCAGTTGGCGTATCAGCCGAAGCTGATAGCAGGTGCTCTTGACCACCGCACTCACCTGACTAGTCAGTAACCATAGATCCCATACCTTTTCCCACCACATATCTAAAGACCTCCTCTGTTTTCCAACATCTGGCAATTTCTGTAATGAAGATACCTATGAAGTTTTTATTTTTCAAATTTGAGTTCATGTCTACATATATTGATAATAAAAACATTTCTGGATATAATTTTACTTCTTGGTTGGTAATCAATGAAATTTGTTCAAGTACCTATTGCCAAAATGTGTTTATTTTGGCGCAGTCTAGCCACATGTGTAGAAATATGCCATTATCATTACAACCACATCAACATTTGAAGGAAATATTTTTAACCATTCTGACTAGCTTCACTGGAGTCAAATGTGTATAATTTTCAAGGTGTTTTCTCTCATCAACACTGATCTGGATTTAAAAGGGTTGAAAAACCAAACTGTAGAGCCTTTATAGACTGCCAGAAATAGTGAAGCTTGAAGCCACTTTAACTGTCCTGGCTCAGTGCTAAGGAATCATGGGAACTGTAGTTTATTGTGGCACCAGAGCTCTCTGACAGAGAAGGCTCAGTGTCCCAGAAAAAAAATTCCCATGATTCCCTAGCACTGAGCCAAGGCAGTTAAAGTGGCCTCAAGCTGCACTATTTCTGGCAGTCTGTAAAGGCTCTTAGTGCACTTTTAATTGCCTCCTTTTTTAAAAAAACAAAAACAAAAACAAAAACAAAACCTTAAGTCTTCTAATCACACTTGCTTAAAAGTAAGGCTCTTTATCATCAATGAGTCTTTTATTCTTAAGTCAAGTGACTCAGGATAAGTTATGTGTTGCCTAACCAAGAAACAGCTGCAATGCTTCTGCACAGATTGCAGATTGCAAGCTTACTCTTATGTTAGTAGCTAGACCTGAAAGGCTAAAAGTAGACAAGAGCAAATTACAGCAATTGTACACCAGTCTGATTTTAGAAGTTGTTGTTTGGAACTAATGACTCAGGGAAATAGATGGAGAAGCACCCCCTCACCAATTGCACGCAGTTCAGAAAGTGATGTGTATGTGAATTCCACCCAGGTATGGATGTATATTGAAACAACAGTGTATCTCAGATGTAAATACATAAAATCCATCTACATAAAATCTGGGATGGGCAATTTGTGGCTCTCCAAAAGTTGCTAAACTGGACCTCCCATCAACCCTACCCATCACAGCAGTGTTCAGAGATTTTGAGATCTGCAGACCACCTGTAGTCCATTTTGAAATGGGGATTGAAAGAATCAAATCTGTTTCTTACATTCGTTCTATGCCATGGATGTTTTGGTAAGAATAGACAATCAAACAATTGTAGATTGAAGATGTTATTCCTTTGGTGCTTTAGGAGCTGGGAACACATCATGCCTCAAATAAGGTAAATGGTCTAGGTGGTGCTCCTATTTCCTTTAATTTGTGTGTAAAAGCAATTATCTTGTGGAAATGAAACCAGCTAGACTTTAATGGCTCTATATGTAAAGTTAGTTCATCAATTATTTTTGGTCTGCCATTATGATAAAGGTCTTGGATAAAATATACACCTTGTTCCCATCCCTGGAATTGATTTAATTTATCAAGGGAGTAGAAGAATTTGTGGGCAAGGAAGAGGCAAATAGGAGAGGGATCTGGTGCTAGAACTTGCTTCCATCCTGACCATATCTTTGTCAGGGATGATGGGAGTTGTAGCTCTTCACCTCTGGCTCTAACTCACCACCTTGTTATGCAGCAGAGCTGACCAGCTTTGATCAGTGGTTGATGCTTCTTTCCCAAGCAGCAGAGTTTCAGAGAATAGGCTGAAGACCCTGACAAACTCTCCAAGCCTTCTCACTCTTCTTCCTGAGATGTCTCCAAACTTCTCCAGGATTCTTCTGGCTCTTGTATCTTCCCTCAAGACACCAGACAACTCAGTAGTCTTATATAAAAGATCTACTTTATTCTACTATATACATAAATACTATATGCCCTACAAATCACAATCTCTACACTTCACAATATCTCCAAAATTACTCCACAATGTACATTAGCAAACATTGCAATTTATAGCCATTGTTAGACACCACCCACCAGTCAGTTTCCACCCAGTGGGTGTGTACATACATCTTGATTGGTCCACATAGATCATCCCATACCTAAGACCAACCCAAGTGTTTCATCACTTTACCTTGACCACTTAATGAGTCTCAGGTGTTTGCAATCTATCACAGGTGTTCTCAATATACCTTCTATAACTTTGTCTTTAGCTCTCAAGGCTTCTTAATTATATTATCTTTTTCACCTGTGTATCTTCCTGATTGCTCCTGCTTAGTCACTTTGACATTCACATACATATTTTTATTTCTATTACTGTATATCCCATGTTGCTTTTTCCTTAACTTACTTATGCTGTAACCATTGGATTTTAATGTTTGTAATTACTTGCAGAGTGGGTTTGTTAAAGAACAAAGCAAGACTGGTTGATGGTGGGCCATTCATTTCCATGTTAATCCAGTGTATTCTCTGATCTTTTAAAATTAAATGAGGAATTTGACTAAGTTGGAGTGCTGCAAAATATAGTTCAAGATCAGGCATCACTAGCTTCCCTTTTTTGGAAGAGAGGTGTCACATGGATTCCTGAATTTGGGTTTCTTATGTTTAAAAGCAAATGTATTGATGAGATTTTGCCAGAGTTTGAGTTTTGTCTACAATGGTTGAAGTGGGATAATTTGAAATAGAGAGGATAAGCTTCTTTCAATTACTTTTAAGATTTCTCTCTTCTCCTCCTACTTTCCCCCTTTGTCCTCAACATTCTTCAATTGCTACAAACTGAGTTCAAAGTGCAAGAGTAGTTTACTTCCCCTCCACAGGGGTACAGATAAACAACATCTCACTAGATTAAGACTTTTGAGTGAAAGAAGAGAAGAGGAGTAGATATTCCTCTCTCCTCAATAGATTTGCAGACAAAATTTCTATTTTGGACTACAACTATGTTGAGGCAGTCATACCCATGTTAGTTTAATTGCTGAATTGTATATTTGTTTGTGCTCTGTCCATAACTGTAGGAGGCTTCAAGCTGAAGCTTCACCTCTTAGCTTCTGTTTACAACAAACTATTTCTACCACCTTCCTTTTCTGTGTTCAGAGCATATGCATGCCAGACTAACAACTCATATATCTGACCAAGTAAGCCTTAGGGGCTAAATAGACTGGCATAAAATGCCAGTGTTGGAGCAGAGAGGGGACATGGTGACTTCATGCTGTATGCCCCAACTCTGAATCAATGCTGGTGTCACACTGCTCACCTGACCAAATGGTGGGTGGTGTCACGTCATGTCTTTGGCACAGTGTTTAGATGCGCTGCACCAAAAAATCAGTGAAAAGCCTCAGTGGCAACAACAAAGGTGCCCTTTTGCTGCTCTAAAAAGGAGCAGCATTTTGCTGGTTCTTTTAGAATGGCAAAGTGCTGGATCAGGCCCATGGCATGTGGTTGCTGTGGGCCCAATACAGCACTGAAAGGGGCAGCATCAAGCCGCCACTTCAGAGCCGTCTGTTTTGCCCCTTAGTTCTTGCCTTGGTCATTTCCCACCTTGATTATTGTAATCTTTTGATCGGTTTTCTATTATCCTCTGATTCCCACTCAACATTCTGCTGCTAAGATTGTATTTTTGGCTCATCATTTTGTTCATGATACCCACTTTTGATATCTCTTCATTGCTTACCCATTCCTTCTCATATTACAAACTTCTTGTTCTAACCTTCAAAGCCTACACAGTCTTTCCCCCCACATCATTCAGCCCTTATGTTTTTTCATGCTCAAGATCTGCATCCTAGGAATTTTAGGCCTCTCACTCAACCAAGGGTTTCCTCTTTCTTGGCTCAGTGTTGTTCTTTTTCATTAACTGCTCCATAATCTTGGAATTGACTCTCTGGACATTTGTTGATTGCTTCTTCCCTCATTATTTTTAAAATCTCAATTAAATTCTTTCTTGTTTTCCAAAGCTTTGGAGATTTTAGTTTAGTATTATTTTATAATATTGTATATTTTGAACCCCAGCATGGTGTAGTGGTCTGAGCATTGGGCTATGACTCTGGAGAACAGAGTCTGAATATCCATAGAAACCAACTGATTGACCTTGTCAAGCCTCAGAAAACCCTGTGGTAGGTTCATCTTAGGGTCATCATAACTCAGAAGTGATGTGAAGACACACAACAACAACATATTTTGACTATATGCCTTTGTCAGATTTGAAGTCGTAGGCTTTCATGGCCGGCATCCATAGTTTTTTTGTGGGTTTTTTCGGGCTGTGTGGCCATGTTCTGAAAGAACAGAACATGGCCACACAGCCCGAAAAAACCCACAAAAAAAACTTTGTCAGATTGCTTTATATTATATTATATTTTCTGTGTTTTATCTGGATAATTTGTTTTACTATTATATATGTTTATATTTTTATTATCCTTTCCTTTCCTTTCCTTTCCTTTCTCTCTCTCTCTCTGTACATATATCTCAGATTGTACATCTTTGGCAGGGCCCATTCTTTTTTTGATAGTGCTATATAAATAGATGATGATGACGACAATGATGATGCCACAGCAGCAGCAGCCAAATGTTGATAAATGAGTTCATTCTTTAGATGCTACAAAAATGTTTACTGATTTAGCCTACAGCAGTCACTCAGTGTCACAGAATGTTATGATCGCTGTCATAGATAGTTTTAAAATATATTTTATAATGATATGGAGACTAGGTCTATAAATAACTATGAATCCTGATAAATTAACAACATTTATTTTTGGTAGATGGTGTGTCTCTTAGCTGCTAGGCCTGGAACTAGAGATCATGCCTTGTTGCTTACAGAAACTTTTCCTTACAGAAACATACAGAAAAAAACCCTTAGAGAAATTTCCTTACAATATTGCTTTGGGTAGATGTTTTCATGTCTAAGCCCCCCCCCACACACACACACACCTTATAATCAGAAAGGAGAGTCTATCAAAGGATTGCTGGCTAGTTACCCCAACTCAGAACATTGGTATATATGTCCTTTCAGATATATCGACTGTACTGTCCTCTGTGCATTGATTATCCTGTTTATCAAGGAAGAATTGTAATTTCAAATCTCTTCAATTAGTAATGTATAGCACTAGCAACCAAAGGATCAGTCCTCATATATTTAGTCATAAGTGTTACTCATGCATTTTTTTTAAAAAAAAAATCTTGCATGAAAATATGTTTATTATTATTATTATTATTATTATTATTTATACCCCACCCCTCTGAGAACAATTGGGGCAGCTAACAGCATATTAAAATTCCAATACAGTCAATATAATCAAACCCTAAACCCTCCCTCCCTTAAAACAGTATTAAACTAGTACAGATTAAAATCATGGTTATTAAAATAACAAAGGTGAAACATCAATGCAATAATATTCAGAACTCATCAGTCGGCAACATTGTTTTATATATAACTGAGGAAGAGACCTCTCGAAGACATTCCAAGGGTAAGTAGCTGGATACCCCGAGGCTGGGATATCTAATCTGGGAAGGCCTGCCAGTAGAGATCCATCTTGACAGCCTTTTTGAAGCTGTCTAAAGATGTCAATTGACAGATCTCATCCGGCAGGCCATTCCACAATCTGGGGGCGACTACAGAAAATGCCCTCTGGGAGGTAGCTGCAAGCCTAGATTTTTGTGGCCGCAGCAAATTCCTCCCAGAGGACCGGGGTGCACGGGGGGGATTGTAGGGTAGGAGACGGTCCTGAAGATAGTTTGGACCCAAGCCATTTAGGGCTTTAAAGATGATAACCAACACCTTGTACTGGGTCCGGAAACTAATAGGCAGCCAGTGGAGGGACCTCAGTACTGGAGTAATATGGTGCCTCCTTGATGTTCCAGATACTACTCTGGCTGCCATATTCTGTACCAGTTGTAGTTTCCAAACCAAGCACGAGGGTAGCCCCATGTAGAGTATGTTACAGAAATCTAGACGTGAGGTTACCAGCACGTGCACAAGAGTCTTGAGATCCCTTACTTCCAGGAAAGGGCACAGCTGGTTTATCAGCCGAAGCTGATAACAGGCGCTCCTGACCGTCACATTTACCTGATTTGTCATCAGGAGTGACGAGTCAAGGAGCACCCCCAGAATGCCCAAAAACATTCATTGAGAGGACAGATGCCATCAGTAATGGGCTGGATGAGGAAAAACAGATTGAAACTGAATCTGGACAAGACGGAGGTGCTCACAGTAGCGGCCCCGAAACCAAGAATTGGGTTGCAACCTCCAGTCCTGGAAGGGGTCACACTCTCCTCCAGTGACTGTGTTCGCAGTCTGGGGGTGCTCCTTGATTCGTCGCTCCTGATGGTTAATCAGGTGAATGCGACAGTCAGGAGTGCCTGCTATCAGCTTCGGCTGATACGCCAGCTGCGCCCTTTTCTAGAAGTAAGGGATCTCGAGACTGTTGTCCATGTGCTGGTAACCTCTCGCCTAGATTTCTGCAATGCGCTCTACATGGGGCTACCCTTGTGCTTGGTTAGGAAACTGCAAATAGTGCAGAATATAGCGGCCAAGGTAGTGTCTGGAACATCCAGGAGGGACCTTATTACCCCAGTATTAAGGTCCCTCCACTGGCTGCCTATTAGTTTCCAGGCCCAGTACAAGGTGTTGGTTATCACCTTTAAAGCCCTAAATGGCTTGGGTCCAAGCTATCTTAGGGACCGCCTTCTCCTATATAATCCCCTCCCCATGCACTCCGGTCCTCTGGGAGGAACTTGTTACAGCCTCATAAAGTTAGTCTGTTGGCCACCTCCCAGAGTGCCTTTCAGTTGTCGCCCCTAGACTGTGGAACGGCCTGCCAGATGAGATCCATCAATTGACATCTTTAGACAGCTTTAAAAAGGCTGTCAAGACGGATCTCTTCTGGCAGGCCTTTCCAGGATAGAAAAATCCCGGTCTCAGGAAACCCCCTCCCTTGAATTGCTGCTGGAGTCTCTAATTGCTGTTGAGACATTGCCACTGTATTTTAATTGTTGTTTTAATTGTTGTTGCAATTGTAATGCGTTGTTTTAATATGTAATTGATTTAATGGCTTTTTAAGGGGGGAGTATACTGCTTTTTGTATTATTTTTAACGTTGTTAACTGCCCTGATTGGATTACCAAAGGGCGGTATATAAATAATATTATTATTATTATTATTATTATTATTATTATTATTAGAATTTGAGGCCAACGAATGAGACATGGAGAAATAGATCTGGGTGTCATCAGCATACTGATAGCACACAGCTCCATAACTCCGAATAATCTCATTCAGAGGCTTCATATAGATATTGAATAACATCGGGGACAGAATAACACCCTGTGGAACCCCACAGGTGAGCTCCCTTTTACTGGAGCTACTGTCCCTGAGCAGCACCCTCTGGGGCATGCCCGAAATGAAGGACCAGAACCACTGCAAAGCAGTGCCTCCGATACCCAACCCCTCAGGCGGTCCAAGAGGATGCCATAATCTATCGTATCAAAAGCCGCTGAGAAGTCTAGGAGCACCAACAGGGTCACACTACCCCTGTCGATGCACAGACGCAGATCGTCAGTTAAGGCAACAATGGCAGTCTCAACGCCAAAGCCTGTCCTGAAGGCAGTTTGAAATGGGTCTAGAAAATCAGTTTCATTCAAGACAGCTTTTGGATATGTTTTCTCTGAAATATAGTTTGTCAACATTTTCCTCCAAAATAGATATTTGTATTAATTGTTTGTAAAGTACAAATTTTGCTCTAAATTTCACTGACTCTATCTTTCCATCTAAGCTGATGAATGATTAGGATTTTCAGAAGAGACACTTTCCTTGATTCCACCACTTCACAGGCATGTTTGGTGTGGATGCAGGAGAGGGCCTTCTCTGTTGCTTCTCCCAGACTTTGGAATTCTCTCCTTTGATAGTTTAGGATGTCTTCTTTTTTTGCTGTCTTTTTGGTGTCAGATAAAGACATTTCTATTCCAGCAAGACTTTGGAAACTGATGTTAAAAGAGAAGAATTTTGATGGTACTATACTATTTTTAATATTTGTTTTAAATCTGAATCCCATCTTGAGTTGAATTCCATCTCTTGAATTCCATCTTTGGAGAAAGACAGGTTATAAATTCAATGAATCAATTATTACATATTTTAAATAGTTTTAATTCTGATGTTAATTTAATACTATTTTAATCTCAGTTTTTATATGCTTTTAACAATATATGTTTTACTCTAAATTTCTGTCTTTCGTAAATCACCTTGAATTTCAGTCTGGGGAAAAGGATGCACATAAAGGGATGGATGGATGGTTTGTCCCAACTAGAGTATCAATTCTTGAAAAGTGATTCAACAATGCGTAAATCCCACTTATTCAGTGAAACTATTCAGTGAGGGCCTGTACAGACTGCCAGAAATAATCCATTTTGAGACCATTTTAATTGTCCTGGTTCAGTGCTAAGGGATCATGGGAACTGTAGTTTATTGTATCACCAGAGCTCTCTGACAGAGAAGGCTCAATATCTCAGAAAAAAACTACAATTACCATGATTCCCTAGCACTGAGCCAGGACAGTTAAAGTGGTCTCAAGCTGGATTATTTCTAGCAGTCTGTTCAGGCCCTGAGTCTATCTAAATAATTTTAGCTGGGCCTGGCAATAGGATTTATGCCTTTACAAATACTTTTCCCTAAATACAAACATAAATTTCTGTGAGCATTTTTTTTAGAAAAAATACTCTGAAATTAACTACAGTCCACTCCACATATTAGTTTGGAAGGTACAGATTACAGTCAGCCCTTCATATCTGTAGGGCTTCTATTCTGGACCTCCTGCAAATGCAAAAAAGTTGGAACCTCAAGACCCCTTTTTTTTAATGGTGGTGTGCCTTACAGATAGCCATGTTGGTGCAGCCATATGCATGTGCTGCCATTCAGGAGAATGGAATGGGCCATCAATAGATGCTCCAATCCACAGATGGCAAGCTGAGTGAGCCGACTGTATTTCATTTCACATAGAAATATGGGCTAGACAACTCCCATCCCCAATATTAATATACGTATTTCAAGTTGGAGGGGAGGGATTGAGGGTTAATACTTAAAATTAGATTTCACCTCCCTCCAAAAAAAAAATCTAATATTAATCTGCAAGGTTCCCCCCCCCCCCCCCGGCAGATGCATTTCTTCTGGGTACATTTTTCAAATGTATTTTTTCAATACCTTTTTTGGTATCACATTAGAAATCCAAAGATACACAGATTTAAAATTACAAAATGAGTTTGCATCTGAGTTGTCAGAGATTGTGAACTGGGCATCTCAAACTAAAATGTGAATCTGCCAAAAGGATCACATATGCATGAAGATAATGACACTTTGTCCTCTCACTGAAGGAGCCCAGAGGGTGATGAAAGTGAATGAGGAACATCAAAGGAGAGTAAGAAAGATGGAGGGGAATGTACCCAGACAAGCTCTCTTCACCCCTAAAATAATTAAATCGGCATTCCTAATAATAAAGAAGAAAACAGTAGAATACAATACAATACTGCAACAGCAATACACATAGAAAAGGGAATAGATACTCATGGAACTGGTAGCAATTAAAAACCCGAAAAGATTTACTCCAGGTGCTTAAACTTGGCATTAGGTAAAGCAACCTGGGCAAGAGAATTTCACAATAGGGTGCCAATCATTGGCAGAGGCAGCAAGAGAACACAGATTTAAAATTACAAAATGAGTTTGCATCTGAGTTGTCAGAGATTGTGAACTGGGCATCTCAAACTAAAATGTGAATCTGCCAAAAGGATCACATATGCATGAAGATAATGACACTTTGTCCTCTCACTGAAGGAGCCCAGAGGGAGATGAAAGTGAATGAGGAGCATCAAAGGAGAGTAAGAAAGATGGAGGGGAATGTACCCAGACAAGCTCTCTTCACCCCTAAAATAATTAAATCGGCATTCCTAATAATAAAGAAGAAAACAGTAGAATACAATACAATACTGCAACAGCAATACACATAGAAAAGGGAATAGATACTCATGGAACTGGTAGCAATTAAAAACCGAAAAGATTTACTCCAGGTGCTTAAACTTGGCATTAGGTAAAGCAACCTGGGCAAGAGAATTTCACAATAGGGTGCCAATCATTGGCAGAGGCAGCAAGAGAACAGCCTGTGGCCATGATTAACATATATTGTCATCATGGTAATCATCATATTGCTATAGCCATCACAGTTAATAATAATTTAGCAATTAAAACAGCAGATAAGGCTGTTTATGAGTTGTATGCAATACTGTCAAGTTCAGTGACTCCCTCAGTCAGAAATCCCAAGCTTTACTGGTAAACTCAGAACCTTTATTCTGTAACTATAGGTTTACACCAGAGAATAAAACAGCAAGCATTAGCAAAGCCCAATTAAACCACATAAAGTTTCAGATCATTGGTGGGCTATTTGCTCATCCATTACAAAAACAAAACAGTTTTGTTCCTCTTGTATTCCATTCCCCCCTCCACTTACTTCTTCTGCCTGTTTTCCCAGGAAAATGACCTTGGGTAATCTCTAGCCAGGCATAACTCCTTTTTCTCTTTTATTTCAGCTCATACGAATGTGATCAGCAACCCCTCATAATAAAACATTACTTCTGTATGCCAATCCCCTGTTACTTCTCATAGGTCTGTATTTGCACTAAAACCATGACAGGCAAGATGCAGGTACACCACCTGACAAGTACTGCTGATTCCTGAGAAGTACATTCACTCATTGTGTTATCTTTATTTTATATCTATCTAATATCTAATATATTTATTATTTTATATCTGTACTAGAGACAGTAATGCTTAGGGTGAACCAGTTCAAACTATGGAGCCTGGCATTTTCCCACACACTTGAACTATGTCAGTGTATAAACAATATCACCAATTTATATTAAACCTAATCTAGCTGATATATGATCCACACAAAGGCTACTTACTAGATTACTATTCTGTTGTTGTGTGGCTTCAAGTCATTTCTGATTTAGGGTGGCTATTACTTCTGCATTAAAGTTTTGATATGTATTTTTCTCCTATAATTCCTCATCTCATGAGTTAGCTCAGTGAACAGTAGATATTAGAACATAGCCTTTCATTATAACTTTTTGAGACACTTGTCTTCATTATCCATCCATATCGTTAATGAATTAAAGTTCATCACGATTAATTGGCTCTTATAACTATGGGAAGCTAATAGCTTGGTTGAACCTCTGCTACATTAGTAATGGTAAAATATTGAAAAGGGCACTGACAGTGAGGTTTGTACCAATTCTGTGGTTCACAATGAAAGTCCCACAGGGAAATTCATTTGGATTGGAACCACTTGAATCAGAGCCTTCAATTAGCAGGAGGAAAATTGCTCATAATGATTCTTAATTTGTTAAGCACTACATGTTGTATCCACATTAGTCACAAAACTGAGCAAAATAGAAGGATGAATATTACATGTATCTTTTACTCTTCCCTCCAGAAATCTTTTGTTGCATGATGTGAATGTTATCCACTATGGTGGATTGAGACAGGTGCCAAGTTTATATGCTTGGATTCAAAGATCTTTTGTATAGACAGAAGGCTCTTTCACTTACTCCAGGATTGCATACATCAATAATCCATTCTGTCTACAATGGACAGTATCCCTTTCCATCAAACAATCTATGAGCCTTGGGGCCTCTTCAGACCCTTTTTGTTATTGTTGTTGGGGCAGGAGCTGCAGGTGCAGAAAATCAATAAACCAATCACCCCTAGTGCAAATATTGTGCAGGTCTTTAAATTTAGCTGTTGTGTGGTTCTATAAACCTCTTTACATTAAAAAAGAGATTTTCACAAGGAAAGTTTGGATGCAAGCTATTATTGTCATTTCATTTGTAAGAAAAGTCTAGGGAGTTCTTCTACCATTATGGACTACATCCAGCATTAATCCTGCCTAGAGTAGACCAACTGAAATCAATGAGCTTTAATTAAGTTGCTATTAATAAGTCCCATATATCCCAGTGGGTTCAATAGGTAGACTACCTTTGGATTTACCTCATCTAAATATTTGAGGGTCTGAAAACATATCAATAGATCAAAATTCAAGATATTCAATAAAAAACATTTTTTAGTTTCACTTTGTGCATCATGGTCGAGAGCCTCAAGCCAGAGGTTAGGAAAGTATGGCCTGTGGGACACATGAAGCACATAGAGCCCCTTTTTGTTGTTCTTGGAGCTTCAGATGTTCTCAATTTAATTTGTTTCCATTTGTGATATTATTATGTTTTGGCCAAAGTGGGTTAAAATTACAAATGTGCCCCACACAACCACCTCATGTTTGTCACAACATTCAAACCCTTTTAAAATTCTGAAATAGTTGGCTGATTATCAGCCAGAATTGAAACTGGAAGTAATATGATATCACTTTCAGTAGCACTGGGCACACTTAGAGAGGGAATGGTCTTCCCCATCTGTAGTTGTTTACACCTGCATTGAGCTTTTGTCATCTGAAAAAGGAGCCCTCCTCCCCCCCCCCAAAAAAAAAATTCAGAACAAACAAGAAAAAAACACAATTCAAAATAAACAAACAAGATTTGTTTCCATTTGTGATTTTATTATTTTTGGCCAAAGTGGGTTAAAATTACAAATGTGCCCCACACGACCACCTCATGTTTGTCACAACATTCAAACCCTTTTAAAATTCTGAAATAGTTGGCTGACAATCAGCCAGAATTGAAACTGGAAGTAATATGATATCACTTTCAGTAGCACTGGGCACACTTAGAGAGGGAATGGTCTTCCCCATCTGTAGTTGTTTACACCTGCATTGAGCTTTTGTCATCTGAAAAAGGAGCCCTCCTCCCCCCCCCAAAAAAATTCAGAACAAACAAACAAGAAAAAAACACAATTCAAAACAAACAAACAAGATTTGTTTCCATTTGTGATATTATTATTTTTGGCCAAAGTGGGTTAAAATTACAAATGTGCCCCACACAACCACCTCATGTTTGTCACAACATTCAAACCCTTTTAAAATTCTGAAATAGTTGGCTGACAATCAGCCAGAATTGAAACTGGAAGTGATGTGATATCACTTTCAGTAGCACTGGGCACACTTAGAGAGGGAATGGTCTTCCCCATCTGTAGTTGTTTACACCTGCATTGAGCTTTTGTCATCTGAAAAAAGAGCCCCCCCCAAAAAAAAAAACAATTCAAAACAAACAAAGAAAGAAAAATGAATTTGAAATGCACTGAACTCTTCAAACTGCACTGATAATGAACTGCAATGAGAGTTATACCTAGCTGGACAATGACTAGAGTGTGAATGGCAGAAGACTCAACTCTTATCTGACAGAACTCGCCATAGGAAGCATCTTGATTCCTATCGGGAGGCATTACGTTCAGCGCAGAGATCCTTCTGTTCTGCATGTATTGCATCTGCAGAGTCTCGTCCAGCAGAGCTGTTTAGGGTGGTGGGGGAGTTGACAAAGGTTCCTCCAGCGCCGAGTCCCCTACTTAACCCAACAACAGCTTGCTGCGACGCATTTAATACCTACTTTGCAGACAAAATCTCTCGGATAAGAGCTGACTTAGACGCCATTGTTTTGACAGAATCCGTAGACGAGGTGTCCAACAACTCCGTTGATGGTGATTTACTGGATCACCTTCAATCTGTGAGTACTGATGACGTGGACAAGCTCCTTGGAAAAATAAGGACGACGACTTGCCCTCTTGATCCTTGTCCATCTTGGCTGGTCGTCCGGGGGGGGGGACGCGTTGAGAGTATTTCTTCGGGATGCAATCAACACGTCCTTCAGGGAAGGCATTGTACCATCATGTTTGAAAGAGGCAGCCGTTAGGCTTCTCCTGAAAAAACCTTCCCTGGACCCCCTGGATAGAAATAATTATAGACCAGTCTCCTTGCTCCCTTTCCTTAGCAAGGTGATCGAGAGGACAGTTGCTTCCCAACTCCAGGCAGTCTTGGATGAAACCGATTATCTTGATCCATTTCAAACCGGCTTCAGGACAGGATATGGAGTTGAGACTGCCATGGTCGCTCTGACCGATGACCTCCACCTGGGCCTCGACAGGGGTAGTGTGACCCTATTGGTGCTCTTGGATCTCTCAGCGGCCTTTGATACTATAGATCATGCCATCATCTTGGGTTGCTTGAGAGAGTTAGGAATTGGAGGCACTGCTCTGCGGTGGTTCCGTTCCTTCCTCTCAGGCAGATCCCAGAGGGTGAGGCTCAGGGACAGTTGCTCATCTAAAATCGAGCTTAATTGTGGCATCCCTCAGGGCGCCATCCTGTCCCCAATGTTATTTAATATTTACATGAAGCCACTGGGTGAGATCATTCAGAGGCATGGAGCGTGGTGTCACCAGTACGCTGATGACACCCAGATATATCTCTCCATGACCAGATCATCGGCTCAGACTTCAGATGGCATCTCTCCTCTTAATGACTGTCTCAGAGCAGTAATGGATTGGATGATGAAAAACAGATTGAAGCTGAATCCAGACAAAACGGAAGTACTCGCAGTCACAGGCCCAAAACCAGATCTGGGAATACAGTCTCCAGTCCTGGATGGAGTCACACTCTCCTTCAAGGACTGTGTTCGCAGTTTGGGGGTACTTCTAGATTCATCGCTTCACATGACTAGTCAGGTGAATGCGGTGGTCAGGAGTGCCTGTTATCAGCTTTGGCTGATATGCCAACTGCGCCCTTATCTGGACAGGAGGGATCTGGAAACTGTGGTGCTCAGGAGTTGTTTTAGCTATTCCCTTTTTGACTCTCTTCATTGCCATGCTTGTCTTGTATTTTTACTTGTTTTATTGTTTTTTGTGATTGTTTATATGTTTTAATTGATATATGTTTTAATATTATTTTAGGGGTGGGAGGATGGGTTTTGGGGTTTTAGACTGTATTTTAGGATGATTTATATTGTATAGAATTTTTAACTGATGTAAGCCACCCTGATTGGTTGACAGAGGGGCGGTGTAGAAATTATTATTATTATTATTATTATTATTATTATTATTATATCACAATTGTGTTGACACATCAAAGTTGTATTAGTACATCATATTTCTTTGATCTTATAACAAAACTATAATTACTACTTAAATAAAATGTCTTTGTTTTTTCAATATTATATTCAATCAAGTTATTTGATCTGTCCTTTCCTTTCTTTCTTTCTTTCTTTCTTTCTTCTATCTTCCTTCTCTCTATTCCCCACTCTAATCACCCATATCTCTTATCTCTCTCTTCCCCTTTCCAGTCTCTTTCTGTCTCCTTTTCCTTTTTCTCTTTCATTTCATGCATCCTTTTATCCTCCTCTGCTTTCTTTTACATCCTCTTCCTTATACATAAGGAGCCCTGGTGGTGCAGTGGTTAAATGCATGTACTGCAGTCACTCACTCATACACCACAAGGTTGCAAGTTCAGTACTAGACTCAGGCCTGCATCCTTCCGAGGTTGCTAAAATGAGTACCCAACTGTTGGGGGGCAATGAGCTTACAGTTGTAAAACGCTTAGACATCCCATAGTGTGATATGAAGTGGTATATATATATATATGAAGCTGTTTTGCTTTGTTTTGCATCTTTCTTCATCCTCTTACCCTCTTCTACTTTCTTATTGCCTCTTACCTATCTCTCTTTTTTCAGACAGATCCAAATGACTTGACAATTACTCTAATTAATTAAACACCACCCTTCTAACATTTCACTCTCAAACTTCCTATCTTACAATATTGACTATATTACTATCATTTCATTTGTATTCCAACAAATACCATTTTCAAATGTTACTTCTCATAATACAGTAATCTAAGTATCTTATTCTTTATAACATATAATTGTTATTATTTTACCTCATTAATAATTTCAATATCTATTTCGTGTTTCTAAATTCAACACTTTTAATTTTACACTTTTAATGTAAAACCTTCTACATATTGATTTTCCCTCCTTTGAGATAAAAACATAATAACTTTATGCCAGTCCTTTTCATATTTTTCTAAATCTCTATCCATTAGAAGTCTTGTTAGCTTATCCATTTCCGCTATCTCATAATTTTTTTCGATCCATTCATATAGAGTTCTTCAAATATATGCACAGAATTCTTGTTCTTCGGACTCTGGCTTTGAATACATGTATTCACAATTGTTGAACTGAATAAAGATTACCATGTGCTTAGTTCATTGTAGCTCTTCATTTAAAAAAAAAACAAAAAAAAAACAAACCTCTGTGTCAGATTAGTGCAGCATGGCCCCCTTCATACTGGAAATGATTTCACCAATTCAATTTGGCTAGGGTAGATGTATGAGGAGAAATATAGCAAAAAATATAATGCAAACTCTGAAAGAATAATGTCAATAAGACTTCAGGAAAAATCCATCAATATCACCATCATCCAGGTTTATGTCCCAACTACAGAGGCAGAAGAAGAAGAAAGTGAAAGAGTGCATAATAATAATAATAATAATAATAATAATAATAATAATAAATTTTATTTATAGCCCGCCCCTCTGCAGAGCAATCGGAGTGGGGTACAGCAAAAGAAAATTGATCACACGCTAAAATGGGACTTCTTATTAATTGTAAGTGATTGTAATGCAACAAGATTGAGAAACAGAACAGAATCAAAGTTTGAGGAAAATTTGGCTTAGGATCTAGAAGTGATGCTGATTGAATTTTGCAAGGCCAACAGTTTTTTCATCTCAAACACATTTTTCAAGCAACTAAAGCAGCAACCACATACATGGACATAATATGATGGCCAATATAGAGATCAAATAGATGACATAATTGGATGGAAAAGCTCCATTTACAATGGAAAAAGAAGAACAAGAACAGATTGTGGCACAGACTGTGGACTGCTAATACAAAAACTAAAGAGAAACTAAAGAAAACTAAACTGACCAACATGCCAAAATATGACCTGAAGAACATCCCCATAGAATTAAAGATAATGTGAAAAAGATTTACACTCTTCATCTTAATTGACTGGGATCCAGAAGAACTCTAGACTGAAGCCAAGGACACTAAAATGAAAAGAATGGACAGCTAAGAAGACAAATAAATGGGTCCTAGAGCAAATCAAGCTTGCGGTCTCCCTAAAAGCCATAGTGACTAAATGGAGACTGCTGTACTTTGGACATGACATAAGATGAAATTACTCACTAGAAAAGACATGGTATGGTAGAAGGCAGTAGGAAAAGAAGAACACTGCATTACAGTTGGATAGCCTCAATGACGGAAGTAACAGCCCAGAATCTTCAGGACCTGAGCAAAGCTGTTGATGATAGGGTGACTCACAGATCTCTGCCATATGTTGAAGTCCATTTGATGGAAGTTAACCAGAATATGTGGGAGAATTTTGTTCATGCTATTGTGGAACAAAGTGGAATTGGTGGATTCATCAATTTCTGTACAAAATAAAAGTGCATTATCCTTGCCTCACATGTACTAGTTTAGTTGAATTAGTTGTTGAAAACAGCATATACTGAGCTTTTTTCTTCACGTTTTGCCTGGCTGAAATGATATTGCCTCACATAACCTCTCACATTGTGTAGAGACCCTGCTTTGTTTTAAATTGTGACTTCAGCACTTATTTTCTTTTAATAGGAAGGCAGTTTTATTGTTTATGAAAGATAGACTTCCACAAGCAGTTCCTCAAAAATGTGGACAAAACAGCATTGTCTTGAAAATGTTGTTCCTTATGTCCACACATCGCATCAATTATTATAAAATCTAAAAACTAAAATATGTATTCCAATAGCTATTTTATATACATGGATTTTGTGACCACAATAATATTTCACAGGTGTACTGCCATGGTGCCTTTAGCATATTAGCATATGAAACATGTTAAATAGTATTTTAAGACATTTTCTTACAATATTTCTCTTTTTGGCAATATTTGTTATGGAGTTTATTAATTTACAAACTTTAAGAAATGCAAGAAAAATGAAAAAGAGAATTCACAAACAAAGCAAAATAGTGACCATCTCATTTATATGACAAGTGAATGTAAATCCAGTTTTGTTAAGTACTTGTGATGGGATTTAAGGGTTTAAAAAAGTCATTTCCACAAGAAAAAATACAGCCAAAATGCTGAGCTGAATAGATCACTCTTATGCCTTTGTTTATTATGCATATGATGCCTGAAAGCTCAGAAGAAAAGAATCATAAGATGTCCAAAGGATTCACTGTGCGAGTATTGCATCTTTTTAAACATTTTGAAAGGTGTAGTTTTGGCCTTTGGAGGGGTTTTTGTGTTTGTATAATTTTTTTTATTTTTATTTTTTTTTTTTGGTATGGTGTACTTGCTGTCCTGTTTATCAAATGAATATGAATTGCTGACCAAACATGGAAAGAAAGAGACCATACACAAACAGTGGGTTGCAAACAGGCCACTTTATTTCATTCTAAACTTATTTAATTCTTAACCCCCAAAAGCTGAAAAAGGGAGGAACAATTTAGTGTGGGAGCAGCTGAGGCAGGTGGTGTTATCTAGATCTCTCCCCCAACACCTGAGCCCCAAGGAGAAGCCAAAAGCTGGGTTGCTCCCAGACTGGGTAACAACTGGAAGGCTGACCTAAGAAATCTCTCACACATGTTGCATGGCTTAAAGTGAGGGTCTAGCCCCAAGGAAAGTCTCTTTCCCCAACCCTCTAGTTGCATGACCTAGAGAGGCAGTTTAAGAGCTCTCCCTTTCACTAAAAGGGTGCTATAGGTGTTCACCAAATTCCTTCTTGACTCCTCCCACTGCCTGCCATGGATAAGTGGAAAGTGTCTCCTTAACACCTATCCCATTTCAGGCTGCCCAAAAGGGCCATTACTCACTGTTGCCAGTCTCCCAAAAATAACATATGTTCTGCATCTAACAAGTAAACACCATCCACTCTATGAAGCTGAAGCTTCTTGAAAATTATATGTGGATGTGACAAGAAATAGTTCAATGCCTTCATTAAGGGTTCTGATTTTCTATATTCACTCTTCTCTATGCTCCATCAATGCACCAAGGGTTTCCCTCCCCTCACCATATCTGCTGAAACAAAATGGCAAACCATATTATAGCAACACCAGTTCAGTAGGGGAAGAAATCTTCTGCTGTAACAGTGCACTTCTAGAAGCTGATCAACCTTAATCCACACACACGGAAAGCCAAAATGGAAAAGAAAACTTTCTGAGAATTGAACACCAAGGCACTGAACAAAGCAAGTAAACTTTCCCAGCCATTACTGTGAATATCTTGAAACAAAAACTCAGGAGAAAAGCACTGCTTATATTCAGCTGAAGAATATTGTGATTTTTTAAAAAAATTATTTTACTTCATTCCATTTTATTTTATTTTGGACTTCTCAGGCTTTGGATAAAGTCCAACAGAATTCAGTGGAACATTGTTCAACATTATTATTATTAGGCATAGGATGCTGGTTGTTTGTGAGTGAGAGAGTTAGTGAGAGAGAGAGAGGATGTGTCTAAACACAACCACAATTAATTTGTATTCCAAATGTTAAAAGCACTAGACTGGCTTGAATTAGATTTTATGGCAGAATATATTTTTCAGTTAGCACTGTCCATGAACTGTTGAAATCTGATGAGTAGACTTGGTTAAGATTCCAGTTCATGGTATGATGTTTTCGATTACTCTTTGGAGTGAGAATACTTTTCTCTATAAACAGATTGATTCAGCTCTGAGAGCTGCTGTAATAGTGCTTGTCAGCAGGATGATTATGACTTTTACTACTTCATGCATGCAGCCCTTTAATATTGACTAAATGTTTTCATGAAGCTGTTCCCCACATGAAGTATAGAAATAAAGGAATTTCTTGAAATGGAATATCACTATGAAATGTAATAAAAACAGTTTTTACTGCCAAATACACAATAATCTATATATAATGCAGGTACAGATCTACTGTCTCATTTTATTGTATATAACAATAGTCTACATACAATCCAAAAAAATCATCATTACCTTTATTTGTGGGTATTTTTTTAATTTGTCAAAGGAATATTATTCATTTTTTAATTTATTTTATATTACAGAAACTCTACTTACTGTATGAAAGTATCCATTTCGCTGACAGTGGGTGAAAATGACACTGGCCTCTGCTACAACTCAAAGATGAAATACTTTGAAAAAGCTGAACTTAGCAAAACCAAGGAAATCTCATGCCCTGAAATACAGGATTTCTTAATACCATATAGAGAGCCTGAAATCCTGTGGTATAAGGTAAGAAATATGAAAAGCTTGGATTGGTTCCAACAAAATGTTATGTGTCATGTTCTGCTACATTTTCAGTAATCTGAAATTTTCACTTTAACATTATATACAGCTTGGTGAGATTTAGGGAACTGTAATAAGGAAAAGGATGACCAAGACAGAAAGAGAGCCTACATAATACTTGCTGGGGAAATGCCCTAGTACATCAGTGGCTTTGTTAAGCAATAATTAGAAATAAAATTCTTTCCTTCTTACTTATCCCCAGCCTGATACAGACCAGCTGCTTGCTTTATATTTTACTGAAGCAATATCCCTTTGCCATAACCATTTTCACAACTGGGTGTGCATAGTGACACCTGCACATAAACTATGATAATGCATAGCCCTCTTCAGGTGTATTCAACTTTTTTTTTTCATTAGCACTTCTCCAGCTTCATTTTTCTCATTTGGAAAGCAATAAATAAAGAATTTTTTTGTTTGGAAGCTTTTCACATGAGTAAGAAGCTTGTATAATCAGAGATCTTGTATGGAAAGCCTCACAGAAGGCACATCTCATCAGATACATCACTTAGATGAGGAAAATGATGACAGAGAGAACAAGATTAGCACTCCTCTTATCTTGTGTGGAAGGAAGTGTTGTATGTAATGAACAGTAACCTGAACTAGACTTATCTATAGCTAAGGATCTAACAAAATTCTGGACTGTGTTGAATGAATGTTTTCAAGTCTTTCTGGGAGCAAATGTGTATTATCTTTTACCTGACAATTTTAAGATGTAGCTGAGCTGCTACAGCAGTATTGTCTAGTGGGGCAGATTTAGTAAAGCAGATTTCACCTGGGTCATTTCACCATGCGGATTCTGACAGATCACACATATGTAGCCCAGATCCTTTTTATTTGGGCTCAGATTAATTTTTATCCAGAATGGTCTCCATATCATGACATGGCCGATGTTGCTGTGCTAACCCTCCTTGGTGAAACTGAGAATTACCTTGGTTAACTCAACAGTTATTTATTGACAAGGATTTGCTGTGTGCCAAGTACTGTACATTTTTGTGTACCCTAATGTTCTTAACATAACTGATGTGGAAAATTGGCATTATGATTTTTCTAGTGTGTTATGAACCATAGCAAATTTGTTCTCATTTGCAAAAATGGTGGGGGTTTCCTCTGAATACTCTATAGCAGGGGTAGGCAACCTTTCCCCTTTAAGGGCCGAGGGACTTCAGCTCCCAGAAGCCTCAGCCATGTTGGCCAATAGTCCCATGTTGGCCAATAGCTCCTGGGATTCTGGGAGCTGAAGTCCCTCAGCCCTTAAAGGGGAAAGGTTGCCTACCCCTGCTCTATAGGCCCTAGCAGTTGATGTTTTGTGTACCGCTACCAGTCCATATAGCATTGGTAGACATCATTGTACACCTAGGTTGTACTCATTTTGTGCCCCCTCTGCTGATGTAAGGCTGTTGCATTACATCACAAGGTGGAATGAGAAAGAAGGCATTTTTTTCTTCATCTTCAATGATTTCCACTACCCCATGTACACTGTAGGTTCTATTGACTGATACCAGTCTGGAGCCTAGTTGGGAAACCTGCATTCCATACAGCTTTCTATTAAAAAAAAAAAACAGTTACAGTGCAGAAGAACAGGAAAAATCAAATATCATTTCCACTTTGTTCTTTGACTAGTATAAGGTAGATGAGCTAGTTTAAGAGGAAGATCTACTTTGTTATCCCTTCACCTACTTTAGCCCTCTTCTTATACTGCTGCCTACTATATTTGCTTTTACACTTTCTAACATTTTCTCATTCAAAAACACTTCACAGTATCTTTCAAAATGAAGCCGCCTTGAATCCCATTTTGGAAGAAAGGCGGGATATAAATCTAATAAAATAAATAACTAAATAGAATGCATTTTCTGAGAGACAAAAAGAAAAATACTTTTATAAAATGCATGTAAATAAATGATTAACTTTTTGGGTTTTTCCAAACAATGCAGATTAATGCCATAACAGGGCATAACAGTTCTTAAAGTAAACAAATATGAAAGTGACACATAAAAGAAACAAGAGATGGGCCTGAATGTCTCAAAAATTGGGAATTCATTAGGAGAGAAGCTTGGCACATTTTGGCCTGTACTCTTTTAAATCTTTCTGTTAAAGGCTACATGGGATCATGCAAGGACAACACATGAATACTTAATATCACATTGAGCAAAATAATTAATACATTTGTACATTGTCTATCTTGATTTGTCTCTTATATCTTCTGTGGATTCCATTGGATACTCCTTAGTTTTAACTTCTTATGAGCTGGAGATAGAGTGGCTTTTTCATCTCTATAGTAAACTATTTATCATTGTATACATTTATTACATTGATAATTTAGTGTATACCAAGTATTTTCCAAAATATTGTGAAGTAAATTGCCCTCTGTAGGCTTATGACTGATTGGCTATGCTCATGAGACAAAAGGCCCATTCCACCCCCTTGGCCTGATGTTGGCCTGTTTGGATGAAGCAGGCCAACAGTTCCAGGTTGGGAACCAGTAGACTGGATGCCCTTTTGGCAAACCCAGTCCAACCATGGTCCAGAAACTCCACTGCAACAGCCAGCAGTGCAAATGCCTGTGGGCTCTCATACCTGCCATTACATAATGTCAGAAGGGGGCACCTGGCCATGTGAATAAGGTTATGCACATTGTTTCCACCCTCACAGGCCATGGCAAGGGCCTTCATGGAGATTGTTAGTGGTGACAGGTGAAGTGGTGGCTCCATGGCACAGCAGTGGGGAGGTGTCTGAACACCTACTCATCACTGGACCATAGCAGATAAGTTTTGGGGTGATGGATCCATGTGCAGAATATGATTGGGTTGGCCGATCATATCCTACCCATGTGTTCAGCATTTTAGGCTTTTTATGCACCATTCAAAAACTAGAATTAGGGAGAAACAATAATTTGATTTTTTTAATGAAAAATTGTTCCTTTAATTTGAGATAAAGTGTATTCAACACTATACATTGTGAAAAATAATTGCTAGGGGAATTATCCATCCATTCTGAAAAAAATATGAATTTGTCCACTATTTGGAATGAAGAGACAGACACACAAAATTTATGGATAAACTACAGACCACTTCATTAGCTATTTAATTCTGTCTGGGTTGGTCTGTATAGGGCTGTTTGGTGCAATGTATACTGAAGCATGTATAATCTTACCTCCACTCCAGCCAAGGGTGAGAAATCCCTAACCCTGGTAAAAAGCTAGTCAGTCTAGCTTGTTTTGGCTACTCTATATCCAAGAAGTCTGAACATGCTGACCTTCTTCTCAGGCCATGAAACCTAAGAAAGAAAACCAATAAAACCCAGTTCCAAAGATTGTTCCCTTTCCCTGAGTCCCATGACCCAATGAGGAATTCTGGAGCTTTCACTTTCTGGAGATTTCACTTTTCTGCACTAACCTGCCACATGACTGATTAAGCTTCCTTCCTCCTTTAATATGACCTTCATGCCCCTGCTGCAGATCCTGTTTCTCTAAGGATATTTTATTGTTTATCCAGTGAGTGACAAAAGAGGAAATGGCAACCATTTTGGATTTTCCCTGAGAAGAGGATAGGGCTTGGATGTAGTCTTGGGCACTGTGTTTGCATATGAGCAGTTGTCAAGTGCAATCCTATTAGTATTACATGATCCTGAAGATCTGTTGAGAACAGCAATCTAATATAGATTATTCCAGTGTAACAGAACAGTAGAATAATCATGATTTTGAGTGTGTGTTTTTTAATTGATATTCTAGATGGATGGTATAGAAGAAGAAAACCTGCTTGAATTGTAAGGGAACAAAAGGCTCTTAATTTGTCTTTTGGTATTCTGTCTACAGAGATGTGATTATACCACCCCCTGCTTATGTCCTACTTTATGCAGTTCTAATCTCATATTATAAAGCTAAGCTTGGGCAAGAAGAAATGTCAAGCAAAATAAAGGAACTATTCAGTAATGTCCCAGGGGGGGGGGAAAGATTTGTCCACTAAACAAACAGATTGCCTGCAGTGTGCTGGTTTTAAAGATTATAATGTTTGGAGGCTCCTGCAGCACTGAAAAATGTATTCAAATTCATGCAGCTTGTTCATTTTAAATTTTACCTGGAAAACTCTTAAAGTAGAACAGCACAAAAATAATTCAGAACTGAAATTGTAATATTTGTGTAACCTCATTGCATATTTAACATTTTTAATTATTAAAATTATTTAATATTCACATTTGGATTCCAAAAGAAATGCTGACCTTAACATCAGCCTGAAGGGCTTGTAAATATTTCATTAATAATGTTACATCTGTAATACTTTTTCTGAAAAAAAAATGAGTCATTTCATTTGAGTATTGAATGAGATAATTTGGGGAGCAGGGAACTTCTCATTCAACATTTCAGCTGTTTCTTGACATTATTTATCTAATTACCCCTCCTTTTTTCCTTCTACTTACCAATTACATTGCAACTTTTTCTTCTTGTGGGAATCTTTGGGTTTTAGCAAGAGGCACAGCTACCTAAAATTCATCAGATGAAGTTGTCCATGGAATGCTTATACAGTAATTTGCAAATATTTGCCAATTGGGTTTGTGTTTGCTTGCAGCTTTCTTTCTCCTGTAAAAAAAAAAAGCAGAGATAATTGCTGACTGTTGAACAGTTAAGTATCACCTTTCCCCCTTTGAAAGTGGAAGTCTCAAATGGGATATTAATGGGCAAGAAACCTTCCAGCCTTACAGGGAAATGATACCATTGAATGGTATCCAAACTGCTGTCAAGACAATGAATTTTCAGCTTTTTCTGTGTAATACCAAAAAAAAAAAAAAAAAAGAGTTAACATTATGGTGGTTCAGCATATTTTTGAAATCATAAAGTACTTCAAGATATTTTCAAAAGCCCAATAATCATATCAAGTCACCTTGTTCAACAACCATTCAGGGTTTGTTTGTTTTTAGGAGAAAGTAAGTCAGTTCAAACCTATCAAACTGCATAACCCTTGCATCAAACCAATATTAAATTAATTTGGAACTAATCTTGTTCTATCCATGTATTTAAAAATAACATATCTGTTCATATGATACATGTGTGAGCAAACATTTCTCTTTAACATGAACTTTCTCTAGTGTTTTCCAGCCATGATAGTATGACTATTTATCACTGGACAAAAAATGCACAATTGTTGGAGGAATTAGGGTTGCGTTTTTGTATGACAAAAGAGAATGATTTCAAAAGCTCTGAATATGATCCCAAATAGCATCTTTGTTTAGAGATGTTTACACCAGATTTGTGTTGCCTTTAAAAACCCTTCAAATCATTCACTTGTATGCATCATATTTAAATATAAAGAGTGTAATCACTGAGATACTGTAATTGTCTTTGCATAGGAATGCCAAGTCACAAGCTGGAGACCAAGTATTCTGTTCAAAAAGGACACTCTTGTTATCAGGGAGGTCAGAGAAGATGACATTGGAAATTATACTTGTGAATTAAAATATGGACTGTTTTCTGTCAGAAGAACTACAGAATTAACAGTTACAGGTAATTTGAGATTTCTCAATATGCACTTTTCATGTCTTGGATCTCATTTGTTACTGATGCTCAGCCACACAAAAAAGATGTTCATTTTCTAAAGGATTAGAGGGAATATTGTGTAACAGAATAATTGTTAGGTTACCTTTCTGATGGGTTTTACACCATTCTGTTCTATAATCCATTTTGCTTTCAGTCTGTTTCTCAGACTTGCAGGAATTGACTTGTGTTTTTCATGTCTCTGTGTGAGAAACAAACATCACTGGTATGAATAATCGCTAACATGCTATCTCATGTCCAGGCATGTCACAATGGATATAGCATAGTATACACTTTATTTTATACTGAATTTATTCATATTAATTGTAAGAAGTCAAAGCTTTTGGTTGTATACTACCTGATGTCAGAATTCTGTGTATACTAAACATTTTTTAAGAAAATGCAATATGGGAATAAAATGGAATTGTGTTGATTTTCATTTAAATATTTCATCCTATTAAGAGGCTACTGCCTCTTCCCACATGTAATGTAACAAAAATTAAATTATCAGGAATAATGTGCTTGGAAAATGGCTTTTTGCATCACTTTTCAACCTTTTCCTCCTCAGATCTATTTTTCCAGAAGTCTTTCAGTAATAGAGGAAAATGTATTTTTAGAACAATGTTGTTATACAAGATTTATAGTTATGGTTTCCAGTTTCTTATTGAACAATTGGCTTTCTATAGACAGTTGCCCAAAAATAATCATATTGAACTCAGTGACATTGACTTTTAAGCTGACCTATGGGAGACTGGGCTGGACAGGGCTTATGGTAAGGAGCAGTACTAAAAATTTAGAAGATACTTCCAAATTTGTGATCTGAGAAACAGAAGTGCTGAATCATGGAGAAATATAAGAAGGATAAAGGAAAAAAAGGGAACATGTAGAGCTGTTATGTGATCTCTCTTTTTTCCAATCCTTAAAAAACACCATTTTGACACAAAAAGTGGAGGAAAGGCTGTGATAAATCCTTTTGGAAGCTGGGATACAAGTTGTCTTTGGAATCTCTAAGGGCCAGTGCAGACCGGCATTTTAGGCTGCCCTGACTCTGCCTTGACTCCATCCTGATGCCATGTACCCGTCTGCATGACGCATGGTGTCAGGGTGCCCCCTTGGCACAGCGTGAGCACATGCTGCACCAAAAGGGTGCAAAAGAGCTGTGGCACTGGCTCTGAGGGTGGCCTTTTGCTGCCCCCCAAAGAAGTGGCATTTTGCCACTCTTTTGGGGGTGGCAAAAAGGAAGATCGAGGCCACAGCCCCAATCTGCCACTCCCAGGAGTGGCCCAGAGCTTCCCCAGATGGGTCATCTGTATTGGCCCTAAGTTTCCTTTCTTAGGATTGTTCAGTTGAGGTACTGACCTGCACTGTGGTAAAAGTGATTTGTTTCTATTGTTTTCTTCATTAATGAAAAAAAAAAAACAACATGTAACTACTGACTGCTTGTTAGTACACTTGGAGAATGAAAACTATGAATAGAATAATTATGTATTAATAATGTATTTCATTTAAAAAGTACAAAGTCTTCTTATGTTTGTCCTCTCAGCTGAAGCCTGAGAGAATGTGCTTTGTCCTAGGTGGTTCTTTATTATTATTATTATTATTATTATTATTATCATCATTATCCCGCCTTCCTCCCAGTACATGGACTCAAAGCGGCTAACAAATCAGTATAAAACATTAAAAATACAAAGTTTAAAAAACAATTAAACAATCCAAACAATTAAAAACATTACATTATCAAAATTTATAGTTTAAAACTCTTTAAAACAAAACCAGATAACATATAGCTTAAGTAAAAGCTGGACTTAGGTCTTTCTGTTTTGAATGCCAGGTTGCATTTGCTGAATCATAGAGTATGTCTACACAGGAAAGCTAAACCCTCACTGTGATCTGTCTGCAGGACACAGGGCATATTCTTTATTCAATTTTGGTCTGTCTTCATGAGGTAAGGCCAGTTCCACATTAAATTGCCCCTATCACTGCTTAAATCAGTTCTTAAAATCTCCCCTTTTGCTCCAAATTTTACAGGAAAATCAAGAGCCATTTGTAGCAATGTCATGGGTGTCTGTTTATGCATGCATCCCACTCTGCCACCTGGCATTACTGCCACTGGTGTTACTCCCTCTGAAATCTTAATGAGGTGCCCAGCCATGTGATCAATGCTGGGCACCTCATTCTGACACAGGGAATGACTCACACCAGTGGTGGTGCTGCTGGTAAGCACAGTGGGGACACATGTGTAGACAGACTTCCAGCAATGCTACAGAATGAAGAGGAAACAAGGGGAATCTGGAGCAGTTTGGAGGCCAGAATACTCTAAAAGCAGCCTGGAGTATTTTGCGTAGTGTAGATGAATGCACAGTAAAATGCTATATAGGCCATCCAGAAAACTAGCAATGTAACTTTTTTTATTTTTGGTAGTCAATCTCAGCCAGATAATACTTCTTTCAGCTGTTTTTTTTTTTTTTTTTTTTTTTGGCTGAGAATGGCATCCTGACTGTGCCCTTGCAAGATATACTAATTATCTCTTGCAAACACTGGCATACTATTTGTACAACAAGCTACTCCACTT
The DNA here is from genome assembly GCA_026167975.1 of Phrynosoma blainvillii. NCBI lineage: Eukaryota > Metazoa > Chordata > Lepidosauria > Squamata > Phrynosomatidae > Phrynosoma > Phrynosoma blainvillii. The sequence continues at coordinate 248,556,554 of JANUYF010000003.1, forward strand.
TGGTTCCGAAGCAAACCTTTCTTGCTGTGTACAACTGTTGGCTGTATAAATATGTGTCCAATGTGCTTTTTAAAAATGTTCTCTCAACTGAGTGGATACATTCTGTTTATTCACTACAAGCTGCTTCATAGCTTGGAGAACATTCTGAATGACATGCCTATGTAGAAAGAATCCTACATCATGCTCTTTTTCATAGAATGGAAAATGCTTATCACATGGAGAAAGACTCATGTAAGTAGGCTATGTCTATATGCATGGACTATTTAAAAATTCTTCCTCTCATGCAGAAGATTTTCCTGACATTCCACAAGCAGCTTTTTAAAAAATCTAAAGAAGCATCATACAGATTTTAAACTGTTGTTGATACACTAAGAGTGTCTGGTCATAAAGGTTATCTGTTGTTTAACTGGTTGGTTACATTCAAATTTTATCCTTTCCCCACCTATTTAAGGGATTATATTGTTCTTTCATCTCCGTCATTGCATTTATCCCTGCAATACCTGTATGATAGTTTAGGCCAGGACTGGGAGTCATGCTACCCTCCAGATGTTGTTGGATTGCAACATCCAAAAGCCCTAACCAGCATAGACATTGGTGAGGAATACTGGAAGTAACAGCAAACAATATCTGGAAGCCAGCACAATTCCTACCTTTGGTTTAAGTTAATAGGCACCGACTTGTTAAAAGTCAAATAGTAAGACCAGTGGTAGGCAACCTTTCCCCTTTAAGGGCCGAGGGACTTCAGCTCCCAAAAGCCTCAGCCATGTTGGCCAATAGTCCCATGTTGGCCAATAGCTCCTGGGATTCTGGGAGCTGAAGTCCCTCGGCCCTTAAAGGGGACAGGTTGCCTACCCCTGAGTAAGACTGTGTCCAAGGTCAATATCACACTACATTGTTATAGTGTCATGCTTTTGCTTGACTGTTTAAATTCTGTGGATGAAGCAGACCCACCCATCAGCATCCCCCTTGAGTGTCCAGCTTCTGAAGATGAAGCTGACTGACCCCAGTTGTGCTCTCCTCTAGCCCAGTCTTACAGCTACCTAAGTCAGGGGTAGGCAATCTTTCCCCTTTAAGGGCCAAGGGACTTCAGTTCCCAGAAGCCTCAGCCATGTTGGCCAATAGTCCCATGTTGGCCAATAGCTCCTGGGATTCTGGGAGCTGAAGTCCCTCGGCCCTTAAAGGGGAAAGGTTGCCTACCCCTGACCTAAGTGATCCACAGTAGGAGAGATAACACTTCAGGAAGGGAGAAGGCTGCAGCATCTAGAACAAACCCAGTTCCTCCCCCACAGGTGAAGTAAGAGGCTGTGTGCATGGAGCAGGGAAATGCTGTCCTGAAATATAGTCTGCAAGTACAGTGAAGCTGAGCCAGTGTGCTTGATAAACCAGGGCTTTTCTTCTTGTAGTTGCTGGAAACAAAGGGATTATCTTTCTGCATCCTACATTTACAGTGAGACCTGCCTCTGACATTTATGGACCATGGACTGTTTCTTGACCTTGTTATCTGCTATTGTGGACTGTGTATAGGATTTACAGCTTCAGACACTGGACTTTGATGTTGGATACTGCTGGCTCCTTTATCTTCTGAACTCCTGGCATGCTTCCTGCTCACGCAGCATGACAACAGGGCATATAGTGTTATTATTCCACTTTAACTGCTATGTTGTCTCCTGTGGAATTCTGGGTTTTATACAGTCACTTTTTTATCTGTGGATTTGCTATCTACTGATTTGAGCATCACGGACTGAAATGAAGGGAAAAAAATTAACCTTCAATTGATGTCAACCAGGCTGAGAAGCAGTCTCACAGTGAAGGGGGGGGGGGCTTTGGGGATAAGCTCCAGCACCAGGGAAACATTCTCTGTGCTTCCTCTACAATTTGGCTCAGAAGGGGCAGCTGGCATGTTCCCAGGAAGCAGGAAACAGGAAGAATGTAGGTATGGGGCTTGGAGCTTGCCTCCCCTCCCTCTTGACTTATAGAAATCCCCCACCCCAATTTCTCATATGAATCAATCTCATGAAGGATTTTCAAATGAGAGAAGTGAGCATCAAGGGTCTGGGTCTTAGGGTTTGCTGATGGTGCTGCCCTGCGACCTCTCCTCCCCCACAATACACACCCACTTTCCCTTAGATATGAACCCCATGAAGGATTTTAAAAGGAGAGAAGGGAGCATCAAGGGTCTAGGTCTCAGAGCTTGGCTTTGCTGGTGGTGGTGCTGCCCTACAGCCTCCCTCCCCCCCAATACACACCCCCTTTCCTATAGGAATAAATCCCAGGAAGGGCTTAAAAAGAGGAGAAGGGAACATCAAGGGTCTGGATCTCAGAGCTTGGCTTTGCTGGAAGTGCTGCCCTAAAACCTCTCCTTCACCCAGGTACACCCCCCTTTCCCATAGGAATGAATTCTAGGAAGGACTTTAAAAGGAGAGAAGGGAGCATCAGGTCTGGTTCTAAGAGCCTAGCTTTGCTGGTGGTGCTGTCCTACAACCTCCCCCCCCATACACCCCCTCTTTCCAATGAGAATCTATCCCATGAAGCACTTTAAAAGGATAGAAAGGAACGTCAAGGGTGTCAGAGCTTGGCTTTGCTGGTGATGCTGCCCTACAACCTCTCCTTTCTCCCAATATATGCCCCCTTTTCCATAGGAATCAATTTCAAGAATTGGAAAAGGAGAGAAGGGATTATTAGGGCTCTGGTTATTGGAGCTTTGCTGTTCTACAACTTCTCATCTCCCCCTATTGAATTCAGTCAGGTGAAGTAGTCTAAAAGAGAGGCAAAAGCATCAAGCAGCTGGAGCTTGTTTTTAGGCTGATACAGACGACCTGAAAGGGGTAGCCCAGAGCCGCCCCTGGGAGCTGAGGGTCAGGGCCACAGCAACCAGTCCTCCTGCACCAAGAGGGTATCCTGATGCCACGTGCCATGTGAATGGGCGCCCGGTGTCAGGATGAGGTCAGCGTGCCAGTGTGGAGTCTGCAATGACCCTTTGCCAATTCTGCTGTTCCTCCACCCGATTAGCTAACAGATGTTTCTCAAACTTTCTAGTCTGTTAGTGGCAGGATATTTTTGAATAGAGCACAAGGGTAAGAGGTTAGCCTTCTGCAAATAGAAGGCTGCACAGAGAGGGATTCAAGCATTTTGCACACTGGTGGTGCTGCTGATTTAAAACTTCTCCTTTCCCCCATTACACATTCCCTTTCCCATAGGAATCAATTCCACAAAGGACTTTAAAAGAAGAGAAGGGAGCATCAAGGGTTTGAGTCTCAGAGCTTGACTTTGGTGGTGGTGCTGCCCTACTACCTCTCTTTCAACCCAATATACACCCCCTTTCCCATAGGAATCAATCCTATGAAGGACTTTAAAAGGGAGCATCAAGGGTCTGGTTCTCAGAGCTTGGCTTTGTTGGTGGTGCTGCCCTACAACTTCTAATCCGCTCCCATTCACCCCCTATTGAATTCTATCAGGTGAAGGAGTTTAAAAGAGAATTTTAAATATCAAGTGCCTGCAGCTTGTCTTTGTCAATTCTGCTGTTCCCCCACCAAATTAGCTAATGGATGCTTCACAAATTTTCTAGTCTATTGGTGGCACAATATTTTTGAATGGAGCACAAGTGTAAGAGATTAGCTTTCTGGGAATAGGAGGCTGTGCAGATAGGGATTCAAGTGTTTTGCATCCTAGGAATCCAGCCCTCTCACCCTTTTGCTTATCCTAATCTTTCTGCAGCCTCATGCCTCTGTACCCTCTGTGCTCCCTAGCATCTGGTTTGTTTGGTACTTTTCTTGTCTATTGCTTTGTGAAAACTTTCTTTGACTAAAAATGCCCCCTAAAAAGCAAATCAGCAGTCAAACAATCCTTCAATTATTGATTCTTCAAAGAAAAAAGAAAAAAGAGGCCGTAGAGTTCTAACTCTGGATGAGAAAATAAAAATTTAAGACCTTTTGAAAAGTGGCATGTATTAGCAGAAGTGAGTCATAAGGTTGGCAAGAATGAATCTAGCATCCACACAATTAAACAGAAAGAAACAGAATTTGTGGTTGTGTTTGTGCTGAACCTACAGTGGCCAAAATGGTTTCTGTGGTTCATGATACATTGCTTGCTAGAACTGAGAAAGCTTTAAGTGTGTGGCTAGAGGACATGTTCCAGAAGCATATCCCTGTTGATGGCCAAATTTTACATGAAAAAGCACTTAGCCTCTATGAACACTACTCTGAAGGGCTTGAGAACTTAAATATCACAGGAGAATCTGTATTAGCCAATAAAGATAAATAAAGCAGCATCAGCATTTCCAGAAGAGTTCCAGCAAGTCAGAGATGAGAAAGGTCATCTTTCAGAGCAAGTTTTTAATTGTGATGAAACAGGCTTGTTCTGGAAGAAGATTCCCTCTTGTACTGGGATTCAAGGCTTGGAAAGACCACTTTACTCTGGTGCTGTGTAGCAATGCAGCAGGTCACATGATCAAGCCAGGGCTTGTCTACAGTGCAAATAATCCTTGGGCCTTAAGAACAAAAACAAAAATTGCCTGCCTGTATTCTGGCAACACAACAAGAAGGCTTGGGTGACTGCAATCTTGTGCTTGGAATGGTTCTACCAGTGCTTTATCCCTGAAGTAAAGAAATACCTAGAACAGAAGAAGATGCCATTCAAGGTCCTCCTCATATTCAACAATGCTTCTGGCCATTTCCAATCTCTCTGCTTTGCCAACAAGGATGTGGTAGTAATGATCCTGCCTCCAAATACAACATCTCTACATTTCCACTTTGATTATATATCCCATCCATATTCCAACAGGAGAGGCAAGCTCCAAGCCCCATGCCTACATTCTTCCTGCTTCCTGGGAGCATGCCCGCTGCCCCTTCCAACCCAAATTGCAGAGAAAGCATGGAAAATGTTTCCCTGGTGCTGGAGCTTATCCCCAAAGCCTCTCCCCTGCTGTGAGACTGCTTCTCAAACTGGCTGCCATCAACTGAAGGAAATTTAAATTTTAAATGCCAACTTCAGCATGTGCGGGGGGGGGGGGAGTATCCATGGGGGATCCTGGAACCAAACCCCTGCAGATAAAGAGGGCCCACTGTAGTTTGGTGAGGCCTCAGAGCTCTCTGGCTGAGAATTCTTGATGCCCTTCCCTAAACTGAAAATTTCAGGATTCCACAGGAATTATAGCATTATAAGTGCAGTATCAGTGGTGTTCCCACCCAGGGTGTCACCCACTCTGGGGCAGGGCTTCTGAGGAGTGGGGCCTCCAGGGGAAGAGCCAAAAGGGCATTCCCACCACCTTACTTCCACGGTGTGTAGAATGGCGCCATGGCAGTGAGCCATGGCATACTTGGCCCTCTGAGCAGCTCCCTTGGCCTTCTGAGTCCTGCATGGCCATGCCCACATAGGACCTAGAAGACAGTTGCCCACCCTTCCACCTTCTAAGTCCTGTGTGGCCATTTTTGCATGGTACCCAGGAGACAGCAGCAGCCCCCACTACCCCAGTGATGTCACTGGTGTGTATTGTGCTTTGTGTAGACTTGAACCTGGCTCCAACTTCCAGATTTCTAACCATTGTGTGCCACTATAATGTATTTCTTATTTAGTGTCAGTATACCAGAGTAATACCAGGGTAGATATAGCAAAGGAAATAACACCACAAAAGTGTGTCTTATTAGAAAAAATAGTTTATTATTGCTTCAACATTTTCTTCTAGTGTTCTACTTGTCAAGGAATCATGTGCACAGGAGATCATGTGCACAGTTAGCTTTCTTAAAAGACATTTAACCCCTGCCCCAATTAAAAAGGATCAAGTTTGAGACAATGGTCAATTTGAAATAATGGAGTTGGCACCAAACCTATTTGCATGGTGCTCTACTAGTGGCAGTCAATGGTTCTTATGTCAGTGGAACAGTGAATCTGCTCTGGGTTTTAGTCTAAACTCAAATGAACCATTTCCAAGTTTCTAAATCTGTTTGAGAAGTAGCAAAGCAACTTCATTTATATACCACTTCATATCGTGCTATGGGATGTCTAAGCGGTTTACAACTGTAAGCTCATTGCCCCCCAACAGTTGGGTACTCATTTTAGCAACCTCGGAAGGATGCAGGCCTGAGTCTAGCCTGAGCCCTGGCTAGTATTGAACTCGCAACCTTGTGGTCTATGAGTGAGTGGCTGCAGTACAGGCATTTAACCACTGCACCACCAGGGCTCTGATGGTTTTAGCACTTTAGAAATCTCCTTTAAAGTTAAGCTAAAATCCACAACAAATCTAAATCCTACTAACCTGAGCCACAATTGTATAAAATAACAGGACAAAAGAAGAAGTATGTACCATTGTTGTTGTTGTTGTTGTTACTCCTACTCCTACTACTACTACTAGGTAAGTTACCAGTTCGAAAGCATGCAAATGCAAGTAGATAAATAGGTACCACTTCTTAGTTGGAAGGTAAACAGTGTTCTGTGCAGTCATGCTGGCCAGATGATCACAGAGTAGTTTCTAACAATGCTGGCTCTTCAGCTTATTAACAGAGATGAGCACTGCCCCCTACAGTCAGATGCAACTTAACAACCTTTTCAATGGGGAATACCTTTACCTTTACCTACTACTACTGCTACTACTATTATTATTCCCATCTTTTACCTGGCTTAGGGACTCAAGGCAGCTTACAACACCTAAAAGAGACATATCAAGTGTGTGTGTGTGTGTGTGTGTGTGAATAGGAGTTGAGGCACAGTGTAATGGTGTGAGCGTTGGACTAGGACTCTAAAGATCAGGGTTTGATTCCCTGCTCAACTATAGAAAACCTCTGGGTGATCTTTGGCAAGTCACATACTCTCAGCCTCAGAATACCTCATGATAAGATTGCCTTAGTGTCACTATAAGTTGGAAACAAAAACAACTCTCTGGCCCCCAATATATAAAACAAAAGTTAAAAATATATTTTAAACTATCCATAAAATTAAACCACTTAAATAAAAATAGTAGTTAAAAATGACAAATAGACCAAAACAGATACAGCCCAATTCTGCAAGGCTAAGTCCCCTTGATTGTCAGTCTTCAAAGGCTTGCAATGGGTGAATATCTGAACCTGCATCAGGAAGATGGCAAACAGAGTGTTGGCCTAACTTCAATTGGAAGGGGGTTCCTGAGCTTGCAAACAGCCACTGGGAAGATCCTGTCCTGTGTTGCCACCAGATATAACTGTGAGGGTGGTGGGACAGAGAGAAATTCTTTTCAGGAGATCTCAAAATATGGGCAGACTCATATGAGAAAATACATTCTTTCACATAATCTGGACCTGAACTACATAGGACTTTAAAGGTCAGAACCAGCACTCTGAATTGTGCCCAGAAATGAACCAGCAGTCAGTAGAGCTGTTGCAACAAGGGAGTTGTATGGATTGTGTGTGAACTGATCCACAATATTATTTTAATTGATTTTAATTTGTCTAGCTGTGCACCTTGAGTCTTTTAAAGCTTTTTAAAAAGCATAGCACATAATGTTCTTAAGTGTGTAGCTACATTCAGTGTTATATATGGAGTATTAGCATACCTTTAGTAAATGGAAAATGGTATTCCTTCCTCCTGATGATAATATGCTATCAAGGCATCTCTAATGTAAATATATTGAAAGCATAATAAAATTCTGATTGCCTTGAAAACTTCCTGGCTGATAATAAATTACACTATTAAGGCAGAGGAAAACTACTAAAGAAACAGTAGTCATAACTATAAATGGGACAGATAAAGTGTGATGACTTGTAACAATATGACTCTAGCTAGATACAGCTGTATTTAACTTGTAAGAGCTTTAAAAGATCACTTCCTATTTATTAGACATTATGTTGGCTAAATGTGCTGCATTAAATGTCACAAAGTTTACGCACTTTCATAAAAGAAATAGAAAAGCTGTAGATTACATCACAGTGAAAAGGAATTAATTGCCCTGTCTATACTGCTACTAAGTAGGGCCAGTTAAGCCCTTAATAGTTTTGCAATTGTCAGCACATTTGCCTTTTTGCTAGTTACTCTCTTAAATGTTATGATCCCTCCTGTCACATTCTTTGTTATTTTTAGATGTTAAGTCACATTGTGTTTTACAGATAAACAGAACATTATATTTTTTTTTAAGTGGGTAAACAAGAGACATTTATTTATATAGACATATAGAAGAACATGCAGAAACCCTTACCAGTGATGAACTGGAAGATCTGCTGAAATCCTCTACAGATGAGGATGGTGGTGATAATGCAGAAGATTTAGATTGATTGTAAGTACATTTAAATGCAAGTACATTAAGAATTATATCTCCGGAAAACTCAGCCTTCTTGATAAAATCAAGTATATCTGCAGAGAGATTTATTTTTATATAATTCATTTATTTTTATGAATTTTAAATAAATAATAGTAAATAAAAAGACATTGGATGCAATACAAATAATTATTATACAGAAGAAAGGACAAAATGAAAGACACATGGACCCAAAAGCAATATGAAGATGAACCCCAAATTCTAAAAAACGAGGTGGAAACTACAATAAGAGAAATAAAGAAAAACAAATCACCAGGAACAGATGATATTCCAATTGAACTGCTGCAATCCACATTGACAAAGTTAACTCTAGTGCTAACCAACATATGTCAACAGATATGGAAAACAAAACAATGGCCAACAGATTGGAAGCAATCAATATAATCTCCATTCACAAAAAAGAGAGATACAAGAGACTGCAGAAACTGTAAGACCATAGTACTGATTTCCCATGCAAGCATAATCATGCTCAAAATTCTGCAACATAGACTCCAACCATACATGGAGAGAGAAATCCCAGAGATTCAAGCAGGATTCAGGAAAGGAAGAGGCACTAGGGACTACACTGCAAACATACAATGGCTAATGGAGCAAACCAGGGAATTCCAAAAGAAAATCAGCATGTGCTTTATAGACTATAGCAAAGCCTTTGACTGAAACGATTATGAAAGACTATGGAATGACCTTAGAGACATGGGAGTGCCAACACATCTGATAGTCCTGATGAAAAACTCAGGACATGAGGCTACTGTCAGAACGGAACACTAAGAATCAGAATACTGTCACCTCTCCATTTTTGGACCCACCCCCCTGCGACCCACCCCCCTGCGAAAATGAAAAATCATAAATATTCAAGCCCTATTGCCACAGGGTAAGGGACGTGGCCAGCAAGTCTGTGAAAACAGAGGAGAGACTGTAGTTCCCAATTGGCAAAGGAGTCAGACAAGGCTGCATCCTTTCACCCTATCTGGTCAGCTTGTATGCAGAACATATTATAAGAAAAGCAGGCTTGGACACAGAAGAAGGAGGAGTGAAAATAGGAGGAAGGAATATCAACAATCTAAGATATAGAGATGACACCATAGTACTAACAGACATGGAACCCCAATTAAGGAAGATCAAAGAAGAAAGTGCAAAGGCAGACTTAATGCTGAACATAAAGAAAAAAATAATGACCTCTAAGGACCTTCATAAGTTCAACCTAGACCAGGGGTAGGTTTCCCCTTTAAGGGCCGAGGGACTTCAGCTCCCAGAAGCCTCAGCCATGTTGGCCAATAGTCCCATGTTGGCCAATAGCTCCTGGGATTCTGGGAGCTGAAGTCCCTCGGCCCTTAAAGGAGAAAGGTTGCCTACCCCTGACCTAGACAATGGAGAAATAGAAATAGTGAAAGAATCCTGATACCTGGGATCAAACATTGATAGAAATGGGGACAGTCAGGATATCAGAAAAGTATAAAGAATGGGAATGGAAACTAGAAAAGATTCTTATCTAGAGGGGTGTTAAGACAGAGTAGTTTGGATTTTTGTAGATTGACTCTGAAGCCTGCTTTTACATCAAAGCAATGAAGAACATATTCGACTTCAGGGAATGATGTCTTCATGTCCCGAAGGAATACAAGAACATTATCTACATTAAGGTTTAATTTGTGCTCCCATATGCCATGGAGCCAGCCATGAATATTAAGCTTGTTCCTAATAGAATCAGCAAGAGGCTCTAGTGTAATGGCAAATAATACTGGTGAGAGAGAGCACACTTGCTTGGTGCCTCTGTGGAGATCTATCCTTAGGGATTCTTGCCTGTTAATATAAATTGTTGCTGTTGACCCTATGTAAAGGTTTCTGATTAAAGCTGTGAACTGTGGCCCAAAATGCATGCTTTCCAAGACCCCAAAAAGATAAGGCCATTCTAATCTATCAAATGCCTTGAGGGCGTCCAAAGAAAACAATGAAAGTTGAGTGTGAATGATTAGCATCTTCATGCTATATGATGTTCAGAGTCCTTTTAATTGCATCATCTAATCTTCAGCCTGGCATAAAGCCAACCTGGCTATTATGTATATAGTCAGTTATAAAGGACTTAATCCTGTGAACTAGAATAGATGAGAGAAGCTTGGCATCTTGATTAATAAGTGTGATGGACCTGAAATCTGTTACCATGGGGTTATCTGCAGATGTTTTAGGAAATGGAATGAGTCTTGAAAGTTTCCAACTAATGATGGTGAAGAGGTAAAGAGCAATTCATTATATAGGTTTACAAGGTGGGGGCACAGGTCCACAGAAAGAATTTTATAGAACTCCCCTGTGAGCCCATCCAGGCCTGGTGATTTGCCCATTTTTGAGTTGCTAATAGCTGATTTCACATCATGTTCCAATACTAGACTACTGATCATTTCTCTATGGGCTGCACTTAATGTGTGAAGGTTCAGTGACCTGATGAAGTTCTGCATGGCTGTTCCTTTAGGTAATCCAGAGGTACATAGTGCAGTATAAACATTTTGGAATTCTTCTGATATTGTTTTAGTTTGGTCACAACCTTGTCAACTTCTGCCTTTATTTATTTTGACAAGATTTTGTTTTGATAGCTAAATTAAGGTGCCTGGGTTTTGAAATGTTTTCTGAGGCTGGGTAAGGACAGCAATATATGATAAGAGAGTGGTTGTTTTAACGTCCCTATTTTTATTCTGTATTGCCCCTTCCTGAATAAAATGGCCCCTCAAAACTGCTTTGAGAGTTTTCCAAAGAGTGCTTCAGTGGTTTCCTATGTCCTATTCTCCACATAGAATAATTGGATGGACTGTTGGGTTCATTTACAAAACTGGGTGTTTACGAGTAGCCTGGGACTAAACCACCAATTTTTTGTTGGACGCAAATCTAGGTGTAATGTCCAATTTAGGGCAATGAGTGCATGATCCTAATAAAGTATAGGCTCAATTGTAGTTCCATCTATCTGAGACATAAGGGATTTATTCACAAAGAAATAATTATTTCTGGAGTAAGACTGATGGTTTGGGGAATAATGGGTGTAGTTCCACTCCATTTGAATCAAAGTGCACCAGGGATCAATTAAACCCATACTGCTGAGACTTACTTTTGCTCTGGTCCAAAGGACTAGAGTGTGGTTTCAGGGTGGCTTTGGGCCACTTTAGGGTCATGCGTCATATCACCGCCACACTCCCAAAATGGCCAGAAGCCAATTTCTTATGGCTTGTCTGTTGCAGTCCAAGAACTGCCACACTTGGTTCCCCTCCTCCTAATTGTCTGTAGCAGAATCTCTGATTAGCAGCAGCTTCTCCTCTCTGCACATATTGCTTTTTTCCTCAGGTTTCCCTCCTCTCTATTCCCCATCCCTTCACTTCTCTTTAATTACCACTGCAGGAAACCTATGACACTATGGGCCGATGTACATGGCCCGTTTGGGGCAGCAGAGAGCTGCCCCAGGGAGCAGTTGATCGGGGTTGCGGCAGCCCCACACCGTGGTCCCAATCCTTCCTTGCCACTCCTAAAAGAGCTGGCACCATGGCTCTTCCACACCCTTTTGGTGCAGCGTGTTTAAACAGTATGCATAACGTGGGGTTGGGCAGCTGGCGTGTGACTGCCCCGCCTCAACTCTACCCCTTTGGGCCAGTCTGCAACGACCCTAAGTTCTACAGTCTCATAAGGCTTTAAGGTGCATGATGGTACTCTGTAAAGAAAAGTACAGACATAGATGTAGTACTAATTAAACACAATTAAACAAATTCTTGGAAAAGTCACAGTATAAGGAAGAAAACATAATGAAGATACACTGTGGTTTATTTCCTGACCACTTCCCTTTTTATCTGTCCCTTCCAGTGGTATTCCTGAGTTTAATGTTGCCAGGTGTGGGGGAGATGAACTGCCTTGACTCCCCCCCCCTGCCCCCAGCTGCCTGCCCACCCAGATCACTACAGACCCCTCAAAAGCCTTCAAGGTTTGGCATGACTACAACTGTTCCAGACCCTAAAGGCAGCATCCCCACCCAAAGACATTGAGAGTCTGGTGTGGCTGCAGCCACATTGGAACCTGAAAACAGTCACCCAAAAGGCCATGCCTAACCCTGAAGGCAGTGCCCCTACCTGGCAGCAAGCACTAGTGAGGGGGCAATGCTGTAGCCTCTAGAGCAGGGGTAGGCAACCTTTCCCCTTTAAGGGCCGAGGGACTTCAGCTCCCAGAATCCCAGGAGCTATTGGCCAACATGGGACTATTGGCCAATATGGCTGAGGCTTCTGGGAGCTGAAGTCCCTCGGCCCTTAAAGGGGAAAGGTTGCCTACCCCTGCTCTAGAGGGCCCATCTAGGATCCTGTGTAGCTGCTGAGTGAGTGCAAAACTGCCTTTTCTCACTCACTCAGTAGCAGTGCCAATGCCCCTGAGTGTACCACCCCATCAGGTGACATCCACCTCTTAGGTTTCACATGATGCAGTCCTGTACCCCTAGTGATGCCATTGCTCCCTCCCCCATTTTGTCATGTAAGCTCTAGATGGTTACCCAATATCAGCTGTGGCCTTCATGCCTACAGAAGTTGCTTAGTGTTGTACAAGAATAAGGAGAGTGGGTTATGGGATCAAAGAATTAACTAAAGCAGCAAGAAATTACATTGGAATCTTTGAAATCTCTGCTAGTGAATCATCACAAGAGGCATTCACTGCCACTATTGTTTCAGATTATTGCCTTAGCAGTCAAAATGCCCACCTGTACCATCTACCACACATTGAGGCTCAATCTAGAAAAACAGAATTAGCTGTATTTTTTTCCTTTTCTTAAAAAATAAATAAATTCATTTTTGCCCCATGCAATTTCCATAATTTAGCCTTTTAACATGGCCTTTCATATTCCACCTTTTAGCTTCCCAAACTCCCTTTTTGTATTTGGAATTCTAAGGGTAAAAATGAGGAACAGTTAGGTTCCTCCCTCTTCAACCCTCCTGAGCAGCAGTACAATGGATGTTTCAAAAGCTTTCTTTTGATCAAGATGTTCTGTGCTCTACTCAAAATATTCCAAAGGGTTTCTAACAGCTACAAAAATATAATTGTCCTGTCTTTAGCTGCAGTGCTTAATCCCAACTCAGGGATCTGGAAAAATAATGTGATAAAAGTGGTAGTAAAATCTTCTCAAGAATGTGTCAAACCAATGTGTGGTATAATTGTTAGTCCACACAACAGCAAAATAAAAATAAAATCTAATGGAGCTGTCTGATGGATCTTTTATCAAGCATGTAGTTTTTCCTAACGCAAGTGTTTAATTCATAGTAGTAGTACTTACAATATAAAGTAAATATAAACAAGAGAGAAATTTAATAAGCATGTTCAACCTCTTAATACATTACCAACAGTTTAAGGACTTTTTAAACAGATAACCCAGTATTGTCTGTATTGTCTTGAATATTGTCTTTAAATTATCCATATGTGCACTGATAAAAGATGAAGTAAAACAATCTTGATGGAACTAAATAGGATTACATTAGGATGTATTTTGTGCAGTTTATTCCTGATGTGCACACACATGTATGAGCACTGATAAATCATAATAAAAAAGGAAATATTTATCTTATTGTACACCAAAGATGCAGGTCCTTAAAAATACAACCATTTCCCATCCAGCTACCAAAGTCAGTAGTAGTGCACCCAGTTTCCCTACACCCTAACTGATCACCACCTCCCTCAGCAACTCTGTTTTCAATATTGATTTTTCATGCTCTTTGTCTGTTTGTATGTGTTTGCATGCATATACAACTGCATGTATAGCCCCTCTTCCACCACTTGTCTTCAAATGTAATGCACTGAACTGGAATGGTTGTATACACTTTTGTATTAAGGTCCTCTTTGTACATTGTTTAACAATGTATATGAAGATATCGTCTTATCAGTAACTGGGTATGGAATCTCCAAACGCTTGAGTGAATAGTGCCTTCTCTAGATGTAATACAAGTACCAAATGGATGTATAACTCTCACTCAGCATTGTAGGAAACTGCTGTACATATGCAATGTGTATATATAAAATAGCCAGAGTGTGTGTGCATACATGTGCATGTGTGTCTTGGGTAGTGAAAAATAACAGATAATTTTGATTTCCCAAATCTGATATAAAATATTTGTATGAAGATATTTCAAAAGCATCCCCCAACAGAATATTAAATATATTTCCCTAATAATCTTCCAGTTGAATAAGGTTCCACAAAAATTAAAATAAATTCTTTCTTAAGGCACCCATGATGCTTATTAACTAGCTTTCATAAATGTAGTTAAATGACATTGGATGTTAACGTTTCTTATTATAGCTGCAGAATTTAATTTTACTTTTATGTTTCCCTGGGGTATGGTAAACTCAACAGCAACGTCCTTTCACTATCATTTATTATTTCCCCTCCCCTTCCCAGAATCATAAGATAATTGGTCTATACAGAGTACTCTTAAGGGAATAGTTTGAGATGCTGTTTTAATAAACAAGGTGTCTCAAATGTTCATATCCAGAGCCAAGGCTCATCTTGATTGCACTGTACACTTTGTTCCCTATCTTGAGTATGCCAATAAAAATGCAAATGTAGGAATTACTCACCACACATCTCTAAATCTCAAAAATGTAGATAAAATTATCCAGTGTGAAAACATGCTTGCCTCTGTACTCCTATGAATACTTTACTCAGTGTAATCTTATTGAATTCAATACCAGGTATGCCCAGCCTTGCATGTGTTAACCTTTACACTTCTGTTCTCAATGATGGGCATCTTCAATGTGTCCAGGAGCCAACCCCAAAAGATCCGTAGGCTACACTCCATCTCACTGCTGTCTATGGATATAATATGGTGGGCCGCCTCACCCCAACTCCACCCCCAGGCCAGCCCTTTTGGCCAGTCTGCACAGGCCCACAGTCATGTGACCAGACAAAACCAATATCTTGAACATGTATACACAGTAAAAAACACTTGCATCAATGTGGCCAAGTAATGGAGATCCCATGTGGCTTTCCTAACTGATTTCAGTTTGGTTTCAAACAGGAGTGTGTGGCAGTAAAGGGGTCAAACTGGGGCAGGGATACTGAGCAGTGGAACTGAGATACAGCCCTCATGTACATTGAGCCTTAGAAATCTGAGACTGAGACTTTCAATTTCATATGCAGTTACCTTTAATTACCAAATTCTGGTGGTAATCAATTAAGGATGACTTTGGGGGTTGCAGACTGCCAGAAATAGTGCAAATTGAGTCCAGTTTTAGTGTTAGGTTAGGGTTAGGGAATCATGGGAACTGTATTTTATTGTGGCACCAGAGCTCTCTGACAGAGAAGGCTCAATATCTCAGAAAAAAAAATCCCATGATTCCCTAGCACTAACCCTAACCCTTAAAGTGGACTCAATTTACACTATTTCTGGCAGTCTGCAACCCCCCCTTTGTCCAATATCTTGTGCTCAAGTCCCTATTCTTGTTAGCTTTGAGAGTGTGGGAGCCATTCTATCATGCACATGCTATACAGAACAGGGTTCTGAGTGCCAGGTATATCATGGTCATTTTAACATTCTGGAACAGCATATTAATTGTATTTGTAATGCTATTAATAGAGGGAACTAAAGGCAAACTCAGATGTTTGGTATGTGCATGTTTGTTTTTTAAAGGAAGAAAATATTTGGTTTGATTTTGAAATGAACTTTCTGTTTGCAAACATTGATTCCCTTTTTATTCTAATTCCTCTAAACATAAATCTTGCATAGTTCTTTCCTTCAGGTTTTTATTATTAAAAAGAGAAGATATATGATTTTTTTTAAAAATATATATATAACATAATATCTCTTTATATGATTCTTCTGGTATTCACTTTTACTTCTCTTGGATATAAGATAACAAAAATATCATCATATTAGTTTGGCCCTCTATTGAGAGAATGATAACACATGGTAATTATTTTAATATGCTGAAGAAATTGGAAGCAGCAGTGGCATTTTTCATTCCCTTTGTCTAGTTTTTCTCTATTTGGTGTATCAAGAACTACATTAATTTTAAAATATGAATTCATAAAAACAAGGCTGATGAGTGATATCAATAGATTCTCTTCATAATCTTCCTTTCTTTTGCATCCTTCTCCTTTTTTGGTCCTATGTACATCCACAGTAAAAACATTTTTTTAAAAAAAAAATCTGACCCAGTATAATGCAAATATACCTTCAAAATTATTACCAATTATATATGTCAGGTTTTTTGGGGGGTTAAATGGTATACACCTATGGTGGTAGGCTTGTGTGTCTGAGGTAACAAGAAGAAAAATTAGTTACAAAGTATAGGAAAATTTCAGGACTGTAGATATACAATCCACTGAGTAGTGGATTGCTAAATCACTCTCAGTTATCTTTGGCCTAGTTTCTGTTTTGTGCTTAACCTTTTGTTTCATAGATTGTTGTACATTCTGAAGGGGCTGCCCACTCAGATGAATACCAAGAGAAAAAACTTTGATTAATAGGAGGAAGAGCTTTTCAACAGTAGGTCATCACTTCAGTACTCATCCTGGTTGACAGTAGCTAAAACATACTAATCTAGGATGGCAATTTGGTCTTTTACATTCACTTGGCTAGTCTTTTCTAATTCTTCTAAGACAAATTTGCAGATTGCAAAAAGCATTGTAACAGTTAGCACTAATGGTGCCCTCGCTGGTAATCTCTGCAGGGAAAAAGAAAACAAACAGTTAATAGAGGCTCTACTGCTATCTCACACTTAGAAATAGCACTGAAATACATTAATAGGACAATACAGGGAAGTTTGCTTTGTTACTGTCTCTGTTGCAGAGACGAATAAACCTAGCATTTTTCTGTAAACATTGTTTGAATACTGTTACTTCTGGTGAGCTGTCTCAGTTCATAAACCTCTCATTGAAGTTGCTGTTTCATGGAAGAAAATGTAGTTTTGAAAGTATGCTTGTTAAGATGTACCTATGTTATGTCACTCTATCACATCAATACAGAAAACAGCAACCTGCCACTTCCAAGACACTTTCCTGTAATGAATTGATTATAACCTCTTTCAGTGGCTCATACATTTATTTTGCATTAGGTAACTTTCAGTTGTGAAGGACTTCATATTTATGGGGAGTACCCCTTTATCTATGGTGTATCATACACAGGTAAAAAGAAGAACTCTCAATTTATAATTCTGTGTTTGTATTACTTATAAAAATGGCAGTTAGGGAGAGGATAACCTGAAACTTAGCATTCAGGATCTACTTGATGACTTTTACAATGTAATAAGTCCAAATCAATCCAATAAAAATTGACATAGATACAATAGAAGTTCTACAAATTGGCATATTTAGCCATTTTACTCTAATTTTCAGGGCTCATCACATCCCCCCCCCCCCATAATTTTTGGTGAAAACTACTAGTGTACTTTATTGCAGTTTGTTAAGTAATGCAGTTGCTCATTAGTTCAATGGTATTGAGGTTTTCTGCTGCATGAACCATCATGTACCAGGGAAACATCATTTGTGTTGTATGAATGTGTATATTTCTGGGCCCAGTGAGAATGCTTAGGTATTGCAGTGTATAAAAATGTCCCACATACAAACAATCACTTACACGTGTAGAATCAAACATGCTTCACTCAAACACCCAGAAACAGCAAAATACAAGATGCAAGAAAAATAAAATAAAATTATTAAAAATAAAGTAAAAAATTAACCATAGATTAAACATAATGAAATACTGCCTACATGTATGAGATTTATGTATCTTCTATAGTGGAAAATTATCCCCCAACCCCAATATTCCAATATGTCTCCAATGAAAGAAATTTCAAATAGGGTGAAACTTGGCATCATTTTTTGGCCAACAAAGTGAAGGGCCATTTTCATTCCAACATGTGGTAGTGCTAGCCCAAAAATGTTTCCCTGGTTGCAAGAGTAAATTGATCTGGAGTGAGAGTATTTTGGGCCTCAGGTAGATGTTTTGTTTATTATAATTCACTTATCACTACATTGTCTCTAAAGATCAATTTTCTTCTACTACTGGAACTAAGACAGCTCTCAACATGATTTTTAAAAATGATACAGAAAACAGAATGTATCTAAAAGGCTAATACTCCAAGGCTGTAAAGATAAATATCCACCATCCATCATACAATGTTCTCATCAGTTTTGCTCTGCATGAACATGTACTGCACAGACATCAGCTCCAAGTATAAGTATGTTAATTATAAATAGTTACCTTATATTAGTGTACATACATGGCTCAATCCAGATCTTGTATATTTCTTCTTTCCTTTTATTTTCCTCTTCTGGTTTCATTTTCCCACTTTTTTGCATGCATATCTTAAACATTAAATAATTGGGACACACACAAAAAGCACATAGATACAACTAAAAGCAGGGGTCCAGTTGAAGAGAAGAGGAGATTATTTTGTAACTGCCAGCTCTAGCCTCTAATCACTGTGAACAGTATTACCAAGAATAATCAATCCCAATGTTTTCATGTTATGACTCCTTCTACCTCTGCTACTGGGAACTGCAAATTCATCATTAGTTTGAATCCCCATTCTGCCATGAAAACTCACTGGATGATCTTGGGCAAGTCACACACTCTCAGCTTCAGAGGATGGCAAAGAGACTCCCACCCCCAAAAAACCCACACAAATCTTTCAAAGAAAACCCTGTGATAGGTTCGCCTTAGGGTCACCGTTAATTTAGAAATGATTTGAAGGCATATAACAACAAAATGTTCTACTATCTGGGAGGGGGAGTATCTGAGGGGGGAACCATCAATGAGAAAGAGTGTCCTGTCAAACTGCAACAATCTTTGTTGCTTACTGCACAAGAGTGAAGTAACAAGTGTTTTCTCCCATTTGCCAGCAGCCTCTTCATAAACATTATCTCCCCCCCACACACACACACAGAGAGATTTTTAAACATAGAATACAGAGAGAGCACAGAGGGATTGGATTATTGATCAAGAAAGCAATAATTCTTTTCAAAAACCCATGTAACAAGAAAGTAGAAATAGTAATTTCCATTGAAAAAATGGATGCAGAATTTTCACAAAACTTTCTCACATCTCACTAAACAATGAGGAGATTTTTTTTTCTTTTTCCAAAAAAGTGGTATGTTCAAATATTATTTTGATCACAAGAACAAGATAGGCAAGGATTTACATCCCTAAAACAACTTGTCTCATAAAGATATTAGCACTGGCAACATCTTTGATCAATCATGAGGTAAAAATTGTTTGGACACACTTGTTTCTATTCTGGTATAAGCACTCAGTGTAGATAAGACTAACAGGCTAATTCTTGATGGAGCTGGGCTAGGTTCATTATTTCTGCTCTAGCTCTCAGTATCTTAATTTGTATTTATTTGTATTTATTTGAATGAATTGACTAACTTTTCTATCTGAGACATGGCATTTGAAAATAAGTTGTCCTTGAAGATCTCACAAATCTTATGGATGGAAATGGAGTATGCATGATATCATTGGCTTGATTATGACTATGTATCTGGAAAATGTGAAACCTATTGTTGTGGTATTCCTTTAAGTTTAGAATAATCACACAGATCTTAACAGTGAGGAACCACTTTCCAATAAAGCTAAAATTCCAGGCATCCTACCTGTAATTGTCACCAATTTTAATTTCAGAGAGAGAGAGTACACATTATAGCGATGAATGTGAAGTTACTCAAACAAATGAAATCTTGTAGCTAGTAATAGACACAGAGTAGATAAAAAGATTTAATCACCTATAATATTTATTGTGAAACTTCTTTCACTGAGTGACACTGATGAATACTGAAAAAATATATGAAGAAAACTTCACATTTCACACTGCTTTTAACTGAGATTTTGAGATCTCAGATTGAGCACAGCGATGCAATATGTTGTCATGCATCACATAATGAGCCCAGACTGGGTGAATAAAGGAGCTCCTTCAACTAATTTTATATAAAATGCTAAAACAGCAAATGTGCTAACAGCACAGTTGGATGGTAGGCGGACTGCTGTATCTGTTCCTGAATTTTCTGGAAAGAAGGGGGCCATCTATTCAACCAGTCTGGCCATTTTGTTGCCTTATGTTTCAGCAATACTGCTAATGTTTGTTTTATCACAATCTCTGTATTCTTTTTAAAAGCAGTGATAGCTGAAAAGGGTATTTTGTGTGAGAGAGTTTTAATTTATGTCATCAGTTTCAGCTGAATAGTAACATGGAGTATATTGGACTTTAGAGTTATTTTTTTAGCTCTGTTATGATTGATATTTGGTAATATAGTTGCACCATGAAGGATAACTTTACCATTAGACAAAACAAGGTAACTACTTTATGTGGAAAATATGAAAGGGAGGGCAGCCGTGCCTCCCCTTCGCTATTCCTAATTAGTTGAAGGAACTCCACTAGTCCTCAGGGAAAGTGCAAGAAACCTTGTTAGAATTAGTAGAAAAAATAGCTAGTACTAAGCCTCAGAGGAGGCATGTAGTGGTCATAAAGGACTCTTTGTTGATGGATAAAGAATCAGTGGTTTGTGGGTCTGATAAGATGTGTCAGGAGGCATGTTGTCTCCCTGGGGCAAAAATCAGTGATGTGACAGTGAGGCTAACAAGACTTGTCAAGCCTTTTGACTGTTACCCCATCCTTTTGGTCCATGTGAGAACCAATGATACTGCAAGACACAGCCTTCAGAATATCATAAGGGATTATGAGGCTCTGGGTAGGAAGCTGAAAGAGCTGGATGCACAGGTTGTCTTCTCATATCTTCTCCCAGTCAAAATAATAATAATAATAATAATAATAATAATAATTTATTTGTATCCCACCCATTGGTAATCCAATCTGGGCGGCTTACAGTTAAAACATGGAGTTCACAATAAAACATACAATATGAACACACCACCTCCCCCCCTTAAAACAGGATTAAATTAGAACAATATAAAACAATAATTCAATTAAAATATATTAAAATTATAACCATCATGCCCAATGACTCCAGAAGCCTGGGTCGATGATCCTCCCATCACATGATGGGGCCACGTGAGGATCGTCTCATGGAGGATTATTAATCTAAGGCTGGGAGGATCTATCTGGTATAACTAGTCCGGAAAGGCCTGCCGGAAGAGATCCGTCTTGACAGCCTTTTTAAAGCTGTCTAAAGATGTTAAAAGACGGATCTCATCCGGCAGGCTGTTCCAGAGCTTAGGTGCAATAATAGAGAACGCCCCCCCCGGGAGGTAGCCACAAGCCTTGATTTCTGTGGCTGAAGCAAATTCCTCCTAGACCAAGGAAGAGAGATAAAGATAGAAGAGGTGAACAACTGACTCTGCAGATGTTGCCACTGAGAACAATTGGATTCTTGGACCACAGTGAGACATGAATTCTAGACTTTAGAAAGCTGATATCAGTAAATTAGGGAAATACTGGGGGTGATCCTGTGGTCAGGAATAATAAAAGAGAAGGAAGTTCAGGACAGATGGGAGTTTCTCAAAAGGGAAATACTGAAGGCACAATTTCAAACATTTCTAATGAGGAGGAAAAATGGGAGATGCCTCAAGAAACCAGGGTGGATGATTAAAGAATGTTCAACTGAGCTAAGTTTTAAAAGAGACATGTATAAAAAATGAAACCAAACATAAATTCAAGCAAATAGCTAGCATTTGTAGGGGAAAGTAAAAAAAAAACCAACCAAACAAACAAAACAAAAGCATAGAATGAGCTCAGACTTGCTAGAGAGGTTAAGAATAATAAAAAGAGCTTGTTTTGTTTTGTTTTGTCCATAGCAAAATGAAGAAGAAGAAAATGGTAGGGCCATTGTATAGAGAAGATGGTAAAATGCTAACAAGGGACAGAGAAAATGCAGAATTATGAAATATTTTCTTTGCCTCAGTGTTCTCACAAATGGAAAAGGTTGCTCAACTGAGGAAAATGGAACAGAGGATATAGCACAGAATGCAGCACAGAATGAGTTAAGAGGTAGTACAGGAATACCTGGTTAATCTAAATGAATTCAAGTCTATAGGGCCAGATTAACTATATCCAAGGGTATTAAAAAAAAACTGGCAGAAGTAATCTCACAGCTACTGACAATAATCTTTGAAAATTCCTGGAGAACAAGAGAAGTCCCAGGAGACTGAATGAGTGCAAATGATGTTCTTATCTTCAAATAATTATTGCTTAGTTAGCCTGACCTCAATACCAGGAAAGATTCTAGGGCAGTTCATTAAACAGAAACTCTGTAAGCATTTAGAAAGGAATGCCATAATGTCATGCCCAGCCTGGCTGAGGACTCAGAGGAGGACTCTGAGGCTGATGCTCAGCCTGACCCTCAACCTGGCCCTAGCTCTGCCCTGAGAGCTCCAGCAGAGGCTGTGGTTTTAGAAGACAACCTGGAGCCAAACCTCCCAGCAGCAGCACCTTCTGGTACTGTTGACATGGAGGAGGATCACATATCTACCTTCAGCCAGAGAAGAGCAGAGAGGGTGTGCCTTCGGTGCTTGAGGAGGCTTTATGAAAAAATCCAGCTTATCAAGACTACCTGCACTAATGAGGGCTAATGATAAAAGTTTGAGAAGAATGCCAAAGCTTTTGTCAGAAGTTATCTGAGTTTGCTGGTGAAACCACGCTGCTTCCTAACCTTCAGTTTGTTTACTCAGTTTGGACCTTTGATTCTTGGACTGTTTGACTACTTTCTTGGTTTGACCCCTTGGCTTGATCTCACAGACGTTAGTTATTGGACTCTGCCTTTATTTGTAAGTTTGTTTTTTGAGGCTGCTTTAACTCCACAAGCTCACTCTAAGGGTCTCTGGGGAAAATCTTCTGCAACCTAAAACATCTAGATTGGCTGCAGTAACCCAGAGGGCCTTCTTGACTGCCGCCCCTAGGTTATGCAATGACCTGCCGGAGGAGATCCATCATATCGCTGCCTTAACAGCCTTTAAAAAGGAACTTAAGATGTATCTCTTCCTACAGGCCTTCCTAGAATAGTCCTCCCCCCATGTATTTGCTTTTTATGCAACTTCTATATCATTGTTTTCTTATTGTATTCTTTTATTTTTATGCTTGTAACCCACCTTGATTCCCTTTTCAAATAGGTGGGCTAGAAATAAAGCATATTATTATTATTATTATTATTATTATTATTATTACCTTTATTTGTTTGGGGGATTAGTATCAGCATCTGCTAATATGCTTCCCCAGACACGACACATAATCACAAAAAGTCAACATTGGTTTCTTAAAAACAAGTCATGCCAGGCTAATCTGGTCTCTCTCTCTCTCTTTGATACAATTACCAGCTTGGTAGATGAAGAGAATGCTGTGAATGTAGCATATCTTGATTTCAGTAAGGTTTTGGACAAGGTCCCCCATGATATTCATGCAAACAAGCTAGTAAAATATGGGCTACACAATTCAACTGTTAGGTGGTTTTGTAATTGGTTGACTGGCTGAATCCAAAAGGTGCTCAGCAATGGCTCTTCTTCATCTTGGAGTGAAGTGAACAGTAGGGTGCCACAAGACTCTGTTCTGGACCCATTGCTATTCAACATTTTTATCAATGACTTGGATGAAGGAATAGAAGGTATACTTATAAAATTTGCAGTTGACACCAAATTAAGAGGAGTAGCTAATACCACAGAGAACAGGCTCAAGATTCAAAATGACCTTAATAGATTAGAAAGCTGGACCAAAACTAACAAAATGAATTTCAACAGGGAGAAAAGTAAAGATAGTACATTGGGTAGGGGCTTAAAATGAATGAATGGATGGATGAAATGCACAGATATAGGATGGGAACACTTGACTTGACAACAGTACATGTGAACAGGATCTAGGTGTACTATAGACCACAAGTTGAACATGAGTCAACAGTATGATGCCGCAGCTAAAAAGGCCAATGCAATTTTAGGCTGCATTAATAGAAGTATAGTATTTAGATCAAGGAAAGTAATAGTACCACTCTATTCAGCTTCCATCAGGCCTCACCTGGAATACTGTGTCCAGTTCTGGGCACCACAATTCAAAAAAGATGTGGACAAGCTGGAGTGTGTCCAGAAGAGGGTGACTAAAATGGTGAAGGGTCTGGAAACCATGCCCTAGGAAAAGCAACTTAGGGAGTGGCTATGTTTAGCTGGAGAAGAGATGATTAAGAGGGGATACGAAATCCCTGTTTAAATATTTGAAGGGATGTCATATTGAGGAGGGAGCTAGCTTGTTTTCAGCTGCTCCAGAGAACAGGACCTGGAACAACAGATGGAAGCTACAGGAAAAGAGATTCCAACAGTTAGAGATATTTGACAATGGAACACACTCCCTTGGAGAGTTGTGGAGTCTCCTTCTTTGCATGTATTTAAATAGAGGCTGGATGGCCATCTTTCGGAGGTGCTTTGATTGTATGTTCCTGCGTGGCAGGGGGTTGGACCTGATGGCCCTTGATGACCCTTCCAACTCTATGATTCTGTTATTCCCTTTGAGCCCTCTCAGCATTTGTCTTTCCCAACATGGAGAATGGTGTGTGTCATGTGATTGTCCAGTATAACTTAAACAACTACTTGCTTCCTTCAAGCATAGTTGAGAATTCTATACTATTGTCGCTGTTGAAGCAATATTCAACTGCCAGTGCAGTCTGCAACTGTGCATCAAATGAAACGGTTCCATTTTGTACTTCATCAAAGACAGAAAAAAGTCTTGAGCTGATCCTTTAATGGACCATATAGAAAGAAAGGCCACTGAGGAAGTGAATGATACTCATGCACATATGTCAATAGTAGATTTTACCAGAATGAGTGTGTATGGCAAACAGAGTACAAATATATGACTGTATGAAATGTATGAAAAAACTACACCAAACCAAGCAGACATTTTGTGAAAGTTCTTAAACAAGGACCTTGCCCAGATCAGGCTAGATAGTACAGTATCATACAAAATGAAATACTATGTTGCACCGGGACAAAATTTCAACAGCACAGAAGCTTGCTGTCTACATTAGTTTTCCATGTAGTTTTCCTATAACTGGATAATCTATAAATACAGATCACACAAACGGCCAGACAAAAACAACCCATATAAATGATAATGACAATGACAGTGACAAACAATAACCAGCATAAACATTATAGACTCCGGTAAACAATATAATAATATATACATTCTAAGAGAAAATTTGTACAAAAATGGCATGTTCTAGTACAATAAAATTAAGACACCATTTTACGTCAGCAGGCTATTGCAGCAATGCAAAAACTTGCTACCTTAGCTGTAACCTCCAGCTTCTGATCTGCCAGGAGATAATCAGTATAGAATGCATCCGAGTTGCCTGGTATTTTTTGCAGAATTGGAGCTATAAAGTGCCGCTGCAAGTCCCGATAGAAGGTACAATGCAATAAGACATGGCACACAGTTTCTACCTCCCCAGATCCACATGGACATAACCGTTCACAAAAAGGTTTTTTGTTATATCTTCCTGTGAGTAGAGCCGATGGAAGTACATTGAATTTGGCCAAAGTAAAGGCCTTCCTATACTTAGGAATTGTTAAATTTTTCAAATATGTGGCAATGACAAGGCCTCTCCCACTATCTTTAAACAATGAATGTAGGGATGCTGAACATATATAATTTTGTAATTCTATGTCCAATATGCGTTGACGAATATTCTCTTTGACCTTTGCATACCCCATAGCAAGAATAGTAGATTGAGAGAAACCTAAGGATTGCACTTTTTCCTTAATCAGTTTTATCCATCTTGACTGAAATGTATCAGTAAGAGTCAGGGGAGCTAAACCGTTGGGGGTAAATAACAGTTTTAACCAATAATATAACTTATATATCCATATTTGTGCTTCAATAGTAATTAAACCAGTTTCCAATCTAAGTGAAACATTTGGCACACAATTTGGTAGACTTAGAACAGATCTTAAAAATTTTGTTTGAATAGTTTCCATGGTAATAGTATTTTTAAATAGGCATATTTGTGCACCATATAACATTTGAGAAAGGATCTTTGCTTTAAATACCTGTATGGCAGAGGGGACATGTTGACCACCTTTGCTGTAAAAAAAAAGGAAATCAGTGATTTATAACTTCGTTGTATATTTGAAACAGCATATGAAATCTGAGCTTTCCAGGTGCCTGTGCAATGAAAAAATTACACCCAAATATTTATAATAATAATAATAATAATAATAATAATAATAATAATTTTTATTTATATCCCGCCCCTCTGCCAAGCAATCGGGGCGGCGTACAGTATTATAGAATTTAACCTGTTCCAGTTGGTGTCCGTTTACTTACCATCGGTGTTTACTTTTTTTTTTTTGGGAAAAGATAAGGACTTTAGATTTTTCATAATTAATTACTAATTGTTCTGTATTACATTGTGTTCCCAAAGTTTTTAAAAGGTGTCTCAGTCCTACACAGGTTAAAGGTAACAGTATTGCATCATCAGCGTAAAAAAGTGTGGAAACTGACCTCCCTGTCAATACATTACATTCTGTATTACATTGTGTTCCCAAAGTTTTTAAAAGGTGTCTCAGTCCTACACAGGTTAAAGGTAACAGTATTGCATCATCAACGTAAAAAAGTGTGGAAACCGACCTCCCTGTCAATTTGGGTGAATGGAAATTTTCTCCAGACAAAGTTTCAATTAATGAATTAACATAGATATTGAACAAAGTAGGGGCCAATACACAACCTTGTTTTACCCCTTTATATGTAGGTATTATCTTTGTTAAATGCCCTTCCTGATTACATCTTACTCTCAGAGAAGTTTGGTCGTAAAGACTTCTTATGAGAGTCAATAGGCGTCTATCAATAGTAGTAGCCTCCAATTTTTGCCATAATCTATCTCTTGGAATTGTATCAAAAGCAGATTTAAAATCTATAAATGCGGTATAGAGTGTCCCCCCCACAGGAGATGAATATTTATCTACAAAATGTTGCAATATGAAGCCCTGATCTATTGATGAACGTCCTTGCCTGAAGCCAGCTTGTTCTTCCCTCAGAAAGTTGTCTTCTTCTAACCAACACAATAATTTTTTTCTAAGAGATGGCTCGCATACAGTTTACTAATTATACTCAGTAGACTGATAGGTCTATAATTGGCTGGATCTGATTTTTGCCGTTTTTTAAAAATTGGCACTATTATTGCCAAGCCCCAGTCAGATGGTATTGAAGCTGTCTGATTTATATAGGTAAATAAGGCAGTTAGAACTGGTAACCACCAGTCAACATTTGATTTTAACAGCTCAGGAGGTATATGATCATATCCAGGGGCTTTGCCAAGTTTTAGTCGAGCAATAAGACTAGCTATTTCAGATGTTGAGACAGGTGGCCAAGTAGGAAAATCTTCAAGAATCAGAGGAATTGATTTATCTCCTGTTTTTCTTCCGGCATACGTTGTACTAAAGTATGCTTCCCAAGTTTTTACTGGGATATGGGAATCTAGACAATATATATTATTTTTCCATCCCCTTGACACTATATTCCAAAATGTGGCAGAATCATGTGTATTTGATGCAACTATTAATCTTTGCCAATTATTTCTTATCTCCTGATTCTTTTTTTTCCTTAATTAGTTTTTTATATTTCTTTTTTAACACAAACCAATCCTTTGGTAAAGATGTCATAGCGGAGTTTCTATATTGCCTGTATTTTTCCATTAGTATTCTTTTTAAATTTCTACATTCTTTATCAAACCAGCAGTTAGTTTTAACATGTTGAGTGTTATGTTTGTAGGTATTTTTTACAAGAAGACAACCTTGAATATGTGTTATTAACTTCGAGTAGGAATTTAAGATCTGTTCTGAGGGATTTTCTAAGAGAAAGATCTCTCTGAGTTTAATCGAACTGTCTAATTGAAGAAACTTACAATTTCATCTTGTTTAATGGACCATTTTACACGGGAAAAACTAGGGGTCATATTTAGTTCTAACCCTGGTACTAAATCAGCATGTATATTTTGTGTTCCCAGATTTAAGGAAGCAGACAGAGGAAAGTGATCACTTTCTGTTCTAATTATCACATTAAATTTTAAGATCTCATTTAGTAGATTGTGTGATACTGCAAAATAGTCTATTGTCGAAGCTCTGTTTCCAGAGGCAAATGTGAACTCTCCTTGTTTGTCTCCCTTGATACTTCCATTTAATATCACAAGATCTAAATAATTTGTTAATTGTAAGAGACAGAAACCAGAGAAGTTACAGATCTTATCCTTAGACTGTCTAACAGGTATCAGGTGGTTATTTTCTACTTCAGGGGGATATTCTCCAAAGTGGTTGTAAATTGTCTCATCATTAGGCCCAAGCCTCGTATTACAATCACCTGCCATTATTACAGATATATCTGGATGTAATGTTATTATAATGTTGATAAAATCCTGTAGTTTAAACCATCTGTCCTTAATTAATTTTCTTTGGCAGAGAGGGGAAAGGTAAACATTGACCAATAACAAAGAAGTGTAACCTAGATTGATGATCAAAGCAATTGCCAAATTTTGTAGTGAATTAAAACTGCTAACAGAAACGCACAGCTTGGTTGAGATCAGAATTCCAAGACCACCCATTGCTCGCCCCCCCCCCCTTACACTAGACTCTGCTTTTAGGGAATATGTCTCAAAACCATTAAATTCTAAATTCTCACATTCCCAAGTTTCCTGTAAGAAAATGATTTCAAATTTTCTTATAAAGTAATTAAATGAACAGTTGGTGCATTTGCTGCGCCAGCCAGCAATATTCCAGGATAGAAGGGCTAATTGGCTGTTCTTCTGGGGTGATATATGTCAATCTATAGAGTGTAGGGTTTTACTAGTAGAGGATGTCATAGTACTATCTTTTGAGGAGTGGCCCTCTCTGCGCCTCGAAATATCTGTAGCTATTACTAGGGGACTATCAGCCTCTGCTGACCTGTTAACTATCATATTGCCCCTTTGTTGGAAATGTAAATGACCCTCGGGTTGTTCTAGTGTGACAGGTTCTTCCATATCATTTTCAATAATAATCAAAGAGGTGTTTACTTACATTTGATACGTATGGCTTAGTGGTCTTACATGATGGTATGTCAGCTATTTTATGTGGGGTTCCCAATTCCCAGTCTTCAAGCTCTCTCATAGTAAGCCATGCAGCTGTAGTGTCCTTACCCACATCTTTAGAGTGAGCTATGATTATAGGGGCTTCCATTATATCTGCTTTTCTATGATTTTGTTGAGA
This sequence comes from Phrynosoma blainvillii, assembly GCA_026167975.1. Lineage (NCBI taxonomy): Eukaryota > Metazoa > Chordata > Lepidosauria > Squamata > Phrynosomatidae > Phrynosoma > Phrynosoma blainvillii. The sequence goes on from JANUYF010000003.1 coordinate 248,585,999, forward strand.
AAGGTTTATTTCCGCAGAGATTTTATGAGAATGGGCAGATGGTTTCTCAGTCCACAATTTTAGCTCATGATAATATTCTAACTCTATTGATTCTGGTATCCAAGGTGGATTTTGTCCTTTTTGGGGCTTTATTCCTTCCGTTATTTTTTGTAAGTAAGATCTCAGGCAATCTAATCTAAGTAAAATATCACTCTGAGCCTCTGCGGTTAAGGTACTAAAAGAATGTAACAGGTCCTTTTCGGTTTCATCGAAGAAATCCTTTCCCAGGATCATTGAAGGCAAAGGTTTAGAAATTTCAGCACTATGGTGTTCCTCAGTATTTTCTTTAACTACAACTGTAGAATTATCATCAAGGCAGCCAATATCAATCAGTTTTTGACAAGCTTTGACCTGTGAAATTTTTGGAGTGGGGATAACACGTGGCATCAAAGATATTGGTGGTGCCACATTTTTGAAAAATCTTGTGACATGCATACCTCTCCGCCTCAGCTTGTCCCTATGTTTATATACCTCTGCAGTGCTGTTTGAATATAAATATTCAACATGTGTTAGATCTGCAATGTTATTAAGAACACCAGGAATAACTTCCCCTAGTAGATTCCACAGATGCTTTTTACGTTCCTCGTGGGACAGCATTCCTGGTGGTTTTGGATAGTTTAATAAAGCTAATTTAGTTTCACTTAATTTTAATTTCCAACGCCTGTCTATTGGCGGTCTCTCCTTAGATGCTTTAGTTATTTTAGTTCTGTTTTCTAACAGGACATGTGCCCATGGGTCTTGAATTGTTGGATTCTGTGAAGAGTCCATCTGTACTGCTGAAGGTAAATTTGGGGAGGCTGATATAGTATCACAGCCTTGCTTAGATGGTTTCTGCTTCTTCCTTGTTTTTGTCTTTTTAGTTATTGTTTCAGAGCTTTCTTTTAATCTTGATTTACTTTTATTATCTTATAATTTGTAAAGATTTTTAAAGTTTGTTCTTTTTTTCTTAACTTTTTTGCCAGGTTTAACATTTTTCTCTTTCTTGGTTTTGGTATTACTTTTCTTGCTCTGTTTAGCTTTATCAGCTTTATGACTCTCTTTTGGAGGACTCGTCTTGAAGTGGGGCCCTTGCAATCATTTGCAAGTTTACAGGTATATACTAGGAGAGTTATAACCTTATTACAGTCTCTCAGAAAGCTTTTTATTTGTTTAATATCTTCTGTCAGGGCAATCATCCATTCAATAATTGGTAATTCATATGTATCCATTACATTGTAAGATGCAGAAGGAATTGGGCTAGTGATTTTTTTTGAAAATTCAGAGATTTGCCTTAACATTAACTCTTCTAGTTGATCTCTATGGTTTCTCTCATTTGTTTCTCTGCTTTGTGGGGAGAGTAGGTTAGAAGTCATATTATCTGTAATATTATCTGTATTAGCTATATTACTATCCACATTGTTAACATCAATATAATCATTTTGATTGCTGATAGGGGAGGTCCCTTTAACAACACTGTTATCTTCTGAGGGCTCTTGATTTAATGTCACATCTTCTCTTTCCTTATTTGCATAGAACTGTGTAATTTTTGTTTGCCTCCTCGGCTTCCTAAGGGGGGATTTAATTGTTAATGGGGTAATACCATAGAATTTATAATTACTCCGAGTCATTACCATGTCTTAGTTTCTACTTGAATAATTCTTTGTAACTTCTACCTGGGACTGCAAATAAGATTTGATTTATTAAAACCTTGTTCTTATTTTAAAATTATAGAACATTATATCTTTCTACAGGTCTTTCACAACCTTTCTAAATTTTAAAATTTTGTCACTATCAATTTTAAAATCAAACATTTCTCATTATAATCCAGTTATATACATGTCTTACAAATTCTTTGATGGAGGTATATCTTTGTTAGGGTCACGCCACCTGCTCAGGCTTACTAGGAGCGCATTGCCATCTCTAAATATCATAGAGTGAAGGATGTCCTGGGCATGCCTAGGACTAAACGTCCAGTTTCCACTTCTACCACCACGATCTCCAAAAGCAAAAAATGTTATTGTTATTGGGAGGTGGAGGCTGGAACCGGCGTTCCCACAACCAAACGCCTCTGGAGTCTTAGGTGGGGTGGAGAATGCTCTCAGGGCGTTCCTGCAGCCAAGCACCCAGTGTTTTCTCAGCCTTGCTCTTCGGAGGACAGGAGCTCTTCTAAGTCTTTTATACTCTCAGCCTGGGTGAGAGGCTGGAGCCACGCCTCCTCTGCCTCTGGAGCCTTGGGTGGGGTGGAGAATGCTCTCAGGGCGTTCCTGCAGCCAAGCACCCAGTGTTTTCTCAGCCTTGCTCTTCGGAGGACAGGAGCTCTTCTAAGTGTTTTATACTCTCAGCCTGGGTGAGAGGCTGGAGCCACGCCTCCTCTGCCTCTGGAGCCTTGGGTGGGGTGGAGAATGCTCTCAGGGCATTCCTGCAGCCAAGCACCCAGTGTTTTCTCAGCCTTGCTCTTCCGAAGAATGCCAAAACAAATATATGACTGTATGAAATGTATGAAAAAACTACACCAAACCAAGCAGACATTTTGTGAAAGTTCTTAAATAAGGACCTTGCCCAGATCAGGCTAACCTAGGTGACTGTTGGAATATCTTCAATTTTGATCTTTATCATTACTTTTACTGCAAAGAATAAAAAATGTGTAAAAACAGTTACCAGCCCAGAGTGTGAATGGATTAAATTAGGTGAAGTGTTGTTGGTTTTTAAATTTTATTTTTCATCCATAGTGATCATACTTCTACAATCTCTGTTGCTAAAAAGCAAACTTATATTGGAAAGAAGAAAACAAATGTGTGTTTTAGAAGTAAAAGAAAATTATTAAAGCAGACATTTTAACAAAGTTAGAATCATAAATATTTAGCATTTCATGCTCAAAATACATTGAGTCATAAATACAAGCTTCACTAAAATAACATAATGAAAGGAATAGCCACCCATATCAGTATTTCCCAGGCACTGAAATAGTAATTGACTTAACCTATCAATGAAGCAGCTTAAATTTGCAAAATGAGTCAGATGTGTAAGAGGCTCTTCAAAATGTGATATTACCAATTTATATTATTGCATTCATTTCCTTTCTACTGTTATTTCTTCCTATACCATTATTCATAATAAAATCCCTGCCCAAATTGTTACAGATAATGTGGTGAGTAAATGTCAGTTTCAGCTAGTGATGTAACTTTCTCTTTATTCTTCCTGTCCCTGAAGGAGGGTAGGCAGGTTGACCAAATGTCCTTGTTTTCCTGGACATGTCTTACATTTCAATCTTATGTTCAAAATATCCTCCATTTGAAGTATAACTAAGAACATGAAATTACATTTATATGAGCCTTTTTAGCTTTTATTTGATCATGTCCTCTATTTTTCTTGAATGTCTTACATTTTGAGGTGCCTTGTCCTCCTTTGTGGTGAGGACATTTGATCACCCTGAGGGTCGAGAATGTTGTTATTATTCTTGCTTCTCGGATAAGAGCAACATATTTCAACTTGGTCATTTGTCACAAAGAAGCAACCTATTCCTGACAAATTCCAAATAATCAGGCTTATAAAACAATTATCTGGCTTTCCCTCCCTAATTCTTCTTGCAGTTAGCGATATGAACCTCAAAACTGTTTGCAATGTCTAACAAGGAAGGATGGCCTGTGTTTATCTTTGCAATGGAATTCCCTCTCCTCTTCCCTTCCTGCAACCCAATGGAGGAATTCAAATTGTCTTGCCTGAGACTCATTAAACTTGTAAAATGATTTTCATGTTATTACTTTCCACAAGGTGACATACTGGATACATGAAATATCCATATGCTTTCCATTATTGTCCTAGCACAGCAGAGAAGTGGTCACAACAATTACTGCACTGGGGATATTTGCATCTCTTCATGATGTTCCAGATCAAATGCCATATTCTATTCTACATGATGTATCTTCTTCATGAAATTAATGGCCATGGCCACTTACGGAGAAAAGTAAATGGCATTTGATCTGTTACTTCCTCCTACATGAATTAGGTTGGGCTAAATGAGCATGGGGATTTTCCTTGTGGTAGCTTGGGAATATCAAAAACATTCTACCAGTACACCCAATAACCACGAATTATTTCATTTGGATGCACTAATATTCTCCTGAGCCCTGGGACCCTTTCACACTACACAATAAAAGTGCTATGATTTCCCTTAAACTTCCATGCTTCTATCCTGTGGAATCTTGTGATTTGCAGTTGACTGAGGAGGGGATATTTATCATTCTTGGCCCAAAAGTGCCTCACCAAACTACAAAAACCATGATTCTATGAGAGGCTGTTCAATAACTGGATGAGAAACCAAGAAGGCAGTTTCAGGGACTTCCAAGTAGGACTAGAAAATAATCCTGTTTAACACCTTGGAATGATGCTGCTAGTTGGGTATATCAGGTATATCGACCTATGATCTGACTCAGTATAAGGCAAGACCTTATGTTCTTATGACTGTTTAGTTAAGGTTTATCACCACAAATAAACTGCCTTGGATCCCATGCTGGGAGAAAGGTAGGAAATAAAAACCATCTGGCCTCAGAGGGAAAGATGCAGGCCCAGTTTCATCGCGCATAGACTAAACTAAGAAGCAGAGCCCTCCCTCCAGTCCATATGATATCATCCAGCCTCAGAGACAGAGAGTCAGGCCCAGCTCCATTGAGCCTACCCTAGCCTAAGAAGCAGAGCCCTCCCAAGTTCATCTGCCATGGTCCAGGTCTCAGAGGGAGAGAAGAACTGCTGGACCTGATCCCGTTTCCCACTGCCATTCCATTCTCCTTTTGTGTCATATCTTTTTAGATTGTAAGCCTGAGGGCAGGGAACCATTTAATTAACCATTTGTAAGCTGCTCTGAGAGCCTTTATGGCTGAAGAGAAGTATGAATACTCAAAATAAAAATAAACAAACAAATAAAACAAATAAATAATGAGCAATTATATTACTGCAAATATTTCTGTGTATGTGGGGTATCATAAAGTAATAATTATCACCTGGAAGTTATTACGGTATATAGATGAAATTTTGTCAGTGTCATCATTGGTCCCTACATGCATGATGCTCAGAAAATCAGCTCTTTGTGACCTTCACATTTGTTACAGGTTGTGCCAGAAGTGACTAAAGTGTAAGATGGAGAAGAATGAGGCTGGCAATGTGATAAAGTTCCTGCATTTGAAGAGTAATAGTGCCTGGTAAATTCATGATGAGATGATGATCATCATAGGTAGCCTATGGAAATGATTGCCCATCTTACGATACTATTGTGAGGTGGAAAAGGAATTTCCAAACTGGTCACATATCCCTCACAGATGAGCCAAGACCTGGAAGACCATCATTGATGGAAGATGTGGCCACAGTGAAGAAAGTGGAGTGTTTAATCCTGGAAGTCAGATGAGCAACCATTCAAATGATCATGAATGAAATTGGTTTCAGTTATGAAAGTGTGTGGATAATTATTAATGATGAACTGTATATGTCTAAGGCAGGGGTAGGCAACCTTTCCCCTTTAAGGGTCGAGGGACTTCAGCTCCCAGAATCCCAGGAGCTATTGGCCAACATGGGACTATTGGCCAACATGGCTGAGGCTTCTGGGAGCTGAAGTCCCTCGGCCCTGAAAGGGGAAAGGTTGCCTACCCCTGGTCTAAGGTGTCTGCACACTGGGTTCCACATTTGCTAACCCCTTTCCAGAAACAAACATGGTATGAGTGGGTCAAGTGTTAAAGATGTTGACCCTGTTGGAACAGGATGAAGAGGATTTTTTGGTTGTCTGCTAACCATGGATGAATCTTGGATTTATCAGTTTGATCCAGAGATGAAAACCATGAGCATGGAGTGGAAGCATGCCAATTCCCCTCCCCCAAAAAAGGCAAAGGTGCAAAAATCAGAAGGGAAGGTCATGTTCTCAGATTTTTGGGACTGTCATGGAGTCATTCTCACAGATTACCTTGCAAAGGGACAAACCAATACTGGCACATACTATAGCAATCTTCTGGACAAGTTGTGAGATGCTCTGAAAAAAAAAGGCCGCAATATGCTCTCCATAGGCATTCGTCTCCTAGCTGACAACACACCAGCTCACTCATCACAAGTTGCAGTTAACAAAGCAGAGACATGTGGCATTGAGATCTTGCAGCATCCACATTATTCTCCTGACCTCGCACCAAGTGACTTTTTCTTGTTCTCAAAAATGAAAAATCCATTCTGTGGTTGCCGATTTGACAACACAAATCATGAAGTGGAAGAGTGGTTTAAGGTGCAATCTATAATAATGGTATTTAGAGGATCAAAAAATGCTGGGGGAAATGTGTAAATCTGGATGGTGACTATGTAGAGAAAAGTTAACAACTACAAATCAGAACAAACTTTCTGTCCATTTTTTTAAAAGGTGATAATTAAAACTTTACAATACCCCCTAGTATAGATTAGTATAGTAAAGGTTTATCATTAAATACTAAATTTGGGATGGTCCATACCATCCTATTTCTCCTTTCTGTGTATGTTGTAAAAACTGGACAGAGAAGAAAGGTGATAGGAAGAGGATCAACTCACTTGAGATGTGGTGTCAGCAGAGAGTTCAGTGGACTGCTAAAAAGATAAATGGGTCCTACAGCAAATCAAGCATGAACTCTCCCTAGAAGCGAAGATGATGACTGTTGTTTTTTACATATATCATGAGGAGACAAGACTCACTAGTAAAGACCATGATGCTTGGTAAGATAGAGGGCAGTAGGAAAAGAGGAAGACCTCATTTCAGATGGATAGATGGATCAAGGAGGCCATGACTCTGGAGATCATCACATGGAGGATGGGATATGGATGGGATCGCTCCCTCGTCCTTATCCCATCCATGGATCAAATGAATGATTGCACGAATCACTTTCACACTGCAGCCATTCTGGTATTAATGTGTTAAACCATTAATACAAAAGACTGCAAATGACAGCTCAAAGTGCTTTCAGCTGGCTGCAGTGTGAAAGTGATTCGTGCAATCACTTTCACTCACACTTCGCTGCTAGGTCAAGTGTGGATCAAGTGTGAAAATCTTTCCCTCGATTGGGCGGAAGGATGGGAGAGGGACAGGACAATGATATCCCATCCCTCATGTGATAATCTCCTCTGTGTCTGCAAGACCTGAGCAAGGTGGTTTATGGTAGGGTGATATGAAGGTATGTCCTTCATAGAGTTGTCATAGGTCTAAGTTGACTTGATTAACCCAATAAATAAATAAATAAATAAATAAATAAATAAGACATAAGCAGCCATACATACTTGCCAATGGGAACATTTCCATTCTTTCAGCAATATCTTTCTGTATGTATCCAGGCTGAGAAAATGGATTTTTGTGTCTGCTTTGTTGTACTTTTCCACTTGTCAGACTCAAACAATTTCCTATGGGGTTTTCAAACTTCAAGTGATTACCTGTGGGACTTCCTGGACCCCCCCCCCCCCCTTTTCACTTTATTTGCAGAAACTACTGGCTGAATTTGAAATATTTTTATAGGCTATTCAGCCTGTCTGCTTTGATCATAACCCTCAAGCAGAAGGAAAAACAAATGTATACACTGAGCTTGTTGTGCATCACTGCATCTACTCCTGTTTTTGTATAGGTGAAACAAGTTGGCATGTTTTTCTGAGATAGTACCAGATGTTTTCTCCAGCACATTCTTTGTCTCAGTTGAATTTCATATTATTTCATATGAATTTCATACTTATTACACAAAGCCATAGATGTTAAATGAGTTTTATAGGGAACACACATCCATTGGTGTCCTGATGATTTGTGCTCACTGGACAGGAGAAACTAGGGGAGAAACCAGTAGCTGAATCTTTTCAGATTCAGTTTTAAAATCTGGAAGCTTTGGGGGAGATTCCCAGTTATTTCAGAACACTATTTTTGCTTTAATATAATTGGGAATTTTGAACTTAACATTTTAATAAAAACTATATCTCTTTTCTGACTTCAGCTTTTAACAGAATCCAACAGCATATCAATCTTTAAACTGGGTCCATGATCAGCCCCATAATGGCCTGTTCTGAATATATTCATAGAGATTTTAGTGTAGCACTGAATTATATGAATCAACTCCATATTAAATTAGATCAGGCAACCATGGCTAAAACAAGCACCTTTGTCCTGTTATTAAGTTAAGGAAATTTTAAATTACATGTAACACATCTATTTTCTTTTGGTGCATTTCAAGTCTTAAAGGTACTGACCATGATGTCAGTTACTTTCTTTTACTCAGTTTCTGACTCCATCAACCAACACTAGTAACTGTCAAACTGTATTAGGAGGTGAATAAATGTCTGTACATTGTCATTAGAAGAAAAGCAGATCTAGGGCAAACAAAGTAAAATGCATATAAGAAATCGAACTCTTAAGTGGTGGGGAAAGCATTCCCTATTCTGTTGAATGAGTCCTCTGTTCAGGGAATTAACAACTTAATGGCCAAATCAAACATAGGAGACTTTTCTATAAAAGCATAAGGTTGTTAAGAATCTCAGCTCACACAAACATGGTCTTGTGGAACCTAGTACATTTATTTCAATATAAGTGTAAGAGTTTACAGGTTGAGTTTCCCTTATTTGGAATTCAGAAATACTATATATTCCAAAATACAAAATTGTCCACATAGGTGGCTGAGATAGTGGCACCTCTGCTTGCTTATGGTTAAGTGTATACAAACTTTGTTTTGTGCACTTCATTATTAAAAAATATTATGTATAAAATTACCTTAGGCTCTGTGTGTAAGGTATATATGAAGCATAAATGAATTTTGTATTTAGACTTGGGTCCCATCTCCAAGATATCTTGTTATGTATATGAAAGTACTCCACAATAAAACAAAACAAAAAAAATCAAAATCCAAAACACTTCTGATCCAAAACATTTTGGATAAGGGAGACTCAACCTGTACTATTATATATCAGCTGAAAGTCCACACTTTTAGCCATATTTGGGGAGGAATCTATTCATATTATTTATCTACTTATTTTGCCTCAGTAGCAGATACATGAGAGTCTGAATCCAGATGATAGACCCAACTAGAAAAGACTCATTGATAGGGATTAAAATACTAAAAAACAAAGAGTCATCTTTGCATGTAAGGACAAACAATTGCAATCATTTTCCCCTTCAGCAGGAGAGAAGAAATATTTCTCTGTAGTATTCTCCCTGTATTCACATATCCTGAAGAGCTGTAGAGAAGTGCTACTCAAAATGGTGCTCCATAGATTGGCTCTAGTCTCTGAGCCATTCGGTGCCAGTTCCTGGTGAAATTTCAGGAAGCAAACAACCAAGCAATTGTAGCCAGTGACACATGGGGGTGGGGTGCTGCTGATTACACCACATCAAGTAGCCTGAGAAGAACTATGGTAAAGGAATCATTCTGTGAAGAAAAAACATAGTGTGTGTCTGTGTGTGAAACCTGTATGTTCAGCACAGTGTTTCTGCACAGAAAACCTATTTTCTTTAGAAAGAAAGAAAAATCATGTTTTTTATCAACAAAATAATTTTTTCACAACATTTTGGGACTTTAACTACCAATTGTGCAAAATTTCCTTTCTGGCAGGGTTTTCTGGTTGTCAAGAGATCTGTTTTTGACCTGGGAATGAATCATTATGAATATTCTTTCCATCTCTACTCACTCATTCAGTTGCTGAATAGTGACTCACTTTTGTAAACTCTACTTAGGGTACAGTCCAGCACTTTGAACTGGCGTCAGGGCAGAGTGGGGATGTGGCGACCACATGCAGCATGCCCAAATGCCACCCTGATGTTGGCATCACGCCATCACCTGATCAGACGGTGAGCAGCATCATGCCGTGTCTTCAGCAAAGCATTTAGATGCACTGCATTAAAGAATAGGCAAAAAGCCACCACTGTGGTGGCAACGGTATCCTTTTGCCACTCTAAAAAGGAGTGGCATTTTGCTGGTTCTTTTTAGAGCAGCAAACTGCCAGATCAGGGCTGCAGCATGCAGTTGCTGCAGCCCCGATCTGATGAGGAAAGGGGCGGTCAGAGGCCACTCTATCAGGGCCATCTGTTTGAGCCCCTTGTTAAGACAAACTATAGATTTGAGGCTCTTCTTTTTTTCAGACTAGCAATCTGTTCCAATGTGATTCTATTTAATCTAATTTTATGTTGTAGCTACCTTACTACATCAGAATTCTTGTCTTGACTAAGCTTAAAAAATTGCATTCCTTGCAAATGTTTCACATGGTATAATGAAACGTATATTTTGAAGTGTTCTGCTTTGGACCTTAAATGTTATTTTAAGCATCAGAACAGAATACAAATATTTAGGCTCTTTTCAGATTTTAAGTACACATGCTTGTTGCTTCCACACCAGCCATCCATACAAGTTCATTGTAACTACTTCAAATATATGTAGTGGACAAATGTCATATATATTTATAAAATACCAAAGTTATACCTTCCACTTGCATAAATGAATAAAACATCTAAAGTCCTGGTGAAGTGTATACGACATCTAAAGTCCTGGTGAAGTGTTCACAAGACAAATGTACAAGAAATTATTGGAAGGTTTGCAAAAGTAAAATATAAAAGCCTGGGGCATCAACCCATCTGAAAAGGCATTATTAGATTTGAAGAGAGAAGCTAAAGTGTGCTATGCACTATTCATATGAGTGAAGAGATAAATACTGCAGGTGAACCTCAAATATTATAAAAAGTAATAGACTACTGTGGAATGTTGTCCCTCAGCAAAATAATATTTCTGTTTGTTTGTTTTATTTCTGTTTATTTTATTTATTGTAATATATGCTACTTGGTATGACAAAATTTCCAAATAGGTTTTTATTATAAAATATTAAAAAAAACCCAAAGTAATGTCAAGTTGACTTAAAACAGTATAAAATATTAAGTATTTCAAATATTTCAACAAGTAATACAAAAGTGAAAAAACAAACAAACAAACAAACAAAAACAGAGCAGCTCAACATCACCATCTAGGAAAATCTTCTGTATATAATAAGTGGGCTATATTTCCTTGAGATAAAAATGGTTCATTGGGATAGCAAAAACAGGACAGGGTTATATGATATTCTATATTCATGAAAATAGAAGACAATAACATTACATGAACCTATTGTTCTTTAGTAACAGAATTCATACAAAAATTTAGGAAGACCTGGAGGGTGACTAGATTTCACCACGACCATACAATGAATATTTCTCCGATGAAGTAATCTTATGCAGCAAATTTCGGACTTTCAAGGGTTTATCATTAAAAAATGATACTGTTTTGACAACCACACTTTCAAACAGGGATCTTCAAATTATTTTTGCAACATAACAGGGCATTTTTCTTTAAAACGGGACAGAATTGACATTTATATGACTGTTTGAAACCTATCCCGCCTTCAGTTCACTCTGTTCCTCAGAATGGCTTGGAGAGGACACCAACCATTCCATAGCACCTTACCTTGCTCCTTTACAATGCCAGGTCAGTTAAAAATAAAACCCACATTATATATGATCTTCTCACAGATGAGAATGCTGACCTGGCCTGCTTCACAGAGACCTGGTTGGGAGAGGATAGTGCTGCGATGTGGGAGCAGACTCTCCCAGCCGGGTACCTGGTTAGTGAGCAGGTAATGGGAAGTGGGGGGGGGCAGTGTGGCTCTGGTTCATAAAAACAATCTTACCCTGATCAGGATACCTGTCCAGAACACAGCCCACTTCAAATGTATGCACCTGAGCCTGAAGACTAGGTATAGTTTAGGGATTCTGCTAGTCTACCAACCACCCCGTTGTCTAGCAGACTCCCTAACCAAGCTGATACAGCTGGTCTCAGAGCTGCTGTTGGAGTCACCCAGACTTTTAGTTCTGGCTAACTTAAACATTCCACTCGAGACCAGCTTGCCAAATCTAACTGGCACAGCTCGGGAGTTCATGGATTCCATGACAAACATGGGCCTATCCCAACTGGTCCATTTAGCATGTGGCCTTCCTCTCTTCCTACTTCCCCCCACCTTCCCTAGCATTATTATTTTTTCCAAAGAGTCCTCCCTTCTCATGATGTGCCCGAAATACAATAACCTTACTTGGGTCATCTTAGCTTCCAGGGATGTTTCTGGCTTGATCTGCTCTAGTACTCATTTGTTTATCCTTTCGGCTGTCCATGGGATTCTCAGCAGTCTTCTCCAGCACCACATCTCAAATGAATTGATTTTCTTCTTATCATCTTTCTTAACTGTCCAGCTCTTACATCCATACATGGTAATAGGGAATATAATGGCTTGTATGATTCTAACTTTTGTGCTGAGTTGTATATCTTTGCATTTTAGAATCTTTTCTAGTTCTTTCATAGTCACCCTTCCCATTCTTAGTCTTCTTATTTCCTGACTGCAGTCCCCATTTCTATCAATGTTTGGTCCCAGGTATGATAATTCTTTTATTCATTTCTAATTCTATTGAACATAATACTAGCTTTGTTCAAAAACAAAATGGGATTATACAGAAGGAGATGGTCCCGGAGATAGGATGGACCCAAGTCATGTAGGGCTTTAAAGGTGATAACCAACACCTTGTACTGGGCCCAGAAACTGATCAGCAGCCAGTGAAGTCTTTTCAAGACCTGTGTAATATGGTCTCTCCTAGATGCACCGGAGACCAACCTGACTGCCATATTCTGGACTAATTGAAGTTTCCCGATTAAGCACAAGGGTAGCCCCATGTAGAGCACATTGCAGGAATCTAGACGGGAGGTTACCAGAGCATGTACCACAGTTTCTAGATCCCTTAATTCCAGGAAAGGGCGCAGCTGGCGTATCAGCCGAAGCTGAAAAGAGGCACTCTTGACCATCGCACTCACCTGATTAGTCATGTGAAGCGATGAGTCTAGGAGCACCCCCAGACTGTGAACACAGTCCTTCGTGGTAAATGTGATCCTGTCCAGGCCTGGAGGTTGTATCCCAATACCTGGTTTCGGGGCTGCTACTGTGAGTACCTCCATTTTGTCTGGATTCAGCTTCAATCTGTTTTTCCTCATCCAGTCCTCTGGGAGGAATTTGCTTCAACCAGCTAGGTCTAGATTGTCGACAACCTCCCAGAGGGCTTTTTCAGAAACCGCTCCCAGATTATGGAATGGCCTGCCTGATGAGATCCGTCAAATTACCAACTTAGACAGCTTTAAAAAGGCTGTCAAGACGGATCTCTTCCTGCAGGCCTTCCCTGATTAAATTCCCGGCCAAGGACCAAGGACTAAGTAAATTCTCCCCCCCCCCCCCCGCTGCTAATCTTGCCATGCTATGCAGTGCTAAGTGGACTGCCTATTAGACCATTTCTAAGTGCTAATGCCACTAATTAGTATAATTGTTTTATTACTGTTACTTATTTTAAATTTATGATGTTTAATACTGTTTTAATGGGAGGGTGGGTTTGGGCTTGGGAGGACTATTGTGTGATTTCATTGTTGTTAGCCACCCCGATTGCTTTGGTAGAGGGGCGGGATAGAAATAAATTTTATTATCTATTATTATTATTATATTAAAATGATGGGATGGTCTGGAAATAGGAGGAAATGCCTCTTCATGTCCTGCCATTGCTAAATTCCTGGACTGGGTACACAGAGGAGAGATTTTGCCTAATTGCTCCAGTAAAATTGGATAGTCTTTGTCATGGTCCACTGACTAGCCCCCCAAATATATGCCTGCAATACTGTGCTGGCCAAACGGCCGTAATAAAATAAAATAAATAAATCTCAAAATATGCCTGCAATAGAAGGTTTCTCATTGAACAGCTGTGAGAATATCTCAAAGTGGACAAATTCTTCTTCAAGTGATGCCTGACAGGTATTCAGGATGACTGAATTTGCATACCCATCTTCATCTATACTGTGGCAGCAAACCTTAAATAAAAGTTCAGTTAACCAAACTAAATGAAATGAAGAGCCTGAATCATATAATAGAATATCAAAATAAACAATGTTTAATTTACTCAGATTAATAACCAAATAAAAGTCCATCCTTGGTGGTGCAGCATGCAGTTGGCAAAATAAAATAAAATAAAAAAGGAACAGTTCTGATGCCCACACACACACACAAAATCCTCTTTAGACTTAAATATGGTGATTGCTTGAACTCATATAAGTGGCTAGGATTTGGGGTGCTGCAGAAAAACAGTTATGAAAATCCATACTTGGAATGAGATCTGTCATTGCAGGCATCTTCTAATTGGTTGACTTTTCCCAAGACAGGAAAAACAGCCAGTTATTTTCATTTCTTCCCCACAGTGAAGGTGGAAATTGGTCCCTGAACTGTGCAGCAAAGCTGCTGCAGGGGAAGGAGCCTCTTTGTTGGCCATGAATAGAGGCCAGTTGTGCCACAAAATAGGGGGCAACTGTGAAATATCTTCTTCTCCATTTGCAACCCACTCACATAACTTTGGAGAAGATTGAGCTTAGCTGGTCGCCTAGGGGCTAGGTGGGATTTCCACCACCACCACCCCCATTACCATGGGTTTTTAACCTACCCCATACTGTATCTTTGGGGACTTGGATAATTGGCTTGAGGTGGTGTCTTTAAATAGGTTTCCCTTTGTATCTAGAAGGGGGAGAAGAATTTTAGATTGGTGTACACCTTGGCATCCTATTGTGGTGGAGAGTTGCTCTCTGGTATTGCCTCTATGGGATAAGTGACTGGGGTGTGTGGGAAGGAGACTGTCCTTGGGGCTGATATGGGGTTTACTCCCTCTTAAAAGGTTTAGTAATTTGGGAGGGAGATTTCCAGGTTTTGGCCTTCCAAAGATGACTGGCTGAAGTATCAACCAATCTCCTTTGGATTGCCCTAAGGATCTGGTGTTTCACCCAAGAAGGACATGTGAAACAAAGATCCATACAAAGATGAACCCCAAATTCTAAAAAGTGAGGTGAAAACTGCAATAGGAGAAATAAAAAACAAATCACAAAGAACAGATGATATTCCAACTGAACTGCTGCAATCCACATTCACAGAGTCACCTCTAGTGCTAACCAACATATGTCAACAAATATGGAAAACAAAACAATGACCAACAGGTTGGAAGTGATCAATATACATCCCCATCCACAAAAAGAAAGACACAAGAGGCTGCAGCAACTATAGGACCAGAGCACTGGTCTCTCATGCAAGCAAAATCACGCTTAAAATTCTGCAACATATACTCGAACATATACATGAAGAGAGAAATCCCAGAGGTTCAAGCGAGGGGTCAGGAAAGGAAGAGACATTAGGGACCACATTGCAAACATGGCTAATGGGGTGCAGCAGGGAATTCCAAAAGAAAATCAGCATGTGCTTTATAAACTAGAGCAAAGCCTTTGACTGCATAGACTATGAAAGACTAAATAATGTTCTTAAAGACATGGGAGTGCCAACACATCTGATAGTCCTAATGAGGAATCTAATCAGGACAAGAGGCTACTGTCATAGAATCATAGAATCATAGAATCATAGAATCATAGAGTTGGAAGAGACCACAAGGGCCATCCAGTCCAACCCCCTGCCATGCAGGAACTCCCAATCAAAGCATCCCCGACAGATGGCCATCCAGCCTCTGCTTAAAGACCTCAGAACAGAACACAGAGAAACAGAATGGTTCCCAATTGGCAAAGGGGTCAAACAAGGCTGCATCCTTTCACCCTATCTGGTCAACTTGTATGCACAACATATTATAAGAAAAGCAGGCTTAGACACAGAAGAAGGAGGAGTGAAAATAGGAGGAAGGAATATCAACAATCTAAGATATACAGATGACACCATAGTACTAGCAGAAAACCTCACAGACCTGGAACACCTAGTAACAAAGATCAAAGAAGAAAGTGCAAAGGCAGGCTTAATGCTGAATATAAAGAAAACAAAAATAATGAACATCAGAAGTTCAACCTAAACAATGAAGAAATAGAAATAGTAAAAGGATTATCATACCTGGGATTAAACATTGATACAAATGGGGACAGCTGTCAGGAAATCAGAAGAAAAAAGGAAGGTGGCTATGAAAGAACTAGAAAAAATTCTAAAATGCAAAGATATACAACTCAGCACAAAAGTTAGAATCATACAAGCCACTGTATTCCCTGTTACCATGTATGGATGTGAGAGGTGGACAGTTAAGAAAAATGATAGGAAGAAAATCAATTCATTTGAGACGTGGTTATTGTATTTCGGGCACATCATGAGAAGGGAGGACTATTTGGAAAAAATAATAATGCTGGGGAAGGTGGAGGGAAGTAGGAAGAGAGGAAGGCCACATGCTAAATGGATGAACTCTATTAAGGAGTTCACGGGTATGGGGTTGCAGGAATTAAGCAACACAGAAGAGGACAGAGGAGATGTCTCTTCCATAGGGTTACCATGTGTCAAGACTGACTTGAGGGCAGTTAACAACAACAACAACAAATAGCTGGGAAAGTGTTGTAGGTCAACATCTGGGCTGGAACAGGACTGTGGCAATTAGTCCTGCCACCTTTCACCTTTAACACTGACTTTTTGAATGGCAGTCCTGTGGAAACTAGTTTTCCTACCCCTACCACCAAATTATGTGTAAAGGACCCACACTATTCTTTGTATGCTGTCCCACACCAAAACCTTAAAATGTTAGTAGTGTGGTTTGTTCTGAAAACATAGGCCAGGTGATGTTTAAACAAGAATAAAAGTTTATTTCAAAACAGCATGGAACAAATATAACTTGTATCAAGGCTTGTTACTGTTGTCTTTCTTGGTTACATATAACAATGTTTGTTTCCAATTCACTTTTACTACTGTAGCCACACAGGCTAGTAATCTCTCTCAGGAGATACCACACCAGCAACTCCCTTCTCTAGAGTTCTGTATGTGTTCTAACTACCAAAATTGTATTTTGTGTGGGGCAGAATATTCCAATGAAGCCATCTTATATACCAGTCCCAAGGATATAGCAAGCACTGTTCATTTTGCTTTGAGAGCAACAGAACAAGCTGGGACAGGCCCACTGTTAACTGTCCATTGCACCAACAACTATCTTGAAAATCCAGGAGAAACCTTATCATCTTCTAGTTCATTATGTTTAAAAGCCTTATTTTTGTGGTTGGTTGTTTTAGGTTTATAGTCAGATATGCAGTGCATGCATGTTGAACTACATATTTTCTCATGCCCATTTTGGGCTTGTAACTCCTACCAGTAGCACTGGCTTCTGTTGACTGTGGGGTCAACATCCTTTATTTTTTTATGGAACCTTGTCCCTACCACCAGATATGTTTCTTTTCTGCCTTGAACAGTGAACTCTTTATTGAGAGAGCATATCACATAGAGATGAAAAAAAATCTCTCAAATCACAAGCCTGTATTTAACTTTAAGTACATTCTCTCTGTTCTAGAAATGTGCCCTGGCCATCCAATTGTTCAAAATATTACTTGTTCTACTTTAACACTGATTCTGAATGGCACCGGTAAATCTCTAGAGAATAAGTACATACATAAAGGAAAATAATTTTCCATATATAGCCTTGAGCATAATCTGCACTTTAACCTTACTTTTCTCCTCCTGCTAATGGACCAGTACTCTGAATCTCCAGGGCCTGATAAAACATTCTCCTGTCTCAGTGTGTCTGTGCTGAAAGTCAATGAAAATGAACTGTTCAAATTAGATATCTGAACAATGATCAGAGTGGGATGAAAAATTAATTTTGATTCATCTTGATAAGAATTTACCAAAATTTACAAATTTCTTTATTTTCAGAATGCAAGAACCTGAAGTTTAAAACATTAGAATTTGTGAGAAACAAAAACTTGATATATTTGACCACTCAGCCCAGAGCTTTGAGTCCTTGAATATTTGTCTATTGAACTAACTTAGGAGGCTGAATTGGGGTTGTCAACTTTTTTCCCACCTCAGAAATTCCTCATCTTTGCCACAGGTATGGCAGGTAGGTACAGCGTGGTCTTCTCCATTGTGGGGATAGATATACCTGTTGAATTTGGATAGCGCAAATGGGACAGAATTTCAGTTCAGTCCATTTTGGAATTACATATTTTAAACCTGAGGTTTAAAAAATTCAAATGTGGAAGAAAGTGAAACTGACAGGTCTTCCCATCCTAGCAAAAATATGCAAGACTTATTAGCCAATAATTTACTGGACATATCTGGTAACATCCAATAACATCCATTAGGGCATTAATGTTGAACACAAATAAGATGATAATGACTGGTGTAACATGTTTTTCAACCCAATTTGGTCATGTAGTTTATCCTTATCTCTAGCTAATGGATATTTGGAAGATACTATTATAATGAATTTTATGCCCTGCACTTAATTTATCCTGTCTTTTTTTCAATTGCCAGTCTCCCCTGAAAAAGCTCTAAGTGCAAATCTTCTTGTGCCAAGTGCTCAGACTGTTCACTGCTGCTCAAATGCAGCTGATACATACTTTTAAAACTCTCCACTCTACAATTTAGAATCTGTATGTGAATGAGTGTATGAAGATATGAGTAATTGTTTTAATGAAAATTTCACCTCTGCACTACTTTCTGTGAGTTCATTGTGAATGTAATTAGGTCTGCCATAGTCATCTCCCTGTGAGCCTGCAGATAAGGCATAAAAATATTTCTTTCACTATAATCCTTCTGCTTAAAGATGATAGGGAAAGCACAAATGAATTTAATACCATTAATGTTCTCTGTGAACTGGAACCTTTAAATCATAAACTATCATATAATGTCTGTCTTAGTCAAATGCTGATGCTGCTGCACAATACATGAATATATTTTTAAAAGGCAAATACCTAATAAAAGCCTCTGCAGTGGAAAAAAAGAAACCATCAGTGTCCATGTTTTTCATCCCTTTATGTAGCATAAACTTTAACAAGCTATTTAGTTGACCTTCTCTTGAAAGATACTCAAGTAAAATGTATGTTCCTCATTTCACACACTATGCTCTCAGCCTTAGAGCCTCTTTGTACATTTCAGCAATCACAGGTACACAGAACTGGAATTCTACCATTCTGTCTAAGCACCTGATGACATATGTTGCTTTATTTCTCCCCTCCCAAATCTCCCTCCTTTCAGGCTGCTGTCACACTGCAAAATTAATGCAGTTTGACACTGCTTTAACAGTCAGGGCTCCATCCTATAGAATCCTTTGATTTGTAGTTTGTTGTGGCATCAGAGTGCTCTGGTTGAATTTGCACAGCAGAAATAATGCAGTTTGACATTACTTTAACTACCATGCCTATGGAATTCTGGGATCTGTAGTTTTGTAAAATATTTAGCCTTCTCTGTCAGAGACCTCTAGTGCAACAACAAACTAGAAATCCTAGGATTCCATAGCATGGAGTCATGGCTATTAAAGTGAAATCAAACTGCATTAATCATGCAGTGCAGATGCAGCCTCTGACAGCAAAGGCTAAATATCTTTTTTAAAAAATCTTACAAGAATTCCCTAGCATTGAGCAATGGCAGTTGAGGTGGTGTCAAATAACATTAATTCTGCAGTGTACATGCAGCTTAATCTGTCACTAGTTATTCTGGTAAGTATTTGAATGTGCATTACCCTAACAAAATATATTTTCTAGTATATTGGAAAAATATACTCTGTTTCCCGGAATGGTTTGGAGAGTACACCAACCATTCCACAGAACCTCACTCTGCTCCTCTGCAATGCCAGGCCAATTAAAAACAAAACTCATATTATCTACGATCTACTTTCAGATGAGGATGCCAAACTGGTCTGCTTCACAGAAACCTGGCTGGGAGAGGATAGTGCTGTTACATGGATGCAGGCCCTCCCAGCCAGATATTCTGTCAGTGAACAGGTGAAGAGAAGTGTGTGTGGGGGGGTGGGGGTGGGGGTGGGGGTGGAGTGGCTCTGGTTTATAAGAACAACCTGACTCTGACCAGGATACCTGTCCAGGACACAGTCCACTTCGAATGTATGTACCTTAGCCTGAGGACCAGGGATAATTTGGGGATTCTGCAAGTATACCGACCACCCCAGTGTCTAGCAGACTCCCTAACCAAGCTGACACAGCTTGTCTCTGAGTTGCTGCTGGAGTCACCCAGACTTCTAGTTCTGGGCAACTTCAACATTCCACTCAAGACCAGTTTGACAAATCTGACAGGTGCAGCTCGGGAGTTCATGGAAACCATGACAAACATGGGCCTATCCCAATTTGTCATCGGGCCCACACATTGTGCAGGTCATACCCTTGATGTGGTCTTTAGTACGGAACAGAAATATCTGTGGGTGGAGATTATTAAAACCACCGCATTGTCATGGATGGATCATTTCCTGGTCAAGACTAAATTAAGAGCCTCTTTCCACCCCACCGGGGGTGGTGGACCTATTAGAATGGTCTGCCCCTGAAGGCTAATGGAACCACTTGGATTCCAGAAAGCCTTGGAGGGTTTAATGGTTGGTAACGCTGGTGACCGTGTCGAAGCTTTGGTTAATACATGGAATACCGATCTTACCAAAGCTATTGACACAATCGCTCCCAAGCATCCTTTCCAACCTACTCCTAATAGAAAACAATGGTATACATTAGATCTTAGAAAAATGAAGCAGACTGGACAATGACTAGAGCGCAACTGGCAGAAAACTCTATTTAGCGATCCCTTAATCTTCTCGCTCTGACCGAAACTTGGCTTCCAGCCCATGATACTGTTACCTCCACTGCTCTTTCTTATGGCGGTCTTTCTTTTACCCATTCAAGCCGTCCTGAGGGCAGAGGAGGAGGGGTCAGCATCTTATTGTCCAATTCTTGCCAGTTTCAACACTTGTCTCTGCCCCCTAGCTACTGTTTTTCTTCCTTTGAATCTCATTCTATCCGACTCTTCTTTCCCTTAAACCTCTGTGTTGCTGTCATCTATCGTCCCCCTGGTTCTCCCAAGCAATTTTTGTTTGATTTCGAGTCTTGGCTCACATTTTTTCTCTCAGATTCTGTTCCCTCCCTGATTCTCGGTGACTTCAATATTCATATTGATGATCCTAAAAATTCTTCAACCTCTTACTTCAATTCCCTCCTAGCTTCCTTCGATTTTCTACTTCACTCTAACTCTTTAACTCACTCTCTCGGTCACTGTCTCGACCTCGTTCTTGCTGCCAGGTGTCTCATCTCTGACTACTTGGCATCTGACTTTCCTCTTTCTGATCGCCATCTAATTTCTTTTACTCTCACTTATATCCCACCCCCTCGCCATACTGCCTTTCACCAGTTCCGTAACCTCCAATCTGTTAACTCTAATCTTCTCACTCAGTCTCTGGAATTATCTCTTGCCTCTCTCAATCTCGGGGACTCTACAGATTCAGCTATGTCCTTGCTTAATTCCACTCTTTCCTCAACTCTTGACAGCTTTGCCCCTGTAACCACACGCGTGTCCTCTTCTTCCCCTGTGACTAGGACTCAGCCCTGGATCACTCCCATCATTAGGTTCCTCCGGTCTTGCTCTCGTGTGGCCGAACGTCTCTGGAGAAAGTCCAAGGAGTGGGCTGATTTTATCCATTTTAAGTTCATTCTCTTTTCCTTCTCATGCGCCTTAACCATGGCAAAACAGAATTATTATAAACTACTGATCTGCGCTAACGAGAGGCGCCCACAGTGTTTGTTCTCTTGTTTCAACTCTCTACTAAAACATTCTGCTCCCCTTGTTTCTTCATTATTTTCTCCCTTTGATTTTGCCAATTACTTCATTACAAAGATCACTACTATTTGGTCGGAGGCAACTCCTTCTGACTTGGATCCCACTACTAATCTCTTAACCTCCCCTGCTAACAAATTCTTTGCGTTCTCTCCCATTTCTCTGGATGAACTTTCTACGCTGCTGAACTCTTCCAAGACCACAACTTGTTCTCTTGACCCAATTCCCCCTCGTCTTCTAATTTCCATAGCTCCTTCTTTGCTGCCCTCCCTCCTCTATATCTTTTATCCAGGGGTAGGCAACCTTTCCCCTTTAAGGGCCGAGGGACTTCAGCTCCCAGAAGCCTCAGCCATATGGTCAATAGTCCCATGTTGGCCAATAGCTCCTGGGATTCTGGGAGCTGAAGTCCCTTGGCCCTTAAAGGGAAAAGGTTGCCTACCCCTGCTTTAATCTTTCTCTTTCTACTGGATCCTTCCCCTCAGTCTTTAAACATGCTTTAGTTTCCCCTATTCTGAAAAAAACCTTCTCTTGACTCTTCTTCCTTGTCTAGCTATTGCCCAATTTCTCTTCTTTTTCTCTCTAAGGTTCTGGAACGAGTTGTCTACTCTCGCTGTCTTGAGTTTCTCGACACTAACTCCATTCTGGACCCTTTCCAGTCTGGATTCCGCCCATGGCACTCCACAGAGATGGCCCTCACCAAGATCTCAAATGATCTCTTGTGGGCCAAGGCAAATGGCCTTTACTCTATTCTTGTCCTTCTTGATCTGTCTATGGCCTTCGACACCGTTGACCACTGTCTTTTACTTGACTTACTATCTGACCTTGGCTTCTCAGGCTCCGTTCTGAACTGGTTTAAATCTTACCTCTCAGATAGATCTTTTGCAGTGGTCTCAGGTGGACAGACTTCATCTTCTGTTCCCCTATCTGTGGGAGTTCCTCAGGGTTCTGTCTTGGGTCCCCTTTTGTTCTCTCTATATACATTGACCCTGGGTAAACTTATCAGCTCTTTTCGTTTCTCTTATCATCTGTACACCGATGACACCCAGCTCTATCTTTCTACCCCTGATCTTTCGCTAGGGCTTGAGCAGCAAGTCTCATCTTGTCTGACAGCTGTCTCCCACTGGATGCGCCATCGGCACCTGAAGCTCAACATGGCCAAGACAGAGCTTCTTGTTTTCCCTCCTAAGCCCACTCTTGAATATTCCTTTTCTTTTTTTTTAATTTTATTTATATTAATCGACTTTCCATACATTTTTATATACTTTTACATCTTAGCCATTTTTTTTTAAGCAAAACCCCCTAAATATCCCCTCTGTGCACCCCACCCCCAGAGCCATTTCCATCTTTATACTCCATCCAAAATCTTAACTCCTCCCGTGGAGGCAATTTCCCGTCTTCCATTCTTAATACATTTTCAATAAATTTTTTCCATATTTCATCAAAATCATTTCTTTTCAATAATCCTTTTTTCACTTTCAATCTACATGTTAATTTATCATTAATTGCTATCTTCCAAACTTCCTTATACCAATCCTCCAATTTCACACTTATTTTTGTTTTCCAACCTCTTGCTATAATTAATCTCGCAGCAGTAAACAAATTTGTTACAAGGTTTTTTTCCTCCTTCCATTCTACATCATTATATATTGATAACAATGCTATATTCGGTTTTCTATCTATCTTTATATTCATAACCTTTTCTATCTCTATTATTACTATTTCCCAGAATTTTTGTACATATATACATTGCCACCACATATGTAGATATGACCCCACTTCCTGACAACCTCTCCAACAATATTTTGAATTTTCTTTATTTATATTATGTAATCTCAGTGGTGTCAAATACCACTTCCAAATCAATTTATAATAATTTTCCTTAATTCGCACTGATAAAGAATATTCCTTTTCTATCGCTGTCAACAACATCTCCATTCAGCCAGTCCAGGTTTCATTTTTGACTCCTCTTTATCATTTATCTCTCAGATTCAGGCCACAGCCAAGGCCTGTAGATTTTTTCTTTATAATATTTCTAAAATCCGTCCATCTCTCTCTTCTTCTACTGCAAAGACTTTGGTCCATGCCCTAGTGGTCTCGTGACTCGACTACTGTAACCTTCTCTTGGCAGGGCTTCCTCTCTCTCACCTCCACCCATTGATTTCTGTTCAGCACTCAGCTGCCTGTATTATCTCACTCCCTCGTCGATATGACCATGTCTCCCCCCTTTTGTCATCCCTTCACTGGCTCCCCTTTCCCTTCCACATTCGGTATAAGCTTCTCTTGCTCACCTTCAAAGCCCTTCATGGGCTTGCCCCTCCCTATCTCTCTGAACTTCTTTCTCCCTGCACCCCCTCTCGTTCCCTCTGTTCTGGTAGCCAAGGTCTCCTGTCCCAGCCCCGGATTTCCACTGCCCCGTCCCAGATCTGTCCCTTCTCGCTTGCTGCCCCTCACTCCTGGAACCTCCTTCCCTTACATATACGACTCAATACGTCCCTAACCAGCTTCAAAGCCGAGTTAAAGACCACATTGTTTAGGGAAGCGTTCCCAGGGAGTCTGTGACCGTGTCCGGGTTGTTCCTGATGCGTGTCTTAATATTGGATATTTGATATTTTAACTTCTCTTTTATGATGTTTTAATTTGTTTTAACTTTTAGATTGTACGCCACATGCAGGCTTTTTATATATTTTGGTTTTTATTTGATTTTGTACAGCGCCGTGTACATCTACAGCGCTTAATAAATAAAGCTAATAATAATAATAATAATAATAATAATAAAACTCAACTCTTATCTGACCAGATTCGTCATAGGAACTTTCTTTGGTCCTATCAAGAGGCAATACATGCAGCACAGAGATCTTTCTGTTCTGCATGTATTGCACCTGCAGAATCCCGTCCAGCAGAGCTGTTTAGGGTGGTAAGGGAGCTGACGCAGGTACCTCCTGCGCAGAACCCTCTACTTAACCTGACAACAGCCTGCTGTGATGTGTTTAACAACTTCTTCGCAGAAAAAATCTCTCAGATAAGAGCCGACTTAGATGCCAGTATTTCAACAGAAACAATAGACGAGGTGTCCAGCGACTCTGTGAATGAAATTTTCCTGGATCAGTTTCAATCTGTGAGTACAGATGACGTGGACAATCTCCTTGGTAGAGTGAAGAAAACAACCTGCCCTCTCTACCCTTGCCCATCATGGCAGGCCATCCGGGGGGGGGGGGGGATGCATTGAGGCTGTTCCTTACGGACATCATCAATTTATCCCTCAGGGAAGGACCTATTCCATCTTGTTTGAAGGAAGTGGCTGTTAGGCCGCTTCTGAAAAAACCTTCTCTGGACCCCCTGGATATAAACAACTATAAGCCAGGCTCTTTATTACCATTCTTGAGCAAGGTAATTGAGAGAGCGGTTGCTCTTCAACTCCAAGCTGTCTGGGATGAAACCGATTATCTAGACCCATTTCAAACTGGCTTTAGGACAGGCTTTGGGGTTGAGACTGCCATGGTTGCCTTGACCGACAAAATGTGCTCCAGTCCTCTGGGAAGAACTTGCTTCAGCCATTGAAATCTAGGCTTTCTGCTACCTCCCAGAGGGCATTCTCAGTAGTCGCCCCCAGATTGTGGAACGGCCTACCGGATGATAGCCATCTGATTACATCTCTAAACAGCTTTAAAAAGGCTGTTAAGATGGATCTCTTCCAGCAGGCCTTTCCAGAATAGATGTCCCGGTCTCAAGAAATTCCCATTACTTGGTCCTCTTCCCAATTATGATTTTTGCCGCTTTCCCGCTATTTGGTTTGTTTTATTCATCTGATTTTGTTTATTTTATGTTTTCAACTACTGTTGTTTTACTCTAATATGTTTTAATCCTATGTCTGATTTAATACTGTTTTAAGGGGGGAGGGTATTGGGATGTATTATATAATTTGTAATTTTAACTTTTGTTAGCCGCCTTGATTGCGCTCAGAGGGGCGGGGTAGAAATAAAATTTATTATTATTATTATTATTATTATTATTATTATACATTGGGTGCTTGGATGAAGTTTAGAAGCTGCTTTTGCACAACAGGAGTTGTGCACTGGGCTTCACCAACATGCACACAAAGTTCTTCCTGGGAAGTAGAAGTCTAACATTATCCCTTTGTACACCATCTTGGGATGTGCTTACTAGAAGTTAAGTCCATCATACCACAATCCAAGTCTATTTCAATTTTTCACAGTTTTTCAATATTTTCTGTATTTAGTATTGGTGTTGTGATTTGATGCATTTGATAGAAATTTTTGCTTTTTCAATTTCCGAGGGATTATTTTGCCTACTGCATACTAAACTAGGTGGCATGAAGGAATTGCATATAAGAAAGTTGGACTACTTCACTCATTTTGGGTTATTAATTTTAAATCTTTATGTTCCTAGTTGCCAGGTTAATTTGGTCTAATTTAATTATGAATTTGGTTCTGGTTAGTCTTAAGTTGGTAACATTTGATCACTTCTGGGTGGTTTGCATGATAATGTTGCTAGTTTAGTTATTATCATATATATTTTATACCCTACCATTTCCCCAAAATTGGAACACAGTTTTGAGATAGGGTTGGTAGGCACTCGTATGTAACACTTCCTGAGTCATGTGGCTTAGGTCTCTGGCAGCAGGATAGGGATCACCTTTCAGACTGGCTCTACTGAATAGCTTGGCGTTAGGTGGTATGAAGGTAAAGGAGAAAGTCCCCATACACTAAGAATGGTATGATAGAGGAAAGCAGTGATGTGAGGCCATTATTCAACTGGGCCAGGGACGCCTTCTTCAAGGGTTTTACAAAGGCTTCCAGCTTGCATGAGAATAAATTTTCCACAGTTCCTCTTTGTAGTTCTTCATATTAAATAAATGGGCCTCTAGTTAAATTAGTTTTCCAATGTCTTGCTTCTTTATTTTCCACACCTGTTCTCCTGTCTTGTTCCCCTCTAGGGGTGTCTGAGAAAAATATAGGACAGGGTTCCTGTAATATTTAATGGCTTTGCCGAAGAGGGAATTCCAGCATCTGTTGGTTGTCATGCAGGCAACACCTGCTGAAATTCCTTCTTTTGCAACCCTGTCTTCCATTTTACTTGACAACCTAGTCCTCTCAGAAGTGACAATTCAAGGCACTTTTTTTAAAAGAAATATGAACATTTCCTCACTATTTCTGATATCATTTAGAAATGCTTGTATCTAGCCACATGCTGCATTATGCATGTACACAAGCTGACATCATAGTGAGGCAGAAAGTAAGCTTGATAATCTAGAAATAATGTTGAAAAATCCAGTTTTCTTTACTTAGGGTATTTCCAGACTGCACAGTTTGATACCACATTAATTGGATCCATCCTATGGAATTGTGAGCTTTGTAGTTTGGTTAGCTATTTAGGGAAAAAGCCATGGTATACACAAAAGAGGTTTTGGCATTAAATCAGTTTAATTCTGTATCACAGACAGGTACTCAGAGTACCTTGGTAAATCTAGTTTGAGAAGTGGGCTATCACACTCTGACAGAGAAGCCCAACTACAAATGTCAAACTGCAAATTCCAAGATTCCATAGGATGAAGCTATGGTAAATTAAAATGCTGTCATTGTTGTAACTGTGCAGTGTGTTCATACAACATTACAATGCTACTAAGGCAGAATAGTAATGGTAGAGGCTATCATTACTATCCAAATCAAATAAAAGATGGCAATTCTCTTTCTAGTAACCCCCCCCCCAAAAAAAAACCCCACATTATTTTTCTTTTGTAAGGTGGTTGCTGGCCTACATACCGAGAAGGCACTAGATCCCATCTGATCTTGGAAGCTAAGCAGGGTCAGCCCTAGTTAATACTTGGATTGGAGATGCACACTCCCTCTAAATAATAGCAGGTGCTGTAGGCTATATTTGAGAGGAGTGCAATGGCAAACCACCTCTGATTATTCCTTGCCTAAGAAGTTCCTGTGAAAGTTATGTGGTGACAAATAAATTGACAAGTAACTTGAAGACACATGCATACATGCAGATGGTTGCTACTAGTCTTGGGAATAGGGCAAAACCAAAACTGCATGTCTTTTAAACTAGTAATAACATATTCTGTTGCCTATTTTCCCTTAATATTTTCTTAGACAGGTATACTTTAAAGCAGCCATTGATAAAAACTAATGCTGGGACTTTGCACACCCCTTCTTGTAAAAAAAGGATGTATGCAAAAGCACGTCTTATACTAAAAACAGTGATTCAGTGTTTCTTTTATTATAGCCAACAATATTTGCAAAGTATAGTGACAGAATATGTTAGAAATTAGGAAGAATATTTACAAATCTCAGAATTGCAGAATGGCTTAGCTTTCATGCCTGCTGACCAGATTCTTGGGCTGAAGCCAACTACATCTGATGCTGGGTGGTTTGGGGAATGTTTTCAAAAAGATCTTCCACTAATACGTTAAATACCTTTGATGTCTGTGGCTGACTCAGAGCTCTTCCTAAGCAATGCAATTTAGAAATATATATATCTACAAAAGCTTGCAAGAAGCATGTAATACTTGTGTAAAATATGAATTTAATAACTGAGTAATCGTTAAAGTGCTTCTAGATTGGATAAGTATTGTATGTGGGTGTTATTTCCCATTTCATTTTCTATCTGAACAATGAATTACACAGTGGATAAGACCACATTTATTTCTTTCAGTTTCTTATTTTTGTAGAGATGCAGCTGCCATATTTTGCCATTTTCCTTTAATCCTATTGGCAAGTGTAACAAGTGTAGATAGGACAACTTCATATGGTTAATATGCTATACATCAGGGGTAGGCAACCTTTCCCCTTTAAGGGCCGAGGGACTTCAGCTCCCAGAATCCCAGGAGCTATTGGCCAACATGGGACTATTGGCCAACATGGCTGAGGCTTCTGGGAGCTGAAGTCCCTCGGCCCTTAAAGGGGAAAGGTTGCCTACCCCTGCTATACATCATACAGATTTTGCATAAAACCATTGCTGTACTTTTTCAGATTTGCAGTTTTCAATGTTTATTCATAAGGCAAACATGTTCTTGTGCCTGCCCTTAGTATCAGCTGGGATTTGTTTCCAACATCCCCCATGGATACCAAAATCCATGGAAGCACAAGACCATTATATACAATGGTATGGTAAAGTAGTAAAGTGATGTCTTGTATATAAAATGGCAAAATCATGGCAAAAAACAATGACAAACATTTGTCTTTTTATATTGTTTTGAATATTTTCAAGGTATTCATAACTGAATCTGTAGATGCAGAATCTGTAGATACAGAGAGCCAGATTTATAACTGCATATTTAAATACTAGAGTAAGAGTCAAAGGGGGGTTGCAGACTGCTAGAAATAGTGCAAATTGAGTCCACTTTAAGGGTTAGGGTTAGGGAATCATGGGAACTGTATTTTATTGTGGCACCAGAGCTCTCTGACAGAGACGGCTCAATGTCTCAGAAAAAAAAAAAAAACAATTCCCATGATTCCCTAGCACTAACCCTAACCCTAACCAAATTGAGTCCACTATTTGCACTATTTCTGGCAGTCTGCAACCCCCCAAAGTCTACACCATGCTTTCCTGTACAGTTCCATCTATTTGTTCTGCCTTGAATTCTACTACTACTGAATTGTATGTTAACTGTAGGCATTTCTAATCATGCACATGACTTCTCAGAGTGAATACCCCAAGCCTCTCTCTGGTTGCATCCTCACTGGAGAAATAATCTGGTTTGACACCACTTTAACTGCCATGGCTCAATGCTGTGGAATTCTCTGCAGTGTAGTTTGTTGTGGCACCAGAGCTCTACTAAAGTAGTTAAAGTGTTGTATAACCAGATTATTTCTCCAGTGTAGATGCAGCCTCTGTGTGTGTGTGTAAATATAAAATACATAATTAAATTTTATATATAATTGTTTTAAAATTATAAATATGTCATTAGTAATAAATATGTAGAGCAAGAATGGGCAAACTGTAGCACATGGTATATTTGCCCCCCTCCTCAAAAGTTTGAAGTCCACCATATCCAAGGAACCTCCAACCCCACCCCCATTGGTGAAAACATGGGTTATGTTCTAAATACTGTGCTAACACCCCAAATAAGGTGCAAAAAAGGATAGGTGACAACACAAGCTGAGATGAAAGGGGGTGAGGGGTGAGAAATACAAATAGTTGAGTGAAGAAGCAAGAGAGTCCTGGTGAAGGTGTCAGGTGAGGTGGGTATTAAAAAAGAGAAAAAAGGATAAGAGGAGCATTGGAAGGGTGCACAACAAAGGTAGGACTAAAGGTGACAGAAGGTGCAGCTATGCAGGAATTTAAACTGTCTCTCTGTTCTGGATCCAGCACTTTAAACTTTATTTTGCATTACTTCTCTCAGAAGAATAGCTATAATCAATATGGTACCAAGGTTGAAAGTCAGTAGTATAAAATTACAACAAATCATGCATTGAATTTGTTTAATTGAAGTGTTTAATTTGCATAATTGCAATGCAAATGCATATAGATAATTATAATAATGTGTGTAATATTCAAATTAGATTTCCAGATTATAAAATCTGGAATATAGCAATCCTAGTCCAGGTTAGCCTGCTGAGTAGAAACAAGGCTAGCAACAACTGTTCAACTCTTCTACTTGTTGCCTTCCTACATTGTATCTTGGCAGTGGGATCATTTTTAGCTCAGTACAGTGCTCTGAAGTTTTGGAAGCTTGTGCATACACAAACATCAGAGAGAGGTTGGTAGAATCCCCTCACAGTAAGGTCGGTGGTTGCTTGAGGACTCAAAATCAAGTGGGAAGTGTAACCCATTAAGGATGTCCTGGCCCAACCTCCTCCAGTACTCTGTGGGTTGTATTAGTCCTACTTCTACAACCATATACATTTATTATTTAGTCCTTTTGAGTCAAGTAAAATTGAAATTGAATTTTAAAAATGAATATTTTGTATGAACGTACCTTATTCCAATTCAGATCGCTGCTCAATCTAGGTTGCACTGAGCAAAACATGCTCCACGCATTTATTGGGATGCCTATCCACTTTGAAAATAAACCACAGGATGTCTAGGTTGTGGGGAAAACTCACAGAGCTTCCATGTGGCAGATGTGCTTACTTTCAACTGGGACAACTTTCCTCCCCCTTGGCCCACTTTAATCTTGCTGCTATTTCAAGTAGCCATACAATTATTTTAGGCATATTCCTGGATAGAGTAAACTTAGGAGCAGTGTTGTGTAATCAGGAACATGGATGTAACAGACATGTACCATTTTTGACTTAGTATCATGCCCTTTTCCCTTGAGTATTTTTATCCAAGGTCCCTGACAATTTTCCTTTATTAATTCATTCATTCCTATCACTCAAGATTATAGCAGACCTTTGTTCACTCCTCCACCTTTTTTCAGCATGCAATACCAAATCCTACCATTAGGCAAAGGGAGGAGGGTGCCTCAGTTTCCAGTTTTTAATGTACTGTGAAAGAGTCATAAATTGTTAATTATTAATTAATTTTCATTGTGGACAAGAGAAAGAAGTGCCTATGGGCTATTCTGCCTTGTATCAAAATAACATGGCTGGCTTTGATTACTATGTTTCTATGTATTAAAGCACATAAATTCTTAAAATATCCTGTAACACAAAAGTTATACAGAATAATCGTGAAAATGAGGATGAAATCCATGGATAATTGGAAGAGGAGGAGGAGAAGGAGAAGGAGGAGAACAGCAAGTACCCACCTGCCATTTTTGCGGCTGCTAATTATAAATATTTTACAGAAAAATCTGTTTTCAAGAGCTTCTTTTCAATGTTTTCTTTAATTTAAAAAATGTTTATTATTATACACATAAAATAATTAATGACTATTGTAATTCCTTCTCCCTTCAATACAAACTAGAAGTTTCTGAAATTTTGATTACATAGGGCCTCTGCAGACGGGCCCTTTGCGGCATCCTCAAGGCAGGGATGGGGAGAGGCAGCTCATGCTGGCTGCTGCAACAGCTCCCCAAGGATGTCCTGATGCCACACGCTGTTACGCATGGCACACGGCATCAGAACGTCCTCCCGGCACAGTGTCTTGATGCGCTGCACTGGAAGGGGTGCAGAAGAGCTGCGCAGCAGCTATTGGGGCATCCTTTTTGCCAGCTCTGAAAGGGGCGGCATTTTGCCACTCTTTTCTGGGCTGGCAAAAGGGATGATTGGGGCTGAGGCGTGGGGCAGCCTCAGCTGCAATCCTCCGCTTCCCAGGGCAGCCCAGGGCCACTCATCTGCATCCCCCCATAGTTAAATGCTGGTATATGAAACTGGAATAATTCAAAATACTAGTCTGTTTAGTTAGCTCAAAAAATCTCTCTGTTAACCTTTATTGTTAAATTGTTTATTCTGTTCAGTACTAGTTGCAGTGTTGTGCAGACATTCTGTCTTCTTCTCCAGGTATCCTGCTAAATTATGTTTTGCTAATTGCTTATATTGGGGCTCTTGAAACTTACTGGAGATTGCATTGATGAATTGCCTACCACCCCACTACTTCTTTGTCCATCTGAAGTGGAAGAAATAGCCTTGATGTTAGTACTAGAAGACCTGCAGATTAGTTGTTCTGGATAGGGATGTGATGATTATTTGTTCCAGTTTGGCAAAACATATGGATTTTTGTTTTCTCGTCACCTTTAAATTTTTATTTACAATTTGAGAAATTTGCTACCGTTCTGTGGTCTAGATTGCCCAAATATTCAAAAAGAGATTAAATAAATGATGAAGAGAACAGTCACTGATGGTGTTTTACAGTATTCTCTCTCTCTCTGAGTAATATTTTATTGTTAGTTTCTTTTCTGCTGTAAAATCCATTCAGCCTGTGGTATTATTAGTAATTCTATTGCTCATCTCAAAACAAGTAAAAGTGGAAATTGATTACTTATTATAATTGCATTGTAGCAACATCCAGCTTGGGCGTTAGTCCTGGAAGTTAACATTAATTGACCTTGTACATTAGATGGGCTAGTATTTAGTTTATTGAATGCTATAGTAGAAATTAATATCTTAGACAAATAAATAATTTTCCTGAGCATTGTTTGCCTAAACACCCAAGTCATATGCTAGAAAAATAAACAGAAATCAGTGTCTTATTAGTTTCCACTAAATAATTGCACTAGACTTAGTACTCGGTAATGACTAAGTTGTTTCCCAATTAATTCATGTGATTTTAGGGTAATGAACAATGGAATGCTGTATAAACTTTCTAGAAACAAGTCCTATCAAATTCAGTTGGTTTTACATTTGAACATCAGAAGTATTACACTGTTAATTGAATGAGCTGTCTAGGTAAAATCCCACACCATCACAGGTGAATAGTAGAATAATTCATAGACAAGGAAAACAGCCAGTATTTAATGGCTTGTTTATTGATAAGATCTGTGATTTAATTGGTCATTAAACTAAGCTATAATAGCAAACCTTAAAAATACAGATCTACATTTTCAGATAAAACACTTCTAAAGTGGCATTCTATAAGATGTCCTCTGTTTCCATGATTAACAGTTTGTGAAAATAAGGCTTGAAACTGCAATGGCATCCAATTTGATCTAAGAAAATCAAAACTAGCCTAAATCACAGTCATTCACAAACTCTAAATCCCAAGAAAAAAATTATACCTTATTCGCATCTACCCTTGTATTTTATTTTGGGAGGCAAGTGACATGTCCTTCTAACTCACTAGGTTGCCTTATGTAGAGTGTTAACAATGAAGTAGTAAGTATAGGATCAAAGGAGTACACTCGTTGCTCAATATTTGCAGCTTTGACTTTGTGGATTTGATTATTCACAGATTTTATTAATATGTTCTCTCAACTTTAACCAGAAGTTGCACTGAAGGATTTAGAGTTTCCTAGAGATAATACTCCACTAGGCATTTGTAGCTCCTCCAGCACAATTATTTGGTCAATGTCTGACAGATGCTGACCACTGGAGTTCCACTGGAGGACCTAGAGATTCCTAGAGAGGTGTTCTCTCAAGTAAAAACATAGTGTTTTTGTTATTTGTGGTTTTTCCACATCCATGGGGGTCCTGTGCCCCTAACCCTAGCGAATGTAGAGGGACAAGTGTAATCTGGTGTTTGCAGAATCTAACCCACCTCTGCTTTACATTCACCTTCTCACCTTGCACAAGTTATTTGTCTTCCTCTAGTACAGAACTCTGTTTGCAACATTGGTCACCCAGAGATCTCTGGAAAGCTAACAATCAAGCAAGGAGAGACAAGAATTTTCTTGTTAACTGTACCCAGCACATGGTACTGAGGGAGGGAAAAGGGGGTTGAAAAGACTAGTCACCTGGGAAGTCACCACTGTTAAACTTTGGTAGGAAGACATACAAATGCCAGATCACAGTCTGTTTGATGGAATGAGGATATTTTAATCACGTACACAAGCCCTTAGAATTCATCTCTGGTGTGAATGTTTGTAGCACTCCTCTAAAAAAAAAACCCTCTGCTCTTATGGTTGCAAACAAAGACCTGTCCTACCTTATACAGTGTTGAAATATATGGAGATTATTGCATGTCTTAAAAAACCCCGCTTACCTCTCTCGAATTAAAGGCTAATTCATGCTGCAGCCAGGTTCTATCACATGGCTTTTGCAGAGGAATCTGCCATCCGAGTACATCCCCGCTCCAATGTGGGTCCCAAAACACACTCCGGCAGCCATTTGTCAAAGTTGGAAGCTTCTGACTTTGAAAAATGGCCACTGGAGCACATTTTGGGACCCGCATTGGAGTGGGGATGTACTCAAACCTGGTTGCAGTGTGAATTAGCCTTCAATTTGGGAGAGGAAATGTTTTTTTTAAAAAAGATGTGCAATAATTTCCTATTTCTAGGCAAAGCAGCAGAGAGATATCTCTATTCCTTCAGTTGTTTTGAAGACCTGAAGAAAACTAGTCACCCCCATGAAACTTTTGAAAGAAAGATGACATCCCATTGATGGGTTCTCCATCACATTTTTTCTAGGCCACTAGGTAAAGCAAAGCAAAGCAAAGCAAAGCAAAGCAAAGCAAAGCAAAGCAAAGCAAGCAAAGAGATTGTATAAAATACTTGATTTGTATCAGTTTTGAAATTCTGTCCTTAAAAACAGGGTCTAGCAAAGCTTTTTTATTCTTATTGCACAAGAATCCAGATAGCCAATACCGTTCTCCCTTGGCTGCCAAGCATCATGTGTTATTTAGCATGGCCATGCTGCAGTGCATTATAGAAAATGACAGAGAAAGCCTCTCTGAAACACTGATGAAACATTGACACTGCCTCTGAGGTGTGATAGTTTGGTAGAACAAACCAGAACTGACAAAATGTATGTAATGGTGACAATCACTGCAAAGTCAGAGGAAGAAAAGTGTTAATTTCTACTTGTCAGTGAACCTGGCAGTCATGGCACAAAAGGGATGCTGGATGCAGTTGCCAATGCCTACAGCAACACAGCTGGATCCAAAATAGCTAGCCATATCTTCATGCAAGTATTTACTTTGGTTATAGATATAATCAGGTAATTAATAATGTTCTATTAATGTCAGGTCGAATGACTGAAAGATTACAGTATACTTTTAAATTTTCTATTTGTTTTCTTTCTCATCTATTTGTTTTAAAAATCGCTGCATTCCTGATTAAAGCCCATATTTCCAACTACACAGAAACTTATTGCCTGCTGCATGTGTTATTCTCCTATAGCACCAAAATCCAAGTTCAACTAGCATACTCCCTGCTTAGAATCATTGGCTAAAATCTTATCTTGGAGATTTTGGATGGGACACTTTCCATATGTCTGAGTGAGGTGGAGAAAGATCTGAGTCCTTCCTATTATTTCTCTGAGGGGCAGTGAGAACAGATTTCCCCCCCCCCCCCAAAGTTAAACCAAGGCAACTGGTGGATTAACCCCACTTCTATTAGAATATAAATAGTTTCAACCTTTTAGTGCTTAGTTCAGAACTGTGCCTGGGTGTAGCATCCATTCATAAATGATTAGTCATGGTGCTAAAAATTCCTTTCTCTTAAGCAGCACATCGGGTTATAAGGTCAAGAAAGAAAATGATCCCGTATGTTCTATATGATATAGACATTTTTTTGCAGATTATTGATAAATTGTTCTCCTAGTTACTTAAATAACAGGCACATAGCATTAAAGTGCTATATAGTTTACTTTTCAGCTGAACCCCTGGGAGGCCATTAAATATAAACACAATGGAACAAGAATTCTGGTATATTTGGCTATAGCAAATCTATCAAAGCTACCAATTTCTGACATTTCATCCAATCTAAGGATGGAATTAGGTACAGGGAAATAGCTTGCCCATTCCAGCTGGCCTTTGCTCTCACTTCCACCTTTCCAACTATTTACTTCTCCCCTTATCATTCTAGCTAAATGGAGACATTGCAATAACAATCTTTCCTTTTTCTGCAGTTACTAGGAAAAATAGCTTTGGTATTTTATCTTCATGGGGTAGCTGAGAACTGTAGTGATGAAGGGAAGATGAAAGGAGGTTGCACCTAAGAATTCAAAAAAACAGGGTAGGAAAAGTGACTTCTTTTGTTGAAGAAGTAAGAGTCCAGTTCCAGTACTTATTGCAATAATTAGAACATTGAATGTGTGGGTATATCAGAGCTTTTTCTGGCTTCTCTTCCCCCTTTTCCAAGCGTTATATGTTCAAGCTCTTGCAGAATTCTTGGACTTTTAAATATGAATAAAGAGAGAAGGGGGAAGTAATGAAGTAAATCTCAGATATGCCTTCAAGGTAACACTCCTCTCATTAAAATAATTTCAACTTTCCCTGGTATACATGCTATGGGAGCCATGACTTAAATTAAAAACATTGCATGAGGATGGAAAATGTAATAAAGAAAATGGAAGGCCTTGTGTAAATCTTAAATTACCAAATTTGATAAATCTGTTAACATTGCCTTACACACACACACACACACACACACACACAGTATCCCTCAAATCCAGACTTCAAAATAAAAAATTGAAATCATTCAAACTGAAAAATTTGATTCCCATTCCAAAATTTCATGAGATTTAAAAGTCCTGAAAATCTTTATTTCAATTCATTTGCAAACATTGTTTTGTGTCATTTACACAGCTATTGACTTATTTATTACATTATTGTCATTCAGATGGTTGTAAAACAATTGAAACATTGTAAGTGAGTGATAATTTTTTAAAAATATTGAAAATGATGTATGCAAAAGCCACCTCCTCTGCACACAATATTTTATACCATTTGCCTGTCCAGAATCACTGGGGCTCAAAGGGTATGGATCTGTGTGCATACCCTCCAACTGTTCCAAATTTGATAGTGATAGTTCCAATACTCTGTCATCCCACTTTTTCAGATACTTTTAAAGTGTCCCAGTTTCTCTCCATCTCCCACTTTCCTTCTTTGTCTTCAGTATAATTCAATTGCTGCAAACTAATGACCTTTGCAGACTGCTAGAAATAGTGCAAATTGAGTCCACTTTAACTGCCCTGGCTCAATGCTAGGGAATCATGGGAACTGTATTTTTTCTGAAACATTGAGCATTCTCTGTCAGAGAGCTCTGGTGCCACAATAAACTACAGTTCCCATGATTTCCTAGCACTGAGTCAGGACAGTTAAAGTGGACTCAATTTTGCACTATTTCTGGCAGTCTGCAAAGGCC
The DNA here is from genome assembly GCA_026167975.1 of Phrynosoma blainvillii. Taxonomy (NCBI): domain Eukaryota; kingdom Metazoa; phylum Chordata; class Lepidosauria; order Squamata; family Phrynosomatidae; genus Phrynosoma; species Phrynosoma blainvillii. The sequence goes on from JANUYF010000003.1 coordinate 248,623,287, forward strand.
CTCAGTTCAAAATGCTAGGTAGTTTGCACTGAATTAACACAGCTGGGGGACTGGAGAGGATGATGATGAATGTTACCTTTCCCAGTAGGCTCAGGCAAAAGCAAACTGCTTTGCAGTCTCTCCAAGCTTGTCTGTTCTTCCTCATTAATTACCATTTTGACCACACTCTGAGGTTGCTTGGCTAACATGCCCTTGTCTTTGTAAAATGTTAGAGGCTGTATGTGGAAGCCTAGATGCTCTGGAGGCACCAGATCCTATTTGATCTTGGAAGTTAAACAGGGTCAGCCCTAGCTAGTACTTGGATGGGAGACCACCAACAAATACCAGGTGCTGTAGACTATATTTCAGAGGAAGAACCTGGCAAATATACCTCTAAGTATTCCTTTCCTATTCATCAGGTCACCATAAGTTGACAGGAACATGAAAGCACACACACACACACATATTTATATGTATGTGTGTGCAGCTGTCCAGTGTGGTACACTAAAGGACTGTAGTTTAGAGATTCTATCCAGGCAATAGAACCAGCTTCTGCCACTCAGTCTGAACATTGAATCCTCTTGGACAAGAAAGGCTATAAAACAGCTTCCTGGTTCAACTAAGTCTTGTCTATGCAACTGACCAGAACTGTATTGTGTTTCTTTATCATTCCTCCTTTTATCTTGACTTTTGTTTTGCTTTACATTCCTATGTCCTAGTTTGCCATTTAGTTCTGACTTATCTGTTGATCCTTATCACTGTTGTTACCTGCAGCTCTGAACCCTTGGTACACCTTTTGGCTCTTAGATTATCCCAGAGCAATGTCTGTTCATTATTGTTTACCATTCTGTATTAAAATTTGCTTAAGCCTACTTAAGCCAGTGTGGTGTAGTGGTTTGAGTGCTGGACTAGGACTTTAGAGTCCAGGGTTTGAATCCTGGCTCAGACATGGAAACTCACTGAGTGACCTTGGGCAAGACACACTCTCTCAGGCTCAGAGGATGACAATAGCAAATGCTCTCTGAAGAAACTTGCCAAGAAAATGCCTTAGGGTCAGAAAAAGTATTTGAAGGCACATAACACAAGCCTACTTTATGTGATGCAAGTAGATTCTTTACTATCATTGCACCATATATATTTTATGGAACTCAGTAATCTGAAAGTGTTCTAAAAACTTATTATTTTTTTGCAAAAATATATAACAATTTACAGATAAGCACAATAGTGCCCTGTTGTTGTTTTTCTTTGACAATAACAGAATGCCCATTCAAACATTTCCTGTCCAGTCAATCAGATCCCAAATAAAAGATTGGAAAATAAATGGCAGATACATTTTTTGAAATACAATCAAAGCATGAAATATTAAATGCCTGGTGTGAGTTTTTTGACATTCCATACTTCAGTGTCTCAGATAAGAGCATTCTGACACCTCCAGGAAAGAAATGGTGACAAGTGACACTGAGTTACTATGTTTCAAGAAACTCATGAAATCTATTTTGTTTCATCCATTTATTGAAAAATATACTTAAAATTCATTTTTTATTCTTTATGTTCTAAAAGAGAAAGACTGTACCAGTGTTGGTATCCTTCATCCACTCACTTCTCAGACCATCTCTGGCTCGAGGGTCTGTAAAAATGAAGGGCCTTTCCAGACTGCCAGAAATAGTGCAAATTGAGTCCACTTTAAGGGTTAGGGTTAGTGCTAGGGAATCATGGGAAATGGGGTGTTTTTTTAGACATTGAGCCTTCTCTGTCAGAGAGCTCTGGTGCCACAATAAAATACAGTTCCCATTATTCCCTAACCCTAACCCTTAAAGTGGACTCAATTTGCAATATTTCTAGCACTCTGCAAAGGCCTATAGTCACAGGTACACCAAAACAACAGTTTATTGATTACGTGGAGATATTAGTGGGATTCAGCAATAAAACCCAAGGGAAAGGAAAAGTTAGCTCATGCTCCTTAGATGACTGAAGCAGTCCTTCATCAATGTCACTGTCCACAAAGGTCCCCATAGGGGCATTGCTCATAATGCCCATGTGCACTCTCTCAAAAAGTGACCAATCATTTTATCTTTTTAAAACTTTAAATAACCTTTCTTCATTGTTCTGTAAGGTGCAGACACTTTCCCAGGCAAAGCAGGGTAGAGGACAGATCACTAATCCTAACTAAGCAATAGTTTTCTATTCTGTAATGGAAACATTCCTATCTGTCCCTTCAATATCTGCTGTTCTTGCTCAACCGACTAGATGAGCTGCAACTACTGAAAGCTGCATTACTATCATGGTCATGATGATGATGATGATGATGATGATGATCATCATCATCATCATCATCATCATCATCACTAAAGGCTTTCTTGATTAGCTAGCAAATACCCAGTTACTGTGTTATATCTGTCTTAAATTAGATATAGGGCGAATGTGAGAGTTAACTATCATTCCTTGCCAATTATTCCAGAAATTCCATACCCCTATGTTTCATTACATGACATTGTAGCATGAAAAAAATGACTGCTTCATTTTTTAAAGCATAAACATATAGAACATATTTAGCAAAATGGCCAGTTTTTTCAAAGGTATTTTATGAGAAGACAATATGAATACAACCCCTCATTTTCTTGTGGTTTTCATAACTTGGATGTTATTTGGTGATGAAACCAAGGGCAAGTGTCAGGTTCAAAAGCTCCTTCCTCTGGTCCCCTCACCACAAATTGAAGGAAATATGTTAAAGCTCCAAATATTGTTTTGATTTGAATAAGATGTCTATGAATTGCTTGCTACCTACACTACCTTGAAAGAATAAACACTAAAAGATGGAAAAAGCATTAGAGAAGTCACAGGTAAAATATAAGGAGATGGGGCAGAAGGATTAGAAATACCTTGCATCTTTAATGGCTGCATAGCTGGAAATTGCTATTTCATTTCTGAGATCCCCCATCTAGCATCTCTAAGCAAAATAAATAATGTTGATTACAGTCCTACTGATAGAGTGACCTTTTCTGTAATGCTAAAATGAAGAATAAAAAACCCAAAGAACGAAAATATATTTACAACTCATTCCCAATAAGAACTTATGTGGAGTGGATCAACTTCTGTGAAATATTTTCTAAGTAAAACACTGAAGCACCAAAGAAAATCTTATCAACTATTAAGTCCCTGCCTGTCTCCAATGAAGATTTGGTCTGCGGTTTCACATACTTTGTAAAAAGGTCTGAATTTCCTGTTTGCCTTAGGGGGTAGCATTGTTCAAAGATAGTCAGAGACCACATTATATAGCCTTGGAAATGTTTCTGGTTTGATTGCTGACTGACAAGTGAAGTCTCTTTGGTTCTCTGCTGTCTTCCAGAAAAGTGCTTGCTATTTTGTGAACTTTCTAAGTGTTGTCTAATAACATGATGGCTTATGATCATCAGAATTTCTTGACATATCATTATCAGACTGTGTGAAAGATTTATCTTTTTAGCCATTGATTGGAGGTCAGAATTGTTCTAGAATTATAAGGCTTACCTGGTTTACTATACAATGAGTATGGTACTAATATTCTTTTGTTGACAGACTTATTAGCAATGGGCAACACTCCAAATATTTTGGCTGTTGTATCAGATGGAACCCACATGTTCCTCTCATATGGAAAATAACAAGAAAAAATCATTTTTGCCTGGCAATTTAAAACTATTTATGTACATCTCACTTAGATCTAAATCTAGATAGTGGTAAATATAACATTAGATATAAATGCCTTCTCTTAATACTACTGGATGTATAAATAATAATAATAATAATAATAATAATAATAATAATAATTTATTTGTAACCCACTGCTGTCTAAGCCATTTTACATAGTGCCACAGAGGAGGCAAGATATGCAAGTAATCACTACATAAATTGAACAATAGATTCAGAATATGAAAAAGTTCTTGACATATACAGGGTATCAATAAGACTTCAATATTGAGAATATTGAGAAGAGGATAAACAATAAGGGGGATGTCTAATTTTTTGTCCTTGTGAACTTTGTAAATACATCCAAGTGGTTTCTATCAGAGGCAGATGTCTTGTGTAGTCAATGACCCAGATTCAAAAGTGAAACTTGTGGTGGAGAATAAAGTTCTGCAAGTTTTCCTATGCTGGGCTTCTACATTCCCTGGCTGGATAACAAAGCTTGATAGTGTAGGCCAAAACATCTACAACTTCATCCTAGGCCATCCACCTGCTGATGGGTAGCTGGGAATATGGAAAAGCCATAGCCCTTCTAGATCTTCAGTGTTACTCTGTGTGCATTACTCTATGTACTCTATATATCTCCATGCTTTCTCAACTTATTGACCATTAATTAGTCATGGAAGTGTGAATTCCTCTCCCTTGCCCAAGTCTGTTTAAAGGCAGTAGGGGAAAGGCAGGCATTAGAGAAAGCTGAACTATAAAGCTCCAAGCATCTCAAAAGTCCACAGAACAGCTTTTTTCCCCCTTGACCATGTTATTGCTGATGCATCTGCAGCCATTTTATTCCTGTCACTCCTAATGCCCCTTTGCTACCATCACTAGCATAGTGATAATACACCAGGACGTCAGTCAAAATGTGTACCTTAAGGAAAGCTGTATATGGATCTAAATACTTATTTTGTCTACAAAGTTGTCAGACATTGCAGAAATTGAATGGAACAGAGGCCCAAACCCCACATCTGGCTGAGTCCCAAACCAAATCTGATTGCCCTGGTGCTCTGAACACAAAAAGAAAACCACTCTTTCAAAAAGTGTACTGTGTCAGCATAACAGATAGTTGAAGTGGTATAAAGCATCAAGAGTCCAGTCTATGTATGCATCTTACTCAAATATATACATTTTTGTATGTAACTTTCTAATTGTTACAAAACATCATATCAGGAAAATACTAGGGTAGGAAGCTGGACTTTCCATATTGACAACACTATTTCCCAACATGAGCACAAAGTCTCAGCCGCACTCTCCAATCAACATGATTTGGTGAAAAGGTTCTTTTGCTAATTTTTTCTTAGCAGTTTAAAAGTTTTTAAAGGAACTTTTTAGGAGTTTGGTAGTTGTTCTGTATTTATTGCTGCTTATGTTTCTCCTTCTACCAGCCTTCCATTCTCCTTTCCTAATTGAATCCCATTGCTCCTTGCTAAATGTTTGTTGAATGTTTGCATAAATGTGGGAGTTCATCTCACTATTATGTTAGTAGGGTGTTGATGTTTTTTGTAATTCCATTTCCTCATCCCTTCAATGTTTCCCTTCCCCCTACCCATTTTTTTTCCTTAGGCTTCCTTTTGGGTTTGAGTTGGTACTGTTTTTCTGCATTTGATCTTAATTTAAAAAACAACAACAATTTGTTTCTGTCTGTGTGTCCTGTACATATATGTTAGTTGTACAAGAATCGCATGTAACTCATAGACACTTCCATAATGCAGAAAAACTGTTGCCTCTTTAGTCAGCAGGAAAGACACATCCTTTCACTGGCAAAATCTCAGATAACAAATCAAGGGGGGAACCATTCTACTATTGTTCAACCTGTTCAATATGTTTTATGCTAATGTTGTATTCATGGCCACTGGTGCTTTAATTATTAAAAAGTACATATTTTAAAATTAAAGTTTTAGTTCCTTAATATTTCATCAAAGGAAAACATAAAAAATAGGTCAAACCACTTTTCTGAAAAGTATTGTTAGTGTAATATAGAACATCTTGCATTTATGCATTTTAAAAACTAATATTATGTTGGGGTTGTATTAATCTGCCAGAAAAATGCCATATTCAAAGCAGATCTACCAGAGTAATAGCATTAACTCTTCCTCACATGAATAAGTGTTGTTCTTTCACATCTCTATAGGCCCATGGAGCATTGTTAGAACAAGCAAATGTTATATGTTAATCTTTATTGGCCTGTGAATTTAATCATGCATAACCATGAAGAGTTGTGGGGTTTTCTTTTCAATTAAATAGTTCCCCATCAATTACTTATAATTTTCTCCAAGGACTAGCAGTAAGGAGGTCAAAGGCTACTGTATGATTTGCTGTTCAGTTAAATTAACAGATTCACAGATCTTAGTGTGCATTTCTGCATGTTTAAAAACAGAGAGTGCAATCCAAGTGGCAATAAAGAAGAATTCAATGAGAACTTTGTTCTTACCAGTATACTATTATTCTTACCAGTATTCTGCTGCATACAGAGCTCTTGCTCAACAGAGTTGCTGCAGGGACAATCCAACTCATGTTATATTTAAGGTTCATTCCCACTTACATTTACACCAGTTTGTGAATCATATTGACACTGGGTCATGGAATCGATCGAGGTTGATGCATAGTTCCCTCTATGGAAGTGAATTATGTTCTTAATCCATGTAGTTCACACTAGTGGGAATGGGTGCCTTTACGCCACAGCTTGGGCGGGGGGTGGGACCAGGTTTGGCAGGCTCCAATGGGATGGAGGGTTGGCGGCAAGGAGGGTCCAGTCCTGGCCCCCAGGTTGCCCTGATGGGGGTCTCTCTTGTTTAAAGGGTTGTGGCAGAGGAGCATGGAGGGCTCAAAGTGGTCTCAAACTCATTTATTTCTGCAATGTGTTTGGGACCTCAGTTTCAGCTGATATACTTCCTCTGCTCCAACACTTGCATTTGTTTCCATGCCTGACAGTATAAAGACTCTCGTATGAGATTAGATATCATAAAGCAGTTGTGAACCTGTGGCACAGGTACCAGAGGGGGCACTCAGAGCCCTCTCTGTGGGCACACACAGTGTCACCCCAGCACAGAGTTTTCCAGAGTTTGTTACTAGAAAGCCAGAGAACACATGACACTTTGCAATAAATAAGTGGGTTTGGGGTTGCAGTTTGGACACTCGGTCTCTAAAAGGTTTGCCATCACTGTCATAGAGGCTTGAGGCATTAGACTGATTAAATGCCAGAACAATTCTTGGAGATGTGGGTGTTTTGTAACTTCACATGTCAAATTTTATTGCCTCTGTTTTATTGCCTTTGTTCCCAGTTTATTTGAGGCCATCTTTTTGTTTACATTTCATACAATATCACAAAGGAAAATGTAGATGCTGGGACCACAACATCATCTCTTTTTTCCTCTACATGGTTGTGAGATTTCAAAGGCTAGTGTGATATATTTTACACCTTTTGATTGGTACAATAAAATATATCACCACAAGCTGGATTTTGGATTGTGTTGTTTTTAGTATTATGGCCAATATAGCCCACCATAATATCTTTAGGACAACTGAGTTCTTAAGACACATGATGATAGTCATTTAGTACTCCTCTTTGTTGCCTTAGGGCCTGAAGAGAGTGCCAGAAATAATCCAGCATGAGACCACTTTAACTGCCCATAGGGAACCATGAGAATTGTAGTTTTTTTTTTGGGGGGGGGGGTTGTTTTGGTTTGGTTTGGTTTGGTTTGGTTTGGTTTGGTTTTTTTGAGACATTGAGCCTTCTCTATCAGAGAGCAATGATGCCACAATAAACTACAGTTCCCATGATTCCCTAGCACTGAGCCAGGGCAGTTAAAGTGGTCTCAAGATGGATTATTTCTGGCAGTCTGATCAGACCCTAAGTAACATAAGCACACATGGGGAAAGGGTCACCTTCATCACACCATCATGTTCTGTGTCATGGATGGGTATCCAGATATTGCTGGGTTAAAAATCCCATTAGTTCTATCCAGCATAGCCAATGGAAAGGGATGTTGGATGTATATTCCAACAATATCTGAAGAGCTATAGATTTCACACCTCTCTTCTGTTTCAATATCTTACCCTGATGATTAGAAATAAAACTAGTATATGGAGTTAGATGAGAAGGAAGCAGTTCTTCATTTAACAAACCACCTCTGAAATGTATAAATAGTGCTTTGGATGGATGTAAACCCCCCCCCCCCACACACACACACACCCATTCTGGGTACCTACATAATTTAAAATAATTTACTTGTGCAATCATCAGTTCTCTAAGTGTGTGCAATTATACTTATCTTTTATATTTACTAAATGTGATGTGAAATGTAGAAATATTGCTTTGGATAACTGTACATAATTTAAATTATGAGGTGTTGTTTGCTGCCATTTTACTAAGTTGGCTAGCTTTATTATAACATTTCTGTTTCATATTTTCTAATGGGTCTTAGTGTCCAATCCTAACTTGATGGCCAATGTGATGGATCCCCTCTCCATGCTGGCCCTTGGACTCCTGTCACTGACCTTGCCCCTTTCACCCTCTTACTCACTTCTTGGAATGGGTACTTGGGCCCTTCAGGTGACCCCCTGTGTGGACCAGTGGCTCTGTTGTTTTGATGGGTTTGCTGTGGTAAGCATAACCAGTTTCTTCAGCAGCTTCTTAAGCACAGACAGGGACAGTTTTTAAAAAGAAAAATAAGTGGATGTTTATTAAGACAAACACATATAGATAATACATTGACCCTTAAACTACTCAGACATTCACAGACCCCCCAAATCATGGTCAGTTGTTTCTTCTGATTGACTGTCCTGTCTCTGTTAAAATCTTTCCCCTATCTCTATACCATTACTGTCCCATCTCTATACCAACATTGGCCTATCTATTCTATGGAAGAAAAAAAAAGCTTCAGTTTTGTATCACTTCTTCCTCCCCCTTCGCAGCACTCCTTGAGTAGTGACTGGCTGGTTCTAACCAGGCTTGTCCAGTTCTAACCAGGCTTGTCCAGATCCTCCCTTCACAACCATGGATCAACTGAGCCCACACTGGGCAATGTGAAACTGTGCTAAAACTAATCCCTTCACAGCCTAAGAATACTGGAAATTACTTGGGACTATCCATACTTTGCTCTAACTTTGTGTCAGCATTGTAACTGTGATCCTGGGCTGAAAAAGGTTTGGATCCGGTGTAACTTCAGGTCCTTTGCCAAACTATTTCTCCACCACCATTTTGGCTGTTCTGATGGCAATCTTAATAAATATAGCAGTATGAGTCTGAGAGCAGTCAGCAAAAGAAGGTAGTGCCTACAGAAGCTATTTATGTCCAAACCTAACCCCCTACAACCCCTACAACTGTCCATTACTGAATCAGAATTTCATTGTTGGGGTTTTTAACCTTCATAATATCTAACTTTCCTATATAACGTATAAACTGTATGATTTTCATTATGGTTTCACATCAGTACATCTATATAAATACTGTGATGCTTTGAGGTATCTTGAAAGATCAGTTTACAGTTTGATTACTTTCAGCCATTAAAGAGAAGCAGCTGTAGTGCTGAATAGCAATGTGCTAATGAAGCTCTCAAAGTGGTGATCAAAAGTAGATTCTGCTGTTTTAAATTGTATCCTTCTCTGAAGATAACTAACTGTGCTGGTTCAGCAAAATGTGTATATTAAAGCAGATGAATTACACGTTTCAGCGGACTCTTTAGGACCTTTTCAAAACATTACACCAGCTAATCTTCATCACATATGGCTCCACAATGGTGAAATGTCTGTAAGTAATTAAACTGTATTTTTGGTCCTAATTTATGTAGTTCATCTAGGATCTGTATGACAGAGACATTGTCTTCAGAGGTATAAGCCACTTTTTATGTATACATGTAGTTAGAAGCCCACTGATAATGGAAGGCTAGAATGACATGTGGTAGATTTATTACAGTGATTAGCCAAACATTCTAATAAAGAAAAACTTCAGAACACAATGAGTATTTGGCATGTAGATAAAATTCTACATTTCCATGGGACTGGAATCCTGGAGTTAGCTAATTAGACAAATGTGTTCATGTTTGTATTAAAATGTAGCATTCATGTGTACTTTCTTCCTTACTCTGCATGCAGTTGTTGTATATACAATGGCTACAAGATTAAAAGAACCAAAAAGAAAAACAACCAACACCCCACTTTTTTGCAGTCTTGTACACATTTTTGTGCCTTTTGGGGAAAAAATATGGACCACAATCCCATCTAATTCTGCATTTCCTCAATTTGGAAGAACAATGTGCTGACACTTCTACAATGGTAATTCAGCAAAGAGGAATTACTTGCAAATCAGATGAATAGACATTACTGTTTGGGTTTGAGCAGGGGGGAGAGGAGAATAAGTATATTTTACTTTAAACATTTAGTCATCCACACCTCAATTTTTGGTTTGTCTTTTATCCAGGGATGGGGAGAATTTTGTTTCAATTTATTTTGTTTTGTTTTTTATAAGAATGCACTAAAATACATAATTATTCATATTTGGGACAGAAAAGAGTTGAGACTTTTAAAAATATCTAAATATGTGATAAACTGAAACTGACAAATCCAACATTCAGCCCTGGGCTTTGAGAGCTTAACCTTTAAAAGCTTGTTTGGATTCCTATTATTTAATCAGGTTAATGCTGAATTAGGGTTGCCAGTTCTTTCTTTCTCCTGTGAGGCACCATATCATTAACAGATCTATATGTAGACAGATACAACATTGTTCTCACTGAACTAGGAATACCAGTAGTTATTTAAATTGGCTATCACAAATGAGGGAAAATGTAGTTTTAGTTCTGTTTTGAGGAGTTTGACAAATTTATTCATATTCAGGTTGGTAAGAATTTACCCATGCGCAATATGAAGCGGTATATAAATGAAGCTGCTTTGCTTTGCTTTGCTAAGAATTTCTGGTATGGAAAATCAAACACAGGAGAGAGTGAAACAAGAACAGATTTGGCCATTCATACTTGCCTCACCTATTACTTTGTTTGATTGGCTTTTCACTTGTGGTTATGCCTATCCTTTTATATCTCTTTCCTCTGTTCTGTTATTTGTCCTGTTTGTCTGCTCTTGTCCCTTGACTTTTCCTTCACCATCTCTTTCCCCACTACCTCTTGTCCTCAGTTTTCCTTCTGTCTTAGCTTTCCTTTCTTCTCTTACTCCTGACTTCCTCCTTCCAGCTGCCTCTGTTTCTTCCTCCTCCTTCTGCTCCTCTTCCTGTTTTGTCTTATTGATATCCACAAAAATAGGACTTTGTTGCCCCAGTGCAATTAAAGCCAATGTCCACACAGGAGAAAGGTTTATAGTTATATTTGCTGCAGCGAATAGTTGTCAGTGGTCTCATGACCCAAAAGACTGACATAAAGGAAAAGAACAGACATCAAGGAACATATAGGTTTGGATATGATAAACAAAAAGTATCCTATCTTACTTAGGTATAGTGTCACTAATTAGCAAGCCACATTTCTAGATCATGCATGCTAGACAGGTAATGTACTGCTATCCCATAGTGTCCCTATGTTGCCTGGTAACTCCAAAAGGGAAGGACATATTCTGGCAGAGAATTCAAAGACATAGCTGTATTAGCCTAGATAATAAATATGCAAAGGGACCTTGTAGTACCTTTGAGACTAAGGGGGGTTGCAGACTGCCAGAAATAGTGCAAATTGAGTCCACTTTTAGGGTTAGGGTTAGGGAATCATGGGAACTGTATTTTATTGTGGCACCAGAGCTCTCTGACAGAGAAGGCTCAATGTCTCAGAAAAAAAAAATCCCCATGATTCCCTAGCACTAACCCTAACCCTAAAAGTGGACTCAATTTGCACTATTTCTGGCAGTCTGCAACCCCCCTAACTGAAAGAAAGAAGTTGGCAGCTTTTGTAGACTAGAGAAGTGTGTTTTAGGGCTTGTAATGTCAATAAGGTCTGAGAATTCAGGAAGACTGTACAACCTTGAAGTTGTCGAGTGATGCCAGGCATTGGCTTCCCACACAAGGGTGTCACCTGGTGCAGGGGGTGGAGCTTCATGGATGGAGTTTTGAGGTGGAGCCAGAAGATCCATGTGCAGCAGGGAGGGAGGGAGCCTGGTGCCCCCAACTCTGCCTTGAGAGGCTTACAAGCCAAGTTTCACAGGGCAGGATGGGGGTTAGTTGGTGCTGGACCTTTCCCCTCCCTATCATGCACCATGGCACATGGAAGGGAGGTGAGGGGCAGCTCACCACAGGCCTGACCCCCCTGCACCCCTCTAATGATACTACATATGCCAGGCACCACCATCACCATATTACTATGGCACCATGTTATCTAATTTGTTTCTATCTAGGACTTGCAGTTTAGCCACATCATCCACTTGTTACATTCAATTTTCTACTTCTCTGTTAGCCTGACATTAACAGGATTTCTGGCTATATCTAGTGGGGGGGCAGATATAGGAAAGAGGAGAATTTTTTTTTTTACAATCATATTGACATGATATTTTCTATTGGAATCTCATGTCTTATCATTACCATTCACCTCCTGCCCACAATAGGTCCTACCATTTGGATCCTGTCCATTCTCATCCTTTTCATACCCCTTGGTTTCTCCTAAATCCCTCTGCTGTTGTTCCTCAATTGTTTCCTGTATTCATTTCTTGAGTTCCATTCTTTCCCCACTTCCTGCGTAATACTCTTAGCACACAAAATGCCAAGCCTGTGTAGTATTTTTGGAAGTCTTCTATGTAAACCTTGCCCCAAATTGGTTGCAAAAAGAACACTGATAGACTGGCATCTGCTGCATGCATCAGTATGGTGCTACCTTCTAACTGGCCTGCTTTGGCTGAGACAGTTCCAATTAATCCTGCAGGGGCTAGAATTCAGGAATGGCATTGTTTCCAACAATATTACTTCTGTACACTTTAGGGCACGCTTTACCATACTCATATCACCCCCATGTTTTCAGTGCTCTTGTTTTTATTTCCATATGTTGATATAATGGAATTTTTGGATGGGCAGTGAAAATTGCTGTTTGTTTTATCCTAAAGAAGATCTACAACTTTTTAAAAAAACTAATTGTTTTGATCTATTTATTTACCCTTGTGTAGGCATAGATGTATCTGGTCTATCTATCCACAATCACCATCAGATACCTACTATTGCTTACTGATTTGACAAAAGGCCCAGCCAAATCTGCGTGCACCACTTGGAATGCCCTCTAGGTGGAGCACTTGCTACTCTTTGGAACAGGAAAAGCCCTTAGCTTTATCTTGCTGCATACAGAGCAGTTCAAGTGGTTCTTACAATCATCCAATTTTAACCCAGGGCACACACATCTCAGTTTCTCTAAACTTGTAAAACCCATGTGTCCCAACACTCTATGGAGGTAGTGTGCACAATTCGAGTGCAATGGCATGTTGCCAACTGTGGCACACACTGCATGGATCTCTAGATAGTACAACCTGTTGTGCTTATGTGCTTTTGCACAAACCTGCCCACCTTTAGTGATAACACAGTCATCCCCCTCAAAGTGTAGGGCATACCCATCTGTAATCAGTGAGGACACACTGACCAGACAATTTTGTAACTGGGGAGAACACAGCACATTTTCAAAATCTTTGCCAAACCCTGGGAAATGCACAGTCCCCATGTCCCTTATTTGGCTTGAACCGCCATCTACCAAGCACACTGAGTCAACACAGGAGGGCTTCCTGTCCTTCAGCAAGGACCTCTGGTTCACCAAGTGGTGAGTTGCACCGCTGTTGATCATCCACATATGTCTAACTGCAACAGCGAGATGGGCATGACAGTCGTTGTCCTTCACTGCCGAAACAACTCCCATCCTGTTTCCAGAAGACCAGTGTTGTTCCTTCCTTCTGGCAGCAAGTGCCTTCTTGCAGTTCCTTTTGAGATGACCTGGCTGACTGCAATTAAAACATCTTCTAACTTTGCAGACAGCTGAACTCCCAGTCTTTTGAACTTCCTCTGGTGGTGTGTTTGATTTCAGCTCTGCATGTTGCTGTCTCAGAATGCCATTCTCAAAATACCATCTCTGACATTCCTCCAAGACACATGTCGACACCAAGTCCATTGTGAGCTGACTCCCTGGCACCCCCTGCAGGCTGTACAGTATGTGATCAAAGTCACTGGATAAACTGCCCAGCAGGATGTATGCTTTTTGTTCTTTTGGATTCTGTCTCCAAAAACAGATGCTTCATGGTGGCCAGCTGTTCATCTGGGGACTGTCCTTTCTGTATTTTACAGGCATACAGCCTTTTCTCCAAAGCATATTGGAAAGGGTAGAGTCTGACTTGTGCATCTTTTTCAATGCAAACCTGACCTCCTGTACAGACCTTTTAAGTCTTATGTGGTCCAATTGGCCTGGATCCAAGGAAATATTTATGGTTGCTCTGGCTTTTCTATCGAGCTCAGCATTTTTTATTGATGAACTTTCTTCAATAACATCCCAGAGCCCTTCCTTCACTAGGATTGCCTCGGCATATACTGCCCACCAGGAGTAATTCTGATCATTCAGCTTTGGGAACTTCACAAAATCTATGCTGGCAGCCTTCCCAGCTCTCACTTTCTCCTGGAGATAAGGAGCACGGCAAGCAGTACAGCTTCTTAACCCTCTGCCTTCTGGCACTCAAACAGCAAAAACTACTCTTCTAGAGAACTGCACACACACAGCTACTCACACGATCATCTAGGCGGATCCACTGGTGCAGCAGAAGCGTGCTGGACCCATAACCCTTGTTAGTGTGGTTACGCAATGTGTGATGATCAACGTCAATGTGCAGCACCAGTGTCACCACCTTCTCAGAAGCAGGCAGTAGCTTGTGAGCTGAAGGAGCATCTCCCCCATTCCTGAAAGAGTAAAGAGACTCTACAGACAGATGTCTCTCAGATGAGGCTTTAATCTTGGTTCCTCTATGTACAAGGCTATATACAGCAACAACTCCAACCATCCAACTATCCAACAACAACCCACATCAACCCACACATGTGTCCTGAGGCAACTCCTTTATATACCCAGGGTTCCATGTGGCCTCCTGGCCCTGCCTTTTCCTATGGACACCTGTCACTCATCCTGGGTGACTTTGCAGTTTTGCAGCCATTTTGGTACTTTCCAGAACCTTGTGACCATCAGCCAATGTCACTTCCTATGGCTGCCAGTGACCCTTTCATGCCCAGTCACTTGTGTATCAACCCACATTGGACATTTTCCTTCAGACACTCTCTCCACAGTACCATAATTGTGAAATGGCTATAGAAAGAGTCCTCCCTTGTGTATCCACCAACCTAATTTCTCTAATCGGAAGAGAATCCTCTGATTATAACAGAGCTAGACATCAACTGGCTAGAACCAATACTGTCATTATTTTTGTGTACTCTTCTCAGAAGGGACATTTTTATTTATTTTATTCTGACATGCAAGAATGAATAATTTCAGTAGTCCTCCTCTATTACATGGGAACATGAATTTGAAAATTGCTGTTCAATTTGCAATCTCTATTTGCATTTCAAGACTTGAAAAATTATTTGCTACAAAAAGAGGGTTTTTTTCTATGCTGAAAATGTGTTTGTTTTGTTTGTGTTTGTGTTGGGGGCTTGTGTATGTGTTGGTTTTTTGTGTTTTTTGTTGTCTTTGTTGTTTTTTGGGCAGAAAATTTGTTTTCTTCACCAAAAATGCATTATTTCTCCATAGGAAATTCAGAAAGTGGGTTTAATGAATAAAAGCACATTTTTCTGAGCAGCAAAAGTAGGTATTTTGTGTAAATAAATTTTCCTGAAAGAAGTCTCTAAGTGTGAATAACTTTTTGGCCATCCTTCTCTTTGGTGGGATGACCTAAGTGTGAAGACACTTTCTTTTCATCATGAATGTCTATTGTTTACAATCTTTTTCCTCAGTGCATGTTTTGGAGTGCTTTAATGATTATACTTTGTTTTTACTGTATTCCTGTTGATCCTCTTTTATTTAAACTGAAAGCACTAGACAGCTCTGTAAGCAGTGAAAAAAAAAATAGCTTTGCCTCTTCTTAAGGACAGAAAGTCATATTCTTCCTAGGAATGAGTATGACAAGGTGTCCTGGCCATTCAGGCCTCTGTGGATACAAATCATCCTTAGGAATCTATTTAGGAACCTTCTATTCTCTCATGGCTGATCCTACTATCAAGCACAGTGAAGTCATATGTGCCATATGCTGAGAGGTAAGAGAAAGGTGTTGGAGAAGAGAGCTGTCAGCTTTTGTTGCATAGCAGGTGCAGTGCCCCTGAGCTAGCCTACTACTTTCAGACACAGTTAAAGATGCTAGTACTGAACTGGTAGTCCAGTTGAACTGTTAGTCCATTTGGCTTTAATGAACTGTGTGATAGAGGGCACCATTTTGTTTTCCTAGTTCAGCAAACAAAATGTCTTCACTTTGCCCTCTGTTGTTCCCATAGCTTTCTTGCATTTTTTTAAAAAAGTTTATAATCAAAGTTTATAATCACCCCATCCCCATTCTCTCCCAAATGTCCAAGAAACCCTCCTAAAATTTCTAGTGGATTGGTGAGGGATTTCTGTATGTTTTAGTGGGAGGAGATGAGCTGCTTCAAAATTATGGCTACTTTTCTTTTTTCAAAAGTAAGCTGGCCTTAAAATGTAGCTTAGACTGCCTTTCTAAGCTTAGCTTACAAAAAACAAAACAAAAGTATTACCCCCCTACCTCCTACAAAACATAGGAGAGTAGAGTTAAATGCACAGATCAGGGCAGCATGAGGACTGTGGCCCTGCAAGCTTTTTGGGGAGCATGTGAGACCCCGAGTCTTGTGGAAATACCTCACCTGCTCAACTCAGACATATTTGTCTTTAATGTGAATATCTTCTAAGAATTTTCTATACATTATGCTCCATAGACTTTTATAATTTTGAATGATTATATTTTCTATAGTGTTGAATGTGAAATTTGCCAGTAATAGGCTGTGTTATTAATAGTGTGTGTGTGGGGGGAAATACTACTCACTGCAGTTGCCTTGCAAAAGTCAGAAGACACAGAAAATAGGACAGTCCAAAGGACATGTGCACAGGCACACACTCCCTTTATTCTTCTCTTACAATCTTTCTCATGTGATATATCACTATAATCAACTTAGTTCCAATTCACTGCAGTCCTGATGATTAAAAGCCTTGTTGTACAGGAATAATCCTCTTTTCCTCAGATGATATTGTTTTACCCACAAACAATGATGCCATAAAGCCAACAAGAGCAGAGATCAGGGTAGAATGTTATACAAAGATAAAGCTTTCAATTCATATGCTATGGTTTTAATTTTGTCTCATTATTTCTCTATCCTTTGTTCCCTGGCAGAGTAGAAGTTAAGTGAAAAGTCGGTGTATCAGTTGTGATATTTAGCCAATTTTCCTTATAGTGTGATCCAATTTTGGCTGCTGCTCTGGGATCACAGGGGTCTATGTGTGCCACAGCAGGATCCTAAACAAACTGTACAACAATTTCCCACCTGCAGCTCAAAACTATTCTTTTCTCTCTTATAATACCTTTTGGTTTCAGAAATATCATTGAAGCTCAGTATATGGGACTACTTCAATGCAATTGATGGACTGTCCTATTCTGTCTTGAAAAGGCCAGAAAACTGTTTCAACTATGCTCTAGCCACATTATACTCTTAAAAACTTTATGGAATTGAACCAGCTTGGAAATATTGAAAGGATATATTTTTCAAATTTTAAATAAAAAAAACCTTTTAAGATTACGGAAGAAATGCCCCTAGGTACATATATACAATATTCCAGCTCCCCATTGCCAGGACTAAATTGGTGAAGTCTCGTGCTTACTAGCCCTTGTACAGTCAGTTCATACCCTCCAACTGTCCCCTGGTTAATTCTTTGCTGCTCACTTTCTCAGCTTTTTAAAAAAGTCTCATTTTCTCTGTCCCCTTCCAACGTTGGGCTTACTTGAACTCCTGCAAAATGAGTTCAATATGCAGAAGTAGTTCACATTCCATTAACTCAGTCAGAGAGGAGAAAAGGTTTCTTAAAATTAGTACTTAAATTTCAGAGTTTCTAAGCTTGTATGTGTGTGTTTGTGTTGTCCATCATTAATAACATTTGCCATATTGTTTCTGGCTATATCCCCTTGACCACATTTATATCCTCTGAGGCTGAGATGGTGGGACTACCAGGGCTGAAAAATCCTGTTACCAGGATGTGACTACCAGGGCTGAAGAATCCATTGGGCAAGTCACACTGTCTCAGTCTCACAGGTTGTAAATGGCAACCCCTCTGAAGAAACATTCTCTGAGGCTGAGACAGTGTGAACACTAGGGCTACATAATCGTTATCCCCTTGGGCAAGTCACACTGTCTCAGCCTCAGAGGATGTAAATGGCAACCCCCTCTGAAGAAACATCCTCTGAGGTTAAGGTTCTTCAAAGGGAGGCTGCCATTTACATGCTCTGAGACTGGGACAGTGTGACATGAGCCTCAGAGGAAGACGTAAGGGGAAAAAACCCTTACCAAACTCATTTTAAGTAAAATGTTTAATATAGTCAGTAATAAATCAATGTGGGGGAAGCATTCAGCATCTGTTTGCATTATTTGTTTCAATCTATTTGGTCTCACTAGTTGCAATTACAGTTGCATGAATAGAAGTGTGGAGCTATACTTAGTGACTTTATTCCTGCTAACCTTGACTGTTATGATCCAGGCTCTAGGACAACTTCCATTGTGGTACTTTATGGAGAATCCAAGAATATACAGGGACCTGAAAGATGGTGGGTGTAACCCTTGTTGTTATGTGCCTTCAAGTCAGCTCTGATTTATGACAAACCTATCCTCTTGTTTCCTGGTAATATTTCTTCAGAGGAACTTAAGACCAAGAAAGTATGACTTGTCCAAGATCACTCAGTGGGTTTCAGTGGCTGAGTGAAGATTGGAATCCAGGTCTCTCAAAAGGAGAGACATCTCTCCAGAAACCATCCTGTAATTTCTATTTCAGTTATTATGGTTTTTAGCATTTCAAGATATATCCCTGGGAAAATCTGTCCATCATAGATAGACAAAACAGAGTAAAACTATCTTGAGCTTCTCTATGCTTATACCATAGAGCAGTGTGCTATAATTGACTGAGAGTTGGATTAGGATTCTGTGTCTAGGACATCTCCCCCAGTCTAGTTCCTCTGAAGACCCACATTGGACTTTTATGTTGTTTTCATTAAGATAAAAAAGATTATTAATATATAGCTATAACTACTGGAAACTGAGAGAATTAAATTTTACAGGTTCTGAATATAATCATCAGTATGCCTTAGCTCTTAAATAATTTTCTCTTTCTAAAAAGCTACTTCAGAGTTTTTATCTCCACTAATTCACTTCATAGAGGAAACCAATTTTCAAGTGAACAGTATGTTACCGTCTTGGAAGATATCTTTTGGAAGTATGAGTTGATAAATGAAGAGGCTAAGTTGTTTATCAGAGGATTGTTCTATTCAAAATCCCTGTGTGGAAACAGAACTTTTCTATTCTTTTATCAAATCTGAGTTAACAAAAAGGACGAAAATGAATTGTTCTCTCTTTGTTCAGAACTTACAATTTCTAATAGATTTGTAGTCCTAAATCAATAGAAAGTAGAGGTTTGCACTTTTAAAGTTCATATATGCTCTAGAGTTATGCTTTCCATAACAAAAAATATAAATTAAGATATGTATGTATGTTCAATTTGATGAACTAGTCAGAAAGAGACTACTGTGTAGAGTGTTTATGCTTGACTGTATTCCTTTTTCTTGTTATATCCAATTGGGTTTATTCAAACCCCATGTAATACATTTACACAATTTTTGAAAATAGTTTCTGTATGCTATTGTGAATAAAAGAAGAAGGAATCCAGCACTGGAATAGGATTTACAGTTTGAGTTACAGAAAAAAAATATCTGAATTATCTTTATGTATGTGTGTGTGTGCACAAAGATAATTCAGACATTCACACATTTAAAAGTTGTATATATATATAGAGAGAGAGAGAGAGAGAGAGAGAGAGAGAGAGATCACATATACTTACAGGGAAAGAAACATAAATACTGATTCTATGCATGTTTACTCAGACGTAAGTCCCACTAAATTCAAAGGAGCATACTTCCAAGTAAGTGCATAGGCCTTAGACTTACTGTGCAGTCTGTACATGTGTACTCAAAAGTAAGTTTAACTTAATGGAAAATGGCTCACTCCCAAGGTGGGTGCAGTATTAGAACTTTTAAGTGTGGATTTGAGTATTTCACACAAAGAGGAATGCAACCTGCACCAAGCAGTTCACAGGAATAAGAAATTTGAAAGTAAGCTATAAGAAAAATAATTTCAAAGGTCTGAAACATTTATTTCATTTATGCTTTAATGCAAACTAAACCAACTAATACAATTCTGCAATTAATATACCAGAATGCAATCACTCTTCAATTTCCTCAATTCTTCAAATTATGCAATACAATTATCCAATAAAAATCTGCACATCAGGGAAAATTGGTATTATGAAAAAAGCATATTAAGTGGGGACAAATTTTGAAGCAGACTTGGGGGGGGGGGTAGGAGAAGCACAAATTGATGCAGAAACAGAATCAGGATCCTGTAGTACCAGCAGGATCCTGAGCAAAGAGTACCATTAACTGTTATTAACTGTTATTTAACAATGAGTAAAAACAGTTTCATTAAGAGAACAATATCAAAAACAGTTTACAATAAAATAACTGCAATAAAACAAATGGCTGAATAAAAGAATGATTAAAAATGAAACAAACCATTAAAACATTTTTAATGTTAATTTTTCTAAAGTATGTGACAATGTTAAAACATCAGAGAAATAATGAAGAAAATCCCTGAACAAAGAGATCTTTACTTAATGCTGCAAACATTCAACCTCCCGTCTAATATCATTGGCGGGTTATTCCAGCTGGTGGGTGCCAATGCAAAGAAGGCCATCATCTGTACTGTGACCAAATACATTTCTGTAAGCTACAGTTCAGTTAGCACAGTACCTTCTCATGCCTAACCATGTTCTCATCACATTTATCTATGTGAGTATTATTTGCACATTGCTGAAATAGGTGTGATCAGATGTGTGAGTGACATCTATTCAGTAAAATATGAGACTTTGCAGACTGCCAGAAATAGTGCAAATTGAGTCCACTTTAAGGGTTAGGGTTAGTGCTAGGGAATCATGGGAATTTTTTTCTGAGAATTTTGCCTTCTCTGTCAGAGAGCTCTGGTGCCATAATAAAATGTAGTTCCCATGATTCCCTAATCCTAACCCTAAACCTTAAAGTGGACTCAATTTGCACTATTTCTAGCAGTTTGCAAAGGCCCTATATTTCCATACATTCTAATTTAGAATTTGTTGACTCTTGGTTCTTTGGTGTATCACATTCCTCTTGTCTTTGGTGATCATACAGTCAAATGAAAGGATCTTTCATAGCATTGTACTTCAGTCCCAACCAAGCTATTGTTCTGCTGCTGTTGGAAAAACAGGGAGGAATATATCTTAACTGTCTCACAGTGATAGGATATATGTCCCAATGACCAGAAGGAGCAAAATAGTGTAGTTTGCTAGGAAATTATTTAATTAAAGCTTCTTTGAGGTGCTATGCTATTTCAATAGTAGAGGGGGGCAGGAGGAAAAAACTTGCTTTCAAATTGTGTTTGTACACAAGATGGTTTGTGCAAAGAAACACAATGGTAGATCATGGGATAAAGTGTGAATTACACCAGCTAGTTGCTTAGCTTTCTCTAATAAGACATCCTAAAAGTCTGTATGCACCCAGATACATTTGAATTTGTGTATTTCACTGCTAGTCTGCCATTTTCCTATTTCATCCAACACATTCTCTGTTGCTTAGGCACATTTTGTTTCCCTCTGATGTTCATACTAGATCATGCCAAGGTGCAGCATAATTTGTTTGTATGGTTATAATGCTTAGTATTTTAATCTTCACAGAGCTTTCAGCCCTATAATTTTGTTTTGAGTCCTCCTCTTCTTTTTATATCGCTGACTCACCTTCACTTTACTGAATGCTCAAGCATAGTGTATTTAACAGACTTGACCTTGTGGCACAGGAAAAGTAAGCTTTTCATTTTAGCTGCAGTTTCCACTGTCAATTTTCTAGACCTTATTATTGTGTGTGCACATGACTACATGTAAAGGATAGCATTTTGAAGATATCACACTTGCCATTCACAACTTTCTTCCCCATTCTCTTAATCTCTGGGTTTCCAGCAACCCTGCATTCTTATTTAGATGTTTATCTTTTCCTATTTTTGCTTTAGTGCAGAGAATGACTGTCTTTTGGATTGTTGAATTGTATTTTGGCATTTGAGTTTTAAAAGAAATTTTCAACAAGCATTTCATTTTAAATGTGTTGTCAGAACATAGTTAGTTACTAAAAATTCTCCTGACACATGATCAATAAAGTCAGAGAACTACAAACTAATCACACACACTCCTTTCTTAATGATCAATAGTAAACTCAGAATGCAGAAAGCCTTAAAGCTTCTACTTCATTGAAAGATAGCTATGAATAAAAGGGTAAAATGATGGTTTTTTGATTCTCTTGTGAAGAAGCAGAACAGAAATGCCTTTATAGCCTCTGCAAAATTTATACAACAGCATATTAAACCAGCCTGAATATTCAGCTGTTTTACCATCTTTGCTCTGACTTTAATCCAGCATGCTTGCTGGGCTGCCTTCAGTCAGTATTAAATTCAAATTGTAAGTAGCACCCATGGAATATTCATCAGCAAACACCCTTCTTGTCTTTACCTCAGGTTGTCATTGAAATCTGTCCCAAACCTGAAGCATGCAGCAGAATTTTGGTGTTTATTTAAAGAAGAAAAAAAGAACAAAATGTTGGGGATGAAGTGAAAAGTTTGGTTTATTATTCCATGAAAATGTTACCATTCCCATCAACACCAATGTTTCATATTGGTTTCTATATCACCTATTTCCATTTCTAAATGACTTTTCTTTTTCTACCACTTCCCTTCCTATTAATATTTGGTATGAAGTAAAAAGCTTGACTTGTTAAGCCAGGGTAAAGTTAAAATCATTCTCCCCACCCTCACCCCCCCAGGAAGCCCAAGGATTCACAATGTTTCCTGTGCCCTCTAATCCCTGGTGTTTCAAATAATTTTTCCTTTTCTGCCACTTTCCTCTATATTAGTAGGATTCCCTCTTCTTCTTGATTTTTAGTTCCTACAGTCCACTGTTTCTGTTACACTACAACCATCTTTCAGTCAGAGATGCTCATTATAATTGTTGTTCATCACCATAAGTGTGTGTGTGTGTGTGTGTGTGTGTAAGGTCCAGAAGGTTAAGATATTTATGTCAATAAAGGATAAACTGACACGCTAATCTACTTGCTGTTCCAATCTTTCACATGTTTTTTTTTCCTTAGCTGCCTTCATGTACAGCCTGCTGTCCACTGCTTTTCTGGGGTTTGAATTAGCAGCCGTAGAATGATGCATATAAGAATAATTTTTGATTATAGAGGCTAAGTCATTACAGCAAACATATGGTGTTCTAGTATATAGATAAAGACATCTGAACTGAAAATGTATTGGTCATATGAACAGTGGTGTACCAGGAGTTGGTGTCACCCACTGAGGGGGAAGTTGGGGGACAGACTGCCTTGGGCTCTGGAGGTCTGTTTGGGCTCCAGCATGGTTGCAACCATGCCAAAGCCCAAATGGAAGAGAATACCCCCCCCCCCCCCCGTATCAACTACTGATTGGGGAGGTAGCGCCAGGCCCCTGGAGGTCTGTTTGTAGCTGCAGCTGTGCTGAAGCTCAAACAGAAGGGACTGCCATGGCTGCTGGGAGAAAGAGATGTGAAATGAGAAAGGGATGTGATGCCCTTTCTTGCCCAGCAACCATACCAGGAGTACCACCCCACTGGGTGACAATCCCCTTTGGTGTCATCCATTGTAGTCCACATCTCCCACAACCCCCAGTGATACCACTGCTTATGAAGGAAGTTCATAGATGATCTATTGCAGACACAGAGAGCACCTACTGCCACTACCTTAGTAGGAGCCTTTGCAGACTGCCAGAAATAGTGCAAATTGAGTCCAGTTTACCTGCCCTGGCTCAGTGCTAGGGAATCATGAGAAATGTAGTTTTTTCTGAGACATTGAGCCTTCTCTGTCAGAGAGCTCTGATTCCACAATAAACTACAGTTCCCATGATTTCCTAGCACTGAGTCAGGGCAGTTAAAGTGAACTCAATTTGCACTATTTCTGGCAGTCTGCAAACTAAAGGTATTTCATACAGTGAATGGCTGGACTTTTTCTTTCCTCTGATGAGGTAGAGGAAGCTGAGTCCTCGATTTAGAGTTGGAGTAGGTTGATGAATGGGTTCATGTTTTGTGTGAATTAAGGAGCATCTACAGCTATTATTGTCATTGAATTAATATCAAATTCAAATTATCTCTAAACCAGGAAGATTTAGACAAGCTTCAAAATTCTCTTCATCTGACTTCCCCCCCTCTTCATTTTCATAGTTCAGTATTAACTAGTCCTGTTTCTGAAGTAGAAACTGGTAAATGAGGAACTCTTTGCTTTCCATTTTTTAATTTCTGAATTTTGTATTGAACATCAATTTGTTATAAGTCCCTACAGTTCACCCATATTGTGCTCCTGTTTGCTCTGGGAACAAAGATTCAAAACACAATAGCCTCTAAGTGATTTACAACATGTAAGCTAATTGCCTCCAACAAACTGGGTACTCATTTTAGTGACCTATGGAAGGATGCAAGGCTGAGTCAACCCTGGAGCCCTGAGATTGATCTCACAACTTTGTGGCTGCAATATTGGCTGCAGTACTGGCATTTAACCACTACACCATCAGGGCTAAATTTTAGTTTATTGGGTCACCAGAGCTCTCTGTCATATAAAGCTAAATATCTCACAAAACTACAGTTCCCAAAATTGCCTAGCATTGAGTCAGGGCAATTAAGGTGGTCTCAAACTGGATGATTTCTGCAATGTGTTTTGGACCACATGATTGTTTCCTCCTATGAAAAATCGGGCTGGATTTTGCTATTAATGTAATTGATTTATGCGTGACAGATTTTGGAATTAACTACGTAGGTTTGCACCAGTATTGCAGCAAAGCCAAGGGTTAAATTCCTTCTGTTTTCATGCCATGGCCTCTGATAAGGGCTACATTCCATGGCTGCAATTTAGTAACAAAACCCAAGCCCATGAGGCTCAATAATCTGCTTAAGAGGAAGAGTGGTGTGAACTGTTTTATTATTTAATCAAGGATACCTGTAGTCATCCATAGCTGCTAGATGAGACTCCTAAACATAGCCCTGTTAGTGGACCATTCACACAGCAATTTTCTGAACTACAATTTTTTTTTACTTGAACTACAGGTTGATTTTTAGAGACTGAGGAGCTCACATGAAGCCCATGCTGAGCTCAGCCAGGAATTGCTAGGTTCATTCATTTGGAACCAGTTCTTGTAAGTGAGTGCAGATAGCCAGAACATGATGAAAGCAATGCCTGCTCAGCAGGGTCAAGACATAATGGGAATGAACAAGTACAGTCACTTCTCATTGTACTAATCTTTGAGGAAAGAGCAGGTTAAACAAAAGGATACAAAAAGTTTCACACTTTAGCCTCACTGCTCTGAATCACCCCCTTTCTTTTGAAATTTGAATAAATTCAAGCCATTTGTTATGGATAAATAAATTTTAATTCTGCATTTTAGACTTATTTAGAGATGTATTTATGAGACAGCAGAATCTTCACATGTGGCTGGACAACTGCCATTTCAACACATAGAAGGCTTCCTGCTTCTTGTAAAAATCCTGCCCCCTCCCCAATATAAAGTACGTTAGGAAAAGGTTATTTTTCTAATATTTTTATAATGCAAATAGTATTTTGTAAATACTGAAATGATACAGTCCATGAATAAGGATAGTTCATCTGCCTCTGTTATCACATGTGTTGCCTTTAAAAGTGAGGGAAGTTCATCTTCAGCATACATGCTTATGCCAAAAAAATTGTTTATTAGGTTTGTGTTTCAGTGTACTGTCAGGAGCTGGCTGAAAATAAAGAGGAATGATATAGATTCTTCTTTACCTCTCTAAGTTCATTTTGGTTCAAGCAGAATTTCTTAAGTTGGCACACTCATTTTTATTTTACAATATATTACATAGTATCAATAAAGGCCAATCACCTCTTGTGCTCTCTTCTGAAATGCCCACCTATAGTGTATATATACAACTTGTTCTCTGATTTTAATATTCTATTCCTATAATATATATCAAATAAAGAATTTGGGTCTAGATGTTTTTCTCCTGAAGACAATTCTAATTTTGAACTTGTTTGCTTGATAAATGTTTCCCTTGTTACCATAGATATGTGTGGGCATTTGACTAACTTCTCACTAAGATCCATCAAATCTTAATGCCTGAAGGTAGCATAAATTTGCACTGAGGACACAGCAATGTCACTATCTTGTAGAACAATTTAATGGCTGTTATTTACTTTACCAGAGGGATGTATAATTAGCACAAGATAAATTAGACAGGAACTTGAAAAACTGCAGTTGATGTCAATACATGAGATTTATGACTTAGAAAGATTCTTCTTACTCATAGTGAGAAAATCCTTTGATACATTTATGTTACCTAGCACTATCCAGAAAAAAAGACAGTTGAACTACATTTCATGTATCATTTTCTCACATCCTAGTATTTTAAAAGTTCCTTTCAAATCATTATTTTATGAAAAGAACAACATCTGTTCACTATAGGTGCCAGTTCTTCAGTAGAAAAACTGAAATATGCTCACCTATATCAGAGGGCAATTTAATGTACAAATGCACAGGAACTAATGATGGAATATGTCTCCAAAACATGGCTTATAGAAACAAGAATTAGTCAGCAATGCAATACTGAGATATATTCACAACATTCGCAACACGTAGCTACTTTTACCATCACTTAATGACAACACTGTGTATTGACAGTGTCCTCACATTATTAATGTGTGATTGTCACCAAATATCACTTGGTAATAGCTGTTTGATCCCATGATATCATCACATCTAGTATACATGCACAGAACAATGAATAAGTTCTTTCCAAAATGTTTAACATATTGCACAAAATTCAGACTATTTAATTATTATATATTATATATACTCTTTGGAAAAGATTAGGACACTTGGAACGTTAACAGTTAAAGGGGAAGACAATGACAAATCCCGTCTGAACAAGTCTGCCAAGAAAATCCCATGATAGGATCACCTTAGTTTCACTATAAGTGAAAAGCAACTTGAAGAAACACAACAACAACAATGTACCATTGGCCACTACTAGTGCTATAGACTTTATTTTTGGCCTTCATGATAACAGGGACATCTTTCTTTTTTTATGTATTAAATTGCTGCCTGGTATGTCAACAGATATGGAAAACAAAATGATGGACAACAGGTTGGAACTGATCAATATACATCCCCATCCACAAAAAAGGGAGACACAAGAGATGGGCAGGGCAGCCACAAAATAACTAGAAAACATTCTAAAATGCACAGATATACAACTGAGCAGAAAGGCTAGAATCATATAAGCCATTGTATTCCCAATTACCATGTATGTTTGTGAGAGCTGGACAGTTAAGAAAGATGATAGGGAGAAAATCAATTCATTTGAGATGAGGTGCTGGAGAAGAGTGTTGAGGATCCCATGGACAGCCAAAAGGACAAACAAATGGGTCCTAGAGCAGATCAAGCAGGAAACTTGATCCACTTTGGACGCATCATGAGAAGGGAGGACTCATTGAAAAATACAATAATGCTGGGAAAGGCAGAGGGAAGTAGGAAGAGAGGAAGGCCACATGTCAGATGGATGGACTCTATTAAGGAAGTCACTGGTATGAGTTTGCAGGAATTAAGCAGAGCAGTGAAGGACAGTCTTGGAGACGTCTCATTCACAGGGTCACCATTGGTTGAGATTGACTTGAGGGCAGTTAACAACAACAAATAACAAAAGCCTTTGGAAATATAAAAGGAATGTGGACAGAGATGTATAATGGCAGCTAGACAGAGCTATTGCTAAATAGTTTAAAAAATTAAATCTTCTGCTCAGAGCATAGCAAGTTACAAAACATAAGAATATGTATATTTGTCTAAACCTACCAGTTTGTTCCAAAAATTACAAAGGCCCAGCAGTTTTTCCTGGGACTATGATTACATTTTGGCCTCAAGTAACATCTTAAGCCCCTTCTGTCTTAAGTCTTTTTCATTTCCCCTGTTCTGCAGCCTCTTCATGGCCATAGCTGCCTATTGATCTCATGAGCAACAGGCAGTTATTTGCCTCTTCATGCCATCTACTTGCCCAGATGTTCATCCCCATTCATACCCTGCTTTGCTGACAAGGGGTTTATTTTCCCCCATGCCATGTAAACAAAGAACATTAGCTGCCCTGGAAGTGCACATCCTTATAGCCAAATCCTTTTTAACCAGGCTGCCTACATCTGTGAAATAGCACTTTTCAGTACATAGGAGTCACAGAATATGTTAATCTAATTTTCTGGGGGTCATCTCATTTCTATCAGCTATTTTATCTGTGCTGAATTATGAGCATGTACAATTCATTTTCATGAAAGGAAATTGAATGTAGCAATGAAGCTGCACTTGCAGCATTGCCATTAAGAAGACTGTTCTACATTTAAAAAAAATGTAGCAAGCTATTCCAGGCACAAAAAACTGTCATGCTACCCTATACTTAAGTTCGCTAAGGCTCTACCTCTTCAAGCTTTCCTCAGAATCTCAGAAAAGAAGTAATACACATGTGTTACACTCATTGTAAAGAGGCAATTGTATTTACATGCCTCTTCAGCCTTACAACTCTCTGGAGAAAAGAAGCTGAAAATGTATTGTAAGGAATAACTTCTATAAATGTGATGATTTAGGCTGTTGCCTACAAAGCAACAGAAAAAAAGGACTCCAGGGTATACTTTAATTCAATGACTTTAATCAAAAACAGAACAACAAACACATGGCTAAAAACAGAAAGAGAGAATTAACATTTGCAGTACTTTGAAATAGCAAAGTCTGGACTGAACAATTTGGAGAAGAGAATCTCAGGAAAGGTTTTATACTTTAGAAATGTAATCCAAAAAAAAAAAAAAAAAAAAGTGCAGTGGAATTGGGGCATGGACCAGATAGTATATCTGTAGACATTTCACACTGTTGCTCCAAATTAAACTTTTGAATGATATCTCAAAATTAAATTCCATGTGGTTTTAAGGAAATTATTTTAAATTTAAAACATATATAATAATGGAAAAAGCACATATCACCATACATATATTAAATAGGTATAAAAACTAAGTACACAAATAAGATCTAAACAACCTCCTAACCTTCTTCAGTTAACTATCTTCTAATTCTTTTTATAAAATTAATGTATCTAATTTAGTGTAAAATAATTAAACACATTTATTGTATTAAATGAGAAAAACAGCAATTTATAATTACATTAAGGTTTGTTTATTAATGTCAACATTTGGAAATAAAGCTTTCTATTATAAATTGGTCTCACTCTTCAGCTTATGAATAGATGTATATTTAAATTGTTAACACATAGTTAAATAATAGCTGAAGTATGTTCATCATCACAAGACTTAGCCGATTGGTATTATTGTACTACAACTGACATTTTACTTAGTATCAGTTATTTAAATTCCCAATAAATTATAATTTTAATATATCAATTAATATTTTATTGTTGTGATGTTAATTGTATTTTAATTAATTTGTTTCTTTTAAAGTGTTTTCATTAAGGGTAAGTAATATAGCTGTACTTCACCAACTTAAGTGCCATTTTTAGAAAAAAATGCAAATGTAATTTAAAATAAATAATTAACAATAATATTCTATATGATCTAGGCCCATTATTGCAAACCTATGGCACATGTGCCAGAGATGGCATGTGAAACCATTTTCCCTGACATGCAGGCGGTGCGGAGGAGGAGGAAGAGGCAGCTGAAGGCCAGGGATGGCATGGGGAAAGGAGGAGGAAGAGGTGCTCACCTATTCCTCTTCTTCCCCCTTGCCCTCCCCCCCCCCCCGGGCCTTTCAACTGTCTCTGAAGAGGCAGCTGAAGGCCCAGGAGGGTGGGAAAAAAGAAGTCCTGCCACAGAAGTCCTGCCCTAGAGGGTGAAAAGCGCTGGGTAACACCTGGTGCCAGAAGACCTTTTAGTTTGGGCACAAGGCCTCTAAAAGTTTCGCCATCACTGGTCTAGGCATATTAATGCACAATTTAACACATCTTTATTTCACTAACTTTTGTAAACAAATAATCAAATAATTTATCTGCGTAATTCAATTTTATGGAAAGGGTTGGATCTAGATTTTTGTCATACTCAACTGTTTACCTTAAAGCAAATCAATTCTGGGATCAGTTCAATGTGTTGCAAAGTCAGCCTTTACCCACAAGGTCCTGAGACCCTGATACAGAAATTGATAAAATATATCTTATTTCACTTAGACTCAAAACCTAAAGTGGAATTTGATATGTCATATATGCATCTTCCTACTTTTTCACAAGACTAACTGCCATTAATTCAGTAACTTGTAATTGTTTTGCTTCTCAACTGTATTCAAAGGAATGAACAACATACTGCTTATTTAAACAATGTTTTACAGCAGTTCTGGACCTAGTATGTGAAGTCCACAAATTTTCTTCTAGTTTGAGCTCCTGTAACCTCTTGAACTGCCTTTAACCACATGTTTTTTCTTGAAACTTGTTTGCTATTCTGAAACCCCTCTTGGCCTTGAACCTCTATTCCCTTGGCTATCATAATGGTCTGCTCACCAGCTTCATGAATTTCAGCTGCTATGTACTACCATAGAAACCCTCCAAGCCTTGGTGCCTCTAAGCAGGATGCCAACTTCATGGGATTCAGATGTTCTGGACCACAATGTTCATAATTTCAAGCCAAAAGAACATGTACAAAATAATTCCAAAGTTGTACAACACTTTCCATAAACTGAGTTAAGACAACTTTACTTGGTCCTTGCTTTAATATTTTAATATTTTTCCTATTAAAAAATAGACTAGATGTAGGCGCTCATAAAATCAATAGCCTACGTTGGAATACTAGGGAACATCCAGCAATATTTTCAAAAGAAATGATAGATTTTGTATTTCTGAAGTTTCTTAATGGATAGTTCTTTTTATAAAACAGAAATAATCTTACAATAAAATATTTTCATTTGACAGAAAGAAAAGCAGAAGTATTCTTGTACTGAGGCATACAGATGGAGGGGGAATCAGTGATTTAACAAGTACACTCAGGGCACAATCAAGTATAGTGCCAAATAAAGCCAATGTACAGATGTTTAAGCCCTATTGATTTAAGGAAGAGGGTCTACCATATGCTTAAACCTCTCATATTAAAATCAGTGTAACTTAAAAGTCATCTGGCCTAGAACATGTTGTAATATTTATTTAAAGGTAGCAGGTGATCTTGTCCTTTCATGCTGTGGCTTTTCATTTAGATAAACTGTTGTTTTTAATTGCTTCCAATCACTGCCCTCATGGATAGAAGTGAAAACAAATGCAGTGTGAATATTTAATTGGTCAGCCACATTTTTGGCAGATACAGCTATGCTAGGCAGTAAAATCTTGTTTAATTAAATTCACAAAACAGACTTCCTTCTGTATAAATTGCTTTAGATACTGTATTTGGTCTTTAATCCTTCCCTTTTATAATAATTCCTTTGTTCTGAAAAATAACATCTAAGGAAAAGATTCCAAATTTAGGCTGGGGGAGGGGCTTGACTTAGTTTAACAGTTTTGGATAGAATTTTTCATCAAAATTAATTTATTTTGTATTGTCTCCAATACAGTAGCTAGAAGAACCTCAGCATGAACAAGATGGTAAATAAAATAGATTTTTAACACTTTATATGTATATTAAACTATTTCCTCAATTTCATTTTATAGATCATAGTGAATGAAATGCATTCATCTTGCTTAATAGATACTGGAAATTTCTCTTTATAAATGGTGCCTCTATAAATCATCAATGGGATGAAACACATGGGCCAAATGAAGTAGTTTCAAATCACTTTGAAGGTGGGGTGCTTAGATGATGCACACCTCCACAGCAGGTGAAAACCAGATTGAAGCTGTGCTTCAGGGCTAAAAAACAGAGCAAAAAGAACCCGAGATATGCAAATTTAGCCTATATAATGCACACATCCGTCTCTGCATATATACACCCCAGTGACAGCGCAGTTCTGAAGGAGTGATCCACCCTAACCCTAATCCTAAAGCTGCATATAAATGCACTATGCAGGTGCTCATTTAAAAGGATAGAGCCAGGGAGCAATGCAAAAAAGTGAAAGTGTGATACCTGCAATGGATAGAAGTGCAACATACACAAACCAGACAGTCCAAAATAGGGTTGGGTTGAAGGGGTCTTGTAATGGGGTGCTTTCCCGGTATTTTACTGGACACACTAATGTTCTGATGCCCTGAACTGCTGGTGGATTGCATTTGTGACTGTGTGACTGTGTGGCCAACTAAAGGGGTGGCCATTCAATGGGATGACATCTAGGCAGCAGGCAGTCATCAGCAGTGTGTTTGTACAACAGTGTGCATGCATGGTGGGGAGGCAACAAAGGCCTTTAGTCTTCTCTACCAAAGAATGCTTGTGCATCACAAAACTACAAATACCAGATTCTATAGGATGAACCATGGCAGTTAAAGTGATGTTAAATTGCATTATTTATAAAATGTAGCTTCACATGGGTAGGTGCAGCTAATCCTAGTTGGGATTAAGAATTGGAATAAGCCTACTGTCTCTGTTGCCTCAGTAAATAAGATAGTGGCTATGATATCCAGGTCACATATTTCACTGGTTCCTCCTGAACAAATGGAAATCAATATCCTTTCTCAACTTATCTCTATGCATCCTATATAAACCACCCAAGATGAAAGAGGAATTTCCTTTTTTGCTCTTCTGCAGCAGTCATTCTCAGTTAAGCTCTTTTAGAGTCAGAATTTCATCTTGGTTTCTTATATTGATTCACCTTCTTTAGCTGGTTCTTAGAATACTTCTGTAAGGTCTTTTATTTCAATGTTTTACACTTCAGCTCATTTTGAGAGGCATGGCTTAGCATATTGATTTCAACATGACTGATTAGGTAAACTGGAAACCAAAGGATTTCTCAAACCAGTTTTATCCCTTGTGATAGTCTTGCAAACAAGCTACTAAATGTGGGCTAAAATCTTTTCTTTGCCATGGACCTCCTTGAAATAATTAACTCAAAATTTAAAATAATAATAATATCTTAACACTGAATCATTAACAATTACAGCATCTGTTAAACCTTTTCTCAGATATGTTGAAAGGGAAGAGAAGCCTTTTCTCCTGTTTCTTCCCACCAGTTTGAAGCTGGAGCATATTGAACAGCAACATGCAAACCCAGCCACCCAGTCTTTGCCTTGGCTTCTGTTATGGGGCCCCTTTGCTGCCCCCATTGTAACACCTCAAGTCCTTGTTTTAAGTGTCCTGTCTTTCCCCTGGAAAGGAGAATCATAGAATCATAGAATCATAGAGTTGGAAGAGACCACAAGGGCCATCCAGTCCAAACTCCCTGCCATGCAGGAACTCCCAATCAAAGCATCCCTGACAGATGGCCATCCAGCCTCTGACAGATGACCATCCAGACTGCTGACCATTGTTATAGAGAATATATAACTTCCTTTTTGAACAGTTTCACTGAATAATGGTCCATTTCTGAACACAATTCAAATGCTTGTTATTACCTATAAAATCCTATATGGCTTAGTCCCACACAATCTGAAAGACTGTTTTTCCCCCAGTATGATGTTAGAAACTTGCAGTCTTTAAAAGATAACATTCTGTTGGTTCCACTAGTCTCACAAGCTCATCTGGTAAGGGCAAGGGAGAGTGCTTCTCACTAGTAGAGTTATGATACTCTTTCACTGGCTTTTCATTGGTGATGGGAGAAGCATCTTTTAATGGGGTGTGCTATAGTTTTATCTCTTGTTTCTCTGAATGCTTTTCTCTTAATTTATTGTTTCTTTATTTATATTATATACTGCTTTGGTTATATCTTGTTTTAACCTATAGTCCCATATTGAGAACAAGACAGGATAGAGATATAAATAATATAAAATAAAATGATCAAGTAGATTCTTTCTTTGAGATTGCAAAACTTCAAAACATAGCTCTCAGACTCAAAATTTGCAATCTGTCTCCTTTCCAACCTCTCCACTACTTAGATTACATCTTTTTAAGATGAAGAAAAGACAAGCCGTTATGCATCTTTTATTGAAACACCCAATTACCAGAGGTAATAATAAAATAATTGGCTCCCCAAAAGACATACTCTAACTATCCGGGTTATTAAGGGGATGTACAGGCCAGCACTTTCTTGGGCCTCGGGACAGAGTGGGGGCATGGCAACTGCACGTCATACACCCAAACACTGTCCCAATGCCAGTGTCATACCACCCACCCGACCACACAGCAGGCGGCATCAAACTGTTTCTTTGGCACAGTGTTTAGGTGTGCTGTGCCAAAGAAATATGGAAAAGCCATGGTGGCAGTGGCAATTCTAATTGCTATTCTAAAAACGAGTGGCATTTTAGGGCTTCTTTTTAGAGTGTCAAACTGCTGGATTGGGGCCATTGCGTGCAGCTGCCATGGCCTTGATCCAGCGAGGAAAGGGGTGGCCAGAGGCTGTTCTATCAGGGCCGTCTGTTGAGCCCCTAATACTTTTTTGTCAAATTTAAGACTCTGGTCAGGTGATGGCTTAGGGCAACTCTCAGTAACAGTAAGCAGGGAGGGAGGGAGGGAAAGGAAAAGGCTATCTGGCTGTCAGTTCCTCTGTCACTCAGCTGCTCAGCTTGCTCCTTCCTCTCAGTGAAGTGTCCACAACTGGCAACCCACAGGCCCAGCCAGCCAGTCTGTCTTTTCCATGACTCCTGTTATGTGGCTACTCCATTGTGATGAGAGGGTGGTCTAAACACCCTTCAAGCCTTTGCAGCAGTCGTTTGAGGATATTACAAACCCCGGGGGTCCGCACATCACAGATGAAGAACCACTGGGCTAGACTGTTAGGTGGATTTGTAATTGGTTGACCAAACAAATGCAAAGGGTGTTCCCCAATGGCCCCTCATCATCCTAGGGAGAACTGACTAGAGGGTGGCATAAGGTTCCATCCTTGTCCCACTGTTGTTCAACATCTTTACGAATGACTTAGATGATGGAATAGACGGCATGTTTAATTTTCAGAATATATCAATTTAGGAGGGGTAGCTAACACCCCAGAGGACAGGATCAAAATTCAAAATAACCTTAACCAATTAGAGAGGTGGCCCAAAACTATCAAAATGAATTTCATTAGAGAGAAATGCAAGGTACTACGCTTAGAAAAAAAGGAAATGCACAGATATAGAATAGGTGACACCTGGCTTGACAAGAGTATCTGTGAAAGGGATCTGGAACTCTTAGTAGACTACAGACTGAACACAAGCCAAAAGTGCAATGCAGCAGTTTTAAAAGCCAATGTGCTTCTAGGTTGTTTCAATAGAGGTATAGTGTCTAGACTGAGGGAAATCACAGTACCACTCTATTCTGCTTTGGTCAGATGTCACCTAGAAAACTGTGTCCAGTTCTGGGCACCCCAGTTGAAGAAGAATATTGACAATTCATTTCAAGAGGAGGGTTACAAAAATGGTTTTGTATCCTATAAGGAACAACTTACGAATCTGAGTGTGTTTAGCCTGGCAAAAAGAAACTTAAGGGGTGACATGGTAGCCATGTTTAAATATTTGAAAGGATATGATACTGATGATGGAGCAAGCTGTTTTCTGCTGCTCTGGAGACTAGAACATGGAGCAATAGATTCAAAATTACCTCCAAATCACACTTTTCTAAATCATTAGGGGGTGGGAGCTTTGGGGTAACTAGCAGGGGCTTCAGGTATAGCAAAAATAAGGCTGCATGTGGTCCATGGGCTATCCTCCCCCCCCCCCACGGTTTTACAGTACACTTCTAGGATAAATTGCAGTTCTCACCTTGCACTGTCAAACATAAAAGTTGTGTTAAACTTTTAATTCCATGACAGAAGCAAAATTACAGATAGGAACAAACCCTATTGATGTGGAATGCTTTTTATTATGACTTCACTGTGTGATGATGGAGTTGTTCACTGCCACTATAGCAAAAGTTCAAGACAGATTCATTCATTTTTGTTGTTGGCATGGGTACAAGGACATTTGAAAGGAGGGAGGGAAAGGAACATAAAGTTGCAAAAGAACAAGAAGAGAACATCAAGTGATTGTTTGTGATGGAGTGGGGAGATAATAGAGTTCTGATCCCAAAAAAAATAAGGAATCAAGAAGGTTAGAAGATTTAGAGGCTGAAATGGAGGCAACTAAACATCATGTAACCTGCCCTCAAATGTAAATAAATGACCTGATTTTCAAGGGCAGTTTGATGTTCTTCATTCTGTAATTCACATTCTATTTGTGATTATGGCTGACTACTTTTTGACATCTTTCTCCAAATGGATGCTATGCTTATTTCAGATTCAAGTGCACTGGTGATCTGTTATGCTGTGTGTGACCTAGCATTTATGCAGTATTTACCCAGTGACACTTTTCCCTTGTTTGTATAAAAGACAGACACTTCCTTGTGACAGCTAAAGCTGCACTTGCACAAATTGTTATCCTGTATTTATAGACATGTTTAGAATTAGATGATAAAAATACTGTCTGTAATCCCAGAATAATTGTGCATGAGGACAGAATTATGAGGGCCCTCAAAATATGGTAAAATGGGGAAATATTTACCTAAACAACCATCCCAGTTTATTGATTTGAATTCACATCCAATATATCCAAAAGCCAAGGCCATCCAAATAGAAGATTTTCCTTAGAAGGACTAGAACAGGGATGGGGACAGCTTAGTTATTTAGAAATGAAAACATAAATCTGCTTTATTAGAAATAAGGAATGAAGTGTGGTTGGTGGATGATATGGGTCAGACTGTCTGAACAGAAACATAATCAGTATATTCTCCCCTCTCAGATTTTTCCACTTTGGAGCCTGGCCTGAAATTATTAAACTGCATGATTTTATGCTTAGTCATCTGTGCTGAAGGGAAGATGATGGAAACAGAAGAATCAGCATTGCTGTACAAGATAAATAATGATAATTCTATTCATGTTTAAATTTCTGCATGTTACCAGAATATATGGTAGAGAAATTTCATGGTGCTATATTTACCAAGGAAGATTCCAGTCAGATTTCTCTGAATAGAACTGTTACTGAGAGTTGCCCTAAGCCATCACCTGACCAGAGTCTTAAACTTGACAAAAAAGTATTAGGGGCTCAACAGATGGCCCTGATAGAACAGCCTCTGGCCACCCCTTTCCTCACTGGATCAAGGCCATGGCAGCTGCACGCAATGGCCCCAATCCAGCAGTTTGCCACTCTAAAAAGAAGCCCTAAAATGCCACTCCTTTTTAGAATAGCAAAAAGCCGCCCTTGCCGCTGCCACCATGGCTTTTCCATATTTCTTTGGCACAGTGTACCTAAACACTGTGCCAAAGAAACAGCTTGATGCCGCCTGCTGTGTGGTCGGGTGGGTGGTGTGACACTGGCGTTGGGACAGTGTTTGGTTGTATGACGTGCAGTTGCCATGCCCCCACTCTGTCCCGAGGCCCAAGAAAGTGCTGGCCTGTACATCCCCTTAATAGCCCGGATAGTCAGAGTATGTCTTTTGGGGAGCCAATTATTTTATTATTACCTCTGGTAATTGGGTGTTTCAATAAAAGATGCATAACGGCTTGTCTTTTCTTCATCTTAAAAAGATGTAATCTAAGTAGTGGAAAGGTGGGAAAGGAGACAGATTGCAAATTTTGAGTCTGAGAGCTATGTTTTGAAGTTTTGCAATCTCAAAGAAAGAATCTACTTGATCATTTTATTTCATATTATTTATATCTCTATCCTGTCTTGTTCTCAATATGGGACTATAGGTTAAAACAAGATATAGCCAAAGCAGTATATAATATAAATAAAGAAACAATCAAATTAAGAGAAAAGCATTCAGAGAAACAAGAGATAAAACTATAGCACACCCCATTAAAAGATGCTTCTCCCATCACCAATGAAAAGCCAGTGAAAGAGTATCATAACTCTACTAGTGAGAAGCACTCTCCCTTGCCCTTACCAGATGAGCTTGTGAGACTAGTGGAACCAACAGAATGTTATCTTTTAAAGACTGCAAGTTTCTAACATCATACTGGGGGAAAACAGTCTTTCAGATTGTGTGGGACTAAGCCATATAGGATTTTATAGGTAATAACAAGCATTTGAATTGTGTTCAGAAATGGACCACTATTCAGTGAAACTGTTCAAAAAGGAAGTTATATATTCTCTATAACAATGGTCAGCAGTCTGGCCACAGACCTGTGGGAGTTTCCAAACAGTTTCCAAAAGCATTATCACAAAGTGCATTATAGTAATCTAAGTGGGATGTAATCAAGGAATGTAACCAAGAAATCTGACATATCTTGGGACAGATGCAGCTGGCACACTATCTTTAACTGCACAAATGATTTCTTGTCCACCATAGCAACCTGGTTTCCAGGCACAGGGCCAAGATCCAGATTCAAACTGTGAACTTGAGAACTGTCCAACACATGCTTTATCCCTATTCCTTGATTTACCTTTTGATTGGCCATAAGCACATCCATCTTTTCTGGATTAAACTTTGTTTCTTGTCATTCAGTCCATTACTGACAACAGACATTGGCTTAAGATCAAAACTGCTTCCTTGAAATTGGATGGAAAGAAGATGAAGAGTTAAGTGTCTTTGGCATACTGGTAACACCAAACTGCTTCCCTTCCTTGAAGAAGTCCTTGGCCCATACAAAGGAGGATGAATACAGAGCACCTCCAAGGAAGGTGTCTGCATTCCAAGGGTGGCTGGAGGTGTCCCTAGTAGTCTGGAACATGTTGTGTGCACCCTTCCTATGGAAGAGGAACCCTGCAGTTTATCTCTAGAACAGCCTGCACTGGCTATTGAACCACTCTGGAGATCTCTGTGTGTATGTATTTCATGGTGATCTCCAAGGGACAGCAATGACATTTGAAGTACCGTATTTTCTGATGTATATGATTTCTTTTTAACCCTGGAAAAGGGTCTCAAAAGTCAGGGGTCGTCTTATACACCAGGTAAAGGAGGAGGAGAAGTATATCCCAAACTCTATATTTTAATTGGAAAAGTTGGGGGTCATCTTATACACCCAGTCATCTTATATGCTGGAAAATATGATATCTCTTTGTTGTGACAGTGTTGCTGCCTCCACTGTGGTTTTAGTTATTTAGCAATCGGTTCCCTTGTCCCTCTGTGCCTCACAAATTCTGATTAATTTTTGCACACCTGCTACCATAGTGACACATCCTGCCTACTAGTCTGTCACTGGTGATGGCTCCCTGCCTTTGCCAGCTAATTACTTATAAAATGGCATGATGGGAGCACATCAGCTAAATGAGCAATATGTATCTTATTTAATAATAGCTTGGCTGACAGAATTGTCTCATACCAACAATGAAACCATGTTCATAGTTCTTTGGTGTTTTTTCCCCCAGAAAGAGTAGATTGTAAAGTCTTTTTCCCCAAAACCACTGAACTATCAAAAGAGTTTTAAAATAAGATTGTAAAAGAATTTTTTATGGGGGTAATCAATATTTTTAAGGGGGAAAAAATCAGTGCTGGAGACTGAAGTGAAGCACTTCATTTTCCAGGTGAGCAGAAGTACTTAAACCCTGCTTGCATTCCTCTTATTTTTTTTATCCTTACGAACATGATTTCCAGCTTCTTTGCTTTAGAAATATTTTCCTGCATGGTTCACCAAAGTGTGAATCAAAATTCAGTTATCCTTCACTCTTTATATTGCTCTGAATTGTGCAATGCAGTTTTTTGATCAAACCATGTGTGTAAAAGTGTGCATTTTAGGTAAATACAGGACATTTATGGGAAACAAAACATTACAAAAGCCTTGTCTTCCTGCATACTGTGATATAGGACAGTAATTCTGGTTCCATTCAGTGGCCAGGGTTTAAGTGGCTCATACGCTTTCTGCTGTCTGAATACCATAACAGGCAACCTGGAAACCCTGCTACTAAATCAGAACTAATTTACAGATCTGTGACTATTAACTGGGGGTGGCTACTTCACTCCAAATATTCCTAGAGTAGGAGTATGCTAAGTCCAGGGATCTAGGGTCTATTTTCCTCCCTTGTGACTTGCCAGGAGCAGCACAATTCCCCAGAACCAAAACTGGAAGTGGATAGGAGCTGTAATTGTAAAATCTTATTTATTTATTTATTTATTTATTTATTTATTTAACATCCACTCCTTAAGGGTTTATGTAAGCAAAACAAGATATGGGAATGAGTGGGTGGCACAAGACTTGCTCTGAAATGGAACCACTTTTCATAGAGGCTTCCAGTATGGAATTCTTCCTTCCTGGTCCCTGCAATTTTCAGATAGTTTGTAGGTCCTGGAAGCAGGGCCAACAAAAATTAGAATAAGGACTCTTGTGCAACCCACCACTCAAGTGATTTCCACTTAGAATTTCCAGAGAAATTTTATTATTTGTGATTCAATTTGACTATTTGGTGATTCAATTTGATATTATTTGTGATTCAATTTGATATTGAGGAATATCATTATTTGTGATTCACCTTGATATTTGATAATGCTCCATTTCTGCAACCTGGCCCACGGTAAGCCTAGAAATGGAAATATTATTTTTTTAAAAAAATAAAAATGATCAAAAATTTA
This sequence comes from Phrynosoma blainvillii, assembly GCA_026167975.1. Lineage (NCBI taxonomy): Eukaryota > Metazoa > Chordata > Lepidosauria > Squamata > Phrynosomatidae > Phrynosoma > Phrynosoma blainvillii. Next base: position 248,663,847 of record JANUYF010000003.1, read on the forward strand.
TTTCTAGAATGTTGGGAAAGCCTAATGAGTATATCCTTGACTGATGGGTATATACACTAATTCTCACAACATTCAAACATGAGGGGGGGGGGTGTCTGTAAAAAACACATTTTTTTCTGTGTAGAGTTGTTGCTGTGAGCCTTCAAGTCATTCCTGACTTATGGCAACCCAAAGGGAACTTTGTCACAGACTTTTCTTGACAAGATTTGTTCGGGGGGAGGGGGTTGTCTTTGCCTTCCTTTCAGGGTCAGAAAGTGTGAGTTTCCCAAGTTCATTTGTTGGATTTCCATAGAGAAATATTATTCCCTGCACAGAAAATCCTATTTTTGTGCCACTCTGCCCCGCCATGTGAATTTTCTGTTGATGAAGTATCAAGCTGCAATAAAAAAACTTTAAGTTATTACAAAACAAAAGTAAAAATAATACTTTTTTTGTAATATGTAAATACATATTGTTGCAATCTCATTACAAATGTGTATTTTTAATCATTTTTTTCTGAGATCAGAGGATTGTTTCTTTTTTAAAATAATAATCAAATTTATGGGTATATGAGTTGACTTAAAAAGTGCTAGGCTAGTATTTTGAGTAAATATGTTTGCAAGGTTATATTCACTCAGAGTTTTGTTGTTGTTGTTCTTTTCATTTTGGCCTCAGTCCAAAATGTCAGAATTTCCAGGAAGAACCACTCAAATGAGTCATGCAACTTTTTGTGAAAATGCCCAAGGGATGGATGAACCCAAAAATGCATTATACTAGAGAAAATAGGTTGTAGGTTGAACAACCCTTCTCTTGAATTCCAAAATCTGAAGTATTCCAAAATCCAAAACATTTTTAGCTACAAAACAATTAGTGTTATATATACCTGTACTGTGGGCTGGAGAGAGCCACAGCTGGTGAGAGGAATATGCATGCAGAGAGACATGAAGACCTGTGACATGGCAGTGACCTTAAACAGTGACCTTAAACAGATCTTATAAATGACCTTTTGTGCACACCTGTTTTTAAAAACCTCCAAGCATATGTGGAAATGGCACAGAATGAACTTAATTATTTTTTTAAAAAACAACAACAATAGAAACTGAGAACTGCCATCTCTTGTGTACTATGTAAGGGTTTTGAAAGTCAGTTATTAAAATTGGCTTGAATAAAGACAGATATTGGAGGGTATGGGGAGAGCAGCATTGTGGTCTCTGAATATGCATTCATATTTACATATAAAAATATAAAGCATCTGAAGAAAATGTGTTTCGCATCCAGTAAAATTATCCTTCCCATCCTTCCCAATGCTACAGGAAAGTTTTGACATAGAGTTGTGATCAAAATAACATTTGTTTTCCACCTTACATTTGGAAATGGGTGGGGGGACTGAGAGTTATGGCAAACCACTAAGATGTTTGGCTTTAGATAGTGTTTGAGTCTCTGCCTATGTTACAACCCTAGTGGGATCTTAAAATCACAAGAAATCTTCCAGATGGTTATTCCAAGTGAATATAAAGCTAATAGCATTGGAAGATATAATCTGTTTTATACAATTTTTGTTGTTTTTTATTTATAATCCCATATGTACACATCTGATGTTTTAGAACTGCCACACCATAAAAATGGTAACTACTTCCAGACATAGCAAAAGCAATAGCAAGTACATTCCTATACTGCTTATCAGTGCACTTAAGCACTCCTTAAGTGGTTTACAATGTGTAAGCTAATTGCCCCGAACAAAGCTGGGTACTCATTTTAGCGACTTCAGATGTTTGCAAGCCTGAGTCAAGCCTGAAACCTTGGCTAGTATTGAACTCACAATCTTATGGTTTGTGAGTGAGTGGCTACACTACAGGCATTTAACCACTGCACCACCAGGGCTCTTACAGACATCTTACAGTTTATCTTTACAGATACTGTATTTTCTGGAGTATAAGACTACTTTTTAACCCAGGAAAATCATCTCCAAATTTGTGGAGTCGTCTTATATGCCCGGTGGAGGAGGAGGGGGAAGATGGGTTGGTGCAGCACGGTGCGAGGCAGGAGGAAGAGAGGAAGTCCAGGTTAGAGGAGGAGGAGGAGGGGAGGGAGAGAGGAAGGGGTGGTGTGGCATGAGGCAGGAGGAGGAAGCAGCAGCAGATAAGAGATGAACCCTTATCCTGGGGTTTTCTTGGCAAGACTGGTTCAGAGGAGGTTTGCCATTGCCTTCCCCTGAGGCTGAGAGTGTGTGACTTGTCCAAGTTCAGCCAGTGGGTTTCAAGGCAGAGTGGGGAATCAAACTCAGGTCTCCAGAGTGGTAGTCCAACACTCAAACCACTACACCATGCTGGCTCCTATTCCCATGTACTACTTACGAAACAATTGCAGACTTTTTTGTTGTTCTTGTGTGTCTTCAAGTCCTTTTTGACTTATGGCGACCCTAAGGCAACCTTATCATGGGGTTTTCTTGGCATGTTTCTTCAAATGGGGTTGCCATTACCATCCTCTGAGGCTGAGAGTGTGTGACATGCTCAGGGTCACTTACTTGGCCACAAATTGTACATACCCCAGAATTCATCACCTAGTATATTGGCAGTCCTTCCCCCCAACACTTTCTCATTTCCCCCTGTTGGAAGAGGGGTAGTCTTATATGGCGAGTATATCCCAAACTCTATATTTTAATTGGAAAAGTTGGGGGTCATTTTATATGCCCAGTCGTCTTATACGCCGGAAAATACGGCATATCTAAACAGATTAAAGGCAGAGTTGCTCATTGTTATCGAAGGACACATATTCAGAGCTTCTGCAGGACTCAAGATGCTCAGATGTTCAAGAAAAAAATATTGCTTCCCTACAGTGTTGTTTCTCATCTAATATACATGTACCATCATTTTTATCTGAGAATCATCAGAACCTTTTCAGGTCAATGTGCCTCTTGCAGTGTATTTTTCATTCCATTCTTCTCATTTAATTTACCTATCATTGTGTCTTAAATTGCTCAAAAAATAAGATCACTTTAATGGTTCTTAAATATATTAACCTCATACAGAGAATGTGTATTGAGAATATAAGAATTGCCTTGTCAGCTCAGACTATGGGTTCCTGTAGCAAAGTAATGTTGCCAGGACATAGAGTTAAGAGTTTCAGGAACTTTCAACGTATGCCTCAGATACATAACTCTGGATTCTTATCTATTATAAATTATATTTGAACTGCAGAATCCCCTTATACTCACCTCTCACTAGTTGTCTAACCACTCCTTGTCCTGCTTCATATTTCATGCTCCAGGATGGCAAGAAGAAAGAGAGTGAAGATCTGGAGGAGAGCCCTCCCCCCGTTCTTATCTAGTTCTTGCTGTGTTACTGTGTGTGTGTGTGTGTGCCTTCAAGTCTCCTGTTGACTTATGGTGACCCAATGAATTCAGTAGGATTTTCTTAGGGAAGAAATACACAGAGATGGTTTTGCCAGTCCCTTCCTCTGAATATACCCTACAGTACCTGGTATTCCTTGGTGGTCTCCCATCCAAGTACTAACCAGGGCTTACTCTGCTTAACTTCCAAAATGAGATGGGATCTTGTACCCTTAGTTTATATAGTTTATTTAATTATTTATTTAATTTATATCCCAGCATTCTCACAATATGCGGCTGAAAGTGGCTTTCTCATAGTATGGGAACCAATGACTTATCATGTATGTAGTTTTGACACTGACACTGCAATAACTCTTGCAGAAACTAGTTCTCATGAACTACCTGTAGCCATTTTGTATTGTAACACATGTAGCATATTTAGCAATATAGAAGGAATTGCAAGGAAGACTCCCCATCCTTTCCCATTTTCATTGGTGCTAGCTTGTGCCTAGAAGAATCTGGTATTACCAGGCATCTTTAGCACTAGGGATAATTTAGAGACTCCTTAATTCAAAGCAAACCTTCTAGAGGAACATGTAAATTGGAATGCAATTATCCTTCTGAGTTTATGCTCCAAATTTTATAATGTCATTCTCAGCACACAAAATGCATCAAAATGAATATAAAATTGTATATTTTTAGACAAAATCTTTGAAATGCTTATTTAGTGAAAAATACATTTTATAACTAAATAAATATTGGGGGCCATTTATGTATGGTGACCCCATTAATTTAATAAGGTTTACTTAGGCAATGAATACTTGGGGAAGTTTTACTAGTTTCTTCCCCTAAAATAAAGCCTACAATACCTGACATTCATTAGTAGTTACTCATTCAAGTTCTAACTGGGCTGACCCTACTTAGCTTACAAGATCAGATAGGATCCGGTATCTTTAAGGTATCCAAAACCAGAAGTGGACTCATTTGTCCTTCCAGGGGTATGTCTCTGGATAGGTGTTCAGTGGCGAAGGCCCTCCAAAACACAGATGACTGAGGCAATTATTGCTCTCCTGTCTCCTCTTGTTTTCTTGTTTTAGCATTTTTTGTCGGCAACCTTGAGTCTGGAGAAAGGTGGGATATTGTGTGCGTGTGTGCATGTGTGTGCATGCAATTAACAAACAGAACTTAAAAATATATATCAAGAGAAAAATATTTTGGCTTCTGTCTTCTTCAGTTGCCAAAGATAAAACTGGGCTACATAATAGGTGGCAGTTTAGAACACTATGTTGTCTGCATTTATACTGAATGTTGGTGTTATCCTCTAATGGTGGCCATGTCATGTTAGAGGTTTTAATCTATCAATCCAAAAATTCTTCCTTTTGTCCCAAATGTCTAAGGATGATGGTATCTCAGTGCTCAACAGAGACAAATCAGAGAGGATGCAGTGTTCCAAGTTGAAATGCCTGGCTTCTGGTTGATCTAGCTTACTCATTAGAATAGCAGACTTATAATTCCTGAAGCTTGTATTTAGATCTATGGTTGTTTTGCCTGCGTACTATAGATGACATCCTGCATGCTTGCAGTCAGTCACATAAATAAGATTGCAGGACTGGCAAGTGACATATCATTTAATAGCACAGGCCCTGCCAGTCAGTATGCTCCTATAACTGACAGTCTGCTTAAGGTATTTATAGGTAATGCAACATTTTGAATCTCAAGGGTGTCATCTGAGATTATTGACTGGTATTTTTGCCAGAAATCTCCTTAGATTTGGTGGCTGGCAAAAACACAAAAAACAAAACTAACACTGAAGGCTTGCTGATGGCTCTAGCAATATGTCCTTAATGTATTAGCAATGGATAGATTTCTCTGATTGATATATGGTAATCTACCACAAATGGAATGCAAGTAGAAATAGAAATCCAGGAAAAACAAATGGAATTCCACAAATAGAAATGGGAGAGGTGCTGTATTTATGAGACCTTTGCTCTCTTCTTCTGGAAGAAAGCAAAGAAGAGAGGGATGGGACAAGACATTTCCCTTTGTCATGATCTGTCAGAAGCACAGCAGTTGTTTTGTTTCCTACTTACATTAACCTTAAGGCAACCTATCACAGAGTTCTTTTGGCAAGATTTATCCAGAGGGGATTTGTCATTGCCTTTAAGTGAGGCTGAAAATTCATGGCTTGCCAAAGGTCACTAAGTGCATTTCCATGAATTATCAAGGATTTGAATCCTAGTTTTCCAAGTGCTTGTTCAATGCTCAAACCACTACACAATGCAGGCTCAGAGGATGTAGGGATTCTTAATGTCGGAATGATTTCAAAGAAAGCTAGAAAGGGAAGACTTTCTCTGACCATCATTAAGTTTTCACCAGGGAAAGATCACAGTATGGTGGTGTGTAAAAATAATGGGTGCCCATAGCCAGGAGTTCCAAAAGATGGACTGTGTTGTACCAGCCAGACTGCTCTCTTGAAATTACGCTTAGTACAAGATCAGCTATAGACCTGGGGGGGGGGGGACCCAAATAGGAACAAGCAGAGAGATTCCCAGGTGAACCAAAGTGGGTGGTAATTTTCAACATTCATCAGCAGAAGGGTGTTTGACCCTGGATAGTTTTCTTTCAAAATTCAGACAAGAATTCAGGATTCTCCATTATAAGGTGAAATGTTGTCAGGAGGAGACAAAAATTTTATAGTGGTCCTTGGTTTTCTTCATCACCTTAGCTCTCTAAAGGTTCAGTTCTGTATGGGAAAAGTAATGGAATCTCAGGCTTTGCCACATGGGGTACTCAGAGCTTCCCACTACATTTTTTTCTTTTGAAATGGACAAAGGTGGGGATCCATCTGCTATTTAGTTAGTGTGGAAGCCTTTGAGACTACACATGCATAATCTTCTTCATATCCTGATCTAACCAAATGTTACTGTACTACCTATTGAGCTGGCTACTAAGAATTATATGTAAGCTAGTGAACAACAAGAAGATCACACTACCAGAGTGTAGTCCATTCACATAAGATAATTATCTCTCTCTTCTGTGCTTTCCCATACTACCCCAGAGTTCACTTCCAAGTCTGTTTCTTCTTCCATAGAGTGTATCCATCCCTTGAGTTATATTCCAACTGCATTCACTGTCATTCATTTTTCTTAAAAAGTTTCTTTAGGATATACATCCTTAGCCTGAGGAAAATAGGACCAGGAAACTCACTTCTTTATATCAATAGAAGGTTGTTCCTGCAAACAGACCTTGTCCTGGCTTTCCAGTCATTGTCAGATGTTTATTACAGATAGTCTTACAAAAATATTACAGAAAAGCTGAGAATGTGAGGTAGATAGATGGAGGTGTCTGGTACTCCCTTCTTATAACAAAGGATTGGTTTGTGGGTTTATTGGTGATAACAGACAGAGGTGAGTAGGACAGAGGATCTGTTTTGACTATAGCAGAATAATCCAGTATAGTGGTCACAAGTGTGTAGATGTTTTTTACAATATCAAAGAGGCATGTACTAAATCTTTCAAATACAGTTTACAAAAAAGACTCCTAACCATTATTGCCCCCTAGACTTCCAGAAGCAAGGTAGAGTTTAATAGTATTTTCCAGTTGAAAATCTGTTCTCTTAAGAACATAATTTTATCCTGAGCAGGCAAGTCATTGTTGTTAACTGCCCTCGAGTTGATCTCGACTCATGGTGACCCTATAGATGAGACATCTCCAAGACCCTCTGTCCTCCACTGCTCTGCTTAATTCCTGCAACACCATACCCATGACCTCCTTAATAGAGTCCACGTGGCCTTCCTCTTTTCATAGTTCCCTCTACTTTCCCCAGCATTATTGTTTTTCCAAAGAGTCCTCTCTTCTCATGATGTGTCCAAAGTACAACAGTCTCAGTTTGGTCATCTTGGCTTCCAGGGAGATTTCTGGTTTGATCTGCTTTAGGACCCACTTGTTTGTCCTTTTGGCTGTCCATGGGATCTTCAGCACTTTCTCTAGCACCACATCTCAAATGCATTGATTTTCTTCCTATCATCTTTCTTAACTGTCCATCTCTCACATCCATACATAGTAACAGGGAATACAATGGCTTGTATGATTCTAACTTTTGTGCTGAGTTGTATATCTTTCCTTTTTAGAATCTTTTCTAGTTCTTTCATAGCCACCCTCCCCCTTCTTCTTCTTCTGATTTCCTGACTGCAATCACCATTTCTATCAATGTTTGATCCCATATATGGGAATTCTTTTACTATTTCTATTTCTTCATTGTCTAGGTTGAACTTCTGAAGGTCCTTGATGGCCATTATTTTTGTTTTCTTTATGTTCAACAGCAAGCCTGCCTTTGCACTTTCTTCTTTGATCTTCCTTAGCAGGTATCTCAGGTTCTGGTGTCATCTGCATATCTCAGATTGTTAATATTCCTTCCTCCTATTTTCACTCCTCCTTCTTCTGTGTCCAAGTCTGCTTTTCTTATAATATGTTCTGCATAGAAGTAGAACAGATAGGGCAGAAGGATGCAGCGTTGTCTGACTCCTTTGCCAATTGTGAACCATTCTGTTTCTCCATGTTCTGTTCTGACATTAGCCTCTTGTCCTGAATACAGATTCCTCATCAGGACTGTCAGATGTGCTTTCACGCCCATATCTTTAAGAGCGTTCCATAGCCTTTCATGGTCTGTGCAGTCAAAGGCTTTGCTTTGGGCTATAAAGGACGTCTGATTTTCTACTGGATTCCCCTGGTGCGTTTCAGTATCCATTGTATGTTTGCAATGTGATCCTTAGTGCCTCTTCCTTATCTGAATCCTGCTTGGACCTCTGGTATCTCTCTTTCCATGTATGGCTGTAGTCTATGTTGCAGAATTTTGAACATGGTTTTCCTTGCTTGGGAAATCAGTGCTATGGTCCTCTAGTTGCTGCAATCTCTTGTGTCTCCCTTTTTGTGGATGGGGATGTATATTGATCAGTTCCAACCTGTTGGTCATCATTTTGTTTTCCATATCTGTTGACATATATTGGTTAACACTAGAGTTGACTCTGTCAATGTGGATTGTAGCAGTTCAATTGGAATATCATCTGTTCTTGGTGATTTGTTTTTCGCTATTTCTCTTATAGCGAAATTCCAATTAGTCCAAAACATGTCAGCTAGATTGGTCACCAGAAAATCTAGGACTGACCACATAACACCTATTTTGAAATCACTTGACTGGCTGCCTGTTGATTTCTGGGCACAATGCAAGGTGTTGGTTATCATCTTTAAAGCCCTACATGGCTTGGGTCCAACCTACTTAAGGGATCGCCTACTTCCATATAATCCACCCCACACCCTCAGGTCCTCTGGGAGGTATCTATTGCAGCCTATAAAGACCAGATTAACTACAACCTCCAAGAGGACCTTTTCTGCTACCACTCCCAGACTGTGGAATGGCTTGCTGGAGGAGATCCATCAACTTACCAACTTAGCTTCATAAAAGCTGTCAAGACGGATCTCTTCCGGCAGGCCTTTTCTGAATAGAATTCCTTGGCTATAAACAAACCCCCTTACACTTGTATTATGCTGCCTTTCTGCCTAATAGACCATTTACTATTAATAGATTTTAACAGACTATATTTTTAAATCGTGCTAAGTTTAATTTTTTTTTTCAGGGGGGAGGTAAGATATATTATTATGCATTGTCATTATGTATTGTATTGGTCTGTTTTAACATGTAAGCCACTCTTATTGATATTATAGTAGAAAAGAGGGATGCAAATAAAAGTTTTATTATTTTGTTTATTTTATTATTATTGCAGTTTCCACTTCACTTTTTAGAATTTGGGGTTCATCTTCATATGGCAAGCCTGCTACCTACAAAATCTAATGCCTGCTACCTACAAATGTTACAAAAGAAGGAGAGATCGATGCTTAATATCTATCCCTCCTTCAGTTGACTCTGTTTCCCGGGATAACGTGGGGAGCGTGCCAACCATTCCACTGACCCTCAACCTGCTCCTCTGCAATGCCAGGTCGGTTAAGAATAAAACACATATCATCCACGACCTTTTGGTGGATGAGGTGGCCGACCTGGCATGCTTCACTGAGACCTGGCTGGGGGATGCCAGCTCTGCAACTTGGCCGCAGGCCCTCCCAGCTGGGTACTCAGTTAGTGAGCAGGTGAGGGAAAGTGGGCGGGGGGGTGGTATAGCCTTGGTTTATAGGAAGACTTTAACCGTGATCAGGAAACCTATCCGGAAAACGACTCACATCGAGTGTATGTACCTTAGCCTGAAGACCAAGGATAGTCTGGGGATTCTGTTGGTATACCGGCCACCCCGTTGCTTAACAGACTCCCTGACCGAGCTGACTGCCCTGGTTTCTGAGTTGATTCTGGAATCGCCCAGACTTTTGGTTCTGGGCGATTTCAACATCCCACTCAAAACCAGTTTGCAAGATTTAACTGGAGCGGCTCGGGAGTTCATGGATACCATGACTAACATGGGCCTATCCCAATTGGTCGATGGTCCCACACATTGTGCGGGTCATACCCTCGATGCGGTCTTTAGTACGGAGCAGGAGTATCTGTGGGCGGTAGTTAAGGAAACTTCCGCCCTGTCATGGACGGATCATTTTCTGATCAGGGCAGAACTAAAGGCTATTGTCCACCCTCCCGGGGGTGGCGGACCGATTAGAACGGTCTGCCCTCGAAGGCTAATGGAACCAATTGGTTTCCAGAAAGCCTTAGAGGGTTTAATGGTTGGTAACGCCGGTGATTCTGTCGAAGCCCTGGTGGACACTTGGAATTCTGATCTCACCAGGGCTATTGACACAATCGCTCCCAAGCGTCCTTTCCAGCCCGCTTCGAATCGTAAGCCCTGGTATACCGAGGAGCTTGGGAGGATGAAGCGAGCTGGACAATGACTAGAGTGCGAATGGCGAAAGACTCGTCTCTCATCCGACAGAACTCGCCTTAGGAAACATCTTGATTCCTATAGGGAGGCTTTGCGTGCAGCGCGGAAATCTTTCTGTTCTGCACGCATTGCGTCTGCAGAGTCCCGCCCAGCAGAGCTGTTTAGGGTGGTGGGGGAGTTGACAAAGTTTCCTCCTGCGCCGAATCCCCTACTTAACCCGACGACAGCCTGCTGTGAGGCCTTTAATATCCACTTTGCAGATAAAATCTCTCGGATAAGAGCCGACTTAGACACCACTGTTTTGGCAGAATCCGTAGATGAGGCGTCCAGGAACTCCGTTGATGGCATTTTACTGGATCAATTGCAATCTGTGAGTACCGATGACGTGGACAAGCTGCTTGGAATGGTGAGGAAGATGACTTGCCCCCTCGATCCTTGTCCATCTTGGCTGGTCGTCCAGGGGGGGGGGATGCGCTGAGGGTGTTCCTTCAGGACACAATCAACGCATCATTCAGGGAGGGCAAAGTACCATCTTGTTTAAAGGAGGCAGCGGTTAAGCCACTCCTGAAAAAGCCTTCCCTGGATCCCCTGGACAGAAACAACTATAGACCAGTCTCCTTGCTCCCTTTTTTGAGCAAGGTCATCGACAGGGCAGTTGCTTCCCAACTCCAAGCAGTCTTGGATGAAACCGATTATCTCGACCCATTTCAAACCGGCTTCAGGACAGGATTTGGGGTCGAGACTGCCATGGTTGCTCTGACCGATGACCTCCGCTTGAGTATTGCCAGAGGTAGTGTGACCCTGCTGGTGCTCTTGGACCTCTCGGCGGCCTTTGATACCATAGATCATGCCATCCTCTTAGATCGCCTGAGAGAGTTAGGAATTGGAGGCACTGCTTTGCAGTGGTTCCGTTCCTTCCTCTCGGGCAGATCTCAGAGGGTGAGGCTCGGGGACAGTTGCTCATCCAAAATCGAGCTTAATTGTGGCATCCCTCAGGGTGCCATCCTGTCCCCGATGCTGTTTAATATTTATATGAAGCCGCTGGTGGAGATCATTCGGAGGCATGGAGCCCGGTGTCTTCAGTACACTGATGACACCCAGATATATTTCTCCATGATCAGATCATCGTCTCAGACCTCAGATGGCGTCTCACCTCTTAATGACTGTCTCAGAGCAGTAATGGGTTGGATGAGGAAAAACAGATTGAAGTTGAATCCAGACAAAACGGAGGTACTCGCAGTCACAGGCCCAAAACCAGATTTGGGAATACAGTCTCCAGTCCTGGATGGAGTCACACTCTCCTCTAAGGATTGTGTTCGCAGTTTGGGGGTGCTCCTTGACTCATCGCTTCACATGACTAGTCAGGTGAATGCGGTAGTCAGGAGTGCCTGTTATCAGCTTCGGCTGATACTCCAACTGCGCCCTTATCTGGACATGAGGGATCTGGAAACTGTGGTACACGCCCTGGTAACCTCACGTCTGGATTACTGCAATGCACTCTACATGGGGCTACCCTTGTGCCTAACCCGGAAACTACAATTGGTGCAGAACATGGCAGCCAGGGTAATTACGGGAACATCACGGAGGGAGCACATAACACCGGTGCTTAAATCCCTCCACTGGCTGCCGATTAGTTTCTGGGCGCAGTACAAGGTGTTGGTTTTGACCTTTAAAGCCCTACATGGCTTGGGTCCATATTATCTTAGGGACCGCCTCTCCCCGTATGATCCCCCCCGCGCTCTACGGTCCTCTGGGAGGAATCTGTTACAGCCGATTAGAACTAGGCTGTCCCAGACCTCCCAGAGGGCCTTCTCTGCAGCCGCTCCCAGACTTTGGAATGGCCTGCCGGATGAGATCCGTCTTATTACTACCCTTGCTGCTTTTAAGAAAGCAGTAAAGACGGATCTCTTCCGGCAGGCCTTCCCGGAACAACTTTCAGCTGGGAGATGAGTTTTTAAATTGACGCCGCTCATTCTATTTTTGTTACTATATGTTTACAATTGTTTTTTATTAATGTGGCATTTTTAATTCTTGTTGTTGTTTAATTCTATTTTAAGGGGATGGGAGGGTGGGATTATGAGATGAGGGTTTGATTTTTAACTTTGTTCTGTTTTTACACTGGTTGTTCCCCGCCCCGATTGCCACACAGAGGGGCGGGTTATAAATAAAAATTATTATTATTATTATTATTATTATTATTATTATTTTGATCACTAAACATTATCACTTTTGTTTCACTATACAACATCAGCTTGATTGTCCTTATCAAGCCTCCTTCATGCTTCCCTTTGTTTCTCTGCAATCAAATTCACTGTATGATTCAAAGTTCTTGTCAGAAAGGGACTTCTCACAATACCACCATAGACCAAATAGAAGAGGAGCAGAAAGAAAGTCACTGTTAATTGTGTCATTAGAAGGGCTCCCAAATTGTTAAAGTGCCTGCAATGAAACTGAACACTGGAAGCCATAACTGTCTCTGAGAGTTTTTAATTCAGAGCAAATAATAATAATAATAATAATAATAATAATAATAATAATTTTTATTTATATCCCGCCCCTCTGCCAGGCAATCGGGGCGGCGTACAACACTTCAAAATGTGAAAACAAATAAAATCAATTCAAATCCCATCCCTCCTTCCCACACCCACCCATCCCCCAAAAACCAATCAAACCAAACAGATTAAATAACAATAATTAAACAACTAAACAATTAAACAACTAAACAATAAACAATAAACAATTAAACAATAATTCAAAACCCACCGGCGTTCTCCCCAGTTCCACACCGTCCACATCTGCTCATGGCCGCCCCAGGTGATGGTAAGGGGCAAGAGAGTCCCCCAGGGGCCTGAGTCCTCCAAGAGCACCAGAGCGCCGCCGGCACTGCGTATACGCAGTATTTCTCTTCCAAGGCTGCCCACTGTTGCCGATGGTCAGGGCTTGGGAGGCTTTGAAGGCTCAGCTGCCTTGGGGCCAGGTGTTCCAAAGCAGGAGGGGGCGGGGGAAAAATCTCACTGCCCAGCTCCTGTCCTCCAGAGTCCTCCTTCCAAGGCCTCCTGCTGTTGCCGATGGTCAGGGCTTGGGAGGCTTTGAAGGCTCAGCTCCCTTGGGGCCAGGTGTTCCAAGGCAGGAGGGGGCAGGAGAAAACTCTCACCGCCCGGCTCCTGTCCTCCAGAGTCCTCCTTCCAAGGCCTCCTCCAGAGTCCTCCAGAGTCCTCCTTCCAAGGTATCAATAAGTGCCAATCTAACTTAATAAGAAAACCTGTAGGTGATCTGGTAGATCTTTGCACTCATCAAATAGAAATTCTGCTACATTCCCCACCCAGAATGTCTCCCTTGGGAGATGTATTTGATACTGTTAAAAAAAATCAGATTGAAAATATTTGGTATTTTGAGCAGTTCTGTTTAAGAATCAAGGCATGCCATATTCCAGTCACCCTGCCATCAGAGAATCTACAGCAGGGGTAGGCAACCTTTCCCCTTTAAGGGCCGAAGGACTTCAGCTCCCAGAAGCCTCAGCCATGTTGGCCAATAGTCCTATGTTGGCCAATAGCTCCTGGGATTCTGGGAGCTGAAGTCCCTCGGCCCTTAAAGGGGACAGGTTGCCTACCCCTGATACAGCCTCAGTTGAGAATGGGGTGTAAGGAGGGTAGGCTCGCACCCCAAGGGATTGACTATAGCAATTGTTTGTCCTTAAATAAAAACAGAGCTATATCACATATTTTTCATTGACACTCTTTTTAGAACACTCTCACACACATTCTCTCTCTCTCTCTCTCTCACTCACACACACACACACACACACATCCAACAGAACTGTTGTTTGAGTGATTATCTCTTAAACATGTCAATGACTAATGATAAACATTTAGACATATTTAATCCAATTGTTGCCAGCACCCAAACTCTGAGTAAGATTAATGTGTGACAGTTGTGACACTTCCTTGGGGATATTTCTCATCCAATAAATGCATATCACATGACTGAAGTGTAACTCTCACTTCATACTAATAAATAGAAGCCTGGTGTTTGCAGGCATAGCTGTGACTTGAATCTGAGACTGTGAAATAACTGGATTGGAGCTGTTTTGGAAACACATCTATCCAGGGAATTGGCATGAAGGAATTACCAGTATCATCATTGTAGAAATTTAGAATCAGGCCTCTGGGGTTAACAAGGGGGGGGGGGGAAGTAAAATAGGCTGATATTGCTGCAGAAGGTGATCTTGGTGTTAATCCAAGTTTTTTCAAGTCCACACATTTAGGTGGAATGAAAGGAAGGATTGGACAAATTCATAGATAAGTCTATCAAAATCATGACAGCTCTCCATGTTCAAAGGGTGTATGCCACTGAAATTAACTAATAGAAGCAGCATGAGAGAGGGTGTTTGTCTTCATGTCCTGCATCCTAATAGTATTTGATTGATCTCTGTGGAGAAGAGGATGCTTACCTAGTGTTTCAATGTGGCTGTTCTTATATTCTCAGCCACTTTGATTGGACCGCCATCTATTTGCATTTTCATTGGGAAATGTGCACAAACATCCATCTCTTACCGCATACACAAGTATTTTGTTCCAGCAGAAAAGGTGTGTGGTTGTGTCTTTTCAGATAGATTATGCAATTTTCTGTCTTCTGATCTCTTAGGATGAAATTCTATTAGTTAACAGAGTAGACCCATTAAATGAGTTGTTAAATGGGGATTCAATATGTATCCACCTGATTCAATCTATATATTTAAGTCAGGATTAAGAATAGGATTTGGGTCTTAGTTTTCAGAATACCACCTAACCAGAAAGAAAAAAGGAATCATCTCCCTATACCCTTCCTTTCCATTTCCAGTCCCTGCATTGTCTCTGTGGGTAACCTTGCCTTCAGTTGAGATAGATTGGTCACTGGTCTGAGCTTTTGTGTACTGAAGAGCAGTAGGCAGCAAACTTTGAATCTTGTTCTAAAAGAATGATTTTTTTCTGATTTTATCACCAAAGGGGAAGGAACCAACAAGGGGTGAAAGGCATTGTATACCCTTGTACAATCACACTTGATACCATATTGAATTCATTTTTTCCCTACAGAGTGTGTATGTACCTATGTCTGTTTGTGACTAAGATTTATCTTTCCAGAGAATATCTCTTGATTCTTGAGAATTTGCCAGGTTACAAGAGCAATTGTACATGTCCTGTAATACTGGTATCAAAATGATAGATCCTGCTAAAGTATCAGTAATATAGACTGAAAGCAGTCACATTTTCCCTTTATTTATTGGATATACATCCTGCTTTTCTCAAAAAAGTGCCCCCAAAATGGTATAGAAACTGATTATCATTAACAACATTAAGACAATTATCAACAGAACCATAGCGTATTACCAATTTGTCCATAGTTCTGGATGTAGATCAGAATGCATAAACTCAGCATAGGAGTTTCATTGTTTTGTTTTACTGCATAAATTGATCACAGGTTAGTTAATACAAATATATTTTCCATATAGTAAATGACATCATTTATTGTGTATCATATTTTCTTTTATTTCCCTAATACAGTGGGCCCTTGGTATCTTAGGTTCTAAGATCCCCCGTGGATACCAAAATCCATGGATACTCAAGTCCCATTAAATTCATTGGCATAGTAAAATGGTGTCCCTTATATAAAATGGCAAAATCAAGGTTTGCTTTTGGAATTTATATATATTTTTGGAATCTTTGCAAGCCATGGGTGCATGAATCCATGGGTTAAAAAATCCATGAATATAGAGGGCTGACTTTACCATAAATCACACTCATATTGGAGGCACATAACAACAAAGCAATAAGGATTTGAGGATCAGTTTCCCTTTGAAAGTAAGGTAATAAAAGATTTATGACAATTAGACCTGCAAGTTTTACAGAAATGTAGAAGCACATGTTCAAAAGATAGTACAGAGTTCATTTACTCCAAACTTACATCTGCATCTATTCATTTTCTCTGGATAAATCTTATTGATTCTGTTCAAAAACCTATACCTCTGATTTTTACAATCACACCTGTTCCAGAGTGTTGTGTGTGAGTGACAGTCTAAGTAACCATAGTGGTCTGTGAACCTGTTTTCCCACTAATTAGTATTACAAAATAATACATGTCAGAATGATAAGTTCTTATAAAAGGGTAGTATATACCAGAGCTTGGAGATATTAACATTGTTACAGCTCTGGCACAGGTTAGAATATTTGACTCATAAGATGGAGGAAATACATTTTACCTATAATAATGACATCATTTTTTAAAAAAATATAAGTTTTATTGATTAAAAAAATAGTTCACAAAAACATTAAAAAAGAAACAGAACATAGGACATACAAAAAAAGAAAAAAGGAATACAGAAAAAAATACAAACTATAAAGTACTATAGATAGTAAACCAATACAAGACTAATACAAACATCACACACCAAACAAACATAAATATTAAAAACACTTCCTGAACTTGACATATCTTGCAATTTAGCCCGATATATTACTACTTCTATTACATCTACCTAGCAAAATCGCATGTCATACATTATATACCTATTGATTCTTTATATTTATCCTACATTTTCAATTAAACATAATTCACCCTTATTTAGCATATTATCACAGCACTCATTATCACTCTTCTAATATATATTTAGTCCAAACCTGTAGCATTTACTAAGTCTCCTGATTGTTTCCAGTATTCGACCAAACCCTTCCAGTCTCTTTTAAGCATTTCCTCATTTTCACCCTTAAACTAGTAAGCCTGTCCATTTCCATTATAGAAAGGATTTTCAACATCCAATCTTGAGTTGACGGTATTTTCTTCGACTTCCACTTTGTTGCGTAAATTATGCTAGCTGCTGATATAAGATTAAAGATTAATTTTCCATATTTTTTTCCAAATCTTGACCATCTATAATACCTAATAAGAACATCTGTGGATCTTTTTTCAAATTAACTTTCAATATTTCCTCCATCCTTTGTTTTACGGTATCCCAATATTCTATAGCTTTCTCACAGCCCCACCATAAATGGTAAAGAGACCCACTTTTCTTCTCACACTTCCAGCAATGATAATCCTGAATGTTCTTCATTTTAGCCAATTTATATGGAGACAAATACCATCGATATTGGATTTTATACAAGTTTTCCTTAATACTACAGCTCAGAGTATATTTTAGCCTTTTTCGCCAACAACTCTCCCATTGTTCTAATTCGATATTATGACCAAAATCCTGCCCATTTTACCATTTGAGGTTTAATCACATCCTTTTCCAAGTCAGTGGCTAATAACATTTTATAAAATTTTGAAATTTTATAATTACGATCGGACCTAATTAAGTCATCAAACTCTTTATTTAATACTCCTATTTTATTGCATTTTTGATCTAGTAGAAACCGTTCCTTTATTTGTCTATATGAAAACCAATTGTAGCAATAACCCTCATGATTGAGATCCTCCTGAGATTTTATGGACATAACCTGACCTTCCTTTTCTTTTATCAAGTCAATACACGTTAACCATTTTTCCTTACCAGAATTTATTTTCTTTAGCAACTACTTCCCCTATAGCAGTACAATTAGGTATAATCTCTGGCCAATTCTTTTTCACCTTGGTCCAAATTCTTAACAAAGCCCGCCTTAAGTAGTGGTCACAGAATTTTTTGTGAACTTTAACTTTATCATATATCAAATACCCGTGCCACCTGTAAACATTGTCAAAACCTTCTAATTTTAAGTTTCTTTCATTTGACAAGTTTATCCAATTGAGGAGCCAAAACAAAGAACAAGCGTAATAATAAACTTTCAAGTTAGGTAAGCCCATACTCCCTCGTTCCACTGCATCTTGAAGGAATTTCATTTTAACTCTTGGCTTTTTACCATCCCAGATAAATTTGGAGATGTCTTTGTCCCATTTGCCAAAAGGATCATAATAGGAATATTCTGAAACAAAAATATCATCTTAGCAAAACATTCATTTTAATTGTTGCAATATTACCCATCCAAGATGATTTCATCTTCTGCCATCTATTCAAATCCTTCTTGATTTCCACCCATGCCTTCTCATAATTATTTTTGAATAGCTCCGAATTTTTGGAAGTAAAATTTATCCGTAAATATCTTACCATTTTGGATTCCTGAAAGTTGGTTTTATCTATTAACAATCCTCTTTCTTCTTTATTTAAATTCAACGGTAACATTACAGTTTTCTCTTTATTTACTTTTAAACCCATGACACTACTAAATTTCCCAATGGTATCTAAAAGGACATCAATACCTTCACAGGGATTTGTTAAAGTTACCATTAAATCGTCCACAAAAGCTTTAACTTTGAACTCCACTCCTTTTAGTTTAATCTTGTATCCTATTATCCTCTCTAATCATATTCAGAAGTATTTCAAAGCTCATGATAAATAATAGGGGAGATAAGGGGCATCCTTGTCTGACTCCTTTCTGAATTATAAACCTCTTCGATGACTCTTCATTAATAAATAATTTGGCTTCCTGATCATGATAAATTGCATCGATCCATTTAACAAAATTTAATCCCATATCTAATTTGTAAATCAATTGGCGCATGAAAGTCCAGTTTAAATTTTCTAAGGCTTTCTCTATATCAAAAAATAAAAATGCCACTTTTTTATCAATGTTTTTATTATAATACTCTATCACGTTTATTAAGCACCTGATATTATTCTTTATCATTCTACCTGGAAGAAAGCCCACTTGATCCTCGTTGATCCATGTAGATAACCATTTTTTTCAATCTATTTGCTATTATATTGGCAAAAATCTTGTAGTCTGTGTTGAGCAACAAAACTGGTCTAAAAAAAATTGGGTCTGATCTGTCCTTATTTTCTTTGTGAATTAATGTTATACTAGCCTGGAGCCAAGACGGTGGGATATTACCTATTAAAATTCTATTCATTGTTTCTAGTAAAGGACCAGCTAACTGGTCTTTAAATTTTTTATAATATTCTGCAGTGAACCCTTCAGGGCCAGGAGCTTTTCCTAATTTTAAACCGGCTATTGCATCATAAAGTTCCTGGAGGTCTATCTTTCTATTAAATTTTTTTTGTGATCCTCATTAATTATAGTTGTGTTCAATTGCTGTAGGTATGTATTGATTATTCCAAATTTATCTTGTCCTTCCTTGTATAATCTAGAAAAATAATCTAGTAAAATTTGTTTAATTTGTTCTTGGGATGTAAATCTATTTTGACCTTCCCTCATTTCAGTAATTGTCCTTTTCTCCTGTTCTTTTTTCAATTTATATGCCAACATTTTCCCTGGTTTATTAGAAGACTCAAAATACTTCTGACGAATAAATTTCAATTTCTTATGCATTTCACTGGTTAATATTATTGATATTTGTTTTCTTAATTTCTGTAAATCTAATTTTATTTTTTTAGGGGTTAATTTTAATTGGTCCTCCTTCCTCTTAATTTCCCCCTCAAGGTCTTTTATCTGTTTTTTCTCTTCTTTTCCTTAATTCAACGCCTTTCTTAAGAAAATAGCCCCTCATATAAGCCTTGGCAGCATCCCAAACTATTATAGTGGTTTCTCTATTCATATTTTCTTGAAAGAAAAGTTGAAATGTCTTTTGAGCTTCTTTAACAATCTGATCCGATCTCAATAAATTAACATCCATTTTCCAAATGAAATCTTTCTTTCTATTTTTTATAGTCATTGCCACTGGATTATGGTCTGACCAAATCGCTGGGAGAATGTCAATTTTAGAAATTTTGTTACAGAGCTGAGCCGACACTAGAAACGTGTCTATTCTGGACCATGAATTGTGAGAGTGTGAGAAGAAGGTGTAGTCTTTAGCATTACCATATAGTGTTCTCCAAATGTCCTTTAAAAGTCTTTCTTGAAAGTCAAAGAAATTTTTTGGGAGTTTACCTTGTTGTGACTTGATTTTTTTATCAGAACCTCTATCAAGTTGGGGGTCGATGACCCCATTCCAATCACCAAGGACAATTATTGAATCATAATTTAAGTCCTCAAGTTTATTCAGTAACAAATCATAAAATTCACTTTTATTTATTAAAGGAGCATATAATCCAACTACCACAACTTTTTCCCCTCTGAGGTTAACTTCTACTATTACAAAATGACCATTCTGATCGGAGAGTAATAACTTAGAGTCTAATTTTTCTGTAACATATAATACCACTCCCATTTTATTCTTTTTGGAAGCCACCACATATTATTTCCCTAATTTTCTATTATTTAAGTAAGAGACATTTTTCTCCCTTATGTGAGTTTCCTGTAAGCACAAAATATCGGCCTTTAATTTCTGGACATAGTAAAAAATCTTTTTTCTCTTTTGTGTGGTATTAAGCCCTTTCATATTCCAAGAGATTAGTTTTACTTGCTCCATCAATTTACCAATGAGTACTATTATACCACAACAATTAACACAGGGGTGGGGTTACTCACTTAATAACTATAACAAAATACTTGCAATTCAATTTTCAGTATCCAATAGACTCTCTTTCATCAACTTGTCCACCCAAGGGCAGGTTTTCTTCTAAGTCATCTTCAGAAATTTCTTCTTCCTTGCCATACCTCCAATTGGTTGCACCAACTTCTACCTGACTATCGCTTTCTTGGGTACCTCCTTCTCTTACCACTATTTTTTTTTTTACTTTTTCTCTAATAGGGCTATCGAGTCCTTTTTTATGGTCTTCTCATTGTCTATCTCTCACATCTCTCTTTCTTTCTTCTCTATCCCAGAATCTCTTTGCTTCATCAAGCAATCTTAGCACCACCCTCCTTTTTTTCCACCAGAATATCAAACCATCTGGGGAGCCCCACCTATAAGAGATTCCTTGTTGTCTCAGGAATACTGTGAGGAAAGCATATTGCTTTCTTTTTTTCAGAATCCTCACAGGGATATCCTTCAGTATCTGAACCTCTTTGCCCTCAATCTCAAGTGGTGTTTCATTATGTATTTTTAAGAGTAAATCCCAAATTTGTCTGCGCACAAAATATACCACAATATCACGTGGTAGGTTCTTTTGTTTTGCCACACTTGAGTTGAGGTGGAAAGCCCTATCAAGCTCAAACTGAAACTGTTGTGGATCTTTATTCAGGAATTTAGCCAAATTGGAAATAAAAAAATATATCAAATTTTCTTTTTTATCCTTGGGCACACCTCTAATCTTAACACATTTCTCTCTGATTTTTTGGTCCCATAATGCTTTATCATCAAGATCACTTTCTCTTGTTTTCCTTATATCTTCCAGTTCTTCAGCAAATCTATCACGCCTGTTTTCTAAATTTTCAATTCTTTGGTTTGCCACTGATAATTCACCTGTTATTTTTTCGAATGTCTGATTTATTTCCTGTAATTCAGTTCTAATCTCCTGTCTGATTTCAATCTTAAAATCATGCATTTCCTGTTTAATTTTGTGTTTAATTTCCACACAAAGTTTCCTGATTTCATCAAGAATATTAAGATTAGGATCACCAATTTTGGATTGTTCCAATGAAGGTTGTCTAAGTAATTGAGTCTGATTTTGTGTTTTAGCTGACTGGGTTCTTGACATCATCGTCTCTGTTAATATGAGTGGAATTATATTACAAAATTCCCCAACCTAGAGTTCCAAATTCCAATTCGAGAAGGAAGGGCGGAAAAAAAGTAAATTAAAAATAAAAATATTTAAATATAATACCAAAATTCATATTTCAAGAAAAGATTCCTATAGAAAAGATTTTTTAAAAAAACCAAAAAAACAGCCCTGATAATGAGATGGAGGTAAGATCACTTTACAACTCAAATAATAATAAATATTTTAGTTTGGTTTGCCTATATTTAAATACTTAATTAATTTAAGTTGGCCAATTAATTTAAATAATTTAATGTAATTTTAGATTAATTTGCCTTAATTATGTGAATGTTAATCCTGATGGATCCAAGTAAATAATTAATCAATTGAGTGTTAAATCGCTAACTGAAATTTAATTTTATATTTGTGGTATTCATATATGTGATATTTAAACAGTCCTACCTCCAAATCATCCAGTAACAATTAAAGTTTTTCCTATACTAATAATCTAGGTGTGTTCAAATCACAACATAGAAATATTACCCCCACATATTTAATCAAAAAATTCTTCAGTAGCTCTGTATTACAGAATCCAAAGAATTTCTATCTTAAAGTACTGTCCAGCAACGCCACCACAATCTGGAACCACTCAATCCAACAGCTCTCTGGTACAATCGCAGTTCTGGGAAATGGATGGGGCACTCTAGGCACTCTCTCTATGGCCAGGCACTGTCAGCCCTTCTTCCTCTCTGTCGTTGCAAACTTGTTCCTTCTTTAAACCTCACTTCTGTGTCAGTCCGTCTTCTTCGTCTATGGTCATCTCTCAGTTGTCAATCACCCCAAATGTCCCGCCTCTGGAATCATCCAACTTCCCTGTGCCAGGATCTTGATAAAGAGAGACCTTCAAGTTCGCATCGCGTCGCCCTCCCACTCAGCACTCGACTCTCCCACAACTCCTCCTCGGCAACACGACTTGGTAGGTTAACCCTTTATTAACTTCAAATTTGCTTCAAAGGGTAAACAATATGTGTTTCAAGGCGATTCCAAGGCAGATCTGAAAATATTTTCACCCCAAACATTAACTGACCGGATGCCTTATGTTCTGCAGATCAGTAAGGTAAACGGAAGAGAGGCAATTCTTGATAATAAAGTCCACCGGGTTGGTCTGAGGAAAGAGTGACCACAAACTAAAAAAAAAAATATCTTTTCTTTCTCGAATCACAAAATAGACCGAATATCGTAATACATTGAGAAAATATAGTTCAATTACAGGACAAATTGCCTATTTTGAGGTCAGAGTGTTGCCAAAAGCATCCAATTTTACAATACATTTTTATATTTCCAAATCATCTATGTATGACAGTTTTTAGAGAAGTTATTTGACCAAGTCAGTCAAGCTGCCAAATTTCTCTACAAATATCGAAGTACTCACTGTTACTCCGATTACAACAAGAAGAAAAAGAGAAGGTAAAAAACAAAAACAAAAAAAATGGTGGCATTCCGGTCTTCTGAAGGAAGATCTTTGCAGTGCGGTCGCGGTCCGAGACCCCAATGCTCTTAGCTTCCTCCCCCCTACAAATCCGAGTCCATCTGGGTTATGAGGCTTCCAAGCACAAATCTGGGTTTCTTATCAGATTGTCCGGGTTCCCAATACCATGGGAGCACTATTTAGATCGGTTAAGATTGTTTTCTCTCGATCTAAGACCACATTGCCAGAGAAGCCTAGTCTGAGGCAAAGTGGATGGATTCTCAATGGGACACCATACCAACCGGAAGTCATGACATCATTTTTAATTGCTATAAAAATAGTCTTTCCTAGTCTTTTCTCTGTGTAACTGCCACTTTGACTTTTCTATCATGACAAATAATTTAAAAAGCATTTGAAGTCTCTCCTTAAATCTAAAAACAAAAACAAAAACAAAAAAAACAAGCTCAGATAAAAGAGAAAAAAGGTAGATCAGTAAATGGCATCCTTTTCCGTGCTTTCAGTTAAGTGATAAGATGATTAGATAGGCAGGAGAGCTTTACCCCTTCCTGTTTCACAATAAGGTGAGGGGAAAAGGCCATGAGCAACTCTTGCTAGGCTTCTAAAAACTTAGCTTTTATCATGATGGCATGAAACCATCATATCTCAAGTATGTATCTAATTTACTTGTTTTGATGATAGATAGTCTGTTCAGACAGAGTGACTTCTAAAATTACCTCCACTTTGCTCAGCATGTTGTAGAGTGCTGAAGGAACTGCTGTTCAAACTTCATTGCTGCTTCATTTTGTTAGCTTCAATTGTAGGGATCAGTGCAAGTGCAGGGGGGAGGACACCTAGATTGTGCCTTTTCTAGCACTCATTCCACTTGGCATTTCCTCTGTATCTGACTATATAGGATAGCAGGCATTTAATTCTGCTACAAATTTAATGTGGTCTGAACATAACCTGATGTAGGGAATCTGAAGCCAATCAAGCAAATGGTATTTAAAATATCTGCTGTTGTACTCCTTTCCAACCTGTTGATGAAAGAATGACAATATAATGCTCCCCTGCTTTCTAATGAGGACATAATAATATGAAGTATGTCTCATCTAGTTAAAACTATTCTGCTCATCTACTTAACCTTTTAAAGGTTTAATATAATGTGACTGGTGATAACAAATCAATCTTCTAACCCAAGAGAACAACTGACAGTTTAAAACATTTGACATGATGCCTAAGGCTTGGTATTTAGATGGTTCTTTAAGGATCTTCAGGCAATGTTCTTCAAAGTATGACTGGTATCTTCATGTGATTTACTGTAACTAGAGATATGCAATGCCCTTTCAGACTACTCTGGTGATATATTACCAAATATTACCAATGATTGCATTTGTATAATTGGTTTTTACTTAAGTATGGGGGGAGAGACATGGGTGGGTCAATGGAAAGCAGAATAGAAGATCATGTTCTTATGATGAGTGCCATCACCTATTGTTTGTTCATGAACTGGCTAACATCAAAGGCCCAGAACACATGGGCCAAATAAGGCAGCATCTGGCCATTTTGGTGGTGTGGTGTTCAAACAACGCACACCCCCAAAGTGGCCAGAAGCTGCTTCCACACCACCAGAAGGAGTCCAGTGCCACTGCAAAAAGGAGTGGAAATAGTCTGGCTCCTGGCAGCACCTGCTTGGGACTGCAGTGGTGGCCCACTTTAGAAGTGAGCCATGGAGTCACCACATTCCCAGCACAATTGTGGCTGGAGAGGCCAGAGGCCATTCCTATGAGGCCATCTGCCAAAGCTTCAGATTTCCATGAGATGTTAACTCTTCTTCATCCAGTCTAGTATATAGATTTGAGCATTGGACTACAACTGGAGACCAGGGTTCGAATCCCTGGTCAGACATGAAAACCCACTGGATAACATTCCTTAGCCTCAAAGGAAGGCAAAGGCAAACTGCCTTTGGATATCAAAACTCCATTAGATAGAGATAAATAAGCAATAATTAATAAATCTTAATTAATGATCAAAGAAATCTATCAGTTTTAAAGCCAGTGTTATTCCATGTTGACTCAAGCTTCACAAAGCCATGAAATAAGACACTGATCCAGATCCAACATCTTATAATTTCATTTCATCTACATGGAATAACACTGGTCTTGTTAAATGATCCATGTGGCTAGTAATGATGTACAACATCGAAAATTCTGCTTGTTTACAACTTAACTTCTACATATTTATACTTTGTCATGGTCTTTCAGATCCAAAATCAGATAGGGAAGTTGACTACTTCTTTATTTATTTTTTCCTGAACTCAGTGGTAAAGCTTCCTTGTAGTAGTGTACTAAGGCTCAGATGAATTGGATTTAGCTCCCAATGTCCTGGCTTTGTGGAGCATTTGTCAATGTGAGATAGCTTCAATGTTTAAATTGCTAGTCTTTTTCTGGTTCATGAAAGGAGCTCTTTTAATAGACTTCACACCCTTGTCCTTTTACCAATTATTTCTTTAGGAAGATTATGCTCAATGTGTCAGGATTGCTTTTCTTTAATTTTTTTGTGATTTTCAGCTGCATTGACCATGGTATCCTTCTGGGTAGACTATATAAACATGGATTTGTGGATTGTTGTATTGCAGTGATTCTGTCCCTACTTGTATGACACCCATTCCAGAATATGAAAGAAAGATAGTTGCACCTTGGGCAAAAGAAAAATGGAATGAATAGTGCAAATATGTCAATTTTTCAGCCGTTTCTGATGTCATTTTGTTTATTTGTTTGATGTCAGATTGTTTTGAAAAATAGCATAGCTGCAGATTTTTTCATACAGATACCTATTTCAAGTTTGTTTTTAACTTATTTTTATCACCCAAATGTTGTAAAGAGCTGCAACATCTCCACTCTATTGAATAATAGGAGATGAGTATTTCCACTATCAATATTAGCTCAACAGGTATCATTTATATAAGCCGCTGAGGCCTGTAATGATAGAACATTGGGGGAATGTGTTCAATTTTACTGCAGGGATATTCTTGAGAGCCTTTAATGTTGCTAATTGCTTGACATGCATCTTATCTGTTAAAGTGCCCCATATTTCAAGTATTCTACCAAAGCCAGATAAACCTATATGCACCTACAAGTTTTCTTATGCTACAGTTTCCTTGAAGATTAATCTTGGATAAATTATACTTCTGACTAGAAACACAAAAATACTGCCACACCCAGTCAATTCATTTCTGAGTAACATCCCCAACTGCCAATGATGTAGACTCAAGTCAATTAACCTGGATGCAAGTTGGACTCAAGTCACTTCAATGACTCAACTTGAATTTGACTCAACAATAAATTATGCATCGATTCAACTCAACTTGAATTGTGCCTTGTATATTTTTAGCAACCAACTTACTGGTGTCATTCACTTTGGGCAGCAAGTAAGATTTGCCCCCACAGTGTGGGGTGTATTTTTCAGAGGGAAATGGCAAATTCATTAGGCAATGGGCTTGAGGTAGAAGGATCCTTCTAAGGCTTTTCAAAAACTTCAGAAGGTTCCTCTGATGTGCAGTAGGGACAGGGTGCCAAGGATACCTTAACCCCCCACCTCAAGTCTACTGCTCAACACATTTGTTGTTCCCCTCTGAGAAACATGCCCTGCCTCTTTTCCCCCCCCCCACCCCCGTTTAAATGTTAGCACCAAGACTTGGGATTCAACTTGAGACTCAAAAGTATCTTGCAAGGACTTGAGACTTGAGACTTTAAAGTAGAGACTTGAGACTTGACTTGAGACTTGGAGTAAAAGTCTTGAATACATCACTGCCAACTGCTCTAAAGCCATTTCTATCAAATGTGACACTATAGGCAATGGTGTGGCTGTAAATATGCCCACAGTTGTTGATATCTGTGAAAACCGTGTCATTTAATGGCTATGACAGTTGATATAAATAAACAAGCTTATTCCAGATTTGGCTTTGGTTAAGCCACAAAATTTGTGAGATACTTAGATTTTGCACCAGAGGGCAACTGAGGAGCAAAAAAGTTTGCTTATAGATCAGTGAAGAGTGTGCATGTGTAAAATCTGTCCTGTCATACATTTCAACTTTATCAAGAAGTTTTTAGTTTTCAGCCTCATCAAGAAGAATTTATGCTAGCTAAACTAGTCATCTGTGTAAGCATTGCCTTGCTTTTTTTAAAAGCATTTTTATTCCATATATAAATGCAGTAAAGAAACACAAATGTTTAAACAGGAGAATAGACTCATACAACAATACTGACAATTATACAACTTAAGGTGTGTTCATAGTTCTTTTCTACAACATGATTTCCAATCCCCCCCCCAAAGTAAATCCCTCCTTTATAATATATTGTATTCTTAGTTTGGGTTACAATAAAGCATATCAATACAGACATTCTTCCTTGAACTGAAATAATTACAGTGTTCATCTACATATTTATGTTATTATTCAGATATTTGTAGACTGTGCAATATTCAAATAAAATTTAAATAACTTTGCATCCTCCTAGTAGAGTGATTTTTTTTACCTTCCTTATATTTGTTAATTAATATTAGGCTACATATTTCTTAATTAATTTAATTGCTGAACATAACATAAATTAATGAAGATATTTCGGTTATTAATATTGTTTGTTTTAATTTCAAGTATGTATTGGTCCAGTCTTCAATTGATTGTTAGCTCCTAAATTTAGGTTTGTTTTGAGGACCATTTCAGTTCACAAAAATTTAAAAGTAATTCCCAGTCTTTATCCCATCCTTTGTTTGGTTTATCCTTCAATGATACAGTCAGCTTATCCATCTCCATCATGTCTAGACATTTCCTGAGCCACCCATCAATTGTTGGTATTCCATTCTCCTTCCATTTTTGAGCATAAGTCAATCTTGCAGCAGAAACTGAATATAGAATATATTTTAAATGTTTCCTTTCTTCTCTCCCTTCTACTATATTCAGTAAAAACATTCTGGTGTCATTTTAATTGGTGTCTGGATTATTAGTTGTAATGTCCTGTGGATTTCTTTCCAAAATCCTTTCACTGTGGAACAAGTCCACCAAACATGATATAATGTCCCTTCATTCATGCCACATTTCCAGCATTTACCTTTTTCATATTGTTGAATTTTTGCCAACTTGTTAGGAATTAGGTACCATCTATGCACCATTTTATAAAAGTTCTCTTTAATATCCATACAAAGTGTAAACTTTAAATGTTGGCCTGAGGCTCTTTCCCAACTCTCCATTTGAACAGGGTGACTGATATTTTTTGCCCATTTTATAATACATTCTTTAACAGTTTTGGGTTCCATTTTGATCTTCAGTTAAAGTTTATAAAATTTGGATATAATAGATTTTCATGGTCTCAATAAAATCTCATCTAATTCTGTTCTTCTTTTATTACTCCCTTCTAATTTGAGTTCCATTTTAAATCTTTCATTTAATTTGCAGTATGTAAACATGTGCAACCATTTTATTCCAATTTTTGAAATGATTTCAGTATTGGGGTCTCTCCTTCCTAATTCATCAAGTCTTCATATTTTAAGCATCTTTTTTGTTATGTCACCTGACCAAACTGTAGTGCTTCTTGAGGGGACAACTAATTCAGTAATTTGCTATAGATTTTTTGTTTAATTTTTATACCATACTCTTAACAGTGATGTTCTAATTATATGATCATTAAATTCTTTGTTGACATCTGCTTTACTGTAGAATAAATATACATGTCAACTGTATCTTGTATTAAATCCTTCCAGATTTAGTGTATTTTCAGTGCCTTGCATGTCCGTGCTGTTATAATTGTGTTTCATCTTTTTTTTTTGGCACCAAATGGCATTTGACAACTTCAGCTAGTTGGCAGGAAATGAGAAACTGACTAATACTGTTACATCTGGTGTAGCAAGAGTGAGTTCCAATGAAAACTGGAAGAGTAGTTTCTGTGATGAATCTTGGCTTCCAGAAGCAGATCACCAGAAGTCAGTAGACTGAGAAAAAAGGGCAATATATTGTGACTTATTTAACATAAACTTTACTGAAAGCCATTTTAAACCTTTTCATCTAAAGGGAGGACATCAGGGCAGTAGACTACATCAAATTTGCCCTGGTTAATCAAAAAGCTACAGGAAAGAGCACTAGGAAGTATGCACTTCCATACACTCAATATTTTATTAAGTCATATATTTACATAATAATGTCATCAAACCTAGTGAATACAAAGTATGTATGAATTCAGCAAACATGAATCCATGGTTGTAAACATTGATAGGTCAATGCCAGGGTTAACCTTACTGTATGAATCAGATGAAAGAATTTTGTTTGCTTCAATAATCTTGATGAAAGTACAAAGAGGCCATTTCAGACATACAGAAATCTGTGAGAAGAAATGCAGCTTTGTTCAAGAATTTGCACACTTGCAAGGTTTACATTTTGATATGTAATTGACTAAAAAGGCTTATAATTGAGGGGGGAGAATGCCAAAACAAACTTGCATCAATGGGGGAAACATATAATGTGGTAGAAGACATACATTTACTCTTTTAAAAGTAATGTGCTAAAAGGAATAGAAGTTTCAAAGCAGGAAGTATCCGAGATAAGGACAAAATGAAGAGAAAGAAAATGCATATGGGACTAAGAGAAAGACAATAAACTTAAGATTCTCACATCCCAAAATCAGAAGCAAAAATGTAGGCCACAAAAGTTAAAGAGCAAAAAGCCTTGTCATAAATTTGCACAGCTAGAACTAATTGTTTCAGATTGTTCTCACTTAGAGCATTTCCCCCAATTGTTCCTTCTATACTTTTTTTTTTAGCAGAACTGATGTACATATAAATGCAAGCCAGTCTCTGTGTGATGCAAACTGTATAGGACTATCAGCAAACTGTTATATTAAATTCAGCAGAACAATGCATGGTTCTTAAGCAATGATTCAAAGCTGGAATATGCCCACTGAAATGAATGGGACAATTTATTTTCCTTTTCCTTTACAGATTGCCATTGAAAATAAAAACAAATACAGACCAAAAGGCTCACTGTAAAGGGTATAGGATGGGGAGTCCATGGTAGAAGCTCCATCCCGACCTTTCACCCTTGGTTCCTGGGTTTATTTGCCATTTGTGTTTTTGTTCTATATACTTTGCCACAACTATGTGGTTTGGCGCATTGGATGGGATCCAGGCAGGTTTCAGTATCCTGTAAAGGGTACAGATGAGGGACCTCTTATGGGACCTGTGGGAATGAGTGCAGTAGAAATGGCTGGCCCAGGCAGTGGACTTATGCATTTCCAACATCACCAGCCCAAGAGGAGGAGTTGGGGTTCTCACCTGAGAGGACTCCCACTGGGTGAGCTTTGATTGCCTTACTTGTGTCCTCCAGCAGAAGCTGGTGGTTGGCAACAGGCAGGCTGGCTGATGCCCAGATCCAATCATATGTGCATGCCAACTAACTGTAGCTGTATTCAATAAATAGCCGTGACCATTTTTTTCTTCCAATCCTGTGTGTGCCTCTTTATTTGGCAAGGCAGACTCATCCCTGAACACACAAATTTATTTCCTGCTTGCAATGTGGCATCCTCATTCCATGTTTTCATACACACATATGCATATTTGCATAGCATATTGCCCCCAAGACATTGTTAGAGTAGACCCCCTTCCCACCACCATCCTTCATCATTGGCTGTGCTGGCTGGTGATGACAGATTCTGCCATCCAACAACATAGGGAGAGCTGCATTTGACACAGAGGAAACACAATCCCCTTTTTCCCTTTCCTTTCCATGAGCAGTGGCAGTGCAAGAGGAAAGGGGGAACAAAACAAAAACAGTTTTCCCCACATAACTAAGAGAAAACTAACATACACACAGGTCAATATTAAAAAGGCTCTGTTATTTAGTAGTTTTCATAAAATTCCTACAATAATCCAAGGCAAAGGAGCGATAAAAATAAATTTTAAATAATTTAATCAATTTCAATACTCATTTTCAGTCTATTTCAGTGAACCATTAGGAAGCCTCTGTGCTACAATGTGCACACATGAACAAGTGCATGGGAATTTACCATCTGTTTTTAGTTTGATTCTTAAGTTAACTGTTAAATCATGGTTGTTAAAAATGTGCCTTAATTGTTTGAACTTGTACAGTGACAAGAGTATTACAGGAGAGAGCAAGGCATCACATTGTGACCTTTAACTAAACAAGCATTTCTTGTAATTGTAATTGCCTTGGGCTAGTGGATTCTACTATTACATTCATTTCCACAATAATTGTACACCTACTTGAAAGGACATGTCATGCATCATGGGTATCCACTTTAAATAGATCAGTATGATTATAGCTAATTAAATCACATGGAAAAGTGCATTCAAATAATGTTAAGCATTCAAGTACAAATCACAAACCCCTGAAATATATAGTGGCAATCCATTTAGGCTTCCTTTTGTTCTAAATATAGCTCCAATTTGAAATGTTTGCAGATTGGTATACATTAATTTTATTTATTACTGTTTGCACAAAATTTGCATTCCCCATTTTCAGGTACTATTTCTGACAGAATGCCTCCTTTTCCTTGAAATGCATGTCCTCAGAGCATTGCAGATAGGAAACATGAGATGCAAGAAATAAATCGTGCTGTGTGGGTAATGTATTTATAGAGCTTTCTTTCTAGATTCCTCTTGGAATATAAGACACACATTTATACCAGCTGTGAAAAATAATCTCCCGGCTCCCCAAGTTGGTCTGGTTCTGTCAACTCTCTCCCCTAGCCGCCAGTGCCTATTTTTATGCCTGTTTAATGGCCTTTGTATGATGTGTTGGTTTTACTTTGGTTGTTTTAATATTGTCTTAGTTTAATCTATTTTTAATGGGGGGTTGGGGGGAGTAATTTGATTGATGTGTTTTACTTTGTATCGTTTTAACTTGTTTTACGCCACCCCGGTTGCTTAGCAGAGGGGCGGGTTAAAAATTATTATTATTATTATTATTATTATTATTATTATTATTATTAAAAATATTATTTTTACTCTAGCTCATCACCTCTTTAAAAAGTTTTAGTCAACTAATTGCCTCATTAGTTCATATCAATGTGAAAATCAGCCATTGCTCACCACATGCAGCCATAGAGCCCTTTCTGCTTAGAATCACAGAATTGAAATGGGCATCACAGGCCATCAAATACAACCCCCTACTCAATGAAGGATCTCCAACAGGTAGCTGTTTTAGAAGATGTCCAGAGAAGAAGACCCATCACCTCTCTTTTGGTTCCATTGGTGAACTTCCTTTTAATGTTCAGTCAAAATCTATTGTCCTGTAACTTCAAACAAATAGAGATGGTTCTAGTCTCTGGAGCAGCAGCAAACAGGCATCCCCTCTTCTCTCTGTGATAGCCCTTGTGGTATTTAAAAAAGGGTAATCAACCCCTCCTATTCACCAAGCTGAACATGTCCAGCTCCTTCATCCTTTTCCAATATGTTTTGTTCCCTATACCTCTTATCATCCTTCTTGACCTTCTCTGAAACTACTCTAACATGTCTATGAGCCTCTACAGATGGGCAGCCATGGGATGCCCCGAGAAGCCATGGATTGGGGCCGAGGCTGCCCCATTCCTCAGCCCCAATCCACTCTGTGAGAAGCCCTGGAAGGAGTGCTAAAATAGCATTCCTTTTTGGCTTAGCAGATGGTGCAAAGTGCTGTCTTCAAGTCCAGAAAGGGGAGGGGAAACCGGATGCCCCAACCCCTTTCTGAGGACATCATCGGAGCACCCGCTGTTGCACACAGCAGGTTCTCCAATAACGTCCTTCCGTCGCACCATCCAGAAACGCTGCGACGGAAGAGGCATGGAAGAGATGTGTGCTGCCTCTTCCAGCGCCCTTTCTGTGGCTTGATAGTGCTCCTTCCAGGGGTTCTCGGGGCGGCCCATGGCTGCCCATCTGTAGAGGCCCTTCCTCAAGCTGCAGAAAGGGCACTGGAAGAAGCAGTGCATGCCTCTTCCGTACCTCTTCTGTTGCAGCGTTTCTGGACGATGCGACGGAAGGACGTCATCGGAGCACCCGCCGTGTGCAATGGCGGGCACTCCAATGACATCCTCAGGAATGGGTTGGGGTGCCCGGCATCCGGCTGCCCCTCCCCTTCCTGGGCTTGAAGACAGCGCTTAGTTGACAAGGTTTTAAAAAACGGGATACAAAAACTTGGGAGGTATTTGTGAGAGGAGGGGATGTAACTTTTTATTTTTAACAATCAAAGGCAATAGCCAGTTCTTATTTTTAAAGTGCTCCCCCTGTTTCTTTCTTATTTGAAGCAATGTTCCGAATTCTGTTTTTTTCATGGCCATAGCAATCTGCTTCCATCAGGGGACATCATTCTCCCCTGTGTATTTGAGGAAGAATGTTAAGTTTAGTAATGAAGAATGGTAGAGGAATATTGTTCTATTGCAACTTCCATTTCTAAAAAAATAAGTGGAAACAGTACAGAAAATTTTTTAAAAAAACTTAAATGTGCAGTGTTTTTATCCAGTATTGACTGAAAAATTGTGGGCACAAACTCCAACATATGGCAGAGGAGGAAAATTTTGTAAAGCAGGAAGCTTTGGCTATATCATTTATCCAGTCTTTTTTTAAAAAAAAAAAAAAAAGTTTGAATTCTAAATGCTAGAGCAGCTATGCTAGACCATACTTGGAATACCTAAGTACAGAGTACCTAACTGTAGTACCAAATGTCCTATTTGCACTGATGTGGGCAGCCAAGGGTATCCTGGCCCCAAAGCTGCTCTGGTCCTCCACCAATGCAAAGGTCTGCTATTCCAATTCCAGGTAGTTGATTGCAAGTGTATCCTACTGAGCTGCCCAGCAAGTCCACTGCTGTCACAGGTCACATGGGGTAGTTGAGATAATGATAGCTTTGCTTTCTGGTTGTTCAGTGTACACAAATTTTGTTTCATGAACAAAATTCTTAAAAATATTGTTCATAAAATTACCTTCAGGCTACATTTATAAGAGGTATATGAAATATACATGAAGTCCATGCTTAGACCTGGGTCCCATCTCCAAGATATCTCATTATGTATATATAAATATTCCAAAATCTAAAACAAACAAACAAACAAACAAAGTAACACTGAAATTCAAAGCACTTTTGTTCCCAAGCATTTTGGATAAAGGAAACTTAAATTTTATATAGTTGTGGGATTCTTGCTTTAATAGAGAAAGGAAGGGTTGTACCATAAGTGGTCAAGCAACTGTTTTACATGTAAAAAGTTCTAGATTCAATAGGTGACATCTTTAGATATCATTGGGAAAAACTCCAATCTAAGCTTGGAAATCTGGTGAACTATTAAGACTTATAGTCTGACTCAATATAAGGCAGCTTCCCCTATGTATGGGATAGTGGTATTTTTTTAAAAAAAATGTTGGTCATCCTATTGGCTCCATATACATGTGAGTATTTCATTATGAGTGACCCTATAGTCTTTTACATAATCACAAAATCTCTCCTGTTTCATGCCTTTGGCTGCTGTCTTTAGCTTCACAATACCTTTGGAGTACTTTGCTGCCAGATATTCATACCTGCCCTACTTTATAGATGTGTTTACTCATGCATTTTGAATAATTATTACTCCCTTTTCTGACCTACTTTTGGTGCTTCTTTTTCTTCTGTTTCTCTTGTTAATTTTCCTCATTATCCACTTTTCACATTGTCTTTCCTTCTTAATATTTTTTTCTGTATTGATTGCACTATACCTAGTTGTTCATATACTTAATACATTATGAGACTTCTTGGATCTTAATAATTTGGCTTTGATCTTGGTCAGTATAGCAATGATTTCAATTTTAACCATTTGTCAGTAGTCAAATCTACACCGAGATATACTTCCCACAGTTGTGAATGCTTCAACAACTTTTTTTAAAAAAAATCAGCTCTTTCCATGTTGGATCAATATAGCTATCCATATTACTTTTGAGAAAAGTACCCCATTGTGACTGCTAATCTTTTTCATGCTCTTTCAGTTTGTATAGATAAACTCAAAGTAGGAGTGGATAAGAGCATGAATGTTGGTTGCCTGTAAATTTTTCCCTGCCACTCCTCCCAATCATTATGACATCCAAGTTATATGATGTCTTACCAACCTGATGAAATCTATCTTACATAGAATAAATCTTGTCTTATATTTCACTTTTAAAAGTTTATTTATTCAATGATTTATAGTCCTTTGAATATTTAAAAAGTGCAATGCAATATAGATTTGCTCAGAAGCAAGCTTCACAAGTAACTTCAGTGTGGACTTACCCACACTGAACCATATAGGCTTGCAATGTCAGTTTCAATCTTAGTGACAATTCAGATTTAAGCCCCACTGGCTTCAGTGGGATTTACAGATTGAGACATATAGGCTTTCAATGTCACCCTATGTCAACCTATAAGCAATGTAATCTTGGCAAGTGTGGTGGTGGGAGGCAATTCAGCTAACCTGGGGGGGGGGGAGTTTGCAAAATTTCTGCTTCAGTCTCTTGCTTGTTCCCCTTCATGAATGCTTCTACTCCAGCAGCACATTAAATAATGAAAATATCCCTTTAAAGCCATATGCAGGAACATTCTGCTCCAGGAGAACCCATTGCAGAAAAGAGTTGATCAAGTCAGCAAGTGTAAAATGAGTGTGTGGCATATCTACAACAGGGGTAGGCAACCTTTCCCCTTTAAGGGCCGAGGGACTTCAGCTCCCAGAAGCCTCAGCCATGTTGGCCAATAGTCCCATGTTGGCCAATAGCTCCTGGGATTCTGGGAGTTGAAGTCCCTCGGCCCTTAAAGGGGAAAGGTTGCCTACCCCTGATCTACAACATATCCACAAAATGGACGAAGGTATAAAAAAGTGTAAAACAAGTGTGTGGCATATCCACAACATATCCACAAAATGGAGGAAGGTATTATTTTGAACCTACATTTTGAATTTGATATTTTTAAAAAAGAGAGAGTTGAGAGGTAGAGGGCTCCTTGTTCCAAACCCCAGCTTGTTCCCATATACGCTAGGCTGACTGTTTTTGTTTTTGTTAAAACATTGTTGTTTTAAAAAATAGGAAAATTATCATACTTAGGGCCTTTACAGACTGCCAGAAATAATGCAACTTGAGTCCTCTTTAATTGCCCTGGCTCAGTGCTAGGGAAATATGAGAATCGTAGTTTTTTTTTCTGAGACATTGAGCCTTCTCTATGAGAGAGCTCTGTTGCTACAATAAACTACAGTTCCCATGATTTCCTAGCACTGAGCCAGGGCGGTTAAAGTGGACTCAAGTTGCATTATTTCTGGCAGTCTGTAAAGGCCCTTAGTTATCACTTCACTCCAGAAATTAGACTTAAAATGCTACTACCTATCTATAAAACATGCTGGCAAGCCTACAGTCTGCCATCCATGTACAAAACATGTAGAGAGAGGGCAGAAACAGTCTTCACTCTTCTGATTTTGTTCTTCCATGGATGGTGAATGCAGGCTTGTTCTGTTCTGAGCTACCTCAGCAGACTTTCCTCTGCTCTCACTGATCTCAAAGGGATTGTCCACATGGGCCAAATGGCTTGGTCAACTGGGGGAGTTCTTTCCAGCAGTTGGGTCCACTGCTGGAAAGATAAGGAATAGTGTCTAGGTCCTGAGTCAGTGCAGGGATGGATGTGTGAGCACCTGCCCATTCTCATGCTGAACCAGTAAGCCTGTGCTATCTATGCCAGGATAGCATGGGCCCAACACCTGCTCAGGCCCACAGAGTCATTAGGAAGAAGCAAGTTAGAGATTGGCTGGCATACCTTCTAGATAAACTCTGTTAATAAACAAATTAAGTATTCTGATTTGTTCCCCCAATCACCATGCAAAAAGGGGTGGTCCACCTACGTGCCATGTCTGGAACTCCTCTATGATTCCCTCCCCCCCCCCCATGATCTTAGCAAGCAAACTCTTCAGAACATCTTGCCCTTTGCTTTAAGAAACATTTAGGCTTAGTAGACACCAGTTATAAATGTTTACATGTAATAAAACAGACTGACTGAAAGTCACTGGCTGTCTTTTAGGATTTGGGGATGTGGAGTGGGGTGAAAGAGATTAGGTTGGTGTGCACAGTGCAGAGTACATTAATTGAAGATGACAGCTCAAAGCAGGAGGTGCAAGAAGAAGTACAGGAAGAAGCAAGTCAGCAATAGAGCTTGAAGCTGTGTGTCCTCTGAACAAGGGACTTCCTCATAATGAAGCCAATGCATGACACATTTGTAGAAAGTGGGTGGGGTCTGGCTGGAAGTGCAAAGGCTTACACATAAAAGATTGGCTTTTCATGTGCTTATTAAAAATTATCCCTCTCCCTATATGCATATTAATTTCCTGATTACAGCAGTCTGGTACTAGATTGCATGGATGACAGTGTGACAGAAACACTAGGGAGTAATGAATATAACAGAACAGAACAACAAAATCAAGTGATGTCTGATATCTTGCTTTCAGAGATTCTCCTTGTCACTTGATTCTTAAATGAAAATATTTTATTGCTTTAGGATTTTTCAGTTCATTGATTCTTTAATTTTCCTGTTAAGTGTCTTGGAATGTGTATGTGTCACCAGAAGAAATCTGCAGAATTGTATTGCCTTATTTTATTATTATTGTCTCTCCCTTTTGTTGCATGGGTGCTACCACAAATAAACTACATCATTTTTCAAATACCATATCCTTTCAATGTTCATTAAAGAAGTGAGCCTAAATAGTTAAATGGCATTATGCTGATGTTTACACATTGGAGTTTATCACACGGGGAGTCCCACGCAGAAACCCTGCTTTAAGTAGAAAAAAACCACAAAAGCGGAAGCAATTTATTAACGGGATTCCCCAGTGTGAAAAGTGAAAGCGATGTTAAAATGGGGTTAATCCGAATGGAAACTGCTTCTTTTTACTTTTGGAAAAAACCCGAAAGTAAAAAGAAGCAGTCAATGAGACGTTTCCATTCGGATTAATCCCAGTTTAACCTCCTTTTAACAGTGACATGATTTGGAAAAAAATCTGCTTTTGCAGTTTTTTTCTACTTTAAACCCCCGTTTCCGCATGGGATTTCCCCTGTGTGATGAACTCCATCTTCTCTCTCCTCATTTCCTTCCCTTTCTCCCTACCTCATTGCCTTTTGGCTTCCATGTGAATTTAGCACATTCCATATGTAGTGCTACCATAAAAATGAAAAGAA
Source organism: Phrynosoma blainvillii (assembly GCA_026167975.1). Lineage (NCBI taxonomy): Eukaryota > Metazoa > Chordata > Lepidosauria > Squamata > Phrynosomatidae > Phrynosoma > Phrynosoma blainvillii. The sequence continues at coordinate 248,702,228 of JANUYF010000003.1, forward strand.
ATGATTATGCGGGGAAAGTTAAAATATGCTATCAGCATTTAAAACATGCATTTTATCCAATGAATTTGGATAATAATTCAGTGAAAACATGTTATTGGAATGGTTTTTCTTCTTTTGCTTCTTCTTTTGCAAAGTAAACTAAAACATGCTTTTATTCAACCCTCAGACAAGTGAGTCTGTTGAAAATAGTGCAATTATTACCATCCAGAATATTCTCCAGCTTGATTCTCTACCCCCTAAAATGTTCATTTCATCTTCTTCCTTTTCTTTTGTTTGTTTCCTGCTACCATTTCCACCACTGGAAGCATATCAGATAATGGTTGATCTGGTTGGTTATTATTTAACATAACTTTAATGTACTGTGCTGTATTAAGCCTCCTTGCTGTGCTAGATGAGGCACTATTGTTTGTTACACTGCAGATTATTCTGTGTCGCTTGACAGTAATTCTGCACATTTATATTAGCATTACTTTCAAAGTAAAATATATGGAAATGTGCTAAAAGCATGGTTAAATTAATCCTTATGTTATCTACCCTGCTGTATAGGGCAATGCAGATGTGAATGAAGGCAGGGAGCCACATTGATGTAGTGCATACCCTCTCACCAGTTGGAATCCTTGTATTTCCCTTATATTCTCACACTTCTTCCTTCCACATTTTGATGGTCATGTCATTCATGCTGGTTATGGAGTCATTCCATTTCCCATATAGCTATAATCTTTTCATCAATGTCTCTTCTAATGGAAAAGGCACTAGTAAAGACTCCATGCCATATTTAGTGAAACAACCAGTTTGCTGCATGTATTCTTTACTGTTGAGACCACTCCAAGGAAAGAAGAGATATCTTGAAGTGGATGAAATAAAGGGCATGATATTTGGAGGTGGCCTCTGTTTTGTTTTGTTTTGTTTTTCTTTTGGTCTGTTTTGTCAAGGACATAACCACATGAATACTGATTGCCTAAACAACAATCAACAAATATGATTTTCCCTTTTATTCTAGGACCGTATCAAGTTTGTCCATTCAATACATGCTAAGGTTTCCTCAGACAGTCAAATACTGGCAGTTTTTCCCAGTATGGCTCTTGAATTAATGCTATAGGGTAATGATGCATCATTCAAAGTGGCATTCAGGAATAGCTGGGATGACAGTTGTTAACCAGTGCTCAATTAAGGACTGCCAATCTCAAATATGGAACTGGTGGTTAAAAAAAAAATAAGCTGGTTTCAACATAATTAGTCTTTCACTCCTAAAGTGTGTATGTGTGTGTGTTTGTGTATGTGTGTGTGTCACCCATCAACTTATGGCATCCCCATGAATGTCACAGGGTTTTCTTAGGCAAGGAATACTCAGAAGTGGTTTGCCAGTTTCTTCCTTCTAACCTATAGCACTTGGTATTCCCAAATCATCCCTGAAATTTCAGCAGAAACCTGTTCCCTTAAAATGTGTAATTCAGCAAGCCTGTGACATTCTATCCAAGCCAATTTTCTCTCTCTTTTTTTTACAACAAAAAGCAAATTCAATGCAATATATAGTTTGAACCTAAATGTCATAGCTCTCAGTTCTTGTTTATACATCTTAAACCAGGTTGATAATAGTTAACTTTAAAAGATCAAGTTCCTTTTTAGTAGTGGTTGGTGATTTCTCTGTTAGCTGGTTGGTGCATCTACTTCAGGTCTGAAATCTAAAATAACTATTCAAGGTCCTGAACCTATTTGGAGGATAGTGCTCTACACCTTAGATAGCCCCTTTCATATCTGAACTAAAAGTCACAGAAGATTCACTGCTTCACTCAAGAATGAAGGAACATTAAAATAGTCGGTTACAGGTTAAATGTATGATTGAATTCTGGTCTCTCTCTCACACACACACACACAAAGACAAGCACATGCACACATCACATATCATAGTAACATTGCACCTATTAATCTTCCTTCTCAACTGAAACTACTGGAGAAATAGGACTGGCCATGTCTTCCTGTGACATGATCAGGAAGTAAGTCACCTGTATTTAAGAAAGTAACATAGGAAGTAATAGTGCCACTCTATTCTGCTTTGGTCAGGCCTCACCTGGAATACTGTGTCCAGTTCTGGGCACCACAATTCAAAAAGGATGTGGAGAAACTGGAGCGTGTCCAAAGGAGGGCAACTAAAATGGTGAAGGGTCTGGAAACCAAGCCCTATGAGGAACGACTTAGGGAGCTGGGGATGTTTAGCCTGGAGAAGAGAAGGATGAGAGGTGATATGATAGCCGTGTTTAAATATTTGAAGGGATGTCATATTGAGGAGGGAACAAACTTGTTTTCTGCTTCTCCAGAGACTAGGACCTGAAACAATGGATGCAAGCTGCAGGAAAAGAGATTCCACCTCAACATTAGGAGGAACTTCCTGACAGTAAGGGCGGTTCGACAGTGGAACACACTCCCTCAGAGAGTAGTGGAGTCTCCTTCCTTGGAGGTCTTTAAGCAGAGGCTGGATGGCCATCTGTCAGGGATGCTTTGATTGGGAGTTCCTGGATGGCAGGGGGTTGGACTGGATGGCCCTTGTGATCTTTTCCAACTCTATGATTCTATGAAATAGTAGTGATGAAGAGACTTGAGCAGAAGCAACTTTTCTGAAAAATTCTCAACCTCTATAAATATGTGGCTGTCAGATGAGTATTTTCTGTATGAGTTTGGATGAATATCTCAATTAATCAAGATTTCTGAATATTTTTATGCTCATCAACAGAATTGTCAAGGTTTCCAAGTAATTAACTTCTTTACACCCACATACAGAAGAGTTCATTTAGGGACAGAACACACTTTAAGCAGGTCCTTGATGCTAAGACTTGCAGCCTGAAAAGAGGTGGGAAGAGAAAATGGAAGTAATGAGGCACAATTGAACTGATACATTTTTTTTAAAAAAACACTCATCTTATTTAATTCATTTTTCTTCCTTAAGGCTCTGTATAGAAATATGTTTACTAAGACATGCAGTGTTTATTTCCAGTGGAACACATAGCTGGGTTGTTTTTTTAAGAGCCATTGTGGTCTTTCTTTATATATATATATATATATTTTAAGAGCTTTAGGAAGTGGCATGGAAAAGCTAGAACTCACAAAACTGTAGTTGGCATTTTTACAATGTATGTTTTGGCAACTTCCTTTTTCCCATGTGTAGGCTATTTGCAAACTGTTCGTGGCGATTTTAAAAACTATTAAGTTAAGTATACTATTTAGTTAGTTATACACAATCATGACTAAGAAGTTATTTTGAATTTGAAACAGTTACTTAGATTTACTCATCCATAACATTTTCATATTCTAAATTGCTACTTAGCCATGATTGTGACACTACTGTCATGCTCATAACTCCCTCTAAACCCATCTGCAGAGTAAGAAGGTGATCAATAGGTTAAGGGTAGGGGAACGACACATCTGTCAGGTTTGGAAAGTAGGGTTGGAAAGGTTTGGAAAGTAGGTTTGGAAAGAGGTTACCTAATGCACTGATGTATACTTAACTAAGTAGCTGATGCAGGATTCCAGCCAATATTTTATTTCAAAAATGTCTTCAAATAACATCATCATGATGATGAAGTTAGTCATATACTTAGATTTATTATTTTAAAGTCTTGCATAAAAAAAACTAACATTAAATAACTTTCAGACAACACTTCACAGGTCCAATAATTACGTATTATAATAGGAGGATATACATGCATGCATATGTGTGTCCTTGCATTAGCCATATTGGCTGAAAAATTAATGGTGTGTTTATGTATATGCATGTTGCTCAACCTTTCCATGATCCAACATGTGAATTGCATAATGAACAAATAATCTGCTTAATAAATTAGTGTGTCTGTGGGATTCCAAAGGAGAAGAGTGAATACAGCAGTCAGTAAAGGATAAGCTGAATGAACAGCTTGAGGAAGGAGAATGGAGAAAGGAAAGGAAGGAAAGGAAGGAAGGAAGGAAGGAAGGAAGGAAGGAAGGAAGGAAGGAAGGAAGGAAGGAAGGAAAATAACAGGAGAAAGAAGATAAATATTATTGGAATGGTTCTGGTATTGTTAGTTTGAAGCTGGATGAAGACTGGGTTGGTGGTTTTATGTCATCACCTTAACCCCATGATGTAATTCTGATTTGTGGTTCCTTTCCCAATACTGAAAACTATACTGGTATATTCTACACTTTAGTATTTCCATATATTTCATTATTTCATTCTTGACTTCATATTTCACGTCACTGCTTAATGGATGGAATGCCTTGGAAGTCATATTCAAAATATGAAATAGTAGATTCTTAGCCACATTAGTTCTTCTTTGTAGTGTCTTTTTAAACCATTTCTAACTTATGACAACCTTAAGGCAAACCTATCATAGGGTTTTCTCAGTAAGATTTGTTCAGAGGGATTTTATATTTGTGTTCCACTAAGAATAAGAGAATGTGACCTGCCCAAGGTCATTCAGTGGATCTCAATGGGCAAGCAGGGATTCAAACCTTTCTCTCCATGCTATCTCCCTTAGGGGCTTTTTGCACCATCAAAAAAACCCAGCTGCTCTCCAACGCGATACAGCCACATGGCAGCCTCCGAAGCACACCTGGGACCTGGGATGCAGCCAGGTTGCACTCACCAGGTGGAATTGGTGGTGACTTGTGTGCAGTAATACCCACCTGCATCCCGCCATCTAGTGAATCCTGTTGGGGAGCAGCCAAGGTTTTTAACGGTGTGATAAGCCGCTTTGGTCTGGTACTATTTTGAAAATGAAAGCTCGTTCTTTCTTTCTTTCTTTCTTTCTTTCTTTGAAACAGAAACAGTACTTGTTATCCTTCTTTAATATTAATTCAGGTTATAATATTTTCCTCTTTCTTCCCCCTTTTTCAAAAAAAGTCTGGATTCTCAACCTCCGCGCATATAGATTTTGGAGGGGCATTGGTTAACCAAAAAAGTCTCCTTCTTTGGAGGTCTTTAAACATAGGCTGGATGGCCATCTGTTGGGAATGCTTTGATTGAGAGTTCCTGTGTGGCAGGGAGTTGGACTGGAAGGCCCTTGTGGTGTCTTCCAACTCTATGATTCTATGATTCTACATATGATCCAATCTAATCAATTTTACTTGATTTACATGTGACTATGGGGGCGTGCAGACTGGTGGCCAGGGCCACCCTAGGAAATGGCAGATTGGGGCTGTGGCTACCCCATGCCACAGCCCTGATCCTCCCTTTTGCCACCCCAAAAACAGTGGCAAAATTTTGCTCCTTTCCAGGGTGGCAAAAGGCCACCATAAGAGCCGGTGCACAGCTCTTCTTCGCCCTTTGTGGTGCTATCTGTCTGAACTCTGCACCAGAAGGGTGGCCTGACACTGCACACCATGCGTAATGGTGCACAGTGTCAGGACGGCTTCAGCATGGGGTTGGGGCGGCCGGCATGCAGCTGCCCCGCCCTAACTGTGCCTCCAGGCCAGCCCTTTGGGCCGGTCTGCAGAGGCCCTAAGGTGAAGTTCTGCAATTAGGAATTAGGAGTGAACAACCTCTATCCTGAATCACTCTCTGTCTATGTCTCCACAATTATTAAGTTGTCAGTGTTGGATTAGGTCTATTATTAGGTATAGGTATTCCCCATTGACAAAGTTGTCATACCATGTCTGACCATAGGGGGTGGTGCTCATCTATTATTAAAGGTAAAAGTATTCCCCGTTGACAAGGTTGTCAAGTCGTGTCCAACCATAGGGAGTGGTGCTCATCTCCATTACTAAGCTGAAGAGCCAGCATTGTCAGAGACTACTCTGTGGATCATGTGGCCACCATGATTGCACAGAACGCTGTTACCTTCCCACTGAGAAGTGGTACCAATTTATCTACTTGTATTTGCATGCTTTTGAACTGGTAGGTTGGCAGAAGCTGGAACTTGTGACAGGAGCTCACCTCATCATGCAGCAACCAGGCCTCGAACTGCTAACCTACTGATCTTGCAATCAACAGAGTCAGCATCTTAACCACTTGAGCCACTGCATCCCTATTATTACTGATATTATTATTCTTATTACTTATTACTTATTATTAATAAACTGATATCATTCTGATATTATTACTGCATCTATTATTAATGATGTGTTAAAGAATATACTGTGCCTGTTGTTCTAGATAAACTTTTTTTAAAAAAAAATTGGCAAATGCTGGGAAAATCTCCCATGGCATAATTTTCTAGTGAGTTTTCAGAAGCTCCTTAAAATTACATCCCTTTTTCATTCAACCCTGAATGTTAATTTTTGCTTATGTAGAAGTGGCAGAAATCTGGCAAAAAAAACACAAACTCTCTCCCTTAACCTTACTGCACTAAATTTGGGGGAGGTTCAGGAGTGTATGATAGCCTCCTTGCTTCATGGATTTCTGGATGAAATGGATTATCTAGATCCATTTCAAAATGGCTTCAGTATGCCATTCAATATGTAATACAGATAACGTTGGCAATCTTGGTGGATGACCTACACTAGGAACTACACAGTGGAGTATGTTGCTGTTAATTCTGCTGGATCTCTCACCATCTTTTGACACCTTCAATCATGCTGTTTCTCTAGGATACCTCTCCAGGATAAGACATGGAAACAGTGCTGTACAGCATTTTCAGTTCTTCTTGGAGATGTGAATTGAGAAGGTAGTTCTGGGGGATACTGTGATATCACAGATTTTTTAAAAAATGTTGTTTTATATATTAAGGTAATTTTGTTTTTATTGGATTATAAAGGAAATCAGGTAAAGAACTTGTGGAGGGAAGCAAATGTAATGTTGAGAGTGATTAGTAGAGTGTTTAAAAGGATTTGAATGAGGATGATGGTCAACAGTTGGAGTTAGGGATTGAGAACTGAAATTGGTATGGAGTATGAGGTGAATGTGTGAGGATTAGGATTGCGAGAGCCAGTCAGGTTTAGGAATTAATGAGTGAGGTTTTAGAGTATGAGTTACTACTTTTAAGAGAAGAGTGTGAGTGAAATATTTGCTTTAAATGTATTAAATTACTAATCTATTTTATTTCGTTCAATTTTTTTCTAATAAAGCATTGTCTTTTTGTGTATCATACACTTTTGGTCTCTGGGACACTATATATATAAGGATTGCGTATGTGCTGGCAATAGAAGATAGAAATGGTGTCAAATCTGTATAGAAACTACACAATATGCCACAGAGGAACCTTGAGGGTATTTACATATTTATTTATTTGGGGATTTAGATCCTGCTTTGCTCCTGAAATGGGATTCACAATAGCTTACATGGTCTTAAATGTCTTTACACTCATGCACAGAGTATGGGAAATAAATAAGATGAACTTGAACTCCTAGCACAACAAAGCAAATACGTTATAAAAGGCATCACTGAAACATGGTGAGATGAGTCTCATGAGTCTCATGATTGGGATGTAGTAATAGAGGGGTATAACCTTTTAAAGAGAAATAGGTCACACAGGAAGGGAGGAGGAACAGAATTATATGTCAGGGACATTTGCATCTGTGAAGAGACCAAAGATTTCAATCCTGGAAGCCAAGAGAAGAGCATCTGGGTAAAAATTAAAGTGGAGGGAAACAACAGGGATGTTATTGTGGGAGTCTACTACAGACCCCCAAGTCAGTCTAAGGAATTGGATGATGCCTTTCTAAAATGGATAACCACACACTCAGAAAGGAGAGATTAAGTTGTGACGAGTGACCTTGACTATCCAGATATTTGCTGGAAGTCATTCAGCCAAAACTTCATGGTCTAATAATAATAATAATAACAACATTTATTTATACCCCGCCCCCTGCATAGCAATTGGGGCGGCTTCCAACATTTTAAAAAAATACAATACAGTAAAATCAACCCTCAGCCCCGACCCTCCCAACTCTTAAAAAATTATTAATGGATTTGATGTTTTAAACTGCTTGATTTAATATTGTTTTAAGGGGGGTGGGGGGTGTCTTGTATTATATGTTTTATTATGGACTGTATGTTTTAAAATCTGTAAGCCGCCCTGATTGGAGTACCACTGGCTGGGATATAAATAATTTATTATTATTATTATTATTATTATTAAACAACATCAAATTTAAAAACAGTTTAAAACAAATTATCCAAAAAAATTTACCAATTGCAATAATCTGGGAGGGCATTGGGTTGACAATTTGAACTTGCCTCCATGCTTCTCCTACATTACATGGCTGGCCCAGATAATATTGGGGGGTGGGGGGGAAGCCAGGGTTATAAGGCAGGCTTGGCAGTGACCTCTGGTTTCTCAGTCCTCAGCTTCCTATTTAAAGCTGCTGCCTCTCCCTCAGTCCTGTCCAGGAGCTGCACCTATATTACGGCCCAGGTGGAATTGGGGAAGATGTAACTTGCCGCCTCCCTGGACACGCCTTCCTCGCTGGTCTTCCAGCCCTGATGGTATTGGGAGAGAAAGGCTGATGCTCCAAGGCTGCTTTTCAAGCTTACCGCCTCCCTGGACACGCCTTCCTTACTGGTCTTCCAGCCCAGATTGTATTGGGAGAGGAAAGCTGATGCTCCAAGGCTGAACCAGTAAGCAAATTCATCACTCGCCTGGCAAGAAATTTCATTGTCCGAAAGGTGGAAGAGGCAACAAAGGGATCAGCTGTTTTAGATCTAATGCTAACCAACAGGCATGACCTGGTTAATGCGGTGCAAGTGGTGGGATCCTTGCATTCTAGACTTTAGGAGAGCTGATTTCAGAAAATTTAAGGAAATGCTAGGGCTGATCCCATGGTCAGGAATACTAAAAGGGAGGGAGTTCAGGAAGGATGGGAGTTTCTCAAAAGGGAGATAGTAAAGGCACAATTTCAAACAGTTCCAAGGAGGAAGAAAAATAGGAGGTGTCTCAAGAAACTGGAATGGATGACTAAAGAACTTTTAATGGAGCTAAGTTTTAAATGGAACATGTAAGAAATGGGAAAATGGGGGAAATCACCAAAGAGCAATTCAAACAACTAGTGAGCACATGTAGGAGTAAAGTCAGAAAAGCAAAAGCACAGAATGAGCTCAGGCTTGCTAGAGAGGTTAAGAACAATAAACCTCTTATTGGGTACATCTGTAGCAAAAGCAAGAAGAAGGAAATGGTAAGGCCACTGCACAGAGAAGATGGCAAAATGTTAACAAGGGACAGAGAGAAGGTAAAACTAATCACCATCTTCTTTTTCTCAGTCTTCTCAAAAAGGAAAAGGGTGCTCAACCTTAGGAAAATGGAGCAGGGGAAAAATAGGAGAAATGCAGCACAGAATAAGTAAAGAGGTATCTGGTTAATCTAAATGAATTTAAGTCTATGGGACCAGATGAACTACATCCAAAGGTATTAAAAGAGCTGGCAGAAGTAATCTCAGAGCCACTAGCAATAATCTTTGAAAACTCCTGGAGAAAAGGAGAAGTCCTAGAAGACTGGAGGAGGGCAAACATTGTCCCCTTCTTCAAACAGGGGGAAAAGAGGATCCCAACAACTGTTGGCCAGTTAGTCACACATCAATACTAGGAAAGATTCTAGAACAGATTATTAACAAGAGAGTCTGTGAACATCTAGAAGGCAATACCATAATCATAAAAAGTCAACATAGATTTCTCAAAAACAAGTCATGCCAGACTAATCTGATCTCTCTCTCTCTCTCTCTCTCTCTCTCTTTTGATAAAATTACCAGCTTGGTAGATGAAGGAAATGTGGTAGACATAGCATATTTTGATTTCATTATGGCCTTTGACACGGCCCCCCATGATATTCTTGCAAACAAAGTAGTAAAAGGTGAGCTAGACATTGCAACTGTTAGGTGGATTAGTAATTGGTTGACTGGCTGAACCCAAAGGGGGCTGAGCAATGGATCCCCTTCATCCTGGGGAGGAGTGATCAGTGGGGTACAACATGGTCCTATCCTGGGCCCAGTGCAATTCAACATCATTATCAATGACTTGGATGAAAGAATAGAGGGCATGCTTATCAAATGTCAGATGACACCAAATTAGGAGGAGTAGCTAATACCCCAGAGGAGAGGATCAAAATTCAAAATGACCTTAATAGATTAGAAAGCAGGGCCAAAGCTAACAAAATGAATTTCAACAGGGAGAAATATAAGGTACTGCACTTAGGCAGAAAAAAAATGAAATGCACAAATATAGGATGGGGGACACCTGGCTTAATGAGACTATGTGTGAAAGGGATCTAGGAGTCCTAGTAGATCACAAGTTGAAAATGAGTCAACAGTGTGATGCAGCAGCTAAAAAGGCCAATGCAATTTTAGGCTGCGTCAATAGAAGTATAGTGTCAAGATCAAGGGAAGTAATAGTGCCACTGTATTCTGCTTGGATGAGGCCCCACCTGGAATACTGTGTGCAGTTCTGGGGACCACAATTCAAAAAGGATGTTGAAAAACTGGAGCCTGTATAGAGGAGGGTGACTAAAATGGTGAAAGGTCTGGAAACCGTGCCCTATGAGGAATGGGAACTGGGTATGTTTAGCTTAGAGAAGAGACAGTATGTTAGGGAACTGGGTATGTTTAGCTTAGAGAAGAGACAGTTAAGAGGTGATATGATAGCCCTATTTAAATATTTGAAGGGATGTCATATTGAGGAGGGAGCTAGCTTGTTTTCAGCTGCTCCAGAGAACAGGACCTGGAACAACAGATGGAAGCTACAGGAAAAGAGATTCCAACAGTTAGAGATGTTTGACAATGGAACACACTCCCTTGGAGAGTTGTGGAGTCTCCTTCTTTGCATGTATTTAAATAGAGGAGGGAGCTAATTTGTTTTCTGCTGTGCCAGGGAACAGGACATGGAACAATGGATGCAAGCTACAGGAAAATATTATGAAGGAGTTCTAGGGGTAAAATGTACAATGTGGGGAATAGCAGCAGCCATGATGACCCAGCATTTGATCACTGCTGAGTCATGCTGTCTCATGCTGTGCATTAGGATGTGGCATCCTAATGAAGATGGTCACCTGGTGCTGTAAAGCACACAAAACTGTTGCAAAACTGCTCAGTCACTCAGGTGAGTGACAGGTGTCCAGGAGAAAGAGGCAGGACCAGAAGGCCATGTGGAGTCATGGCTATATAATGCAGAAGCCTCTGGGGTGGTTGGTGTTGTCATAGTGGGTTATCATTGGTTGTATAGTGGATTGCTGTGGATTGCTTTGGATGATTGCTGTAAATAGCCTTGTACATAGAGGAACTAAAATTAAAGCCTCATCTGAGAGACTCTGTCTGAAAGGGGAGAGGTGCTTCTCCATTTGGCAAGCTACCTGCTGCATCTGAGAAGATTATGATCCTGGTGCTGCAAGTCTATGTGAATCTTCACACACTGCGTAACTACACTAACTTGGGTTATGGGCCCAGTCTGCACCAGAGGTTCCAACTAGATGACAGTGTGAGTAGCTGTTTGTGTCAGAAATCCAGAAGAGTTACTTTTTGTTGTCTGAGTGCCGGAAGGCAAACAGTTAAGAAGCTGAGCTGTTTAGCTGTGTTCCTTATCTACAGAAGATAGTGAAAGCTGGGAAGGCTGCCAACGCTGTGCATTTGTCTTGTTTGTTGCCAGCATGAAATTTGTAAAGTTCCCAAGGCTGAATGACCAGAACTACTCCCAGTGGGCAGTGTATGCCGAGGCAATCCTGGCGAGGGAGGGTCTCTGGGATCCAATTGAACAGGGACCCTCAGCCAAGAATGCTGAGCTTGACAGAAAAGTATGTGCAACTATCTGTCTCAGTTTGACCCAGGCCAGCTGGATCACGTGCGAGATAAAAGATCTGCTCAGGAGGTCTGGTTTGCTTTGAAAAATGGTCAGGTCAGTGACAGGTGTCCAGGAGGAAGAGGCAGGACCAGAAGGCCATGTCGAGCCATGGCTATATAAGGCAGAAGCCTCTGGATGCACATGCGGTGGTTGGTGTTGTCATAGTGGCTTGTCATTGGTTGTATAGTGGATTGCTGTGGATCATGCTGGATGATTGCTGTAAATAGCCTTGTACATAGAGGAACTAAGATTAAAGCCTCATCTGAGAGACGTTTGTCTGTGGAGTCTCTTTACTCTGTCTGGAAGGGGAGAGGTGCTTCTCCAGCTGACAAGCTACCTGCTGCATCTGAGAAGATCGTGATCCTGGTGCTGTACGTTTACGTGGATTTTCACACACTGCATAACCACGCTAACCACCTCAACATTAGGAGGAATGTCCTGACAGTGAGAGCTGTTTGACAGTGGTACACCCCCTCGGAGTGTGGTGGAGTCTCCTTCTTTGAAGGTCTTTAAACAGAGGCTGGATGGGCATCTGTCGTGGATGCTTTGATTTTGAGTTCCTGCATGGCAGGGTGCTGGACTGGATGGCCCTTGTGGTCTCTTCCAACTCTATGATTCAGTGTTTCTAACAGCTATCAAATGAGAATTATCTGTCATTATCTAGACAGAATGCTTTGCAATGTGTTCCTAGCTTCCATCAAGACAGATAATTTAACACATGTAGGTCAATTTCTATTTTTGCCATGTACAGGGTATGGCAGTCAATGATGTTAAACTACATTGCAGGAGCTGTTGGTAATGTTTTGTTCAATATAATAAATCATGGGAATTAGGGTGCTTTTGAATATGATCCTGTCTCTGAGATAAATGGATACTTACAATGCAATGCTGGAATTTACAAGGATGTGACCTGATGACGTTTGGTTTTATTTCTCCCTAGTAATCTGCATCACTTTGAATACAAGAATAGGAGAATAGTTTTTTCAAGCTATTTGGAGTTAGCTAACATGTTAGCTTTCTGTGATTGCCAGGTGACAGAAGTTGCTGGATAATAATTGCTGGGACACATGGGATATGTTAACTGACTTCTCACTTCCATTTCATGTGTATGTTTATCTAATATATTATGCATAACAATGGGGTGTCTTGATGTGTCTTGATCAGAATTTGAGAGTATTTTTTTTACATTCTTCCCACAAAGACATCATTAGTCATCACCAATATAAGAGGGGTTGCAGACTGCCAGAAATAGTGCAAATTGAGTCCATATTTAGGGTTAGGGTTAGGGAATCACGGGAACTGTATTTTATTGTGGCACCAGAGCTCTCTGACAGAGAAGGCTCAATGTCTCAGGGGAAAAAAAAAACAATTCCCATGATTCCCTAGCACTAACCCTAACCCTAAAAGTGGACTCAATTTGCACTATTTCTGGCAGTCTGCAACCCCTATAAGTTATTTTTCAGTAGACTTTTTCAGTATACTCTGTTCACTTTTTCCTATGAAGAGATTTTTCACAAAATGGAACCATTAGAATACCCACAACTGTGTCCTGTGGTTCAAGGCAGTGTTCACCACTAAATTAATAGTTATAGGTGAGGACTAGTTCTGGCAATTTCTGAAGTTGCTGCTGAAGTTGTGAAAATAGCTGGGGAACAAGCATCATAAATTCTGAAAAGATAAATTGAGGGATATATATAAAGCCTGAATCCCATTATTATGATTTCTATTTGTGTGTCTACCTACCTACCTACCTACCATTTATTTCATAGCTGATGGCCTGCGTAACACTGTCCAACAATTTCTTTAGACCATCCCTCAACTGAGTTGTGAGAAAGTGGTCACTGTTTCCTTACTACCTGCAATGAAGATCTTTGTTATCACTTGGTAGAGGAGGGAAGGATAAAGCTATCTCTAATGATCTTAACAGTGACTGATATTTTTTTCTCTACTAATTGCTGTGGGAAAATAGCACTCTTGCATTAAGGGATTGTTGTGAGGGGAGCAAAGTTAAAACAATGTTCCACACTGGCAAACATGGTTTAACACCTCCCACCATCACTAGCAAACTCTGCAGGAGAGATTGCTGAAGCAGGAGAAATTCTAAGATGAATGTTGTGACTGTTGGCTATTAGCAGTGAAAAAACACTGAGTTTGATGGATCATTGTTGATGTAGGGTTAAAGCATCTCCCCTCCACAACAATCCTGTGTTATACTCATGGCTGCTGAGAGTGGAATTGGGTCATGGAGAAGGGGGGGAAATCACTCCATGGCCCCTCAATTGTTCATCATCAGCAGATCTGCATAACAGGTAGAGACTGCCTATGTGTGACCATAGACTGGTTGGGTAAACATCTCTGGCCTGCAGGGGCTGTTTTGGGCAGGAATGGCCCAGAAGAAACTGTGGTGACCAGCTGTTTGGGGGCAGCTCCTTGAAGGGCACCCCCAGATCATTCCTGCCAGGTGATTTGGAAGGTAGGTCAGGCACTGAGGAGAAGCAGGAGATGTCCATTTTGTGTGGCAGACTGGGGTGGGGATAAGAAAGGTCACTGGCACCTGGAACAGCTTGAAGCTTGGTTTGTTTCAAAGCAAGATTATTTTCTTCCTTTTCTCCATTAGTTAGATGGCTTGACAGCTATGCCCTTCCCCCAAGGCAACCTGAGACCTTTTCTAGATTCCTGGCCCCTGGTAATTTTTACCAGCTTCCTGGTTTCACTAATAGCAATAGGAAATGAGATATCTTCCCTGCATTCAGATTACTGAGGGAAGCAAGAGTTTTGGTAGTGATCATTAGGATCTCAGGTGTGGAAGGAGCCTTCAACACTCCCCTTCCAACAATAAGCCTGATTCTGTTGGTAGGCATGCATGGGAATGGGCATTCTGGATTTTATCTGTGCTGTACCACTCATGATCAGCTCAGCTGGATGGTTCCTGAACACATCTGTGTGGCAGGGGCAGGGGAATACATGGCAGCCCAGTCAAAAGCATTTGAAACATGACATTACAGATGAACCTACATACATTTATTCAGTTGTGCTGTGTGCCGTATGGTTTATTCCAGAGTCAACATTCATAGTTGTTGTGTGCAGTCCTAATAACTGGGATTTCCCACCTCCTCAAAGTAGGTAACCCTGAGTTCAGTGGGACTCGCTCCTTAGTAAGCCTGACTAAGGTTGTCTCTTTTCATTATGCAGTAGGAAATAAATAATACCAATATGTTTGATCGGTTTTATCCTAGGTAAAAGTAAAGATACAGAAAATCTTCTCAAGCCATTAAAAAGGCTTAGGGAGATATGCTACTGTTTCTAAAATGCAGAAGGAAAGAAAATATTTAAGGATTTTTTAATTATTATTACTATAGGTTGAGCATTTTATCATATTGTATAGTTCTTTCATTCATTCATTCTTTTTTTTTACTGTAACACTATCTTTTTACTACTAGATTTTGTCACTGTTAAATTATGTTTCACTTTGTTTTTGTCTTTAAAAAAATCAATTCAATACTTTTAGCAGCAATTCCAGTTTCTAGGGGTTGGCCTTGTGTGGCATTCTTTCATTGTAAATTGAAATTGTTTTGTTCATAACCACAAGGGTTTTGTTTTGTTTTGTTTGTACACTGGACATAAATTGGTGATTGGGTAGCCACCAGTTCCAGGAGCATTTTTGTGAAACAAGTACTTAAGATGCCTAATCTCTGTTCGTTGCCAAGTAACTGCAGAAGAGATATTCACACAATGAAAGTATTATAAGAGCATTCTCCATATTGATTTGATTTGCATGGCTGAGAGTTTTGCACAGGAGCATGGCTCTTTTCCTGTATGCCATATTCTCTGTCCCTCTCCTTGGAAAACTGCCATTTTGTAGTAAGGGTTTTTAGTAAATACACAAAGTAACAGCTGTTTTCATAACACAATCCAGTAACAATGAGGAAGGGGGGAGGAGGAGAGATCCAGGAAGTATTCTAAGAGATTTAAGACTTCAAGAAGTGTTTAGATAAGGATTATGTAGGGTTAAAATCTTCTTTGGCTGGATGGTTGCTTGATAAACCATGTGTATATGCTTTTGTGTATAGAAAATACCATATACAGAAAGAGCACCTGGTGATAAATTGTAGGGACATGTGGTGCAATTTATCATTTACCTTGGTCTGCCTCATCTGCACTTGAGAGGCTGATCTGTTTCTCCTGGGATTTATGCTAACCTCCCAGAACTCAGCACAGAAAACATCTGCCTTCTTTTTGCTTGGTTGCTTAAAGAAAATAAACATATCACCACCATCCTCTGCCCCCCATCAAACTGTGCATTTTTTTCATTATTTATTTCATAAAGGGAAAGCATCAATTCTCTAAGTATCTTTCTGTCTTTCTTTCTCCTCTAATGGATACACATTCTATGGCTCTAAATTAATATAATGCATTTAGGTTCTGAGAATTCCATGGTGTAAATGCAAACTCACAGGCAGCAATTTGACACATTATGAACCAATTGGAGCTTTACTGCACTTTACCTTTATGGTGTGTTGATCCACTCCAGATCTGCTGCAAAGATTCATGGGATGAAAGCGAATCATACTGCACCTTGCTTCATATCCACAGTAATCTTGTAATAAAACACTCCACACACAGATTTCTCCTCCATGGTATTGGTACAGTATGATATCACAGCCTCACCCCTATCCTGCCCCTTAGCTTCATGATTGGTCCCCCCCCATTTCTTTCTTTTTTTTTTCTTGTATGCTAGCATGCCAGAAATATATCATCTATTTGTTTCAACATGAGAGATTGAACAAGAAAAGAAGGTGACCACATCGGCCCCACCATTTGTTTATGAGGGGTTGTTTACACTTGCACCAGGTTTTCCCAACCCAAACTCAGGGGGGGGGTGCAAATCCCCCTTAACCCAGTGCTTTTGAGACTGAGGCATTTCCCCTGTCTTTTCAAAAGAACTGGGGGTTTTTACCAGCCACAAATGGGAACTTGCTGTTGATTCAGTTTGCAGCACAGGAAGAGAGGGTTTAATGTGCAGGGGGCAGATCATGCCCACCCCTTTGCTCTCTCCCTACCAGCCAAAGCCAAAGCCAGGGAGGGGGCTCTCTTGGGAACATCATTAGACAGTGTACTTTTTAAAAAATAAAACTAAAACTTTGTCAGCTTATGCACATCTTTGCTATTGCATGGCTGCAGTAGACAGTACAGTGGTACCTCTACTTAAGAAATTAATTCGTTCTGACAGCCATTTCGTAAGTAGAAAATTTCGTAAGTAGAAGCAAAATTAACATTGAAATGCCCTAAGCCAAAAATACAGTCCTGAATATCAGAAGCCACAGAAGCCAAAAATACAGTCCTGGAGACCAAAAGCCAAAAATATCAGAAGCCAAAAAGCCACAAGCCACAAGCCACAAGTCCTACCTCAGAAGCCACCAATTTCACTAGCCACACTTCCTCTCCTCTTTCGCAAGCCCAAACAGTGCTGCCTAGCTGAATTTCGCTAGGCAAACACTTCCTCTTTCGCTAGCCAATACAGTGCTGCTTTGCTAGATTTCGCTAACCAATGGCATACCACAAAATTTGGAGAGCAGCTTGTTCATGCCAATTTCGTAAGTTGGAACGCTTTCTTAAGTCAAAGCAAATTTTTTCGGGAGGCGCGTTTCGTAAGTCAAATTTTTTGGTAGAAGAAGCATTCGTAAGTAGAGGTACCACTGTACCTTTAAATACTTTTGTGTCATCAATATGACAAAGGTGTGCATGATTTGATTGACTTTAAAAAAAACAAAACCCTATCAGTGGGTATGGGGGTTAGGGGTTGTTTTTTCCTCTTTCCTCAGAAGGAAAACCACAACAGACCCCACTTCCAAGTTTGCAAACAACACTCTTGCACACATATTGTATTGCATTTAAAACTCATGTTTAAACCTGTGGAGGTTTCTTGGATGAGAGTGTGCTGAGGAGAAGGTGGGGAGGTTTTCCTTGGGACTGGGATGGAAGGAACAGGGATAAATGTGGTGAGGAGAAAAGGAAGGTTTTCCATGGGACCGAGATGGAAGGAATGGGGATAAATGTGGTGCTGAGGAGGAGGAGGAAGAGAGGAAGATTTTCCATGGGAGTGGGAAGGAAGGTGAATTTGGCCCCTTTACTTCATCTGCACTGCCGATGGCTGATTCCCAGAGCACTCAACAATCAAGGGGCATGATGAGGGGCTAGATTTTTTTAAAAATTTTTTTTACAGCTTGTGCACACTGTTGCTTTTATATAGGGCCTTTGCAGACTGCTAGAAATAGTGCAAATTGAGTCCACTTTAACTGCCCTGGCTCAGTGCTAGGGAATCATAGGAACTGTAGTTTTTTCTGAGACATTGAGCCTTCTCTGTCAGAGAGCTCTGGTGCCACAATAAACTACAGTTCCCATGATTCCCTAGCACTGAGTCAAGGCAGTTAAAGTGGACTCAATTTGCACTATTTCTGGCAGTCTGCAAAGGCCTGTAGTTGCCACTGGGAATTTGGGTTAGGCCATCCTCTGAGGCAGAGACAGTGTGTCTTCCCCCAAGGTGAACCTATTGCAGGGCTTTCTTGGCAAGGGACATCTCCCCTGCAAGCAAACTGAGAAACCTTACACATGCAGCTAGGAAATACCCTTGAAATGTGGGGGCTATGCAGACAGGCAGCAAAAAGGTGACCTGAAGTTGCCTTTTCCCTAAGCTGCAGCAACTGCCTTGCCTGCCCTGAGGTTGCCCTAAATGGGGACAGAGCAATCGTTCTGGGAGGAGTCAATGCAGATTTTCCAAGGCTGTATTGAAGCCCCAGCAACTGCATCGCTGGCCCCAAGGATGCTGCAAAGGGAGACGGAGCAACTGCATGGGCCGGCAGTGGCTGGTTTAATTGTTCTCAAATGCATGCACAGGTATGCAGGATCATCTCTCCACACCTGCGCATCTGTGCAGGAAAACATCCCACTGCACCTGCACAGGACCTGTTATAGGGGGTATATAGTCTGTCACTCTTTGTGTACAAAAGTGATTGAAGTTTGGCATCGCTGCACAGGATCTGTCATATACCCACATATCATGCAAGGATTCACTGACCTCTGCTTCCCCCAAGGAGTGGGTGCAGTAGACAGGTGCCACTGTCAGATTGTGCCACCCTTGGGGTGAAGGAACAGGTTTGTCAACTGAAAAGACACTCCATAATCCTCTACAAAACATGTCCCACACAGATTGGGGGGGGGGAGAAGTACATGCAAGGGAGGTTTGTGTGGGCAGACTTGATACATGCAGCTGGTGGACATGCAAGGGACATGATCAACAGGGCACATGGACAAACATTACTCCATGAGCCCCCCACCCAATCATGCCAGGAAGTGGTGTTCAGGTCTTATGCACACCTGCACACCTGCACAGAAGAGGTCACAAAAGCCTCTTTCATGCAAACTGCTGTGCATGCTGATAGCAAGCATACATCCAACAGAATGCATTTATTGTCATAACAGAGGACAGTTGCTAGGGTGCATGTGTAGGGTTACAATTAGGGTTAGGGTTAGGGTTCTAATATTCAAGTGCAACTGCGCCAGTGCATCCACACCCGGAAGCATAGGGCACTTTAAATTAAAGCTTGCATCATAGGACGCATACTCTAGATCGCCGAGTCAAATTCTGCCGCACATGTGACAGTGCATTTATATGGCCATTTTCTGGTGCATCAGTGTTGCTGCATATATACACACATGCGAAGGTGTGCATCTTCACCAAAGGAGCGGAAAAAAGTGACTCCTTTTTGGAATGG
Organism: Phrynosoma blainvillii; assembly: GCA_026167975.1. NCBI lineage: Eukaryota > Metazoa > Chordata > Lepidosauria > Squamata > Phrynosomatidae > Phrynosoma > Phrynosoma blainvillii. The sequence goes on from JANUYF010000003.1 coordinate 248,721,725, forward strand.
CTTTTCTTGGCAAATGCCGGCTAAAGGGTGCTTTCCTGGAGACTTTTAGGCATGTGTCATCTAAAGGCCACACATACAAGTCACCCTCAAAGCACCCCTTTTTGCCCATTTGCATAGCCCCATGGTCTGCAAGTTGGGTGGGGCTGAGTCATTTGGCATTATAAATCAGGAGCCTTTTCCCATTTGGTTGACTGGGACCAAACTTGGTTTCTCTCTCAGCCTGCATCTACTGTGAGATACAACACTGTGATTTGCAACCCTAGACTGCTTCTTGACTGTAGTATCTTTCTACTCCTACTTGGACTCTGCTTTAAATTATGGCTCCAGACCCTGAATTGTTTGTTATGGGAAACCACTTGTTCATTCGGCTAGTGCATTTTTGGCACTCTGCATTCTGCGTGAGAGCAGGACAATTTCTGGGGTGCTGAGCATTGCAAATCTTGTCCTCTCCTGGCAGTGAGGTACAACTTTATCACCTAGCCATTGTTATTTTTTGGCAGTGCCAGACAGCTGCTGAAAAATGCAATCAGCTTTTAATAGAAGAAAGTACTTGGCAACCAACTTGGGAAGTAACAAGACAGACACAATCAACTGGGTTGTTATAAAATGGACCACCTTATTTAAATCTCTCCTATTTATTATTTTGCTCTTGAGAGCTGAAAAAGGAGGCAGTAATGATGTAATGTGAGATCAGCTGAGGCAGGTGGTATTTTCCCAGATATTCTCCACAACTTTCCTTAAGCAAAATACTTGAGCCCCAAGGATAACCCAGTAAATGGGTTGCTTCCCAGCCAACCAACTTCTGGAAGGCCAACACGAGATTCCTTCCTCTAAGTCACAGGATTTAAAGTGATGGTTTAGCCCTTAGGCCAGCCACAAGAAAAGTCTTTTTTCCTAGTCACATGACCTATCCTTCATCAAAACGTGAGTACTATAGGTTTTTACTGAAATTCCATGTCTCCCCCACTATCTGCTAAGTGACAGTGTCTTTAAGACACCACCCTAAGCCAACCATCAAATATCCAGAACAACAGTGCGGGGTAGTCAAAGAAAGCCTGTGGGAAAGGGCAAAAATTCCTAATGGGCCCTGTAGTCACCAGTAAAACTCACACTGTGGTAGAGGCAGGAGTGGATCAATCCAAAGACAAAGAGGAAAAGCAGGGAGAAGCAATGCTGTAAATAGCCTTTGCTCTGCCACCAACACTCTTTATGAACCCTGACATAATTTCCTTTCCTTGTCTTCTGACAGGCCAGCAGTGTGTTTCCCTGCTGCAGGCCATGCTGAGCGGGGAAGGGGAGGGGGGGAAATTAGCTCAAAAACTAAAGAACTCACAAGTATTTTTAACAATATGATGTAAGGATCATGGCTTTTCTGAAGTTTGAAAGCACAAGAATGTGTGTACTTTAATAAGAAGAACACATAATGGGCTGCCCCTCACATATAAGCCCTCACAGCTCACCTTTTGTGTAGTCTATTGTAACTGGCATTATAGGAACAAATCTGACAGATTGAGATTCCCCCGTAACCACATATCCCCATTGGTGAAATGCTGCCCCTATTGTACTTGTTAAAGAAAAAAGAAACTTAATTTCAGCATGAGAGAATAAGGGTTAATTCAGAATCTACTCCTGTCCTAGAATCCTATTTATTCAGAAAATATCTAGAGATGGAAAAAGGAAAATGAATAAGGGGCACTAAGAACTAACCCAAAGATAAATAGAAAGAATTTACTATTTATTGTTTCAAATTATCTTATTCCCTCCCTTCCCCACACACACATTTTGTAGTGGCCTATTATCTCAGTATCACTTTACATCCAATGGTCAGAGTTTTGCATGTGAATGGAATGGCAAAAAATACAGAAAATAAAAGATATAATTCTCACTTCACTGATAACTGGTGGATTCCATGTCAGTGAAACCACTTGGCATTTTTGTCCAGACACTGTGAATTGCTTATTTAAAGTTCAGATTAAAAATTGGGTTAGATCCTACTACATTCTTTCTTTTACTTTCTGAAAAAAGTCAGTTTTCTGAGTTTGATTTTCAGTAGATATTAGGATGGTTGAGGTCACCTGTTACTGCTGTATCTCTTCTTTATTAATGTTTGGTAATGTAATCTAGGATAATAGAATACTTTAGTTTGGCTTGGAAGGTCATAGCAAACTCTACTCAGTAGTGCTCCTGTTGTTTCCCATTTCCCTATCTTCTATGCTCCAAAATGTGGATCTTATCTCAGGTACACACATCCTTTTCACTTAGTGCTACTTCTATCTTCCTGTCTGGTGTATTCCTCTTGAATAAGTTATACTATTCAATTGCCAGTATATTCCAGTCATGCCTCTACTGTGAACTAGAGCAGCACACAGCCCCAAACAACACAAAAATGCATAAGCAAGACTCCAAACAGTTCAGTTAGAAATAAAAAAAACTTCTTAACCCAAAAGACATTTGATGGAATAAAATACATAAGTTCAGCTTGTTTCATCTTTACCACCAACTCCACCTGTTTTATTCTCTCTGTTCCAAAACTCTTGCTCATAGAGACTGTGAAAACAGAAATGTAAAATTACTTTTGACCCCTCTGTTCCCAGCCAAGTCATTGCAAAATGAGCCACAATTTTCACAAATTATGCAGAATACACCATGAATTCCAGAATTAAAAGAGTTTTTTCTCCTTTTCTAAGTTTCAAGTATAAAGATAGACCATGCAATTGTGTGCACAAAAGTATGGAATCTTACTTTTCCATTCCATCTGCATACATTAAGCTGTCCTGTGACCACTCATAGATTTGTGGGCCACTTTAGACCATCCATAGGATTATAGGTTCACAGGCCACCTATTCAAGGAGAAAGATGGAATATTAAATAAATAAATAAATTCCTTTAATAGATTTACTAAATATGTCATCTATTTTGAGGCTATTTTATTAGGAACACTGGGATATATACGGCATGGCTTATATATGAAAGTTGAGGAATAAATCATATGTAGAAATTGCAAGAAAGGACCAGCTGGTTTCTTATTTCCATATGTTGATGGACTCCTTGTGAGAACAGGACTATTAAGAAGGGATATAATTCTTCTTCCCACTGAAAGAAAGCCTTCAAAAATCACACCGTTTTTAAAAACTATTCACAATTTGATACTTATTCTGTGCAAAATTCACATTTGGTTTCTTTGCACATAAAGTAGCATGTCCTGCTCAGGAAACATCAGTTTATGTGTTAAAATAATATTTCAATGCACATAATAAAGCTGTAAATATTAATTCCTACACAAAAATACTGTTTTCTGTTCCATTCAACCCTGTGAAAATTTTGTGCAGTGCAAATCCACACTTGTAGCAGTTTTCTGTGCAGGAAAAACATTTTCTGCACATGAATTAATATTTTTGTGTTGAAATATTATTTTCCATGTAGAAAATCATGTTCCCTATTCAGAAATTCTGTTTTCTGTGCAAAACAACCATGTTCAAATTTTGCACAGAATAAATTCCAAACTAAAAAGATTCTTGATAGTTCAGGATTCTTCTCCTTAAGAGTTTCTTCACACTCAAAAGACATGTTTTTCAACCATTTTTATTTTTTAAAATATTATTTCCATCTCTTCTATTAAGAGACCACCTTATAGCCATCCTATAGGAAGAACAAAAATGATCCTTAATGGTGTGTCAAACCCTTATTTCCAGTTAAATTTTAATTGTACCCATTTTTTGAAAATAACTGACTCACTTGCGGGCTCCAACCCTCTGTTAAATAGACTGTCAGAATTATACAGCACATACAAGAGAAATGTCCCTCTGTTTCCCTCTGTACAACAGCCATGCTTTAGTAAAGCTATTAAACATGCAGTTCTGCTACTTCCATTTAATCCTGTTGTTTCTACTCAATGATAGAAAGGTAGATACACAATAAATCCAGAGAAAACAGAAATAGCCTAGTGTTTCACTCCCAAACATTTCATGGATAAGAACTTACAACAAGCAGGTAAGTAAAAAGGCAGTCCAAAGCTCCAGCTAAGTAAGAAAGGGATGTTTGGAAAGGCCTTTGCTTTCAGCAATGATTGATGTGAGCATTTTGTACCCACTTCAGTTTTTAAAAAGACAAAAACATAAACATCAAATTCAAGGCAGCAGAAAGGTAGGGTCTTAGCCTGTAAGAGACATTTCCATTAGAAAAACAAAGCTTGTTACAATCTTCTTTCACCAGCTATGGAAGAAAGAACACTCCTTAATTCTAAAGAAGATAGGATAACCCTATGAAAAATCCCTTATTATATTTGACCATCTCCTTCAAGATCTTGAGTTTCTGCTTGTTACTCAAAATACTGTCTTCTTCTTCCAAGACTGTTATAGATATTTGTCACCTTAGCATCTGACATTTGATGGACTAGATTTTATCAAGCTGTAAACTGGCTGCTTTCTTCCTGGCCACTTTCAGGTAACAGATTGAGAACTGAAAGCTCACAAAAGTAATGCCAGCAAACTTGTTGTAGTGGGTTTATTTATTTCAGTCCTGCCTCAATATGCAGTCAAGGTGGCTAACAATACTGATTATAAAATAAAATACAAAATTATAGCTAAAACATAATATCAAATTGGTTACAACCAGGGATGGAAAAAATGGCTGAGACTGTACATGAGAGAAGTAGCTACCATCTGTCTCCCAATCCAACTTCTTTAGACCCACCATAAATTCCAGGGAACATATGGGTCCTGTCATAACTGCATGTTTCATTGAGGCTCAATGGCAGGAGGGGCCTGGATGTTGCAAACCTCCTTCAGTTGGTGTAGCTGCCTGGCATTTAAGGTGGGTGTTAGTGGCATTTGCAACCATGGCAATGGTGCCACAATCAAAATTGTAAATAGAAACATTTATGAGGCCTAGCTAATGACATCATAAATATTGGACCAGATTGCCAGCCAATATTTGTAACTATTTGTTTTCTTGCAGAATAATTGTTTTCCCAATATTGAGAACCCCCTGAAAAAGTACAGAGTAGGATGAAGATTGTACTTTGTATAATCTTTCAAGAAATCATTCTCTGCAAAAGTACACATAGTTTGTCTGAACAAAAAAAAACAAACAAACCAAAAAAATAAACACCCCACAGTTTTTTTTCTTTTCTTTTTTCATTTCCTTTCCCTGTGTGTGTGTGTGTGTGTGTGCAGAAAACTTGTTTCCTGCACAGAAAAAGTGAGCAACCCCTTATATCTTATGGGTACAGTATAATGCTGTACCTACACAGTTCCATATCTTTTTCACACTGAGGTGCACTGCAACAACCATCTACTGACCAAAGGAGAAAGATGGTTGGAGGCATCCCCAGAGCACCGTGACACAGTTGGAGAGGGTGAGGGTGGTGTTGAAGTAGCACCCAACTCTGGTTCTGCATCCCAGAGGAAAGAAACAGCATTGCCTTGATAGGTGTAGATCTGTGAAGGCAATTCTACATCATGCCTCTGACAAGTAAAATTGTAGCAGAATGCAGTAAATGGCAGAAAAGTATGAGTAGTTCTGTGCACTGTAATTCCACCACCAAACCCACTATTTCCCTTCATTTCCTTCCTTTCTTAATCCAGTGTTAAAGCCTTCTCTCCCCATCCTCCTCCTCTCTATCTGACCACCAAACACCCTATTTAATTCCACTTCCTTCCCTTTTCAACCTGATGTTAAACCCTTCTCCTCCAGCACCAGGGAAATTGTGTTAGGGGGTTGGTAGAAGTCCAGAGAAGGGAAGGAGGGAGGAAAGCAGTGTTTTCCCCTTTAGATCCTTTGTTACATGCCCCTATGTTTTACCCTCAACTTACCCACAGGTCATATCAAAATCCATGATTTTGGCCCTAAAACCTTCCCTTGACTTATACATGTGGTTGACCTGTACAGAAGTACATACGGTAATTTCTTTTACACAGTTTTATGTATTCCAGGTATTCAAAATACTATATTTAAATAAGCGAAGACTGCAAGTGTGTGGCACTTAAAGCTGCTGTTCCTGGACTACAATTCCCACATTGCATGACCTTTGGTTATGCTGACTTGACCTGGTGGGAGTTGGAATCAGCAAACCTGAAGGGCTACAGGGAAACATTTCGGAACTGGCTCTTCAATTCAAAATATTTTATATCTGTTTTAAAGAAGATCTGAGTGTCTACAAGCTAATAGGAAAATGTGAATTTGAATTACAGTCCAGCTATAGCCTGGCTGGAGAGACTTATAGAAGTTTATAAGTCTAGTTTATAATTATATGTTCTATATAATGGGGCACTAGTTTATAATTATATGTTCTATATAATGGGGCATTCACTACTAATAATGTACAGTCTCCCAGGTAAGAATGTATGTGATCAAAATGAATTTTCTCCTATAGATACATGGTACATTTATCATAATAAAGTGCTGATGAGAATTAAAAATGTTGACATCAGCTGAAATAACAGCTTTCTTCCTTTCTTCTTTCTTCTTTTCTTGTTTTTGGATTTTGGCTTTGTTTTTGTGTTGTTTTTTTAAAAAAATTATCTATCCTCCGTGAGAGCATATTTTTGATTATTTTAGCTCTTTTTTAGAGCCCCCTCCCCCTTTCCCATGTCAGGGCATTGGGAATTGCTGTGAATGTTCAAGAAGACCAACATAGAAAAGAAGCAATATGTGCAGTTTCCGTTAGTAATTAGGCTGGCTCAAATGTCATGTCAGCTTCAATTAGAGATGAGCAGATAATGAGGAATCTCAACATCTGTTTGCACATGTGTTCTCCACCCCAAATATTCCCAACCTGTCCATGGTCATTAGGGGCCAAATTGCTTTAAAACTTTGTGAACAGTCATTTGGAAACAGTTTTGCCTATGTACTTTGTACATTTTATCGTGAATGCCTCTTTTGCCAGTTTTATTGTGGAAGAAATTTACACCACAACAGACCCCATTATTTTTTAACAATTTGCCAGTTTCCATGATATCCTTCATTTGCAGCCTAACAATCACAAATGCCTAAATGATTCCTGATCTCCTTAACAGCATGATTACTTCAGGGAAGGGAGTAACTATAGGGACCAATATGGAGAAGTGGGGTAGGGTGATCTCCCACATGTGGGTTTTAAAAAAGAGCATGGTGTTTTGTTTTGTTTTTTGCCATATGAAGAAACCAAGAGCAGATTTGATCCATTTCTAAGTAGAATTTTTAACAAAGCTTTACAAAAAATGTTAACTATATTGAAATACAACAAAATACAAAATACACAAATCACTGATACCTTTGTAGAGCCAACTAAAAAGCAAAAAACACATCATGGAAAATCTTACAGGAGAAGAAAAGTGATAATGTTAGAGTCACAGAGCTTCCTTTTGTCTGAGATGTTTCTTCAGTTAATATAGTTTAGAGAGAGAGAGAGAGATCAATGCAGGCAGCAGCTACTCCTCTTCTTTGCCATGTGAGGACCAGGAACAAAGGGCAGTAAACAATAGGGAATAAAATTACAAATTCATTAGCAGCCTTAATTTAATTTCCATTGAGATCCAGGCTAACTCTGTCCTATGTGAGACTGACTGGCCCTTTCTGAGGCAGAGAACATTGGAATTCGCAAGAACTCTCTTACTCTTATATCTGGAAAAACTGTTAGGTGCTATATACCTAAAACTTGACAACTATAGTGCAAATGAAAGTATTTTACTTTTGTTGTAGGTAAAGACTCAAATTGTTAAGTCTCAGTTCATTAATTCACTCTTGCTAAAGGTTCTGCTGTTGTGGCTAAATTTGGTATTGAGGGGTAGCCATATGGACGTTATCATACGGGGTCTAAAGCAGCCCCATGCCTGCACCATCGCTGCATCATTCTGGATCCTTTGCCCCTGTGATCAGACGACGTCGCAGCAAACCCCGCCCATCCCTGCATCATCCCTGTGCCATCGCTGCATCATTCCAGCTCTTTGTAATTCCTCTTTCAAAGAATTACGGCTGCGCGACCAGAATCATTCCGGTATGGTTCTGGATTGATTCCATGCCACTTTTCTTGCTGCTTTGAGACCCCTGGTGTGATAATGTCCCATGTTGGCCATGCAGCAAAATACAGCACATTACCAATCCACAGCTGCACCTTTATTGGGCCAACTGAAAAGCACAAAGCACTGGCTTCTTTGTCAGAAAAAAATAAAGAAAAAACAAAAAAGTGATGATGTTAGAGTTAGACTGATGTGGACAAAGAAATGCACCAAAAAAAAAAAAAAAAAAAAACCCTGCACAAGCATGTTTTAGTCCAGAAGGAAAGTGCACATGAAGTTAAATGTATACACACTAGAGAAAATGGATAAAATATATAATAATGTCAATATGGGTGGGAAAGTATCACACTCTGAAATGAGACAAGGATAGGAAGAAAATCCAGGTTCATGAGGTGCTCCATCTCTAAACCTCACTGTCTCCCTATCAGGGCAATTAAGAAAATACTTTAGGGGACAAATTGCTTTAAAACTTTGTATCACACTTTTCTGAGATATAACATGAGCAACTTCAGTGCAAAGGCAGTAGGTTAGCCCTTCATCCAACCCTTCCTGTTCCCACTTAATTTTTCCTTTTCTGTTTCCAGGCTTCCTTTTTCTACTCCATGCATTGGAAGGAAGAGATGGCTGTCATCAGTGTTGTTGTTCTTTGCCTCCAAGTTGTTTCTGACTTAGGGCCTTTGCAGACCGCCAGAAATAGTGCAAATTGAGGCCACTTTAACTGCCCTGACTCAATGCTAGGGAATCATGGGAACTGGAGTTTATTGTGGCACCAAAGCTCTCTGACAGAGAAGGCTCAATGTCTCAGAAAAAAATACAATTCCCATGATTCCCTAGCACTGAGCCAGGGCAGTTAAAGTGGACTCAATTTGCACTATTTCTGGCAGTCTGCAAAGGCCCTTATTCTGATTTAAAGTGAACCTATCACAGTGTTCTCTGGGAATGTGAATATGTGACTCGCCCAAGGTGACCTAGTGGGATTCCATGGCCAACTAGGGAATTGAACTTTGGTCTCTAGAGTCTTGGTCCAATGCTTAAACAACTACACCATGCTGTGTCTCTGGTCAGCTCAAAAGATACATGGAAATGAGCCACTGGTTTTTCTAGGAAAAGTTACAACACAGAGTCTGAAAAACCAAAACAGTCTCAGATGGATATTTAACTATGGGAGCTGCACTTTACTCTGTGTTTCCATTACAATGGGATCAAGTAACTATTTCATAAGGCAGTGTTCCTTACAATGATAGGGCTGCTGTAAGGCAAGCTGATGCTACAGATAAGTATCGCCACACACACACAAGAGTTTTGTGAGGCTAACATCCCTAATCCCAGTGCAGTTTCCAAAGGCTATTATTTTCACACAGAAAGCTGGCACCTGAGGTCCAAGGCTTCAAGTAAGTAATGTGTCACTTTGTTAAATAAATGGAATTTGTTTTTCCCTATCCTGCATGTCCTTTGTACTAGGATTATTCTGGCAGTTGCTATACCTTTTAGAGACCATGACAGAATTTTGTCTGCTGTGAAGGGAGTTAAGAGATTTAGAGGAACAGTGGCTGAAGAAATACTATCTGATAAGGAATAATTGAGCTGAGCTTGACAATAAAAGAGAAATCTACATTTAAATGGCATACTGGACACTTTCTGAAAGATGACTGTGTGCTGATAACTTAGTATTTTAAAATAAGTTATGAAGAATAGGTAGAAGTTAAATTAATGTGGAAAATGAGGGGGGGGTCACAAAAATGTAGTACAGTAAATTTCTCCAAACACCCAACTCTATCTATCCTCCCTTGCCCTCCAAATAAAACCTCAAAAAGATATTGCTGACAAACCAAGTTCTCCTATTATTTCAAACGTATCTTTCCTTATATACACATACACACTTTATATCTTTATTTTTTTCTTAAAAAATCCTCATTTTGTTCCACATGGCTGAATAAAAAGCACTTACATTCAGCCTGACCAGAAGAATTAACATGTCAACTGGCTGATCTCCAGTTAATGTTATTAAATCACCAGTAAAACCACCTCTGAGTATTCCTGGTCTTAGCAAACCCTATGAAATTCTAGTTTTTTGCTCTGAATTATAGCCTAAACTAGAATATGATATTCATTGGATGTCTCCCACTCAAGTACTAATCAGGGCTGACCCTGCCTAGTCAGGCAGGTTATTTAGGGTTGCCCACCATTATTTCCCTGCAAGTGTCTTCTAACACCAGTATAACGGGCATGCACAAAAATATGCTGGTGTGCTCCATGCTAGGAATAGCTGTGTCTACTGGTCATTTCAGGAAGCTATTCAGCCCATTTTGGTAAGAACTTGTCAAAAATTACAAATGTCTTCATAAACAGGATAGAATGAACTTCAGTTAACCTGTTATCCTGCTAATATTTTGCACTTGGAACTCTTTTTGCATTAATAATAAAACAGCTTAGTAGCCTAGTGTGACAGATTCCTTTACTTAGGCTGAGTCTAACACTCTAGCCCCAAAGAAACCTGCCACTCACCATGCCTTTGTTTCCCAGATTCTCTACTTTCCTGGATTGGGTTTCTGGGCATGCAAATGACCTCAGCATTGACAAGTTTGTGTTCTTTATGTTAAACATGACCATAACATGAAGACACTCTGAGCAAGAAGACACTCTGAGGCTTGGAGCGGGGTGTTATCAATATGCTGATGACACTCAAATATTCTGCTCCATGTCTCGGTCAGCTGCCATGATGGCAGATGGCAGTTCTCCCCTCAATCAATGTCTTGAAGCAGTAATGGACTGGATGAGGAAAAACCGACTCAAGCTGAATCCGGACAAAATGGAGACACTTACAGTAGGGCCCCCAAACCAGTTATTGGGTTGCGACCTCCAGTCCTGGATGGGGTTATGCTCTCTGTTAAGGACTGTGTTCGCAGTCTGGGGGTGCTCCTAGACTCGTCGCTTCACATGATAGATCAGGTGAATGTGACAGTTAGGAGCGCCTGTTGTCAGCTTTGGCTGATATGCCAGCTGCGCCCTTTCCTGGAAATAAGGACCTAGAAACTGTAGTACACGCAGTGGTAACCTCACAACTTGACTTCTGCAATGCACTCTACATGGGGCTACCCTTTTGCCTAACTCAGAAACTGCAATTAGTACAAAACATGGCAGCCAGGGTGATCAACGGAACATCTAGGAGGGATAGTATCACACCAGTTTTAAGATCTCTCCACTGGCTGCCTATTGGTTTCCGAGCACAGTATAAGGTGTTGGTGATGACGTTTAAAGCCCTACATAGCCTGGGTCCAACTTACCTTGAGGATCACCTTCTTCCATATAATCCGCCCTGCACCCTCAGGTCCTCTGGGAGTAAGCTTCTTCAACAGATAAGAACTAGATTGACGGCAACCTCCCAAAGGACATTTTCCATCACCGCTCCCAGACTCTGGAACGCTTGCTGGAAGAGATCCATCAGATAACCAACTTAGATGGCTTTAAAAAAAAAGATGGCTCCTTTCCTTTATTTTGCTCGCCCCAGAGTGCCTACTGTTTTAATTGTCTACTGTTTTAAACTGTTTTAATTGAGATTTATATTTCATGTATTTTTAACGGGGGGTATAATAATAATAATAATAATAATAATAAATTTTATTTATATCCCGCCCCTCTGTCACGCAATCGAGGTGACTCACAACAATTTAAAAACATCATACAATGTTAAAATACCATCCAAATCCCACAGCCCCCCCCCCTTAAAAAGGATTTAAACAATTTTTACATTAAAACAATGATTCAAGCACATAATTGAAATAAACCATAATCAAACAAACAATAATAGGCAGGGCAGCATTTAAACCAAATATAGGAGGGATAAAAGGATTCCTGAGGCCGGGAAACTAAACTGCTGGAAGAGATCCGTCTTAACAGCTTTTTTAAAACTGTTTAAGGTTGTCAACTGACGGATCTCATCCGGCAGGCCAGTCCATAATTTGGGGGCGAGGACAGAAAAAACCCTCTGGGAGGTTGTCGAGAGCCTAGTTTTCATTGGCTGTAACAAATTCCTCCCAGAGGACCGGAGTGAGCGGGGAGGATTATATGGGAAGAGGCGGTCCCGAAGATAAGTTGGACCCAAGCTATTTAGGGCTTTAAAGGTCAAAACCAACACCTTATACTGGGCCCGGAAACTGACAGGCAGCCAGTGAAGAGATTTTAATACAGGAGTCATGTGATCTCTCCGTGATGTACCTGAGACCACTCTGGCTGCCATATTTTGTACTAACTGAAGTTTCCGGACCAAACATGAGGGTAGCCCCATGTAGAGTGCATTACAGAAATCTAGACAGGAGGTTACCAGCGCGTGCACCATGGTCTCAAGATCCCTTACTTCCTGGAAAGGGCACAGCTGGCGTATCAGCCGAAGCTGATAACAGGCACTCCTGACTGCCGCATTTACCTGACTAGCCATCTGAAGCAACGGATCAAGGAACACCCCCAGATTGCGAACACAGTCCTTTGTGGAGAGTGTGACCCCATCCAGGACTGGAGGTTGCAACCCAATCCTTGGTTTTGGGGCCGCCACCGTGAGCACTCCCATTTTGTCTGGATTCAGTCTCAATCCGTTTTTCCTCATCCAGCCCATTACTGCCTTAAGACAGTCATTGAGAGGAGAGAAGCCATTGGAATTCAAGGCCGATGATCGAGATAAGGAGAAATAGAACTGGGTGTCATCAGCGTACTGATAACACCCAGCCCCATAATGTTTATTGTCAGGGTTTGTATCTAGTTTTTAGCTGTAAGCCGCCTTGATTGCTATAGCAAAAGGTGGGGTATAAATAAATTATCATTGTTGTTGTTGTTGTTGTTGTTGTTGTTAATGAGATAACAAGAAAATGTTTTATTATATCCTGTAGTAAATGCTTAAATAAGTTCTAGTACTTAGTTCCAACCATATAATATTCAACCTAAGTTATGCCAGATCTTTTCCTTCAATCAGTTCAGACATCCAGTACACAATCACCCAACTCATCCAAGGATTTTATCACACAGGGGAAATCCTATGCAGGAATGGGATTTAAAAAGTGGGAAAGCCTTCAAAAGTGGGTAGATTTTCATACACATCGCTGTTAAAGTGTGCTTAACCTAAACAAAAAGTAGTCAAAAGCCACTTCTTTTTACTTTTGGGATTTTATGAAAGTAAAAAGAAGTGGCTTTTGACTACTTTCCGTTTAGGTTAAGCACACTTTAACAGCGACTTTGTCTGAAAATTTACCCACTTTTGAGGTTTTTTATTATTATTTAAAATCCCATTTCTGCACGGGATTTCCCCCATGTGATAAAGTCCCAACTCTCTGCCAACCCTATCCCAGTTCTCTCCTACATTTATACTTTCTGATCCGCAACAGTCCCTGTTCACAGTCTCCTTCAACTGTGATTGGCTCTCTTGAAGCCATGTCTGCCTAGTGCCTCCTTCACACATAGATTTTATGGGGGGAGGTGTGTCAAAATGCTTCTGATCTAAGGAAACAATTGGAAGAAGTGAAAGAACTGGTGGTGGCAGGGCAACATAAATAATCACCATTTATGTACAAGAAAGTAAAAAGCAATGGGGCCACATTATCTGATACCATCAGGAATAGACTGTCAGAAAATAGCCAGAGGTGTGCCCACAATAGGCAGCCCTGAAGCTAGTAGCAGATAGCAGGTAAACCACAGAAAACACTATCAACAAACAGGAAAAGCAGTAGTAGTGCATATTCTTTTTCAGTTCAACTGAAATGAGTAGTGCATATTCTATAACTGTCCTGATTTCACAGGGATAGTCCCAATGAATCCTCTATCATCCCATACTGCTTTAAAAATATCCCAGTTCTCTCTCCTTCTCCCACTTTCCCACTTTGAACTTATTTCAGTTGCTGCGAACTATGCTCAAAGTTCAAGAGTAATTTTCAGTTGATCAGTGCAGTAGGGGAGAAAAGAGTGGAGAGGAAAAGAGAGAGGGGAAAGAATTTTGCCCTTGTATTTAGACTCAGGAGAAAGCAGCATCTCCTAGCTTGTGTTTTTCCCTTTTGTTGACTACACTATGGCCCTTTGCAGATGGTGCTTTGTGCCATCTTGGAGGTAAGGAGAGGGGCAGCCTCACGCTGGGTGCCCCAACCCCTTCCTGAACATGTCATCGGAGCGCCCATCGCTCCACACGACAGGCGCGCCGATGACGTCCTTCTGCTGCAGCATCCAGACACGCTGCAACAGAAGAGATGCCGAAGAGGTGCCCAACGCTTCTTGCAGCGCACCTTTGGCGCCTTGGGGAAGAAGCGCTATTTTAGCACTCCTTCCAGGGCCCGAAAAGAGGTGCATTGGGGACGAGGAGTGCGGGTACCTTGGCCTCAATCCGCGGCTTCTCAGGGTGGCCCATGGCCGCCCATCTGCAGAGGCCCTTAGATATTGCTTAGCCACACATGACCTGATTATCATCTGTGAAATGTTGGAAAGTTTGATAGAGGAAGTACAGTAAATGCTCTAAATGCACTAGATCCCATCTGATCTAGAAAGTTAAGCAGGTTCACTTTTGGTTAGTACTTGGGCAGGGCACTACCAATGAAGACCAGGTGCTGTAGGCTATATTTTCAGAGAATGGAATTTGCAAAATCACTTTTGAATATACCTAACCTAAGAAAACTCTATAAATGTAATAGGGTCACCATAAGTCAGCAGACAACTTGAAGGCACATACCCACCTAGGGCAGTGGAGCAGTAATAGTGGACCAGCACAATAATCATTGGTTGAGAACAGTAATGATGGGGCAACATGTACAGCCACTAGCAACAAACACCATGGAAACAACACCAGTGGTGGTGGAGAAGCACAATCACTGTTGGCTGGGGGAAAGATCCTGAGAATTGGGTTCTACAAGAAGAAGTGTGGTGGTACAGCATAAGCCAAATCAAAAACTGATAAAGCAAAATGTGAAACTAACTCAAGGCTTACCAAAGTGATAGGCAGTAAGGTTAAAACCTGAGGTCAGAGGGACAAAGATACTTTTCTTCTTGCCACAATACAACCAAGGTAGATGTAGACTAAAAATCCTAAAGGGGCCCAATCCCATGAACTCTTGGAAACTAAGCAAGGTCACCCTGGTTAGAATTTGGATGGGAGACCACACATGAACAGCAGGTGTTGTAGGCTTGTGCAGAGAAAGGATTCCTTGCCTATGAAAACCCTATGAAATTTATGGGGTCACCATAAGTCAACATGTGACTTGAAGGTACATTCACACAGAGATCGGGACTATCAACAGCCCAAGAAGATTACTACACACAGCTTTTAAGCTGTGATTACACCAGAAAAAAAGGGGGCTCTGGCAACACTTCTTGCATGCCACCACCTCTGATTCATACCTGCTCTCTCCTCAACCTGTAGCTGGTGCATTGATGGAAAAACCCATCAATGACCTTTCAACTGAAAAAGTCTTTGAATGTGATTCATCACTGCCAGGGTATCTTCAAGATTAGTAGTCATGTAGTGTCAGTGTCTCTCATCTCCTTCTATCCCTGCTCTCCCTCACTGTTCCCAATGGGCCTGATTCCCCCCCCCCCCATTTCTTTAAAAATTAAAAAAAAAAATAACTCACAGTAGCAGAGATCCAGAATTGCATGAAAAAGTGAAATGAAAAATAAAAATAAAATAACCTTCCTAGACTCTTATTAAGGTGAACAAAGATCATTGTGTGTATTTTAAATATTTTAAAAATGAGGATAATGAAAAGCAGCAATCCATTCCTTTGTGTACATGTTTGTGATTGAAAGTGCTATACTGACTTTGAATGTGAGAAATTAGCTAAAGGATTAACAGCTGGAAAATTCTTTGCCCATTCTTTATTTTCAGCAGGGTCTGCTATGAAGAATATGGTATATGAGTGGACAGAGCAAAGATCACAGCCATAAGATCTCTTTGCTTTGAATTAAAGATATCCCGTATTCTGTTCATCTTTAGAATATTTCTTATATGTTTTGTAATATGAGTATAAAAATAACACATCAGTTTTGCTTATTTACATCAGGGAAAGCATTTTATATTGTTTTATTGGTATGTAAGTATGTATATATCCTTTCATATTGAGCCAGCAAAGAGAAGGGGCCAAGGCAGCCATGCGCTGCCAGCTATCCCAAGGAGGAGAGAAGGGGCCAAGGCAATCGAGCACCGACATGATATAGTGGTTTGACCAATATATGACTCTGAAGACCAGAGTTCAAATCTCAGCTTGGCCATGGAAAGCTCCTGGGTGATCTTTAGCATCACACTCTTTCAGCCTCAGAGGATGGGAATAAAAGGTCATTTATTTGTTCAATAAATAAAGATCAGATGTAATTTGAATATTTAACCAAGCTACATGTAAGCAATAAGATTATTTTTGTCTTTCTTATATTATGTGTTCATTAGGCAACAGAAAGGAAGTAGGCATTTACAAATACCATATTTTTAATTTTTAAAAGAAATTGCAATCACTAAAAATCATTAATCGTATGGTAGAAAGCAGTGATGGTTGAAGAAGATAGGATAACTGCATTTCAGTTAGTTTAAAACTACAGTCTTCCTCCATATTCGCTGGCGTTAGGGGAACAAGATCCCTGTGGATATGGAAAATTCATGAATAGTGCATGCCCTGTCTACCTTCTCCCTCCTTGGTATAGCTGGCAGCAGCTATCCCAAGGAGGAGAGAAGGGACTAAGGCAGCTGAGCACCGGCTTTCCCACCTTCTCCCTCCTTGGTATAGCTGCTGCCAGCTATACCAAGGTAGAGAGAAGGGGTCAAGGCAGCCATGCACTGCCAACTATCCCAAGGAGGAGAGAAGGGGCCAAGGCAATCGAACACTGGCTTTGCCCACTTTCTCCCTTCTTGGGATAGCAGCTGCCACCTGTCCCAAGCACGGGGGAGGTGGGTGGGGCTCATGGTGGAATTGCAAATATTCAAATTTGTGAATCTCAAGTACACAAATACAGAGGGGTGACTGTATGACATTCATTATGTAGGTAAAGGTAAAGGTATTCTCCGTTGACAAGGTTGTCAAGTCTTGTCCGACCGTAGGGGGTGGTGCTCATCTCTATTACTAAGATGAAGAGCCAGCATTGTCAGAGACTACTCTGTGATCATGTCACCAGCATGATTTCACAGAACACTGCTTACCTTCCCACTGAGAAGTGGTACCTATTTATCTACTTGCATTTGCCTGCTTTTGAACTGCTAGGTTGGCAGAAGCTGGGACAAGTAATGGGAGCTCACCCCATCATGCAGCACCCAGGCCTCGAACTGCCAACCTGCTGATCTTGCAATCAACAGAGTCAGCATCTTAACCACTTGAGCCACTACATCCCATATGTTCATTATGTATATGTCAATAAAATGGAGGTATACCACCATACTACCTAGGCCCAGCTGCTAGCCCTATTTTGACCAGGAAGAGAAGACTCAGGTATACAGTAGGACTACCATATTAGTGGGCTAACCATCAGCAAAGTCAAGCACCCCAGCCCATTATTGTCAGTGGTGCTGCATTCATGCAGCCAAATGGAAGTTGCTACCCATTGTAAACCTGAGGGCAAGGGCTGCAAAACTGGGGAACCAAACCAGGCATCCAAAACAGTGAAAAACAAGAAAAAGACATTTGCATGCCTTGGGGAACTCAAGAGGTTTTCAGAAGTATAAAAATGCATCTGGATTTTAGAAGGATATCCTTCTCTCAGATATTAGTAAATGTGAAGCTTGAAGGGAAAAGCTTTATTCACTCAGATTTGTAGCATTTTTGAAGGTTTAAACAGTGCTTTGGATTATATCTTCCAGACTCCTCAGCCACTATGGTCAGTTGTCTTGCTGGCTGGGAAACTCTAAAAGTTAGTATCAAGCAAATAATTTTATTAAATTCTGCTTTGAACCATGCTTCAGTTTCCTTGTGCTATTAACCTTTTTAGAAAATAGATGTTTGGACAAGCTACTAACGGAAAGGCTAGAGTATATTTGTTTTGCTTTGTAAATATAAATATAATTATCAATAGTTACTGATGTGTTCATGTTTCTGTCTGATATACAGCTATATTGGTTTCCATGTTAAATTAATTCTTTATTCAACAATTGGATAAAAGAAAGATTTCATTTTTTTTAAGTTGGTTAACTGGATTTCATTGTAAACTGCCTTGAGATCCCATGGTATAGTTTAGGAAAAAAGATTTCCGCCATGAGATCCAACAAATTTAAAGGATAATTAACCAAGAATAGGAATGTTATATGATCAAGACAAAATAAAAACATGATGGAAGCAATATATGGGAGAACTATGAAGAAGAGATAAAAAGATGGTGGAACATATCTTGACAACAAACCCAACATTTTAGAAAATGAAGTAAACGTTCTCAAAGAACTTAAGAGAAATAGAAAAAGATGACATACCAATGGATTTTTGTCAAGCTATAGAGATAAAAATCCATCTACATTCTAATGAAAATCACACAATAAATATGGAAAACAAAACAATGACCCACAGAATGTAAATACTCAATAAACAACCCTGTCTTCTAGAAAGCATACACTAGGGATTGTGATACCACTGGACCATTAACATTCCAGTCAACCAAAGCAATGTTCAAGATTAAAAAAAAAAGCCATATATTTTCCTGGAGAAAACAATGCCCAACATTCAGGCTGCATTCAGAAAAGGAGGAGGTACTAGAGATCATACTGCAAACATACACTGGCTAATAGAGTACACTAAGGAAATCCAAAAGAAACTCAACCTGTGCTTTATAGATTATAGCAAAGCCTTTGTGAAAAATTATAGATAGTTGTAAAGGATAAAACCCTCAACTGTAAAAACACATTGTTAAAAACACATATCATAAAAGTCAAAAACACCATGACATTGTACTTTAAATTTCTATGTATGGTCGTGAAAGCAAGACAGTGAACAAAGCCAACAGAAAGAAAATCATTTGTCTTTTAATGCTGGAGGGTATTCTGCAGAAACCTTGGACTGCCAAAAAAGATAAATCAATAGGTTAGAGAGCAAATCAAGCCTGGATTCTCCCTAATGGCAAAATGACTAAATTGAGGCTATTATACTTTGGACATGTCATAAGATGTTATCATTGGAAAAGGTGGCACCCTGATGGCGCAGTGGTTAAATGCCTGTACTGCAGCCACTCACTCATAGACCACAAGGTTGCGAGTTCAATACCTGTCAGGGCTGAGGCTCGACTCAGGCCTGCATCCTTCCGAGGTCGCTAAAATGAGTACCAGTACCCAGCCTGTTGGGGGGCAATCAGCTCACAGTTGTAAACTGCTTAGACATCCCATAACGCTATATGAAGTGGTATATAAATGAAGTTGCTTTGCACTCTTAAAAGTGGAAGACAGTAGGGAAATAGTAAGGCCACATTAGGGAGAGATTGCCTTAGCAAAAGAAGATGTGACCTTGACTCTGGAAGACATGACTGGGTTTGAGGACTGTAAATCCCTTTGCAGACTTCCAGAAATAGTGCAGATTGAGTCCACTTTAACTGCCCTGACTCAGTGCTAGGGAATCATGGGAACTGTAGTTTATTGTGGCACCAGAGTTCTCTGACAGAGAAGGCTCAATGTCTCAGAAAAAAAATACAATTCCCATGATTCCCTAGCACTGAGCCAGGGCAGTTAAAGTGGATTCAATTTGCACAATTTTTGGCAGTCTGCAAAGGCACAAAATGTCTCAAATCCATAGGATTGTCAGAAGCTGAAGCTGACTTGATGGCAAATAATAAAGTTTTTTCACCAGTGAATAAACATCTCTCTGGCTTTTCTTCGCAAACGAAGATTCAGGAAGGACTTATCCCACACTTTTTGCAAGCGCGCTGATGACTAAAAAGGCCAATCTGAGATAAACAAGTCTGGTTGCAGAAAGCACAGCAGAAGATCTCCTTGGGTGATGTTTCCGGGTTGTGATTCTTTCTGCGTTGTCCTTTCTCTTTGAGACTTCTCAAATAAGGCTAAAGCATTGTGGATAGTGCGTCTCCATTGATCACCTCCCGATGTGATGCCAGGGTGGACCATTGTTGGTGATCAATTTGGCTGAGCCTGAGATGTTGTTTCAGGGAGTCCTTGTATCGCTTTTTTTGG
Source organism: Phrynosoma blainvillii (assembly GCA_026167975.1). Taxonomy (NCBI): domain Eukaryota; kingdom Metazoa; phylum Chordata; class Lepidosauria; order Squamata; family Phrynosomatidae; genus Phrynosoma; species Phrynosoma blainvillii. The sequence goes on from JANUYF010000003.1 coordinate 248,741,831, forward strand.
AGCGCCCCTCTTACGCTGACTCGTGGCAAGCTCACCGTCGAGTATTATTTTTGGGAGGTGATGGTCCTCCATCCTAGAAACGTGCCCAGCCCAGCGCAGCTGCATTTTCAATAGCATGGCCTCAATGCTGGTGATCCCTGCTTGCTCAAGGAATAAACATAAAATAGAACAAATATGCTTGCCTATTCCCTACTCATTTATCTTTTTTTCTGTTATAACCCCCACCTCCATCACCAATATGTTCATTCTTAGTCAGTTTTAGTCAATTTGGAACAGCTTTGCTAAACAAGTGCTTATCTCTGGGCTGTAATTCCATGTGGTATTTTAAGTCTATTTTCTGAATAACTTGAGAACATTGGTCTTTTCCTCTTTATTCATTCTAATTGTTACAAGCTGGTTTAGTCTGTGTGGCCTTTTATGGCTCTTGTGTAGGGCTCCGTATGCCCTTCTGATGCTTTCATCCTCTACGTCTCTTTAGAAGTCCAACAAATGGGTCTAGACTAAGGAGCTTATCACACCACTAAATTAAAATGTTTTACCTGTCCTGAATCCAGTCTTAATTCGGGCTGCATCCGGACCGTATTACAGTGATTTTGCCACCAAAACTGCCACCTGGGTCCAGCCCGGGTCCAGCCCGGCTCCCAGGGGCATTCAGCATGCCTCTTTTTGAAACTGGGAGTTTTCTGACTTTAAGAAATGGCCACCGGAGTGCTGCTGGGACCAGGGCTGGACCCAGGCTGAACTTGGGTGATGGTTTCAGTGGCAAAATCACTGCAATAGGGTCTGGATGCAGCCTGAATTAAAATTGAATTCGGGACAGGTAAAACACTTTATTTAGCAATGTGATAAGCTCCTAAGTTAAACATAGGTCCAAAGGACCAAGATCCAACAGTGTAATTTGACATGTACAGGCAGGGGAGTAGGCTGCAGAGATTCCCCAGTTTCTCTATTTCACTACAGCTATCCATGGTGCTTTAGATGTTTCTCAGCCTTTTAGAGCAGGTTTTCAGGAGTTCAGGAGCTTGCAGCAACAAGAGTGTTAGCCAATTCTGATGGAAGAAATGGGATCCATTGGAAGTACACCATTCAGTTTTGGCCTTTGAACTTAATGAGATATGCTATTCATGAAAACACGTTTCAATAAGACCTAAACTGATGAACCTTTGGGTGCATCCACATTGCATAATTAAAGCAGTTTGATAGCACAGTAAGTACTTTGGCCACTATGAAGTTCTGCAACTTGTAATTTGGTGAATTACTTAGCATTTTGTAATGTACTTTCTTGATTTACAGCACTGGTGCTCTAACTAATTGTCATAGCATATTAATTATCTCATAAAATTGCAGAATTCTACAACATGGAATTGACACAATTAATACATCCTCAAGTATCCGGACAGGTACATGGAATCAGTACATGGTCTTGATGTGGTATAATAACTGCATAGTGTTGATATACCCTGCTCTGGATCCAACCCTTAATATTTAAAACAGCAAAAAAAGGAGAGAATCTCCTATAACAAAGAAATAAAGCAACCCTAAAGCAAGAAAGCAAAAAACCCAAACTTGCAAAGCATAGCTTCTCATGTGTAATGGACAACAGAAATGTGTTTACAGTAGTATCAATGGAGAGTATCTTTTCTGAAGAAAACAATAGAATAGCTCAATGACTGATACAGTTAGGCTTTTGGTACAGTTTTAAGAGCAAGCCCTGTCACATGTATTGATATATTGTCACCTAGCAATGCAATCTTCTTATTCAGAATGATCATACTTGTTTTTCCCCCTCCCTGCAGCACCATTAACAGAAAAACCACCAAAGCTTTTGTACCCTTCGGAGAGTAAACTGACAGTTCAGGAAACACAATTGGGTAAGTGGCATCCAAAAAGTGTTGATGTTATCTATGTCTTAATGTTTGATGAGGGCATTAACATTTAAGCTTAAAAGGTTGGAGAGATGACATTACACTGTGCTTTCTGTGCAGAGATTCTTGAGGTTAGAATATAATGACATTTTTGGATTGATATTATTATGCAAATGAAGATGATAATTCACCCTTACCAAAGGAGTTGCTGAGTAATATGTCATTTTCCTTCCTTAATTTGCAGTTGCTCTGTTTACAAAGAATAGTTTAAAGAAGTTAGCTGGAAGTAGATGAATTGTGGGACTGAAGGACACAACTGACTGTATAAAAAAAACAAGAGTTTCTGGCTGTTGCATTTATTCTCTTTGTAATGTCTTACATACTAAGAAAACTTGGGAGTGAGTGGTGCAAATGCAGAAGGCAAACTTCTGGTTTAATTTGACCAACAAGATGCTGTGAAGTTTTACTTTGCTTGCTAGAAACAAACTTACTAAAATCAATGTTTTTACCATGTCTATATTTTAAAACTTCTGTTAAGGCACCCTTTCATACGTTCTGCACTTCTATTTTGTTGATAGAATCTAGCTGAGGTTCAATAGTTTGTAGCTTATCATGAAAATCTTCATGCTTTTTTTTTTTGGTTCCATCTACATAAAGGGATGTAGCCATTACCATTACTTTCTTCTGCTGTCATGGCTGCTGTAGATTATTTTCAAGTATGTAATGGAGATGTAAGGGGTTTTAAACTTCTCTTGCCTTGAAAAGTATAGCTTACTGGTTTTCACAAAAGTTATTGGGTTTTTTTCTTTGGGGGGGGCTATAATAAAGCCATTATATTAATTATTTTAAAAACGTCTATTTTTACATATGAAGCAATTTATGACAATACCTGCCTTCACTTAAACACCTGAAGAGAATCAAGGAGAAGAGTAGCTGGTTGATCTTACCATCTTATTACTGAATAAATAGGACTTCAACAGTATATTTTTTTCTCATTCTCTCTCTCCATGAGACAGTAGTTTCTATTGATGGTTTTATTGCCTTCCTATGACATCATGTCTCTTAACCTTGGAAGTATTTCATATGGAATAAAATATGCATATCTTGTTATGGGGGTCATATAAATTGAATATACAATAACACTGAAAACTACCTTGACTTTATAGTCTCATCGTTATCACAGGTGTTTAGTTGCATATTTTTGTGTATTATATTTTTCACTGTAATACCTTGTTGTGTATCATCTCTGTTATATAAATATAATGAATTATTGTCAAAGTACTTTCAAAAAATGTTCTTTGAATTCTGTGTGCATGCAACTCCTTATAATTATAGTGAGTTTTGTTTTAATTTTTGACTCTGCACAGTCTTGCAAATAATTCATCATGTCACTGTTCATTTGGTGTATTAGCCTTTACATATTATGCAACATTTCTAAAATACAACTACAGCATGATTAATAGACATCTGGTATTTGGTGCCTAATTTTCTTAGGACTCAGTCTGAAATATTTCAAAACATAGGCAAATGTACATGCTTTAAATGATCAAGATTTTCACAACTGCAAATTGCAATGATGGTAAATCAGTAATTTAGGGTTATTATGGTGATGTTGTAGCAATGTTGCCCTATTACAATTAGTCAGAATCCAGTGAATAAATTAAATTTATTTATTCATTAGATTGTTACCCTACCTTTTTTAAAAAAAGCAAAAAAACATGCCTAAAAACAAAATATATAAAATTACATTTAAACACAGAATTTTTTTTAAAGAACTGTGTCTGTCTAGATGAAAAATCAGCTTTTCATCTATTCATCTTAGTGGCCAAAGACTTGTCTTAGGTAAGTGGGATTTGCCTTGCTGACAGAAGGACAGGAGGAGCAAGGCCAGGCTAGCTTTCCTTGGTAGACAGTTACATGACTAGGAGTGGCCACCAAGAAAGCCCTATCTCACATCCCCATCAAACATGATTCATAGGGTTGTGGAACCAGTAGAAAAGTTCTTCTAAACATGTCCAAGCTCAGTGAGCTTTTTTGAAAGATTGAGATCCTTCAACTATCCTACATTGTAATTAAAAATAGAACCCAGAATATTAAAATGTGTCTTGAAAATAGACTGGTACCTAGCGAAGAGGATCCAATAGATGAATTGCATGTTGTAACTGTCTAGACATAACATGTTGAATTAGCTAAAGTTTCTCAACTTTTTTCAAAGGCAGCGCCAATAGAATGTATTAATAGTTCAAACAGAATGTAACTTACTATGAATCAATTTGGCCAGATCAGATCTTTCAACAACTGGTGCAACAAACACATTAGGTGCAACTATGGAACTTCACTTTTACTAATGAAAAAATATGCCCATTCAGATTCTGAGTCAAATCCAGGAGTACATCCAAACTTGGAACTCAGTCTTTAAGGGAAATGTGTCCTCATTTGGTATTGATTGAATCCCTATTCTCTTATCTGCCTTTTGATTTCCCAGGAACACTTGTGACTTTTCAGAATTAAGCTTCAGTTTATTTACCTTCATCTAGTTGTCATTAAGCACTGGTTAAGAACAATATATTTGAATTTAGATGTTAAAGAGAGATACAGTTGACATCAGTACACTCATGGTCCCAAACCTACAATCTCTAGGCAGCCTCTCCCATGTTTTGTTTATGTTATTTTTCTTTGTGTTGGAATAATTATGTATTGCATTCTCTTTTCCCTCTTTAGTTAGACAAGGACTTCCATCTGTCTCTCATTCTATCTAATCATGTGACTCCTGTCACTGTTGGAGGCAGCTTAAAAGATCTCTCTGAAGATTCTAAACTGCTTGTAACAGCAGTCAGTCAGTTGTAGTTTCTTCCTGCTATCTATATTAAAGATTGTGAGATTTCTTCTCTATACCCAAACCATCTCCAGTTAGATTAGGTTTTAGTTATTTTATGTAAATATTTACTAAAACCATTATTGTTTGTTTTTTTAAACCATAAACTACATGTTTGTCATTTTTCTGAGTAAGTTTTTTATTATTTAAGTAAGTATATTTACAATAAAATAGATGGACTCATACTTCTGTTGTTCTGCTAATGAAAGCTTGACCATGTCCTCTGAACTATTTCATCACCTTGGATAATGCCTGTAAATAATTCACAATAAAATCCAGAATAGATCCACTGACACTTAATCCACCAGATAGCAAACATTTTACTAAGAGCTTCATTTGATGTGATAAATATTTGAATGTTTTAATGTTTGAATAATGCATTTGACTCCCCCCCATTGGAACCTTTTAATAATACACACAGTTCATTTCAGCTCATTATAAATTAGAAGAAAACCAATTCCCCTGTACTGAGTATTGGGTCTTTTTAATGCTACAAGGATTAAAGAGATGTGTGCCAAATATACAACTATATCTGTTCTAATATTAAGTGTATAAGAAAAAAAAGTTTCTGAATAGATGGTGTGTTAGTGAAATCTGTCTTGTAGCTTTTTCCCTCTCTCATTGAGGCAAAATGATAACACAGTTGTGGCAGACCAAGTAAAACTCCCCAATGGCTATATAGTTTGTAGAAACAAGAAAGCAAGTTCCCCATGGAAGGAGCTTTGGTCCAGTTCACTAGATAAGACAGCATAAAGATGTCATCATATTTTATGAAACAGTCTTGGTTTGCTTTGGGGGAGTGTACCTAAAAAACCTTTCCTAAAACTGTAGCAGGAAAAAAAATGGATGCATTTTCTGCAAATTTCAGGAGACAAAGTGAAGCACAATCTGCTTCCTTTTGCATCTCATCTTAAATTTCAAAAAGGACTTATGAATTTACACATTATCATCTTCCTACTGGTTCAGAACTTTCTCTGAAATATAGATTTCAGCTCAGTGAAATATTTTTTGAATACCCTTGGTCTAATGCAATGGTAGGAATCATGTGGCTCTCCATGTGTGACTGGATGGCATCTCCCAGCATCCTTGCCTATTGGCTAGGCTGACTAGGGCTGCTTGAACTGATAGTCCAACAACATCTGGACAGCCACATTACTCTCCCTTCCTATAGAGAAGATATTGCTTCGCACATTGCTGTGTGGCAAACTAACACTTGAGCAATTTCCTTTATTTCATAGGACCATTTCTGGCATTACAAAAGGAAGGAATTTTTACTAAATTTCATAGAGAAGGTGAATTCTAATTATTTTTTAGTATTAGGTATTTACCATTAGTCATAAGTAAACAGAAGCTCTTCTTAACTTTCAATTTCTTTTAAACACTCATACAAATGCAGCTGTGGCTGCTACAAGAGTGGGTTTAGATCTTTCACAAACTGCAAAAAACAAAGAAATAGTGATATCTATAGACTACCTATGAATATTTTTTTATTTTGGACAAAAAGTAGAAGTAGTGAGTCATGTTTCTCATACCTCAAATGAATCTTTCCCCTTGTCATCAGTAGTTCTGATAAGAACTAGAGAAGCCAATGTAATAACTTAGCTGTGGAACAATAGGCTACTAGCATTTCAGACATGGATCAAAAGTTTTACACTAGCTTTAAAGCAACATGCTGTCATGTTTTAATGTTCTATGGGGTTGCTTTTCTGCTTTTCTTCCTTTTTCACCTTATCTTTTTCCCTCTCTCTTGTATAATGTTCATGTCAGGAGAAAGGCAAAATAAAAATGAATCAAAACAAAACACAAAAGAGAGCAGAATATTAAAGTACATTGAAGACCAACGTTTATAGTGTAAGATCCTTTTTTTAAAAAAAAAATTAATATCTTCACAGATATTAAGCCATTAAGATGAATGGTGTTGTTCTATGAGCATAATAAAGATGAGCTGAACCTCATAGAAAACTAAAACAATGAGTTAGGCCCAGCTAATCTAATTTTAATATTCATTTATACCCAGATCCTAAAAATGTGTATTCAGAAGGTTAATCTTGCTGGTTTGAATTAGGCTTACTTCAGTACAAGAATTTAAAATTATGATTACTTTGAACCAGTTCTCAGAATGTATTTGGTTTCTAAAATACAGTATAGAAATGGTTTAATTCAAGAATTTTTACAGAAATAATTGGCATTCTTATCAGATTTATAATCATATATTAATAAGACATCTGTATTTCTGAGCTTCTCCTTTGAGGTTATAAGTGATGTTGTTATCATAGGAACAAAATATCATTACTTCATTATTTGTATATTTACAGTTGATTAGTAAATCAAGATGCTTGGGAAAGATGAATACATTCTCAGATAAATACAGAGAAATACTTTAATGAGTTGCTTAATTAATTTAACTCACACAGTTAGCCTATTTTCTACTTTTGACATCTATCTGTATGTTAAGAAATTATAGTTTTACTCTATAGAAAGACACCCCCCGACATGTCGGGAGGGGTCTTCTGTTGCGACGGTCCATATAAGGGCACCGACGCATGATTGTCTGGGCAGACCGGAAGTCCCGCCCTTACTTGTCTGCTCAGCCAATCGGATGAACTCTCGCAGGCTGATCTCGCGAGAGTTTAAGTCTCGCGAGATTAGCTGCGGGATTTTGGGGCTATTTAGCCCCAAGGTGCCTCGTGGTGGCAGCCATTTTGTTCAAGCAGTTGAACAATCCATCCCACCCCCCCTTAATTTGTTTGTTTACATATTATTTACTCTCAGGCTTCGGCTGGTCAACTTCGGGGGCCGGGAGGGAATTTTCCCAGCGTTATATAGCTGGGTTTTTCATCCTCCCTGAGAATAATAATATTAATGATAATAAAATTAATATCATGGATGTTAAGAGTTATTATGGGTTGATACACATAGCTGTGATGGATTTGTTTGTTTTTCTAAGTTTCTCAGGTTATTAATGTCTGATTGTAGTCACAACTGGAGGTTCAGGGTATAAGTGGCTTTATGTTATTGTTCTATTCATGCTGGTGGGAAGGGACACCCCCCCCCCTGGGGGGGATAATTAGGTTAATTGGAAATTAAAAATTGAGTTAATAAATTAAAAAATTGGTATACGTCATTTTGTTAACCAAATATGCATGACATCATCAAACATTTGATGATGTCATAATGTGATAGTGTCATAAGAATTCTTATGATGTTATTTCCGATTGCAGGAGGGGTTTAGATAATTAGCTTTATATATGTTGTTTAAACTAATGGTCTTGACGCATGCTGTGAGAGAGGTGGTTTAATTTAATAACAGTTGCGCTTATCTACACGGATGCATGTGTCAAGAATAAATTCTGGTATTAGGAAAATGACTGCTTAAATTGTTTGGAGACCCGGTACTGAAATAAAGTTGTGGCCAGTGTTTTACCCAAGAATCGCGTTCGGTGACCTTTGAAATAAAGTTGTGGCCAGTGTTTTACCCAAGAATCGCGTTCGGTGACCTTTGTGCTGGTACAAGAGGCAGTTAATATATAATCTATGGAAGAGTCATCTCACATTAAGTGATATGCCATCTTACTTTCAAAATGTCTGCAGTCCAGCTAAGGAGGCACTCTAAGATGGTGGTGGAAGGAGTCCCTCATAGAGCTTGAAGTATAGCCACTAGTAATTGAAGTTTAATTTGGTGCTTAAAGTGGAAGTTTTTATTTATCTATTCAAAAGAGATTCATCACTGAATGCATTACTTCAGTGTAGATAAGACAAATAATTCCATTCATAGTCATATGAGCAGAATTAGGGAGAATTTATATTAGAAACTCAGGGGAACTTACAAGAGTTAAAACATAGCTAAAAATTCACCTCTCACAAAAGTTAAAACTAATTAAAAACATACACATTTGAAAGAAAACAACAAATGCAAGACTCCTTGAGCAATCAGTCTTTAAAGTATGGGTCATCTCTGTCAAGTAATCTCTATGTTGTATGAGATACATATTGACTCAGATAGAACCATCACACTCCCATTTCATATGAATAGCATATTTAAAGTGTGCCATTAAACTAACCACTAAATTTCAGTAAATGTTTACCTTTGTTTGTATTATGAAGGGAAATGCTTTTTAGTGAAGACATTTTGCTTGCCTGCTCACTCTACAGCCCTCTTTTCCTCTGGTAACTTTTCCATTCCTCTCTCTCTTTCTCTCTTAACCAACTAGCTGTACATGTTAGCTTGCTTGCAGTAGTAGCCTTTAAAAAAAAAAAGTCTGCCAGGGTTTGCATTCTACTGAATACAGTATTTTCTGGCATATAAGACTACTTTTTAACCCAGGAAAATCTTTTCCAAAGTCGGGGGTCGTCTTATACGCCAGGTGGAGGAGGAGGAGGAAGAAGGGGTGGTGCAGCATGAGGCAGGAGGAGGAAGAAGAGAGGAAATCCAGTTAGAGGAGGAGGAGGGGGGAGGAAGGGATGGCGTGGTGTAGCAGGAGGCAGGAGGAGGAAGCAGCAGCGGATAAGAGGTGAACCCCTATCCTGGGGTTTTCTTGGCAAGACTGGTTCAGAGGAGGTTTGCCATTGCCTTCCTCTGAGGTTGAGAGTGTGTGACTTGTCCAAGTTCATCCAGTGGGTATCATGGCAGAGTGGGGAATCAAACCCAGGTCTCCAGAGTGGTAGTCCAACACTCAAACCACTACACCATGCTGGCTCCTAATCCCATGTACTACCTATGAAACAACTGCAGACTTTTTTTTGTTGTTCTTGTGTGTCTTCAAGTCCTTTCCGACTTATGGCAACCCTAAGGCAACCTTATCATGGGGTTTCCTTGGCATGTTTCTTCAAATGGGGGTTGCCATTACCATCCCCTTAGGGTGAGAGTGTGTCACATGCCTGGGTCACTTACTTGGTCACAAATTGTACATACCCCAGAATGCATCACCTAGTATATTGGCGGTCCTTCCCCCAACACTTTCTCATTTTCCCCCATTGGAAGAGGGGTCGTCTTATATGGCGAGTATATCCTAAACTCTATATTTTGACTGGAAAAGTTGGGGGTTGTCTTATACGCCGGAAAATATGGGTATATTGATTTTTGTACAAAATTCTAGATCCTGCATGTTCTTATATAACTAGAGCTTAAACATATGTTGATGTAAAGAACAAGTTCTTAGGAGTGCTAAAATTTCACGATGTATGGTTTCTATCCTTTGATATAAGCCAACAAGATTAGTAGCCAGCTCTTTTGTAATACATACACACACACACACACACACACACACACACACATCAAAGGCTAGGTCATATGGTTCTCTGAATGTCCCCAGAAATGCATTGTGCAGAGAATGGATTATTTAATCAGGATCAGAAGAGATAGCAGTTTCTGTCTTCCTGCTGTATTTTCTGCTATCATAGCATTATTTATTTTCTCTACCGCTATGGTTTGGAAGGAATAGAGGCTGTAACTGCAGAGAGCCTAATTAAGATGAGCCTCATTCACATAATTTCTGGCTTAATTGGATAGTGCTATGAGGTTATAAAATCACTACTCTAGCCATTTTGTTTTTGAAAAAGCTAGTATTATGTTCAATAGAAATAGAAATAAATATAAGAATGATCATACCTGGGACCAAACATTGATAGAAATGGGGACTGCAGTCAGAAAATAAGAAGACTAAGGGGGGTTGCAGACTGTCAAAAATAGTGTTAATTCAGTCCACTTTTAGGGTTAGGGTTAGTGCTAGGGAATCATGGGAATTGTTATTTTTCTGAGACATTGAACCTTCTTTGTCAGAGAACTCTAGTGCCACAATAAAATACAGTCCCCATGATTCCCTAACCTTAACCCTAACCCTAAAAGTGGACTGAATTCACACTATTTCTGACAGTCTGCAACCCCCCTAAGGGCCTAAGCAGACTGCTAGAAATAGTGCACATTAAATTGAGGCACTGCCCTGGCTCAGTGCTAGGGAATCATGGGAACTGTATTTTTTTCTGGGACATGGAGCCTTCTCTGTCAGACAGCTCTGGTGCCACAATAAATTACAGTTCCCATGATTCCCTAGCACTGAGCCAGGGCAGTGCCTCAATTTAATGTGCACTATTTCTGGCAGTCTGCTTAGGCCCTAGGAATGGGAAGGGTGACTATGAAAGAACTAGAAAAGATTTTAAAATGTAAAGATATACAACTCAGAACAAAAGTTAGAATCATACGAACCATTGTATTTCCTGTTACCATGTATGGATATGAGAGCTGGACAGTTAAGAAAGATGATAGGAAGAAAATCAATGTATCTGAGATATGGTGCTAGAGAAGAGTGCTGAGGATCCCTTGGACAGCCAAAAGGACAAACAAGTGAGTCCTAGAGCAGATCAAGTCTGAAACTTCCCTGGAAGCCAAGATGACCAAACTGAGGCTGACATACTTCGGACACATCATGAGAAGGGAGAAAACAATAATGATGAGAACAGTGGAGGGAAGTAGGAAGAGAGGAAGGCTACATGCCATATGGATGGACTCTATTAAGGAGGTCACGGGTATGGGGTTGCAGGAATTAAGCAGAGCAGTGGAGGACAGTGGAGGATATCTCATCCATAGGGCCACTGTGAGTCAAGATCGACTCGAGGGCAGTTAAAAACAACATTATGTATTATCTAATTGTTCCTACTCTCTGCATTCTGCTAAAGGTATCTCCAGCAAGAGCATTTGCTTGCATATTGTTGAATATGACTCCATAATCTTTGAGCACTATATGGTGTTAGTAGATCCTCTGAAAAAATCTAGATTCTGCCCAGATCTTGGAAAAGTTACTCTTTGGACTACAGCTTCCAGCTAACCATCCTGGCTGGGAGGAGTTCTCTTTGGACTACAGCTTCCAGCTAACCATCCTGGCTGGGAGGAGTTCTCAGAATAATGCACAGCATTAGCCATAGTAAAACAAAACAAAATTAAAAATTTCCAAGCTCTGATCCTTCCATCTACTTATAGAGCTGGTTATATTGCATTGGATTCTATTGGGATTGATCTCTTCCATACCCGTCAGTGTTTTAAAGTGTGCAGCTTTAAAAACAGTTATTCTAAATCTGTAACATTTAGAAGAGTATTTCAGTTTTAGATATTTGAAATGTTCTGTCCAAAAATAATCCTCATTAGGTGATCTATAGCAACCAGATTCTATAGCAGAGGTTTTAGAGAATCCAGATCGCTTTTTTCTTTATATTTTTTTAAAGTGGAAATTGGATGCTGTAAGTCTCTGAAAATGTTATTTCTAGAGTGTTTTCTCTTTCAGGAAAAATTTTCTGTAATACAGTAAGTATGGTTCACAACACATGTTTTGTGTAGTCTCATGTTAATTCAGAAAATAAATAAGGAAGTAGATGCTATCAATTATGACTCTGCTTAACTAGCTCTTATGGCATGGAAGAAAGTGAATGAAGAAGTAGAATTGTTTGGAGTATCAGTATCCTTTGTGTACTATATTTTTATTAAAATTTCAATGTGCAAAGGCTGTAAGATATGTTTTAAAAGGTGGTGCTTTTTAAAATTGTGTAGCTAGTGACATTAGACACTTTGGCAAACCACAATATAATAAGAAGCACTGGACCATTAGTCAAATTAATTTCTTTACCAGTAAACACTTCTGCTTATTCTGAATTTACCACACAAGGCTAACCTCAAAAACAAAACTTTATGGCAATGCAAAATATTTTTGTATCTAAAAAATTAGAAAAGAAACAATTTCAAAAGATCTGCCAGCTTGGTGCATGTGGGTGTGTGAGTGTGAGTGTGTGGCTTTTTGTTTGTTTTGTTTTTTGTTTATGCAAAGAACTGTGGTAGCAATGGATACCTAGTGCCAGAATCCATTTTAATACAATTCAGTGTTTTGGAAAATAGCCCACTTTGTGTCAGACTGATTTGGAGCTGCTGCCTTGGTCCTGAACCTAGGTTGAAATCTTAGAATATAAGATTTCTCTCTCTCTCTCTCTCTCATTGATTGCAATCGGTTCTTTTTAAGTTATTCTTTTTCCTTCTGGCATTGAATGGAATTTCCATGTGTATTAACCTCTTAATCAAAGTAATACAAAAGGCAATAGAGGAACACCAGCTAACTGTTTTTAGGACCTCTACAGACGGGCCCTTTGGACTGTCCTGAAGCAGCGATGGGAGGGGCAGCAGCATGCCGGCCATCTCAACCTCTCCCCGAAGATGTCCTGACGCCACATGGCGTGCGGTGTCAGGACGTCCTTCCAGTACAGCCTTTTGACTTGCTGCACTGGGAGGGGTGCCAAAGAGCCACCCGGTGGCTCTTAGAGCAGCTTTTGGTGGCTCTGAAAGGAGTGGCATTTTGCCACTCCTTTCCAGGCTGGCAAAAGGGAGGATCAAGGCCACGCTGTCCAGCAGCCTCGGTTTTGATCCTCCGCTTCCCAGGGCTGCCCAGGGTCGCCTATCTGCATCCCCCCCCATAGTTAGCCTGTGGTGAGGATGTGGATAACATTATATATTGGGCTTCTATAAACAGGAAGAAAATGTAAGGCAATTGTTGTTGTTCTTTTTAAAAAAGGTAGATTGGTATGTTTATAACAAAGTTAATTGTCTGCAAAAGTAAGTGATTGGATGGCTAAATATGTGAGTTCTTTTAAGCCAAGCTCTAACTGTAGAGGAAAGCAACAGACAACAAGTGTGCCATACTTTAATAGGTTTTTTTGTCTGACCTTATAGCAGCTTTGACATTTCTATATTCTTTCAGCTTAACTACCCATTGTTAGATTTAAGCTTACTACTGTCATGTAAGATTTGTGAGTATGGCATCTCATGACTAAAGCGTACTGTTGAGCATGATTGATAGTTCCACCATGAACTCTGTATGGCAGTCATGGCTAGCACAAAGTATTTATACCCAATAGTGATCAAGTTATACCCCTTCCCCCCCAAAAAATATCACCTCCTTGCAAATAAATCCACTAGTACACACCTATTGTTAATCATTGATGGCATGCCTTTAGCTAAAAAATAAGTTCCTGACTTATTTTAGAGAGAGGTGAAATTAAAATAAATTAAATAATAATAATAATAATAATAATAATAATATAATTTCCATAGGCTATCAGGCAGGGTTTTGTTTAAATGATTGCCCTGTGGTATACATTTTAGCCTTTGTCAAGGGTGAGCTCAAGGATTAGCTGGTTTGTTTTTTGCACCGGCACAAAGGACCAGAGTACTCTTTTGGGTATAAACAGGCCACAACATTTATTTTACTGTACAGGGTCTTTTATAACATTTTTTTCAATCAAACACAGAATCCTTTGTCACATGTGTATGTGAAGGTGTAACCAACCCCATTCACATCATGTGACAAAGTATGTAATTAATCAACAACAAACAACTTTGTCCCTCCCAACCGGAACTGACGTCATATTTACTTATATGACGTAACTAATTAAATGACGTCATGTTTTCATTATTTGATGTCACTTCCCCCAATTTTAATTTTTGCCTAATTAGCCCCAATTAATTTTAATTAGCCAATTATTTCCCTGTGGGGAGGGGTTGTTACCCGCCCCAACTAAAATTAAGACAAAAGTATAATTTAGACCCTGACTTCCCCCAAGTTGTGACAAAATTTAACACAGATTAGAAACCAATATCTTTGATAGAAAACAGGAATCACAACAATTGATGAGTGAACTACAACAAAATGCTTTCGACATATGACCCATGCCCGACAATCTAATAACAAACTAATCTCAGGGAGGGCGAAAAACCCAGGGAACAGCCCTGGGGAAAAATTCCCTCCCAGCCCCTGAAGGCGACCAGCTAAAGCCTGAGAGTAATCTATACACATCCCTAAGTTAGGGTGGGTGGGTTGGGTCACTTAGCTGCAGCTCTAAAATGGCTGCCGCCATGTGGCAGCGCAGGGCTATAAAGCCCAATAGTCCCACAGGAAATCTCATGATGCTTGATGACTTGCGAGATTTCCTATCCTACCTTTCCTCTTTACACAATACCTGATTGGCTCAGCGTGCATGAATTGAGGCAGGAATTCATGCACACTGGCCAATTAGGCATCTCTTATCCCACAATGGCCGGCGCAACAAGAAGCCCTTCCCGACGAGTTGGGGGGGTGTCTTTATCTAGGCTTTTCAAGTTGCCCAGTTGTCAACTTTATAGGATTTCCTACTTAATGAGAAGACACAAGCAAACAAGCATACATCAGGGATCTCAAATGGTATAAATTGAGTGTAGAACAGAAAATCTATGTTGATTGTTTTAGCCATTTGTCTCATACTTGCATGTCTTTGGGGTTCTATAAATCAGTTTTCAAGTTTCACAACTCAGTGGAACTCTGCTGGCTCAGACTAAAGGCGGAGATGGGGAATAAATGTGTTGGCATCACAGTTCCAATTGAAAATATCAATTTAACATGTCCCAAGACTGAAAGTACAATGGAATATGTTGTTGTTTAAATATAAACTTTTTTCAAATAGACAAAATGTAACAGCAATATATGAACAAGTATTAACTAAGAACAAAGTTTTTTGACATAAGTAACCAGTGATATTACATTAATAAAAAAGGATTTCTCAGAAAAACCATAACGTATAAAATAATAATACAAATTTGTGTAGGATGTAGGGATTGAACAATTAGTATTATTATTGCCTTATAAATATGAAAATATGAAAAGGTGACAATTTTTAAAAAAAGAAATCACTTAAAAAAAAATGACTGTGCGTAATAAGCACAAATCCTAGGAGTTCAAAATGCCTTCTGGTTGGCCCTCCATATTCACAGATTCTTTAGCTATGGATTCAACCATTCACAAGTTGAAAATATTCCAAAAATATATAAATCCCCAAAAGCAAACCTTAATTTTGCTATTTTATACAAGAGACTCAGTTTTATTATATGATTGTATATAGCGGGACTTAGTATAAAACCATGACATTCTTAGGTGTTCCCCTTTTAGTAATAGGTTGAAAGAATAAGTTATTCTGTTGAGGAGAATGCTGGTGCAATAGGAAGTCATTGCTATGATTGCAGCCCAAACTGGCAATGACCAATAGTATTTTCCACAAAAATATCTCAAAATATAAGAAGTACATCCACAGTTCGTATCTGTGTCATGGTAAGAGCAGGAGAAGGCAAGAGCAGGGAGAGTATGGGAAATAAGAATTCTTTATTGCATGATCCTTTCATAATTATGTATATAATGTCAAGTCTTCCTGCTTCAGCTCTTTAGGAATATTAGGAATTCTTTCATTTAACAAAACAGAGTACAAAAATAGGTTGGGGAAAATCAGGAACTTAAATATTAAATATTAATTGAATACATGAATACATGTTTGAATACTTTCTCTAAAGACAGTTAAACAATTATAAATTTAGGATTTTGTGTATAGAATTCCAAATGTCATTATTCTTACCAGGATATATTTGAATGATCAGTAGAAGGTTTCTCATGCTTCCTTTTACATCAGCTGTACACAGTCAATTTTATGTGATAGATCATGTACGTTTTAATTGTTAGAACTGTTTGGAAATTCATATAAAGACATTGTTTAAAATGGTTTCATAGTCAGTGTGATTGCTACAGGTTTCTGTCAGGATTGTAGTGACATAAAAGCTAAATATTTAACAATTTGCTTCTTTCCAATTAATCACTGTGTTGCTGGGGGGGGGGGAAGGTCTCACAGAGATAAATGACTTAATATCAGAGAAGTAGGATTCTGATACACAATAGGAAACACAAGCTTAGGGCAGTGTGCATCCAGATATCAGAGAACATCCTCAAATTGAGTTCTTTAAAAATACTTTTAGGAGTAAAAAATTCAATAAAATATTCATAGCAATTTCTTCAGTGAAGTCTAGTCCACCAAAGCTTTAAGACTATTTGACTCTTTGTTGTTTCTGTAATTCAAAGAGATTGCTCCATGTAATTTTTTCTATATATCAAATGAAGAATTTTTCTTCATTTTATGCTGTACCACAGTTCCACAGTTCATAGCCTGCAACTGTGCCCAGGACTGTCTCTTTGAGTCCAAGCATCATCTCACCATCACCAAGACCTTTAGGTGGTTCTCAGAATCCAGTATTCTGTTGGGATGTGTACACTCTCTCGAAGTAATGAAATTGCGCAATACAATTCTCTTGAAAGTTTACTCCAGTTTTCAAGCCTAGTATCAGCTGAAAATCATGTGAGCTTTGATGCATGGCCCACAGGGTGTCTATTTTCATCTTGTCAGCTTTGCTGTAGCAGAGACACAGTGAATGACTCTGTCAGAGAACTTGTGGCTTCCCCAGCTCAGGATAAACCTTGGTATCTGCTTGTTTCCTTTTGTTTCACTACATTTCTATCTAGTGAAAGCTGATAATGTTTTATAAGAGGCAAAATCATTTTGTGCTAATTTTTAGCATCTCACAAGACTGTACGAGTGTTGGGTAGAGAGAAGAGGCACAAGTAAGGTACAGCTTAAACAAGAGATGGAACAGAAATTCATCTATTGCCTGACTGGAGTCCAATTTGGAGTTCCTAAATCCTTGAGAAACTTACATGGGAAGAAAAAAAAAGCTTGGTGAAATTATTCCACAAATTGTGTGAACCTTTTTTGTTCCTGTTACCATATAAACATGTACTTTTTGAGAACTGTGCAAAAGTGAGAAACTGAACAGCTTTACAAAAAACAAAACAAAACACCCAAGCCTACTCTCACTGTCCCATCTTTCTTCCAACAGGATACATGTGCATTTAACTGTCAAGAATGAGCTTTATCACATTCACCCATAGCCAGGCATCTGCAGCCCATATGCAACCTGGGTTTCTCTGGCAGATTTTCAAAGATGGGGAAATCCTATCTCTGAAAATCCTCCAAAGAAACCTGGGTTGCAGACGGGCTGCAGATGGGCAGCCATGAGTGAATGCGATAAGACCCATCTTTGACACTTAAACAAGCATGTATCCCATTGGAAGAAAGATGGGATACAACATGTGCAAGAATCTCCAACAAGAAGGTGGCAATTTTGTCTCATCCAAAGGTATTCCTAAACATACAGAGTAGGCCACCAGTGGTACTGCACATAGCTCCCTTATTTTCCCAGGCAACATTAATTTAAATAATGTGCTTCCAAAGAGAGGAAGATGAGAAGATGAGTTGTTTATCAAGAGAAAAGAGAAAAGGAAACAGGGATGTATATCAAAATACCTATGGGGCAAGGTGAGCACTAAAATCACTAATATATGAATCTTTTATAGCTTGATCTTTCTTTAATCTTTGACCCTGCAGCTTTTCATCTTGCCCTATTCATTAGCATATGTGAGCACAGCAGGAATTCCTTAACACATAGTAAATTAAGTGTACAGCTAGGCCTTAGCAAAGTCCAGTCCGCTTTCCTAGCTTTCCATCTAACTTCATTCTGCTATGCCCCAGTTGCAACTCTTCAATTTGCTCAAGTGATGCCTTACAATTCACAATGAAACAGGCTAAATCCCAGGGAGCTGGCTGAATATATTGCTTTTGATTAGCACTGTAGAATCATGGTTTTTTTAAGCTCAAGAAATTCCTTTAAGGTGTCTCTCCTGGGAGGCTCTTTTTAGATATCTCTGCATTTTTTGCAGCTAGAGGGAATGAAACCAAGGCTTCATCTTTGTTCATAATCAGCCATGATTTATAGTGAAGTGCAAGTGAAAGAAGAAGTGACACAGTAAATTTTATCATAGGTTCTGTTTGTCAAAAGAAGGTTTAAAGATGATGTATTAAAGCACATTTATCTGTAATGTCTCTGTTGAGAATTTGCAATTATTTTATTAAACAAGTAGTTTGAGTTAGCCAATAGTTACAGATGTCACCATAGTTTATAATGTCAGTGAAGCTTTGTCCCAGGATGTAAAATATCCCAGGTGCATGCAGTGTGCAGTGTACAAAAAAGAGAAAAACTGACTCAGAGGAAGCTGATGAAACTTCAACAGGAAGTTGTGTGGTAACAGTTCAAAATTATATAGTCACTGTAGACATATAACAGGAAAATGATGAAACACTGGCAGGGGGTTGAGTCAGAATCCTAGCCAGAGTTAGTGTATATAAGGAAGAATGAACCAATGCATTGTGGTTAGGTGGATGTCGAATGGTAATGGGGCATTATTTCAGATGGTGTAAATATTGCTGTATTGTGCTTGCAAATATTTGCCGCAACTAAGATTAAAAGCCTCTCTGGAAGAACATCAGCAAAGCAAAAACAGCTTCATTTATATACCACTTCATATCACACTATGGGATGTCTAAGTGGTTTACAACTGTAAGCTCATTGCCCCCCCCCCCCCCAACAGTTGGGTACTCATTTTAGCAACCTCGGAAGGATGCAGGCCTGAGTCTAACCTGAGCCCTGGCTAGTATTGAACTCACAACCTTGTGGTCTATTGAGTGAGTGGCTGCAATACAGGCATTTAACCACTGTGCCACCAGGGCTCAGCAGTGTGAGTAAAACTCTGTTTGGATGAAGGAGTTTCTACACTACTTCCAGACTCTGGAGTGGCGTTTATTACCTGGCTGTGAGTCTTCTGCATGTGGACTCAGTCTTCCACCTGCACTAACATATGGGTACCTGTTTAAGAATATGAATGTTGAATTTGTGATGCCTTGGTTGTATTGCAAATGGGATATGACTTATCCCTAAAGTTAATCTTTGGTTAGACATGTAAAACATGCAGGCTAATTAACCTGCTTTGTAGCTCCTGTGCAGAAGTTATTGATTATTAAGCCCTCATCATTAATGACATTTTTATTGATTTCAGTGAAACAAATGAAAATGCTGTCAGATCAAGAAACATTTTGATTAATAGGCATCTTCTATTTGGGAGATTGTTTTTATTGTTAATTGGTTTCTGGACCATGTCTACATCTACAACACACTTCCTTGTGGTGTCTTTGTATTCATGGTGAGGAGGTAGTTCAATTTTCAGGCAGCTCTTGGGCATGGCTAACCATGATTAATTATCTTGTGATAAGATACCAATATGATGATGACACCAATATGATAACCATCATCTTCCATCTTATAACTATATACCCAAGAGGAGAGAACTCTACAAAATAATGATAAATGGTACTGGCTTATGAAATTTCCATTATCACAAATAGTTTTTCTGTATGTAGATGGATATAGTAAGCTTTTATGTTTCCATTAAGGCTGTCAGATTTTCATGAGAGTAATATGGAGTAGCCAGTGGTGAAATAAAGCCTGACCAGAAGATTTGAGGCCTACATAAGGTCTGGCTCAAGTCTGGTGAGAGAAGTACCTTTCATAAGAATTGTGGACTCCCACAAGATTTCTAAACTCATGGAAACCCCAAATGTCAGCAAATTTTGTGATGGTAAGCTAGCAACCATCTTGTGATATAATGAATTCCATTGGGGCAAGTGCAATATTTGCCTTGGCCTGGAGACCCAAAAGCAGGAAGACTGAATTCCAGTTACACAAAATAAATTGAACCCTGCCCCTTCACCCTCCCATCATATGGTATGTGATTACAGGATATTTCTGAATACCAAATGAAGAAAGTTCTGTCTATTGTGTGTGCAACTGGTATGAGTTCTTTCCACTCACAATGCAAACATGGGATTTGAGACATATTGTACCACAATGATGAGGGACTAACATTTTGGCCCTTGCAAATGAGATTTCCTGTACAAAACAGTGTGCCTGGGAGCCTTAGTTTTGATATGAACAGTAGTTGGCCCTCTGTATCAGCAGACATTTGGTTCCCCCATCCCATCATGGATATGAGATATTGCAGGATCTCAAGTCCATATAAGTCTGTGGATTGCAACATGTGCACATCTGTATCAGTGTGGCTACATGCATGGACAGCTATTGACTTGTATGAGGTGCAGCTAGCCATGGCCATTCAAAACCAAGGATCTTTAGCCAGCTGATATGGAGGGCTGGCTTTTGACATGTGAAACTGCATCATTCTGCTCAATTCTGGGTACAGTATACTTGGACATGGCACCATTGCAATCATTCCCACCACCAAAAGCCCATCTTAAAAGCCAGGCAGCCACAGCAATTAACGGAGTTCCAAGGTAATGGAGAATGGGATGCTGAATAATGACAGAACCAGCCTATTCCTGTCAGCAAGGCATATGAAGTTGTGACAGGGCCCACGAAATAGTTATGTTTGCCAATGCAGCATACTGAAAGCCCCAGATCCTCAGGAAAAAAATGATCAAACTTGCTCCAAAACTGTATTTTATTATTTGCTTTATTTTCCCACACGTTGTCAAAAATGGGGAAAAATGGCATTTTTTGACATGGTGTGGGGCAAATAAAGCAAATAAATAAAAAACAGTTTTGAAGCAAGTTTGATCATTTGTTTTTTGCAGGAATCTGGGGCTTTCAGGATGTCCTGGAAGCTTTGGGGTACAGGAAAGGGGGCTATTACCCTCCATTCTAAACACACCCCATGTGCTGGACCAGCACAAATGCAAAAATCTGTAGACCTAGAGTGCAAACAAACCATCTGTGCCAATTTCCAAATTTTATAGGACTATCAGGAAATTGACTATGGAGTGCCAAAGAGTCTTTGTCTGATGCTATTAACATCTGCTAAACATTCATTTCTTCAAATTAAAACAAAAGGCTAGCAATTATCACATTATGGCATGATGACAGACTTCTTAGTACACAGAAGACATTTTAAATGCATTTTAGTACAAATAAACTGTTATCACCACAATCATAAATCAAAACAAATTCAGTGTGGTTATATACCATGTTCCTTGCTTATGTAATATTACTGTCCTGAAACATCTGTTTTGGAGGTCCTTTTGGTGTGCTCAGTACATGGAAATAAATGAAAAATTAATTTAAATCCATGATGCTGAATGCAGTATTAATGATCCTACTCTTGTTATGAAAAAGTAAACTGGCTAGGAAATCTTGATCACCAATCTGAACTGAATACACTCATGGAAGGCAAGTTTAGCCTGCTTTATTTCTAAACACCTGCAATATAAATACAGAAAGGACAAATTTTGTTCATTGATAAAACAATAATAATACTTTTATACATCTTGAGAATATGTCAGGGCCAAGCATGAGAAGGCTGAAGAAAATGGTGTATCTTACCTATTTCTTTTGTTTCTTTTGGGGGTTATCTCTCTCTTTCTTCCAAAAACAGGACTCCTTTTTCCTGATTTCCCCCACAATTTTCTGTCATAATGCATTCTGGAAGGTTTCCAGGCAAACTTTCCTCATGTGGCATTCACTTGTTTAAAATGGGCATATACACAAGACAGTCCATTGCCATTCATTAAGCGAGATAAGGCAAACACTTCATTTCTCTCTCTCTCTCTCTCTCTCACACACACACACACACACACACACACACACACAGAATAATCTTTTCTTCTTGGGGAAAATGTGTTTTCATTGACATGGAAATAGGAAATACCTATCAAATAAGTACTACTTCAGGAAAGACATCTGGGTCATTACCATGCTAAACTGCAAACATTTTATAATCTGCTAATTTGGAAAGATAGTCTCTATTTTCCATAGTTTATTAGCTGCCTTGAATCCCATTTTGGGGAAAAGGCAAGAGATAGCTCTAATAAATAAATAAATAAATAAAATTATTAATATAGTTAATGGATAATAAAGATAACTAGTATGAAAACTATACAACTATTTGATAATAGAGAAAATGACATGTGTAGTCCCCTGTAGTTGTTGGGATACAGACAAGTACTTACCTGGAAGCACATAGGTTCAAAGTAGGCCAGTGCTCCAGGGACTGTTAGTAAAGGAAGGATCTATCAGCAATGCAGTGAGATTCTGCTGGGAAATGAAACATCAAGCAAGGAAAGCCTCTGCTGCAGGCTTGAAAATTGTCTTGTTGCATTGTAACTCAGTAAAAGAATCTGTGCCCTCTGCTCTTTTGAGCTTTTGTACAAGATGCTGAAATGGAACTACTGTGCTGTTGTGCAGGTTCATTGAATTCCATCTGCAATTCTTGGGATTTTCTGCATAGCTGATCACCACTAACATTACATATTTAAAAACAGCAATGCATTCTAAAAAGGGCCTTATAATTCAAGTACTCAGAAAATGCATCTATTTATGTACATTATGGCAAGAACAGAGTTCTTTCATCTTTCAAGAATCAAATGTATCTTTCTTTATATAAACACCCAGGATTGTCAGGACTTTGCTTTAGTGCTCCCCCCAACCACACTCCATCCACATCTAACATATTGCCAGAACACTTGAATGAGAGAAAAACAACATTCCACCAAAGGGATGGACACAATAGCTAGGCATTTCATATGGGATCTTTATATTCAGAGCCAAGTATTCTGTCATCACAACCTGTTGTTTTTTTTTTTAAATGAATCACTTCAAGTAAATTCTAGACAAGTAAGATTTCTGAGTGTTTCTGTGGTATTTGAATCACAATGCATTGGGCTAAAGTCTCCCGGGGGGGGGGGGGGAGGTACAGTTTTTTTATATTGGCTGTCCTTGTCAAACAACTGTGGTGATTTTTAAAGTCAAATTTAGATTCACAACATGTAAGCAATAGTAAGAAGTGATATAAAACAATAATGCATTAATAAATGTTATGAGAGGTAGTATGGTGTACTGGTTTGAATGGTGGACTAGGAGCATGGCAGACCAGGGTCTGAATCCCCACTCACACATAGAAATCCATTGGGAGGCTTTGAGCAATGCACATTTTCTCAGCTTTAAAGAATGGCAGGGGCATACCCCCGAAGAAATCTTGCAAAGAAAACCTTATGATAAGATCACCATAAGTCAGAAATAACAGGGACACAGTAACAACTGATAAAGGGGCTAGAAAAATATCTACATTATATTACTAACCCACTAAATTTTAAATAGATTAATTAATAGATTAATAAAATAAATATTAAAATATTTTTTTTAAAAATAATTTTTGATTATCTATTGCAACTATATAATTTCAATATAATTAAATTAGCTTAAGGACTAAAAAGAAAAAAAGAAAAGAACACACAAAAAGAAGAGGAACAATGAAAAATAAGGAATAGGAGGTGTGAGGGCAAAAAAAGGAAGTCTATATTATTCTAATTCAGCCACTGAATTATATGGGTAAATTTAATCAGTGATCTTATCAGTGCAATTTTTTTTTAAAAAAATGCCCATTATTTTCTGTTAAAGTGTTCTCCTGATGCAGCTGTTCTTTTCTCTGATATGTAAACTTAATACAGTCCGCCATATGCCATATATCTTCCAACCAATCTTTCAACAAAGGTACTTCTTTTCTTCTCCATAATTGAGCAATACAGATTTTTGCTGCAACCAAAAGAATTATAACCACTTCTAAACCTGTTGCTTGAACTTTAGACTTTAAAAAAAAGAACTGTTTTAGAACTGCATGTTAAATCATGCCCACCCAGTGTGTGGCATATGAACACCAAGCCACCAAAGTCCTGTAACGCTGCCTACCTTATGGTTGGGCGGGTAGTGTGACACCAGCTTGCATCATCTAAACCCCCTGCCCCTACACCACCCCACACTGGCATATTGTGCTGGTCTGTTTCGCCCCTTATTCAGGATTTGTATGGCTTTCTTATTGCCCACACCAAAGAATGACAGGGGGAAAGTCTGAATAGGTAGGAACAGTGCTACTATAAAAACAATAATTATGCAGTGAATATTTAATTTCTTCAGGGTCAGCATTGACAACAGAGGTTGTGTCACTTGGCACTTGACAAACCCATATTCCTCATTCAAGATAGCAACTATCTTGCACATATGTATTCCCATATGCTTCTTTGTGTCAGCAAATGAATGTAAGTTCAAAAGCTATGCCTCTTTAGAAACATGTTTTATTGATAAAATATAAGTGATTAAACATATAAGTAGGCTAATTGTCTCTAGGTTATATTTATGTGCTAATGTATTTGCTTCCCTTATAATTTTGCAGGCAATCTTGCACTTGCTAAACTGCCTTGTTGTCTCTGTGTTATGATTTGCAGGGATGTCTCAACATCTGTCTCTCTCATAGCCTCTATGGTCGGGGGGAGGGGTCACTGAATTTACTCATTGGCACTGCCTAGGCATCATCTCCATCTGAAAGTTCCCTAATTTACAAAAAAACACACACACACCAAAAAAACCCTAGAAATGAAGCTACAAAATGCTTTCCTGCCCTCCCTATTTTCATCACTAGATGGTGGCATATTCAAAAAATCTTAGGACGTTTTCACACTGGGCAAAAGGAGGACGCTAGCCGGCCTCCCGCCGGCCTCGCTCCGGCGCCATTTCCCGTGTGTTCACACACACGCGGCGGCAAACCCCGCCCCTTCCGGTGTCATCCCTGCGTCCGGCCGGCTTTTGGCTCCGTGTGTTCAAACACACGGAGCCCTAAGTCCGGCGTCACTCCGGACGAACCAAAGATAACTCCGGCTGAAGCGGCATAAAGGTAATTCCGGCTGTCCAACCGGAATTAGCCTTTCGGCGGCGGAGCCATTCCGGAATCGGCGGCACGACCCGTTCCGGAATGGCTCCAGCCGGCTTTAGGAGGACAATGTGAAAACGTCCTTACTGTCAGGATGCAAAAGGAAACAAACCCTGAAAATGGAGTTCATGATAAAGATAGTTTCTGCTAGGAAGGAGAAGGAGGAGGAGGCTTTCCAGGTTTGTTTCTACCAGGAAGGGAGAAGGAAAGCAGTTTCTGAGCAGCCATATTGAGTGGGTGAGTGTTTAAATTCTTTAAAAAAACACTTGGGGAGAGTGTGACTGTTGCTGAGTGGATGGGGCTTTGGTGAGTCGCATTTGTGAGTCAATAGGGGGTGGAGTTAGCCAATTAGCTCTATACAACTCCTCCCAGAGGCTTCCAGGTCAGTTTCTGCTAGGAAGGAAAAGGAGGCTTTCCAGGTGAGTTTCTACCAGGAAGGGAAAAGGAAAGCACTTTCTGAGCAGCCATATTGAGTAGGTTGTTGTTTTTTTTCTCAGAGGAAGAGAAACAGAGACTTGCCTCCAGAATAAGGTAGCATCCAGGAGCTCTCTGTAGAGTTAGAAACCCAGTTGATTGAGCTTGCTGACAGAGCCTGGTGGAAAGACCAAGAAAACAGGGGCCCTTGACATGGGTCTTTACCAGGGGACTTTTTCGGGGAGAAGCCCAAAGTCCTGTTTCAGTGCTTACTTAAGATTTCTCAATATGGACATTGAGGGAGTTGCTGCAGTCACCTGCAACACTTGTGGAATGTTTGTCGTCTTGCCCAGAGATGTGGGGAACTTCACCTGCACCAAGTGCAAGTTCGTAGCCCTCCTGGAAGAGAAAGTCAAGCAGCTGGAGGCCCGGATAGCTACACTTCAGCACATTAGGGAGCAAAAGGTTTTCCTGGACAGAGCGGAATGAATGGTCTTGGATGGGGACCACACAGAGGAAGTTGTTCAGCAGGAGGTCATTTCATGCATACAGGAGGTGGACACCTGGAGGAATGTCACACATAGAAGTAGGGAAATCAGGGATCGTTCTGGGAGCTTGCAGCTCCAGAATTGATTTGAAGCTCTCTCCCTTATCAAGGATGAAGAGGAAGAGTAGCAGGGACAGTCCTCAGGGACAGTACAGGGGAACCTAAGAGTACCAACGCAGGGAACAACCACTGCTAAGCCTCGGAGGAGGTGTGTGGTGGTGGTTGGGGACTCGCTGTTGAGGGGTACAGAAGCAGTGGTTTGTGGGCCAGACAAGATGTCCCGGGAGGTATGTTGTCTCCCTGGGGCAAAAATCCTTGATGTGACAGAGAGGCTGACAAGACTTGTTAAGCCTACTGACCATTATTACCCCTTCCTCTTGGTCCATGTGGGAACCAATGATACTACAAGGCACAGTCTTTAGAATATCAGAAGGGATTATGAGGCTTTGGGTAGGAAGCTGAAAGAGCTGGACGCACAAGTTGTTATCTCGTCTCTTCTCCCAGTTGAAGGGCATGGTCCAGGAAAGGAGAGGAAGATAGCAGATGTGAATAACTGGCTCCATAGATGGCGGCACCAAAAACGATTTGGATTTTTAGATCACGGGCTGTGGTTCTACGAGGGTAGAATTCTAGCAAGAGATGGGCTGCATCTCACACCAGTTGGAAGAAGCATTTTTGCCAATAGTCTCAAACATTTCATCAGAGGGCTTTAAACTGAGTCATGTTGGGGAGAGAGACAGTATCTTGGAAGGAATCTTGGAAGGCAGGAGTACATCATGGGCTGGAAATAATAGTCAAAGTGTTAAAGAGGGAACAAGGCTAATGATGCAAGGCTCCAATAGTGGGAGGGGAAAAAAACCTCACACAGGCAGCAAGTGGAGAAGACACATGCTCTTAGATGTCTCTACACTAATGCACAGAGCATGGGAAATAAACAAGATTAACTTGAACTCTTAGCACAACAAAGCAAATATGATATAATAGGTATCACTGAAACCTGGTGGGATGAGTCTCACAATTGGAATGTAGGAATAGAGGGGTATAACCTTTTTAAGAGAAATAAGCCAAACAGGAAAGGAGGAGGAATAACATTATATGTCAGGGATGCTTACACCTGTGAAGTGATCCAGGAGTTAAATGCTGGAAATCAGATGAAGAGCATCTGATAAAAATTAAAGGGGAAAGAAACAACAGGGATGTTATTGTGGGAATCTACTACAGACCCCCAAATCAAACTGAGGAATTGGGTGATGCCTTTCTAGAACAGATGATCACACACTCAGAAAGGAGAGATGTAGTAGTGATGGGTAACTTCAACTATCCTGATATTTGCTGGAAGTCAAACTCAACCAATACTTCAAGGTACAGCAAATTCCCACTTGCCTAGAAGACAATTTCTTTGTCCAAAAGGTGGAAGAGGCAAAAAGGGGGTCAGCTATTTTAGATCTGATCCTAACCAACAGGGATGACCTAGTAAATGGGGTGCAAGTGGTGGGATCCTTAGGTGGGAGTGATCATGCTCTCCTGGAGTTTCTTATGAAGTGGAAAGGAGAAGCTAGGCATAGTCAAACGCTCATTCTAGACTTTAGGAGAGCTGATTTCAACAAACTTAGGGAAGCACTGGGAGTGATCCCATGATCAGGTATACTAAAGGAGAAGGGAGTTCAGGATGGATGGGAGTTTGTCAAAAGGGAGATACTGAAGGCATAATTTCAAACTGTTCCAATGAGAAGGAAAAATGGGAAGTGTCTCAAGAAACCGGGTGGGATGACAAAAGAACTTTCAACTGAACTAAGTTTTAGACGGGAGATGTATAAGAAATGGAAAAGGGGCGAAATCACTAAAAAGGAATTCAGACAAATAGCTAGTACATGTAGGGCTAAAGTCAGGAAAGCCAAAGCACAGAATGAGTTCAGACTTGCTAGAGGAGTTAAGGACAATAAAAAGGCCTTTTTTGGGGTATGTTAGTAGCAAAAGAATGAAGAAGGAAATGGTAGGGCCACTGTGCAGAGAAAATGGAGAAATTCTAACAGGGGACAGAGAAAAGGCAGAACTACTCAAAACTTTCTTTGCTTCAGTCTTCTCACAAAAGGAAAAGGGTGTTCAACCTGAGGAAAATGGAGCAGAGGACACAATCAGGGAAATGCAGCACAAAATAAGTAAAGAGGAAGTACAAGAATACCTGGTTAACCTAAATGAATTTAAGTCTCCAGGACCAGATGAACTACCTCCAAGATTATTAAAAGAACTGGCAAATGTAACCTCGGAGCCACTGGCAACAATCTTTGACAACTCCTGGAGAACAGGAGAAGTCCCAGCAGACGGGAGGAGGGCAAACATTGTCCCCATCTTCAAAAAGGGGGAAAAAGAGGATCTCAAAAACTATTGCCCAGTTAGGGCCTTTGCAGACTGCCAGAAATAATGCAAATTGAGTCCACTTTAACTGCCCTGACTCAGTGCTAGGAAATCATGGGAACTGTAGTTTATTGTGGCACCAGAGCTCTCTGACAGAGAAGGCTCAATGTCTCAGAAAAAATACAGTTCCCATGATTCCCTAGCACTGAGCCAGGGCAGTTAAAGTGAACTCAATTTGCACTATTTCTAGCAGTCTGCAAAGGCCCTTAGTCTAACATCAATACCGGGAAAGATTCTAGAACAGTTCATTAAACAGAGAGTCTGTGAACATTTAGAAGGGAATACCATAATCACTAAAAGTCAACATGGGTTTCTCAAAAACAAGTCATGCCAGACTAATCTGATTTTTTATATATATATATAAAATTACCAGCTTGCTAGATGAAGGGAATGCGGTAGACATAGCATATCTTGATTTCAGTAAGGCTTTTGACAAGGAGCCCCCCACAATATTTTTGCAAACAAGATAGTAAAATGTGGGTTAGACAATACAACTGCTAGGTGGATTAGTAACTGGTTGATTGACCGGACCCAGAGGGTGCTCAACAATGGCTCCTCTTCATCCTGGAGAGAAGTAACCAGTGGAGTGCCACAGGGTTCTGTCTTGGGCCCAGTGCTATTCAACATCTTTATCAATGATTTGGATGAAGGAATAGGAGGCATGCTTCTCAAACTTGCAGATGACACCGAATTAGGAGGAATAGCTAATACCCCAGAAGACAGGATGGAAATTCAAAATGACCTTAATAGATTAGAAAGCTGGGCCAAAGCTAACAAAATGAATTTCAACACAGAGAAATGTAAGGTACTGCACTTAGGGCAAAAAAATTTAATGCATAGATATAAGATGGGGATATCTGACTTAAGGAGACTACGTGTGAAAGGGATCTAGGAGTCCTAGTAGACCACAAGTTGAACATGAGTCAACAGCGTGATACTGCAGCTAAAAAGGCCAATGCAATTTTAGGCTGCATTAAGAGAACTATAGTATCTAGATCAATGGAAGTAATAATGTCATTGTTTTCTGCTTTGGTCAGGCCCCACCTGGAATACTGTGTCCAGTCCTGGGCACCACAATTCAAAAAACTGGAGTGTGTCCAGAGGAGGGCAACTAAAATGGTGAAGGGTCTGGAAACCATGCCCTACGAGGAACAACTTAGGGAACTGGGTATGTTTAGCCTGGAGAAGAGATGGCTAAGAGGGGATATAATAGCCCTGTTTAAATATTTGAAGGGATGTCATATTGAGGAGGACACTGGCTTGTTTTCTGCTGTTCCAGAGAATAGGACTCGGAACAACGGATGCAAGCTACAGGAAAAGAGATTCCACCTCAACATTAGGAGGAACTTCCTGACAGTGAGAGCAGTTCAACAGTGGAACACATTCCCTTGAAGTGTGGTGGAGTCTCCTTCTTTGGAGGTCTTTAAACAGAGGCTGTATGGCCATCTCTCAGGGATTGTTTGATTTTGAGTTCCTGCATGGCAGGGGGTTGAACTTGATGGCCCTTGTGGTCTCTTCCAATTCTATGATTCTATGAAATGTATCTACAATAAAGGAGTTTCCAGGTACCTTTCAGGCAGGTAGAAAGTCAGAGGTGGACCCAAGAACCGATCTCATCCACCAGGACAACAATCCCAGCCAACATAATGCTGTTTCCCCTCCTTCTCTGCTACATCTGTTCTATTTGAATAGGAATTATACCCTTCAATTGTAATATTCCAATCATGGGAATCATCCCACCAGGTCTCCCTTATGTTTCCCAAACTCTGTATATTGGTGTACAAATATTTGGAGTATTGTTTTTTTCTCACCCATTAATATGCTGTTAGTTGTTCTATGGATTGTATTGTCTCCCCTAACTTCTCCTCTAGAATTCGCATCTTTTGTTTTTAGATCCAGTCTTTGGGCTGATGTTTGAACTATTTCTCCAATTCTACAAGAGTTTTGTGTAAAACCTTTTTTTCCAGACTTCCCATGCTGCTACCAGACATTCTTCCCAGTCTTCCTGAGATACAGCCCATCTGTAGCCAAGAATGCTCTGTCTAATAAGAGAAAACTGTAGTCTCAGAAACCAAATTTCTCCCATCTATACCATCTATGTAGCCAGTCATTCACTTTTAGTATTTTCTTGACCCTTTGTAGTCCTTTATCCTTCAGCAGCAGAACTAATGAAAATATCACCTGTATCCCAGCTGCTTCAGCTTCCTGCTGAAAGCTTCATAGTTAAAGATGATCTCCTCAAAGGTCTTTTTGTCAGTGTCACTGATGCCCACTTGTATAAGAAGAAAGGGGCACTGTCTGTGCTTTTGATAAGTTTTGGCAAGTTGTCAGTGGCATTCTGGATATGTGCACTAGAAACAGATTACATTTCCAGATGCTTCATATTATCAACCTTTTGTGGTACAGAAAACTTTCCATGTTGGTTCAATCTGTAATTATCTGTAAAGTCAAGAGCATTTTGTTTAAAGTCTCTTTTCTGCACAGATTAATTAAGGGTTCAGTACAGTGAAAAACCAGGGTAAGAACTGTTAGTAATACCAATTGTTGTGACGCCTTCTTGTCTTGGGCAACATCTCTAGAACAGAGCTTCAGGTTTGTTCTTTTTGGGTCTGATAATAATTTGACCACTCTGGTGCCTACATAGGCAACAGTCCAAGTACCAAGATGTATATCTGATGATGCGTTGATAGTTTAGAGGCACTGGGGCATGTTCAGGACTGCTACTTGGTTTTTTATAAATGTTTTATAAATATTTTGCCTAGTTTGGGGAGGAGATAGTGGAGGTAGCAGACATGTGTTGCCTATGTGATCTTCTGAATTCTGTGTGTGCTAACCAAAGTTTTTGAGGGGTGTTTTTTTCAGTTGGGTGCATCTGTGTAGGGGCTTTCAAGCAGTTGTGTTGCTGTCTTGAGTGCATTTGAGGAGGGTTAGCAAATGCTGCCTGGATATATTTATACAGTGGTTTTAAGGGTGAGTATAAGGGTAAATATGAAGGTTTCACAGATGAGTATAAGGGTAAATAAGTATGTGTTTCTCTCTCTGTATCATCATTTTTCTGATGATATGTGAATGCTTTCAAATATGTGAACTGGATTTGTGATGAAAGGATGAATAAAAAAAGAATCTTCCATTCACTGACTGGCAGAGCTCCTTATGTGGCTTTATCTACAAATGCCCTTCTACAATATGCACAATTATTGCAATTGAAGGAATCCTTCATCGAGCAACATGGCTATCTAGTGTAGCTGGAGCTAAAAGAACCAAAGAGAGCTTGACAAAATTCCTTTTGTTGAAGTAAAACTCTCATCCAACTGTGTGCTAAAAGGAAAGGCTAGGAAAGTATGGTTTTCTATCTTAAAACAAGTGCTTGTAATGAGTTTTCCCCCAACTACCAGCAAGGCCACTGAAAAGAAAGGGTGTTGAAAGGGGTTTGGCACCTTCACATATCTTCTTCCTTGTTTGAATGTATCCCAAACTCACATAACGTTATTGCAGGGGGTTAAACTGGAGCTTGGAAAATTTTACTTTGTTGGACTACAAATCACATTCCATGTGCTAAAATCAATGGTCGAGTCTGGAAAAGGGTTGCTTTTGGTGTGAAAAATACAGCTTAGAAAAATTTCACTTTGTTTTTTTTCTAGGAAAACAGCAACTTTAGAGGACTGAATAGAAACAATATAACTGGTTTAGAATGCCTGTTCTCATCATGGTGTTAAGTGAAATGGAAAATTGGCAGATATGGGCCTGTGACTAAGAGTGCAGCCCAGTGACAATGAATGATAGGGGATTTTTGTTGGCAAGGGGAAAGCCAATTGCCAGCTCAGTCTGGGGATAAGTCTACCCAGATGCAGCCAAAACAATATCGTAGCAGAGTTCAAAAACAAAAACACCCTGCTATTGGTATTGACAATGCACTGACTACTTTTCACACTCAAAAGAAACACTCACAAATGTAGTTGATTCATACAAAGTTCTGGAGGCTTTATCTTCCATTGCAATGTGTACAATATAATACAATATATACAGACTCCTCTCTCTCCATCAACATCCAACCAACATTTGCTCCAATCAACTCTGCAACTGCTTCAAACTAACCCAGAACTACCCACATGTGACCAGTCTCTTGGTCCTCTTATATAGGAGGTTTGTTCTGAGTCATTATTGAGTGCCACATAGCATGATGCAACCTTGCTGTAACTTTGCCTCATGCCATGTACTCCCAACTCAGCAGTCTTATCATTCCATGTCACCTGTCACTAAAAATATTTTTTCTTATGTTAAAGGCACAATTACTATAACAGTTTGTGTGTGTGTGTGTGCACATATGTGCATGCCAGTTAGGAATATTTCTCAAAGCTTCCAATTTGTCTAAGTGTTATAGGCCCCCTATATAAGAAAATGTATATAAAGAGTATCCATCATTCAGTGTGTGCTGGTTAAAGCAAATTTTGAAAGAGTAATTCACCTCCTCATGATGACTGTGAAAATATTTGTAAAATCTTGGCAATGCTTCTCTAGAAGCCTCTTATAATCACAAGAAAGCCCCCCCCCCCCCAATCTCTGGCTTATAGACTGCTGAAGTATCTCCCAACCCCAGCATTTAGGTTGCTTCAAACAATGCACTGAAATTGAGGACCATACCTATAATGAACCACAGAAGTTGCTATATCACTTCGGGTTGCTGGACCATCAAAAATAGCATTCTGTGCAGGATAAAGAGACCATGGTGGATGTTTCAGAGAAAGAAGCTAGACCTCTGCAGTTCCTAACAGGGCAGTATGTAGGCCACCCCATCTACACCTATTACCCATATGTGTGTTTCAAAGCAGTCCAAAGGAGGAATCCTTCTGCTGGCATTCTATAGATGTTGGATCAGACAGACTGGAGCCATGACATGTGGAGCTAGAATCCTGTTAATAATTAAATGTTGTTTATGTGATGATAGCTTGAGCAACAAATCACCATGTTGGTTGGTTGGTTTTCTTGAGATTGTAGTTAAATGCCAGTGATCAGAGAGATTTCTTTTTGGAAGGGGGAATCTCTCATAGTTGTCTTAGTGAATTAAACTTCAGAAAATGAATAACCTTTGTAGTTGTAGCTCATTTATCTGTTTCACTTTTGTTTGGTATGCACATTCTGCCTTCTGAGTCATGAGAACTGGTTATTAAAGGAAAAAGCTGCAGTACAAATCAGGCATGCTCACATTTTTTTTGAGGAACAGTTTTAATGAATTAATAATAAAAGCTTTCTGGACATCATATTCACTAAGATTTCTCCTCCTCTTTACATTGAATCATATGATTTTCTATCTTTTTATTACCCTTGGTTTTCTAATTAAAGGATAGCTGTGGAAGCTTTCCATCCTATTATAGTTGGTTCTTTTTTGTTAAGTGTACTTCATGAACACATACAGAATATTATTGTTTCTTGTAATGTTATCTTGAAAACTTTAAAAACTATTCTAGTGTACTTAAGGTGTAAATATGGAATAGGGATGGATTTTGTAGGATTCAGACATGCACACACACACACACACACACATTGGTCAATCATAGTATTTACTGCCTTATTTTCCATCAAAGTGTTTATGCTACAGCGCAATGTTATGATCATACAAGAAGTTGAAATTATTTTGTTACATGCTTTAGTGGTCAAAGACAATTTCTTTGAAAGACAGTTTGTTTTTGTGGATCTGATCATAGTTACCTTCTATGAAGTTGTCTATTATGTGGTAAAATAAAATAGACATGGCCCAGAATGAAGGGTTCCTATATTTGCTTATAGAAAATCAAGCCAGACAAATGCAAGTAAACTTGATGGGCTCCTTTTACAGGAATCATGTTTTTTAAGACTAGAAAGAAACAGCATTGTCCTCTTACAGTCTGTCACCTTCTATTTTTGCTTCCCACCTCTGTTTCTTTAGTCAAATTTCTCCCACTCCTTCCATATATTCCTAGGTTCTCTCTCTATCACAAAGATAATCTCATTTGTATGCAAACGTAATATGATTGTGAACAAAGCACCAGAAGGCTTAGATAATATGGAAACAGCTCCTTGGCACTTTATTCACGTTGTCATTACTGGACAACTTTCTAATGGAGAAATTGGCTGTCTTGAACTTTGTGTTTGAATAGCACCCTTCTAACATCAGTGCTTTTGTGTGCATGTGCCTTTAAGCCACCTGTTCATGAGGTTTTCTTAGGCAAGGAATACTCAGAGGTGGTTTTGCCAGTTCCCTCCTCTGAAATATAACCTACAGCACCTGGTATTGATTGGAGATCTCCCATTCAAATACTAGTCAGGGCTGTCCTTGCTTAGCTTCGAAGATCAGATAGGATCTAATTGGCAATTACTAATTACAAATATATAGAAACATGTAATTTGCTTCATTCTCTAATAACCTAGGTGTCACTACAATGTGCTACATGATTGTAACTTAACTTCTAAACTTTGGGAATATAATCTAACTGTAAGTAACTGTAGGTAAAATGACTAGTTACTTTTGATAGTTTTGGGACTGTAGTTTCACTAAATGGTGAGAAAAGAATATCACATGATGCAAATGCTGGCTCATACTGTGCCTTAGACTCCTGACTCATGTTGTGTCATGAGTTTTGAAACAAGAATTGGGTGGACAGCATGAGAGTGTCTTCTCTAACACAGGCCAGTGCCTTGTAGCATTCAAGTGTGCTGTTAAGAAACTAAAAACTAGCTCTTTAAAAGATATAGAAAATGGTACCTTAAAAAGACCTATAATTGTATTGACAACCAGCTACTTTTGCAGAGTCTTTTGAATTATAATGATACTATTTCTAAAAGGTCCCCCTCCAAACTCTATCTTAGATTGCCAGGAAGATTGATAGGGGAAGCCAAAAAGCTCTGTTGGCTTTTTATAAGAACTACTGTCTCTAATCTGATATAATTATTACTAGAACAGCCCCACAGATATTCATGGGCCATGCATCATATTATCTTTTCTTCTGCTATCTTCTAGAATGTGACATCTGCTTGGAATTGCCTCTTATCCTTTGAACTTTTTATTGTCATCCACCTTTGTAAAGAACCATAGCATTTGCTCTGAACTGCATCAGCAGGACTTTGAAATATATTGACATTTGGTATGAATCAGGGCTTGGCATATGTTTGCACTATTTCTGGCAGTCTGCAAAGGCCTTAAGTTTTGTAAATAAATTCAATAATGGAAAATATTAGAAATTGGAAAATTAGTTCTCTACCATAAGCACTGCCAACTGAAATCTTTTAATTGGTTAAGTTATCATCAGTTAATTAAAAAAATAGTTCTGGCCAGACCATGGGATTAACAGACAATGTCATGGATGTTATCACTGTTGAGCTTAGGGGAGCCCATTTTGTTATAGGTTTTAAAGTTGCCTAACTCCAATCCACTTGGGTGACGTTGGGCAAGTCACACTCTTTCATGCAGAAGAAGGCAAAGGCAAAGCCCCTTTGAACAAATCGTGTCAGGTAAACCCACTGATAGATTTGCATTAGGGTCACCATAAGTTGAAAATGACTTGAAGGCACATAACACAACCTCCATCCTGGATTTTTTTTCCCACTTTGGCCACAAAGTCTTTAACAGGATTGTTGCCTGGGAATGGTGGTGGTCTAGCACAGATGGTAGCTGCCATGTTGTGGGATCTCATCTTGCAACCTCTTCCATTCAGTTTGTCACTCATTTGCTTCTTGCTTTTCTTCCCCCCCCCCCCCATCAACTCAAAGACATCACTCTTCAAATGCCTTATTTGGGCACTTATCCACCTGCAAACCTCTAAGTATCTGAGGAACATTTTTGTACAACTGAATCAGTGTATCCTTTCTGCTTCTCTACTCCCAAGTAGAGGTCTTTGCCTTCCTCTGAAGCTGAAAGAATGTGACTTTCCCAAGCTCACCTCCTACATGCCAGAACACTGCACCATGATGGTTTAGAGAGTAAATTATTAAATTTATCAAAAATTGTAGTGCATAATCTGAGACAATTTAGGAATACTGTTCAAATTTAAACCAAGTTGTACATTACATACATAACCGCTTCTTTGAAATTTTATTTAGAAAACAGCATCCATACACTCCTGTGTTGTTCCATAGGACTTTTCCTAATTCTTTCTTTCCTCTTTCCTGCACATTTTGTCAACAACTTTGCTTTTAAGAGTTCCTAAACCTTTCAGAGCTAATCTGAAGGAAAGATACAGGGGGAAAGGAAATTGTCACTTCCTTTTCCCATTGGTTGAAGCCTCTCATTAGCAGGAAAACAATAGATGAATTTACAAACCATAGTTATTTGTAAAATCAATTATTTAAATTACTGTTTCAATTTAAGTTATTTAAAATGAATAATCCTTTGCACAAGAACTGGTATCTTTTCTCTCTATCCATCAGTTGCCAAGCTATAATCTTTTCAGGCATCTACTCTAGACTGTGATGTCTGACCTATAAAAAGGAAGAAACCTGCCTTGGAATCCTTTCAGACTACTCAATTATAGGGGTATGCTTTCAGTTTAACTGCTATGGCAATGTGGGCTTTACATTTTAGGGAGGGGTATTTAGAATTCTCAGCCTGAGTTCCCTAGTACTTCACCAAAATACAAATTCCACAATTCCACAGAAAGCAGCCACAGTGGATAAAGTAAAATCACAGTGCTATAATTGTGTATTATGAAAGGCCTTCCCTTGGTGAAGCTTTGGGCTTTGGAGACCTTTGCAAAGAAAATTGTTTCATGGTTGTCAAGAATTTTACAGGGAATGCATGCCCTCCAAGTGTCCCAATTTGGTAGAAACAATCCCAGTTAATCCTCTGTCATCCTGGTTTTCTAACTACCTCTACAAAGCCCCAGTTTTTCTTTCCTAGTCTCTCCCCTCTTTGTTCTCAACTTACTTCACTTGTGACAAACGTATTCAAACAGTGTAAATAATCTCAGTAGGATGTGGATTGAATATGTTGCTCACATGACTTTTAGATGCATCTGATGAAGTTGGGATGGCTGCCAAAAAACCCCCACAAAAACTGGGATAATTAATCTCAATATTTTTTTTAATTTGCCTGAAAGATTTGCATTGTCAGCTGTGTGAATAACCAATGTGGAAAGACCTGGGATAAAACTCTGCATGTCTTGAACATGTTTTGCATACATCCGCATCATCAACTCCATCATTATTCACAGTAGTGACACATGTAGGCAACAGAACTCACAAAGATGTGCATAGATGCAGTTTTGATTAGAGAAAAATGTGTGAACAACAAATAGGACATGAATGAGTGAGATTATTTGCATAGCTGTAATGCAAAACAAAACATGTAGATAACCCCTGAGTTCAAAGTGTGACAGTAATTTGCATCCAGTTAATTCAGCAAAAGGGAGAGCAGAGGAAGGGTGGGATTTTGCCTTTCCCAATAGATTCAGGGAAAAGCAAACTCCTACAACCTCTCCTAGCTTGTCTGTTCTTCCTCACTGATAACTTTGGCCATCTTAAAACATTCTCTTGTTGCTTGACCACATGTGTCCCATTTTTCATCTGTGAAATGTTGGAGGGTCTGGGAATATTGATAATTTGCTAGAGTTTGTTTCTATGACTTCTTATGTTAAATAGAGTGGAATATATTGTTGCCTGTCAGATATGCTTTCCCTTGTGCCTGCATATAGAGCTTTAAATGAATATTTTCTTCATTGTCACATGGGAAGAACGGAATTAGTTAATTATCTTTAGTAAAATGATGTCTGAGTTGGAATCTGGAGAACAATTTTGAATAAGAAATGCTTCCACTCCATTCTCATTTATTAGAAAAGAATTCTGCCAAAAATATTCTATATTTTATTGTCATTATGCTGATAAGCAAAAAATGAAGACTTTTCTCCTGTCAGGTAATACTGCTGTTGCTTCATATTTCTTACTCTGAAGTACTCCCATGGGGTCTAAGACTCATATTCCAAATTTACTAGATAGGAATTTGAGATTTTATTTTGAAGTCTTTTATTTTATATAAATTGGCTGAATTCTAAGATTGCGATCTTAAAAGGTAGCGAGCTCTGAGACCAGCGTAGGGAACCACCAGGCCAAGGAATGGATATGGCCTGCTGATCTTCCTCATATGGCCAGTCAGCTTATCCAAATTCTGTTTTCCCACTGCTCATCTGTAATCTGCAACCCATTCTGCTGATAGCAGCTACCCACCCAAAAC
Source organism: Phrynosoma blainvillii (assembly GCA_026167975.1). Taxonomy (NCBI): domain Eukaryota; kingdom Metazoa; phylum Chordata; class Lepidosauria; order Squamata; family Phrynosomatidae; genus Phrynosoma; species Phrynosoma blainvillii. The sequence continues at coordinate 248,780,628 of JANUYF010000003.1, forward strand.
AACAATGTGTCAAAAGTGATCATGGAAGTACTACCATGATTAGCCTGTCTATGACCCTGAATACACTATATCTTGTTTCATTTCATAAGCTGTGAGAGCCAGCTGAGCCCTTGGAAGGAGGCCACCAGGCAGTGGGGAACAATCATCCCAGAAAGAATGTGAGGGTGTGACTGTTCAAATTATTATTATTTACATGTAAGGGGAATGTAGTGGCTCAAGTGGTGAAGACACTGACTCTGTTATTGCAAGATCAGCAGGTTGGCAGTTCAAGGCCTGGGCACTGCATGATGGGGTGAGCTCCTGTCACTAGTCCCAGCTTCTGCCAACCTAGCAGTTCGAAAGCATGTGGGAAGGTAAACAACATTCTGTGCAATCATGTTGGCCAGATGATCACAGAGTAGTCTGCTGGCTCTTTGGCTTGATAACAGAGATCAGCACTGCCCCCTATGGTTGGACATGACTTGACAACCTTGTCAATAGGGAATACCTTTACATTTGCATTTTTTTAAAGGTGTAAATAGGTGTGCATGTGTGTGGATCACTTGCCAATACTGGCTGGGATCCTGCCAATTTGTTTGGAACTACTGTGCCACCTCTCAGGTAAAAAAAAAGAAAGCTATTCTATCCCTGCATAGTCATTAGATTGCTAGCTATGCTTTTATGTTATATGCCTTCAAGTAAACTCCATTTTACAGACTCTAGCATAGTGTTTGCTTGCCATGTTTTGGATAAGTTTGCCCTTATAGAACCAGAGTATCATATTAGTTTGGGTATTGTACTATGACTCTAGAGACCAGGATTCGAATCCCCATTCATCCATGGAGACCTTCTGGCTGGCTTTGGACAAGTCACATTATCTCAGCCGCAGAGGAAGGCAAAGTAAAACCCCTTCTAGACAAATCTTGCCAAGAAAACCCCATGATAGGTTCACCTTAGGGTCATTGTAAGTTGGAAATGATTTGAAGGCACACAACGAAAACAAAAACAACAAAGGATGAAAGGGTGTGACTTGCTCAAGGTCATCCAGTAGGTTTCAATGGCCAAGCAGGAATACAAATACTGGTCTCCTGGATTCCTAGTCCAAAACTCAAACCACTACCCCATACTAGTTCTTAATGTACTCAGTAAAAATAGATACATACAGTTGGAAAATACCAGAATATCACTATGCTTCCATTACCCTGGTCAAAGAAACAATAATAATAATAATAATAATAATAAAATTTATTTATACCCCGCCCAATGGATACCCAATCAGGGCGGCTTACAAATTAAAATCATAGTCCACATAAAACATATAATACAGAAAACCCACCCTCCCCCCCTTAAAACAATATTAAATCAACAATTTGTTAAAATCAACAAAATTTAAAATTAGAATCCACACAGAATAAGTAGGCCTGACTGAATGATCCCCTCCATCTAACGATGGGGCCACGTGGAGCATCATCAGCACGCTGCTTATGTCCGGGGTGGGTTAACTAGTCTGGAAAGGCCTGCCGGAAGAGATCCATCTTAATAGCCTTTTTAAAGCTATCCAAGGATGTTAGTAGACGGATCTCGTCCGGCAGGTCGTTCCAGAGCCAGGGGGCGACAACTGAAAAAGCCCTCCGGGAGGTAGCCGCAAGCCTCGATTTCTGAGGCTGCAGCAAATTCCTCCCGGAGGACCGAAGAGCGCGGGGAGGATTGTATGGAAGTAGGCGGTCCCTGAACAAGAGTTCAGTTGAGAAAATTTGTAGTTGACATGCAATTCTGGGTTTCTATCTGGCTGTAGGTTTCAAACACTAGGGAACTCTGGTCAAGTGAAATGGTACTGTGAATAATTGTAACTTTTTTTATATGCCTGAGTCTAGTTACTACTGGGAGTCCCTAGTGGATATTGTTTGTTTTGGCTATTTCTCTTTTTGGCCTTCTCTTCTTCCATTGTTTTGTTTACCTTGTAAGCCTGAATGTACACTATACATTAGAGCTCTACATCTTTAAAGAATTTGTATAGTGTTAAGTGTAAATATTTTAATTGCTTGCCTAAACTATTAATTTAGCCTACACACTTTTTGTCTGAGTTTCATGCCCCTTTCTCATTGCTGTTGCTGCATCTTCCCTCACAGCATGTTAGACTTGGCCACCTTTGGATGTTAAGCCTTACTAATTACTAGTTTGCTTGCTTGCAGACTGCCTATTTATTTTACCACACCCATATGTTTGTTGCATCACTCTGACTGGCAATTGTTTTTTCTTCCCACTGTTTCTTCCATCAGACCATATATTTAACTATGAACAAGTAATTTGTAAAGAAAACCACTTTTATATATTTTATAAAGAAGACAAAGCTTATTTCTTATTTTGCCTGTGATGTCTATTTGTTTGTTTGTTGTATTTATACCCTGCTTTTCATCCATAAAGGCTCTCAGAGAGGCTTACAGATAGTTAATTAGACAGTTCCTTGCCTTCAGGCTTACAATCTAAAAAGACATGACACAAAAGGAGAAGGGAATGGAAGTGGGGAAGGAGAATACATCCAACAATTCTCTCCCTCTGAGGCCTGGACCATGGCAGATGGACTGGAGGGAGGGCTCCCCTGCTTATCTGGCTAGGTCCAATGGAGCTAGGCCTGCCTCTCTCTTTCTCTGAGGCTGGATGATGGTAGATGCAATGGAGGGAGGGCTCTCCTGCTTGTCTTGACTTTGAGTATGGGGTTGTTCATCTTCTCATTGCCTAACTTGATTAACCTGCTTCAGAAATCTGGTACTATCACTCATATTTCCCAACAGTGCATCCTCTACCAAATTCTCCCTCTTATTTGTTTCTCATTTCCCAAATCTTAAGCCACATTATTTCATTCAGAAGTATTGGTTGTCCCTGGCTGCCCATTAAAGAATCCCTTGCAGTTCCTGATTCCATTTGGTTCCAGGCATCAGAAGACCCCTTCCTCCCCCACCTTCCAGTTTTGTCTTTCTTTCATTTTCTTTTTTTCTTTTTAAATATAATACAGTATATAACATATCACTGCACATGCACCTAGTTAACTAAAATAACCAAAATAACAAACAAAAATTGACTTCCTGAACTCCATCCTGGCTTGTTTTTTTACAGACTGTACCAGTTTTTTTCACTTGTAAATAAAGATAGAATTCTCCCTCTTTATTTATCTTGAAAATTTATCTTATATATAAGCTATTTCAAAGCATACTTCTCACCTACTGATGACACAATTCTGTGTTGTTCTGTCCTCAGAGCTGTTCCTACCTAATAGGATCTCATGAATGCTGGAACCATATATATATTGGAAGAGAGAGAGAGAGAGTGTATGTGTAAAGGTATTACCTGTTGACAAGGTTGTTGTGTCCAAGCATAGGAGGCAGTGCTCATCTCTGTTACTAAGCCAAAGAGCCAGCATTGTCAGAGACTACTCTGTGATCATGTGGCTAGCATGATTGCACAGAACGCTGTAAAAAAGAAAAATCACCAGCTGGTCTATCAAAACATGCTCAGCATGGTACTCAAAACTAACTCCCCATAGTTACCCAATATGATAATAATCAATATGCTCTACTCTTATATGCATTTTTTGCCATTGCAGTCATTAAACAATTCTCTCTGTTCATATTCTGCTTTGATCATCCTCAGTGAATAACTCATGTTGTTTACTCTGCAAGTGGAATTATTAGAAAGACCCTGAAATTTTCTGTCCCACATAACTTTCTCTCTTGAAATACCCAACTAAACATTTTCTGTGTAATAATTAAAAATACATCAACCAGTCAAAAAAGCAAAGCTATAGATTGCACAGCAGTCATTTTAAAATGTGTTCAAACTAATGTGATATATGAAAAACAAGTGGAATATTTTTACAGGCAGTTCTTTATTGAGTGCAGAAATGTTGTTATCAATCCCATGCATTAACATCCACATCTTCATGCTTCATATAAATACATTTCCAAAGTTAGCAGAGGAGCAGTTGCAAAGGTCCTTTACTGCCTTAATTCCCAGTTTGCCCACAGCCACTGGGATGTTGCATGTTTTGATGATCTACAGATGTTTCTTCCTTACCATCTCAAAGAATATGTAGACTGCATGCCCCCTGACAAACTTTTGCAGGTTGGAAGCTTGCACAAGGAGTTTTGTACCTTTTTTGTCTGGTCTAATAAAAATCATCCAATATGGCCTTTGAATTTATTTTATGTATTGCAAAGAGTTATTATGGATACCTTTTTTAAAAGTACATGTTAAATGCTATCTATGTTTCAATATTTTAGACACTGTTATGACACAATCTTTATCGTATCGCTTAAGAGGGATTGTACTATCCTCTCTCACTAATAATATTGTCTAAAGCCTTGATTCTTGCAGGCTGATATGTTGAAAACCCTTAAAAAAAATTCAGAAACACACATCTTCTTATCTATCTCCCCACAAGAAGCAAGCAGTTGTTATCATTTTTTTGTTATGTGACCTCAAGTTGACTCCAACTTATAGTGACCCATTGTTTTCTTGAAGATTTATTCAAAGGAGAATTGTCATTGCCTTTCTCTTAGAATGAAAAAAAAGTGACTTGCCCAAGGTCACTGAGTGGGTTTCCATGGCGGAGCAGGGATTTAAACTCTGGTTCACCAGTGTCCTCCTCCATCACTCAAACAACTATACCACACTGGCTCATTACAAAGCAAATACCGGTAGTAGCAACAAGGAAATGCTTCCTGGTTAGAAGCTGATATCTACCATATGCTTAGTTTGCCTGCAGTTTGCTAGGCACTTAGCCAGCAATTTTGTATCAGGTCAGCTACTAACCATTTGATCTCAAAACCACATGCTATTGTGGTGAGCTGTAACAAAAATTGTATTAATGAATTCAGCAATTGACTCTTAAAATCTATACCAATTGCTTTACTATTTTTGCATTGCTGGAAATGCAACATGTATTTTCTTTACATTTCTGGATTTTGAACAGCTGTTCTTGCTTGCTTTTAAACTTTATTTTATTTAGTTTCCTCTGTACATTCTACTTCTTGGATATATGGATAATAGATGAAACCATATTGTGCTACCCTTCATGGTGCATGGTGCAAGTTCTTCACAAATGCATACCCTTCAAAATGTGCTGCTAAATAATTTCCAACAGTGGAATTAATCATAAACTATTCTCAGAAATAAAACACCATGGGTGGGCATTTTAGACTATGGGAAATACAGTAGTATATGTACATACACTATTCATTCCTCACAGTCATAGGGGGGAAGCAGACGAGTGGCACGGGGCCGCCCCAGGAAGCTGTGGATCGGGGCCGAGTCATCCCCATTGCTTGGCCCTGCGGCGCAGCTTCGCCGCCCCAGGAAGGAGGGCTAAAATAGCGCTCCTTCCACAAATCGCCAAAGGTGCACTGCAGAAGGCTGCTGGTGCATCTTCGGTGACTCTTCCGCTGCAGCGTGTGCGGACGCTGCAGCGGAAGGGCATCCTTGAAGTGCCGGCCGTGCGGAGGGCCAGCTGCTCCGAGGACATTTTGGGGAAGGGGTTGGGGCACCCAGCGTGTGGCTGCCCCCCCCCCTTGCTCTGAAGATGGTGCTTTGCACTGTCTGCTTAGCCCCATAGTGAGTAAAAGACAAGTATTATGAAACCATCTTCATAAATTCTTTTGCAATTCATCTTTTAATAAACATTGCACTTACGATCATTCTTTCTGATGATCTGAGTTAATTACTATGCTACTTTGGCAGAATTCCAACATTCTAATTATTAATGATTAGTTTATTGGTGGTTTATAGCCATGGTATCTGAATAAAACCATCAAAATATTATCTTACTTGGTTTATAAAACACTGTGTAATGCATAGAGAAAAGAAACAATTTTGAATATTGCTTAATATGCTTTAAATATGGCTTGTATTTCCAATTAGAAAGTCCTGCTATAAAAACTTCTCAAAGTTTCAGTTGTTTACAGCAAACAAAGCACCTGCATAAGTTTAATAGAATTAAACAATGCCCTATTCTGGACTGAATACTCAAGTTACACTTTTGATTTGTTTTACTTCACATGAAATGGCTAGGCATACTTTTCATCCTACAGACTAAAACTTGGGTCACCATTGATAAAATCACCCAAAAGAGATATCCTAATGCATTTGTTGGAAGAAAATCTGAGTACTATTAGAGTCCCAATCAAGCTTGGTGAAAAATATGGTTATGGGAACTCTGTCTCTGAAGAAATGGTCTCTCCAACTTTCCTCTTTTAGTGCCAGTGTAATTAATGTCATTCCCCTTACTGAAAATAATTGGCCTAGTGGAAGCCCAGGTGAAGGTGCTGATGCATATGTACATGGGGAATTTCTTATGTTCACCATATAAATGTATGTGGGGGGTGTAAAGAAATTAGGCATGGTTTTCTCGTACTTCTCCCAAGCATTATGATGTTGTATTGGCCCTATATACTGAAATTAATCCTGCTACTTGTAATAGGAAATTATCCAATATATGACAATTTATATCCCAATCCTATGTATAAAATGTCCATCAATAAAGACTTATAGAATCATAGAATCATAGAGTTGGAAGAGACCACAAGGGCCATCCAGTCCAACCCCCTGCCATGCAGGAACTTCCAATCAAAACATCCCCGACAGATGGCCATCCAGCCTCTGCTTAAAGACCTCCAAGGAAGGAGACTCCACTACTCTCCGAGGGAGTGTGTTCCACTGTCGAACCACCCTTACTGTCAGGAAGTTCCCCCTAATGTTGAGGTGGAATCTCTTTTCCTGGAGCCTACATCCATTGTTTCGGGTCCTAGTCTCTGGAGCAGCAGAAAACAAGCTTGTCCCTCCTCAATATGACATCCCTTCAAATATTTAAACATGGCTATCATATCACCTCTCAACCTTATCTTCTCCAGGCTAAACATCCCCAGCTCCCTAAGTCGTTCCTCATAGGGCTTGGTTTCCAGACCCTTCACCATTTTAGTGGCCCTCCTTTGGACACGCTCCAGTTTCTCCACATCCTTTTTGAATTGTGGTGCCCAGAACTGGACACAGTATTCCAGGTGAGGCCTGACCAAAGCAGAATAGAGTGGCACTATTACTTTTCTTGATCTAGACACTATACTTCTACTGATGCAGCCTAAAATTGCATTGGCCATTTATTTCTATGGAAGTATGGATATGATACACGCTTGGGATGCACGTTGCATAAAATAAAAAGTTGTGTGCTTACTGCACCACAGATGATTACTGAAGCAGTTACACTTAACACCCTGGTATGCTGGCCTGAGCACTGGACTGCAACTCTGGAGATCAGAGTTTGGTTTTCTATTTAGCCTTAGAAATCCACTAGGTCAGTGGTCCCCAACCTTTTTATTGCCGTGGACCAGTCAACGTTTGATAATTTTTCCGCGGCCCACTGGGGGGCCCTGCTGGCTCCTCTGAACAGCGTCAGGGACGTCACTCATCATTCACTAAAGCCGCGCACAGAAGCCCCGCCCCCACACTGATCAGCTGGGCCAGGGCACGTCGGCAGATGCAGGAGTCCCGTCCCTGCGCTTATTATCGGGACTCGCAGGACTCGCAAAAGTTGCAGGACCCGCCACCGCCGCTGCACAGAAGACTCATAGCAGGGCGGCCCTGTACCATTTATTCTGAGGACCGGTACCGGGCCACGGACCGGGGGTTGGGGACCACTGCACTAGGTGACCTAAGGTGAGTCACACACTCCCAGAAAAAAACATGATGGGGTCACCTTAGGATCGCCATAAATTGGAAATGACTTGAAGGCACACAACAACAACACCTTTAACAAATGCCATTTCTGGCTGAAAGTGATATCAGCAAGTATTTTACACTGATATATATATTTTAAAAATATAGTACCCAAATGTTTCTCTTTCAAGAAAAAAAAACCCTAGATGTTGCCAGAGACAACATCTCTAATCAACTAACTGGAATGCACAGGGTTTTTTCTGTGAATAAAATGTTAAAAAGTTTCATTCCAATGGAAATATTAATGCTAAGTCCTTTCATGATTCCTGCTTGTTTTTATTTTTGTATTTTGCTTATTTTCTCAAGGAAGACAAGAATAGCATTTAGAACCAGAACATACTTCAAAAATTTGGATTGTACATGTCATAGATAGGAATATCCAAAGACATTTCGCTAGCTGATGGGTTTTCTCAAAATATTTGCAGAAATTTTGGTGTAAACCTTTCAGGTTGTGAAGTGTCCTGAATAACTCCAAGCAACCATTTGAATCAGTGGAACAAATGGACCAGCCAAGTTTGTTGAAAAAGAATATAATATTTTATATTCTGCAAAATATTTGTTACAGTATTTGTTAGATACTGCTATAAATGTAAAGGGATGGTTTTCTTTGTAATATTGTCTGAAAACAACCAGTATGATTTTCTTTTGCCTTTAATGCTTGTCCAGGTTGTCTGGTTCTCCCACTCCTGCCTAAACTGAATGGTACCACATTTTATTTAAAGAACTCAGGGCCGATGCAGACAGGCCTAAAGGGGTGACACAGAGCCGCCGCTGGGAGTGGTGGATTGGGCCATGGCAACCACACGCCACGGCCCCGATCATCCTTTTTGCTGGACCCAAAAGAGTGGCAAAATGCCACTCCTTTTGGGGGTGGCAAAAGGCTGCCCTTTCAGCTGTAGTGGTGGCTTTTTTGCACCCTTCTGGCACAGCGTGCATGCATGCTGACCCAAGAGGGCATCCTGATGCTGCACACTGTGAGAACGGGTGAGTGGCATCAGGACAGGGTTGGAGTGGCCAGTGTGTGGCTGCCCCACCCCAACTCCACCCCCAGGCTAGCCCTTTAGGCCAGTCTGCAAAGTCTTTCACTGCCACCTGATGAATGGTTCCTCCCACTTTAGCAGTGCATGACATTGCTGGGAGATTCCACTGGCACTTCCCTTGCTGACTGGAGTGAAGAACTGGGCCAAGCTAGGGCATGTGAAAAGGAGTGAAAGAGAGGCAGAGTACTTTTTTCTAAAAAAAAAAAAAGGTTTTATTGTAAGTAAGGAAATTGTATAGCAAAATGATAGCTCTCTACATGAAGAACCTTCTTATTCACCAGGCACAGATAGAAGCTGTGAGTTACAGAATCAATAAATTCAGCCAGACCAAGACAAGAATCAAAATAACCTAACACCACTGACTGGTAAATTCTCCTATCTTACTCACCAATCAGATGGGATTTGTATGTTTCTGAATACTGGAAGTCTGTACTCTATTGTCAGCTCCACCAGCATTCCAATTCCAGAGCTCCTGGTTAGGAGACCCACCTGTACTTTTAGAGACAGCCAGAGGCAAAGGTAGACCTCTCTTCAGCTTTATGGTGCTTTCAAGCTTTTAAAAACCTCTCCTCAGAACCATCTCAAAGGGTCATGCTTCTCCCCAACTGCCCACCACATTGGACCGTTGCTATCTCATCACCTCTGTGATACTGGCTCATGAAAATGTAACATTACCTCTTCACACATTTTAGAGCCACACCAGCTGTGATTTCTTCCTGTGATCTAGGAAAGAAAAGAGTAATCAGACATGTATCACACAGTATAGGTTAACTATACTGTGAAGGTGCGTCTCTGAACCTAAAACCATGTGAAGGTTCTCTAGGTCCCCTTCCACTCCTGCTGAGCTGGATGGGACCCCTTGAGACCACTTTTTTTTTATCTAAAATAAATTTTGCTGCCATCAAGTGTCTTCCCCATCTCTGTTCCCTTGGCTGATGATGGCACTGTAAAGTCCACTGGGTTTTGTATTGTTTTTTCTTCCTTTGGTAATTATGGAGTCTTCATTGCTTGTTTCCTCTCTGTTGTGTTAGCCTCTTGTTGCAGTTCAGCGATGGTGTCTGACACCTGACTCTGTTCATTGCCCATCACAAAATCTCCTGCCCCCCACCCCAGGGAAGCACTGAGTCAGGTGGGTTAAGCACAGAGCACTGGGCTATTTATCATAGTGCTATCAGGAGCTTTGGTGGCACAGTGGTTAAATGCCTGTACTGCAGCCACTCACTCATAAACCACAAGGTTGCAAGTTCAATACTAGCCAAGGCTCAGGCTAGACTCAGGCCTGCATCCTTCCGAGGTCGCTAAAATGAGTACCCAACTGTTGGGGGGCAATGAGCTTACAGTTATAAACTGCTTAGACATCCCATAGTGTGATATGAAGCAGTATATAAATGAAGCTGCTTTGTTTGATATTGTGTGCCTTCAAGACATTTCCTACTTTTAATGATCCTAAGGTGAACTTATTACTGGGTTTTCCTGGCAAGATTTGTTCCAGTAAGGCAAAGAAAATATAACTTGCCCAACATCACCCAGTGATTTCCATGGTAAAGTGAGGATTGGATCTCTGGTCTCTAGAAATCTTAGTCCAACATTCAAACCAATACACCATGCTGGCCTCCAGCTATCTGAAGGTCAGAGAGATGTTAGAGACATAACTGTTTAATTCTGTCACTACTTCTAATGTGATGTAAATACCTGGTTGTCAAACAAGCCCTGATATAGACACCTGCACAAAAAGGAAACAAGAAAGGTACCTGATGCTAGAACTAGTGATACAACATAGATGCAGTGGCAATAGCGATTGAGCAGCCATGGCATCATTATTTTCAAAGAAATTACTTATGTTAAACCATAGTGAATAAGGTACACTAGGCAACAAAACTGGTATCAAAAGTTAGTGGCTGCTTTCATGCTTTTCTGAAAGACGACATTTGACATTTTTAAATGACATGATAGCACAAGTATTCTCCCTCTTAATGAACATTTTTCACTCATCATTTCACTGGTGACCTATTGTAACTGGTGAAGTGCTGCTCTGTAGGCATTTTGAATAATGCTAATACTGGGGATTTTTTAAACACACACACACACAAAGCCATTTTCCTGACTGTCCTTTATCTCCTATCTCCTCTGCAATTCTAATAGGTATACAAAGTGATCCAGAATAGATGGTGCTGATCCAAAAAGTTTCCTACTGCAGTCATTGTTTTGCCTGCTTCTGCAACATTCTCAACTTAATGAAACTTCCTGAGGGGGGATAGAGCAGCTAGATTCTTTTATTAAATTACTAAATGTTTGCTTCAGTTTCATCTAAAGGCACACAATGATCTTTTCCTCCAAACATACTTTATTGCAATTAATGACTCTGGGCAACATCAGATTGCAAATGATATGATTATTACCTAATAATTCCACAATGCAGAATCTAGTATTTTAAACCAATGATAAAAATATTCAATTTTGCTGAATATTCAGTTGCCTCCTCTCTTTCAACACTGCAATTTGTTCTTAATTACATAGCAGGAATGAAGCAACGGGTTTCCCAAAATATGAGTTGATGTGGCAAGTGAGCAGGTAATAAGTTTCTATCTTGAACTGTCTAAGAATTCTTTTGTCATCTACATCTTTAGTACAAGCTGTTGGAACTAAGCATGGCAGTATATAGGAGCCTTCCTCCTCCCGCCTGCATGCCCTCCCACACCATAAGCCTACATCTGCTTCCTTTCAGCACTCCTGTACAGCCAAATTGCTGAAGCATTTTCTAAGATAAAGGCAACTAATGGAATAGATGTTTACAGCTGTCCCATTGTTGAGTGTAGGAACAGCTAATGGAAAAAATATTGTTATACAACTTGAAAACAGATATTATTTCTGATTTGTATGAATGTTCATTCTCCATATGACTTCTTTTAGCTAAATATCTTAAGATTTCCTGAGTATATATTTGGTTATGTCACTATTAGAGTCTCTTTCATCAAAATTAAAAGAGGGGAGCACATGAACACTCCTGTACTATAAGGAACTAGGTAAGCAAATACGGATGCTTAGTTGAGAGCCACTACACACCAGGTACTTCATCAGATCTTTGTACAGCAAAGTTCCAACTTCCAAACTTCTTAAAAGTGAAAATGGAGGTATGTACTGCAAAAGAAAGTTACTGCTTTCATTTCTCAGTAAAAGCATAATATGTTCCATTGGTTGTGACTATGTGTGCACTGACATCCAGCCTGTTGCCCAGTAGGAGAAAATGGTTGAAATTATTGTATTATGAGAATGAAATAAGAGAAAAGTTGCATTCTTAGTTGTCAGGCATGGGAATATGGCCATTTAAAGAACTTCACTGGAACTGTTGCATACTTGACAAACAGGTGCCATCATAGAATAAGGTTTGAATGGTTGTGGGAATGCACAAAGAAGTAAAGGGAAGTAGTACAGTCATATGGCATGTTCTGATAAATATAATTGCCCTGTAATTTCCATTCTATTTTCTCCTATTATTATTAGGCTCCAGGAAAATAAATACTGTAAGCCTCTCCTTCTCCTTCAGCTTTAGAAATGCAAAATATTTTGAAATAATTTTGAAAGCACATATTTTATTCTTTGTAAAATGTTTGGTTTTGAATCTATTGAAGTGTACATGCCTATTTATCCAAACAACACTGAAGAAGTTCACGGAGTGAAAAATCCTAACAGTAAGATCAGGTTGCATGGGAAGATAAGGAAGGTAGAAAGAAAGAAAAAGATAATGCAGTGTACCTCACTCTATTGCACCATAATTGTGTCCATATAACTATTTTTCAATTTACCTTAACTCAAGCACTACCACCAATTATATTTTTCTTTTTCCTCTATAATAAATACAAAATTATTTTCTGTTGTCATATTACTATTTAGCAAAAGCTATAAAGAAATAAAAGACAAATCTTGAGATGTAGTGGGGATGTCTACAAATACAATTTCTTAAGCCCGATTAGTTATGCAAATCGGTGAGGGTGTATTGACTGTATTTCTTATTTTAATTCCACAAAGATTAATCATATGAACAATTCTTACATATAAAATTAACTGTGTGATTTTTTCTATTAATTGGCTCAACATGATGATACAGATGGCCATTTCAGCTAGAGATGTTGCAATAACAAATATTTTAAAACACCTAAGTAATGAATGGATGATACACACAAAAGCAAAATAAAAATCAATATAAACTTTTTTGAGACATTATAAACTACCACAGTCACCAATGGAATGGAACTGCAAAAACAATGCAATTTTAAGATGTAAGACCATATTTTTGAGGCCAAATTGATCTAAAAATCACATATTGGGTCTTAAGAACGTGCTACAGGAAGCAGGAGTCAGTGAGCAAAAGTCAAACTTTGTGGATGGTGTTATTGCCTAAGAAAGGTTGTAACCTGATCCTTGGGTCCATGAAACATTACAAATGTCCTGGATAAGTTGCAACACTGTAACCTAGAGTTGGTCATCACAACGGGAACAAGAGTGCAGAGACCTATGGTTTTCCCATTCTAGTCTCCACTGTACATAAACTGAATGAAAAGTGTGTGGCATGAGCTATGGGCCAATAAAGTCTATGCTTTTTCTTAGCACTCCCTGTTCCATATTCAGATAAATTGCATATGGATCCATATATGGTGTTCCCTCCTGTATTCAGATTATTGAGAAAGTAAAATAATAACCTATCCTCTGTCCTGCTAAAATTATGTCATACAATGTACACTGAGATACATATGACTACATAGAAAGAAAGACCTTTTCCCATATCTCAGTCTTGTGCAGGAACCCATTTAATTATTTTAAAATATATGAATTGTGAACATGTTGGACTGAGGTAGCTTCCCAGGTGTTAGCCCCTTTTGGGGGAGGATGAAGACTGGTTCAGTTAAGAGACAGTCTCTTTTAGCAAAGTTTGCAGAGAAATATGCTGAAACTCTTCCATATTCCTCTGAGACTAACTTCAGTAAATACAAGAAAAACATGCAGTATTTGAGCTATATAGTTGGAACAACATAATAGAACACAATGCAGAGCTCACTCTCCAAAGCATTAATAGAATCACATGGTTAGAAGAGTGTATCTAGTGCAGCCCTCTGCTAGTGCAGGAAGCTGTTGTTAAAGTGTCTATGATAGTGATGGCGAAAAATTAGGGGCTGAGTGCCCAAATTAAAAGGCCTTCCAGAACCTCTCCAGAGACAGCTAAAGGCCCAGGACTGTGGGGAAGGAGGAAGAACAGACACATGCCTGATCCTTGTCATCCCCCACCCTCCCGAGGCTTCAGCTGCCTCTCCAGAGATAGCGGAAGGCCTGGGACAGCCAGGAAGGAGGAGGAACAGGTGCATGCCTGATCCTCCTCCTCCCTCTGCACCCTCCCAGGCCTTCACCTGCCTCTCTAGAAACAGCTGAAGGCCTGGGATGGCAGGGAAGGAGGAGGAACAGGCACATGCCTGTTTCTCCTCTTCTCCACCCTCCCATGCCTTTAACTGTCTCTGAGAGGCAGATGATGTGATGTGAAGGTGGGGAAGAGGAGGAGCAGGTGCGTGCCTGTTCCTCCTCTTGTCTCGCCCTCCCATCTCACCATGTGCCCTCCAAAATGTCTTTGTGTGCCAGAGATGGCACACGTGCCATAGGTTCACCAACACAAATCTATGACATGGGCCTCCAACGTCTGTTTAAAAACCCGCAACTAAGGAGAGTGCAACATTTTCTGAGAAAGTCTATTCTGCCATCAGTTAGCTCTTATTATCAGGAGATTCTTCCTAATGTTTAATCAGAATCTCTTTTCTCATGTTCTACTCTTCAGAGCAGCAGAAAATAAGTTCATTTCATCTTCCAGATGTCATCAGATTTTTGAAGATGGGTATTGTTTCACCTCTCTTTTTTCTGGTGATAAATGGAATGTGGATACACCAGCAGAATGGTGAAGTTCTGTGACTGGACTTCCTATTGGGATGAACAGTAGCTCCATCAGGATAGTTATGCACTACCTGAAAAATTATTCTTGCAAAAATATAGAAAAGGGAATCTGCTCTCAATTGCCCTGCTTATAACATGTTTGCACAACTGTGAATTGAAAGACAAATCTGCCCTTCATTAAAGAAAGGACAATGTTTCATTCAGGGTAGTGGAATGTATCAATATATACGTCACTGTCCTATTTCAATCTATCCTTCCTGAGGGAGTTGTTTAACTGTTTGAACATATGAACTGGCATCCTGTTGGTGAATTCTGATGGTGTATGTTGGACTTACCATATATACGCAACTATAAGTTGACCTCATGTATAAATCAAGGACAAGTTTGGGGGCCAAAATTATGGATTTTGATATGACCCATAGATAATTTGAGGGTAAAACTTAGTGACATTGCACAAAGGTTGTAAAGGACAAATGAAAGGAAAATAATGCCATAGAACTTACAAAATTTTGGCAGGCATAACCGTTTGTGCTCACCCTAAAGACTGGATGGATGAGGACGGAACTATGGTGAATTGTGCTGTGTGATGATGTGTGGGGAGATGACCAGGCAGAGACTGAGCTAAGAAAATACACATATGTCAAACAGGATAAAAAGGCAAAGCAAAGAAATGGCAGCTACATCAGCAGTGATAATAGCCTTCAACTTTAATGTGATAACCTTGCTAGATTTTAACTCAGTAAAACTGACAAACATACACAAATATCTTATTCATATCCTTCAAAGCCCAATGCCTCTCAATATTTTTTTGAGAGGAAGTGCAAAAGAGCTGCCACCATTGCCATTTTTCTGCCCTAGCATTTAAAAAGGTCTGAAGCAATGCTGTAGCAGAGAGAAAGAGTAGAGTAGAGCAGGATCAGTGTTTCTTTTTGGTTCTCCCAGGACCAACTGCTCTCCTCTTTCACCACTCTACTCAGTGGTGATGGTTCCTTTTTAAAAAATAAAAAATAAATAAGAGTTAAAGTACGGTACTTATATTGATCTGTGAATAAGTTGAGCCATTTTTTGCATCAATTTTTGACTAAAATTTCTAGACTTATGCATGAGTATATACAGTAGGCCTTCGTAATACACTTTGCTCTCAGAGACTGGGATTTACTACCAACCACATACACACACACCTCCTTGTTATTTTCCTGTAGCTGGACATATAGAATTTACATCATCTTCAAGGACCTTCAGAGTACTTCTTGTCACTCAGTGTCCAGCTATATGACAAATGCTCCCCTTTTCCTGCCTCAACAAACCAACCAACTAGGAAATGGCTGAGAAAAGGTGGTTTGAGGATTGGCTAGGAGACTGTCATAGCTAATCTCATAGCTCTGTCTCATAGCTTCACCTCATTTCAGTACAGCTGCTGCCTATTAAGGTAGATTTGGGGAGGTATCTACAACTGTAGTGCCACATAGTGTTACTGAATACATAGCAGTGATGGATCCATAACTGCAAAACAAAATGCCAGCCTTGGCTTGTAATGGTCACAATGTTTTCCTATAGGTGTTTATGACACACAAATGATTTTGGAGAAATTATTTTTCTTCATACAGATATGTATTCTGTAGTTTAAAGTAAGTGACTTCATGAATATTTTTATAATTTCATTTCATCTGTGCTTTGTTTTTTGTGTGACTTTCATTTTCACATCCCTTCCCTTGTCTGGGTTAAAAGACATAAACATTGTTACTTAGATACATAAAGGCTGACTGCAGGAGCCTTTGATATTTCAAATTCAAATTATAGCAAGACATTACTTAAGTGAAGTAATAATTGTGGGCCTTGACCATTTTGACACCGCATGCCTGCTGGGAACGAAGTCCAATCTCCTACTAAATAGCTGGGAGCCATCTCATTCACTGACATTTGTACTGCATATGCATTGCTCTTAGGAGGGCCTATTTTTTTCTGCTTGAATGATGAAGTATATAACTAATGCTAAATGCAAGAATATTTTGTTCTGGAAGAGGGAGAAAAACAGAACCCTAGGAGGTACAGTTAATTACACAAAAACCAAATTAACTGGCCGTTCATGCCCTACATTTTCTGTAGATCTGAATTAGTTATTTTTCACTGATCAAAATAATTACAGCACCATTTTTGCATATATTTAAATTCAAGCCCTTTGCTGTCTCACTTTAAAAGGGAAAATGAGAGAGAACCCAAGATCCCATGATATTTTGAATGCTAATCCTCTTCTTTAAAGAAAATGAAACACTCTCTTTACTGTCAGTTGCAGCCCTTTTAGGACAAATAATCTATGTACTTTGTGGAGGAAAAAGTAATCAAAATGCCTGCATGATTAAATGTGTTTCTTTGAAAGATTTGTTCTAGGATCCTAGAGCAGAAACTCTTCTGAGACAAAATAAGCAAAGTGTTTCTTTTTAACCAAAGCATATCTAGCCCTGGAGAGCTGCTTGCATCCTGATTATGATCAGAAGGTGTATATGACTGCATCAAGATTGAAAGCTTATTAAATGAACTAGCACAAATATCTGGTCTTCTACTCAGACTCCTTCACCAGATTCAACAGGGCTGAAATTAGTGAAGGAAATCATAATCTAATTGCCTTATGTGGGTCTGTAGCAAGAAATGTTAAGATGGGATAGCCTGAGGATAATAAAGATGGCCAGCATATTTAAATGAAAGATGATGAGGTAGATTACATACAAACACATTAGACACAACATCTGACCAAGAAATAAATATGAACACAGTCAGGGTGAGTGAAATCCAATGAGACCTGTTCTGTGAGGAATGGCTGGAAGGATGTTGCAGAATCAGCAACTTCCCTAAGATTTCAGATTTGTATTCTTGTGAGTTCAGGCAAAGATTGGGAAGTGGTCTGAAGTACAACTAGGTCGTCTGACTATGGAAATGGACACGAAGGTAGATGAGACAAATGGGCTTAGAATTTGGGTAACACTGAAATGGGGTGGGGAGATAGGATACAAGTATTTTTTTTTCTGCAGCTGGGCAATTGAAAAAATGTGCTCAATACCTGCAGCTACTTTCTTCATTCATATCCAGTTCAACTATGGCTGAAGGTCAACACAGTTTGAACTGAGAATATTTAAATGCTCCTGGACCAATGAAGCTCTCGTTTACTTGCCTACTTATGACATATTTATCTTGTCTTTCTTCCAAAATGAAACTGAATAGAATATAAAGAGGGTTTTCAGGTGATATTCCGTGCAGGCTCTGATCAGATCTAGAATTGCATAGATTCAGCAACATTGCTTTTTCATATGAATTCAGCTGTGATTACCTTGAGTGATGATTGGTATCATTGTAGTAATTTGTATAATTTGCAATCAGTTTGAACACAGTGTGGTAAAACATACTTGAAAGAGATGCCTATAACTTATTGAGGGAATTTGTATATAGGGGATTCAAGAAAGTACACACATTACATTCAGATGTGTAGATGTCATCTTGCATTTTAATGAAATAGGCGTAAAGAGATAAAGGTAGATGGAGAGAAACATGAATGTGAGCTGGCCTTTAATAGTATATGAAAAGCAAGTTTCATAGTAAAGAAGTCCACTTCCTCTTTGATATGGTACATCATTGTCTGGGCCATGCTGCTCCAGATGCTAGGTAAAGCTCATACAGTAGGCCCATGGTATTCATGGACTTGGCTAAAATATTCATGGACTATTTTAGCACTCCTTTCCCAGCTGCTGGAAGGGTGGATTGGGGTCGAGGCATGGGGCAGGCTCGGCCCCAATGTTCAGCTTCTCAGGGCGGCCCATGGCCGCCTGTCTGTAGAGGCCCTAAGTTATTTAAATTAACCAGTCCTTGCACAAGGACTGGTATCCTTTCTATCTAGCCATCAGTACCCCAACTATAATCCTCTCAGAAAAATAGCCTAGCTATATATAATGTGATGTCTATCTATAGTGTGATGGCTGGACTATAAAAAGGAAAAGAAATCTGCTGTGGAGCCTGTTCACAATAGACAATTATAGGGAATCTAGTTTAATGGTTATGGCAACATGGGATTTGCAGTTTAGGTAGGAGTATTTAGAATTCTCAGCCAGAATTCCCAAGTGCCTCACCAGAGTACAAATCCAGGATTCCACAGAAAGCAGCCTTGGCAGTAAAAGTGGGATCAGAATATGTAATTGCATATTGTGGAATGTCCCTAGGCAAAGCTTTGGACCTTGCACCTTAGCAAAGAATTTTTTTTCCTGATTAACAAGAATATCATTTACAGGGAATACATGCCCTCTACCTTTCCCAATTTGGCAGGAACAATCCCAGTAAATCCTATCATTCCACTTTTACAGCTACTTTTACAAACACCCAGTTTTTCTCTTCCCCCTGCCTCCTCTCTGTTTGCTTACTTAAGTTGTGGCAAAGTAAGTTCAATGCATGATAATAATTTGCACCCAGTTAACTAAGCAAGAAGGAGAGGAAAGGAAGTGTGGGTCTGGAAAGCAAACTGCTGCAACCTCTCCTAACTTTGTCTGTCCTTCCATACTGATAACTTTGGCCATCTTGACCACGTTCTCTTGTTCACTGGCAACACATGTCCCATTTTTCATCTAGGGATTAGAAATATTCATAATTTGCTAGAGTGTGTTTCTCTGGCTTTTTATATAAAATAAAGTGAAATATATTGTTACCTGTCAGCCATGTGTTCCCTTGTGTCTAGATCTAGATCTTGAAATGAATACTTCCTTCGTTCACACACTGGATGAAGGTAATTAGATAACTGTCTTTAATGAAATGATGTCTGAGTTGAAATCTGGAGAACAGTCTTGCATAGGAAATGCTTCCATTCCATTCTCATTTATTAGAAAGAAACTCTGCCAAAATGTTTTCTCCATATTTTGTTGGTGTTATGCTGATATACAAAAATGCAGACTTTTCTCTTGTCAGTTTATACTACTGTTGCCTCAAATCTTTTACTCTGAAGCACTCCCATGGGGCTCTCTCATATTCCTAATTTAATAGATAGGAATTTGAGATTTTATTTTGCAGTCTTTTATTTTGTATGAACTGGCTGAATTATAAGGTTGTGAGCTTACAAGCTAGTGAGATCTCAGGCCAGCAGAGGGAATCTCTAGGCTAGGGAATGGATACAGCCTGCTGGACTTCCCCATATGGTGGATCAGCTTGAAAAATCTGGCAATCAGAAGACATTATCAGGAACTGATGCTTTAAGGTTAAAAGGTAGGTGTGACATAAGAATACAAAGCTGTGCACATTTTTACCGGTTCAGTTGTGGGGCAGGGGCTGGGGCTGGGGCTGGGGCTAAGAATGCGGATGCGGATGCGAATGCGAATGTGGATAGAGGAATACATTTTTGACCTTGTTTTGGTTGAAGCTCCTATCTTTATATCCTTGTGTGAGAGCACATGAGAGAACTAATTTGGTCATTCTTGCAGCAAACAACATTTTATTTTATCCCCCTCCCTCCTTCAATACCTGCAGCATGCAGAGCAGGACATTAGCATCTGGGAAATGAACAATGGACCTCAGTTTTTTGACATGTCTCTTCAAACATTCTTGACCAGGACTGTTTAATTGGTATCAGGTAATTACTCAAAAGGCTACCCTCAGCAGGTTATCATCCCTGGCTGTCACTCCAGCATACCTTGTTATCCTAGCATACTTTGTCAGGAAGTTGTTATGAGAAATGGCTTCTTTTAGAAGAAAAATAACATCTATGCCGTTAGCTTCTGTCTGAAGTTCAATTCTAAAAATAATGAGGAGAGTCTGTTGACATGAGTAGCCTCACTTCTCTGCCTCTGGATTGAGTGATTATAGATCTATAATGGCTGTTGAACCTAGGAAAAAAAGTACCTACTGAGTCTCAGTGAGTTTGTTTCCTAATCCTCATACATTACAGATGAAAACAATACCACTTTATAAATTTTGTGTATCAAAATAATTAAAAAGGAAATGAGTGGATGTCACTTATTTGAGTTACACTCTTTGGATTTTCATTAGTCTGATAAACTGCATGTGGACTTGTTCTGTTCTTTTTTTAGCAAATCCGGTAAAATTAGATGTATAGTAGCATCCTTTCTCTCTTAATCACTGCTGAAGAAAACCTATAAGTGAGTGGGAAGGACTTAAGTTGTAACAAAGAATGTTGACAAGGGCATGTGTTTTACATGACTTCAAACCCTTTCTTTTTCTTTATAAAAATTGGTGGAGAAGTCTATTGACATACAGTTATAAAGAGAGGCCAGGGAGGGGGTAACCATGATCTGCACCCAATTGCTGGTTTCCAGGAATATCATTCAAAATAGAAAGAAGCCTACAGCTTCCAAGTGTGGTCTGCAATTGTGTATACAGTTTAAGAGCTGCTTGAAACCCTCTGATCAGGGAACAGATCTGTCAAACAACAAGTCCCCTTCAAGCTGTGACAGTAGGATAAAATTCTTATAATCTTCAAATGGGTTGGCCTGCAGAAGTTCTGCTAGAACTGACAGGTCTTAATATTAATACTAAAACCAGATTAGTTGAAATGTTCAGTTCAACAGGAAGCTTCCTATGACTATTAATCCCTAGGTACTTTGAATTCTTTACCAATAGGGGTTGCAGACTGCCAGAAATAGTGCAAATTGAGTCCACTTTTAGGGTTAGGGTTAGTGATAGGGAATCATGGGAATTGTTTTTTTCTGAGACATTGAGCCTTCTCTGTCAGAGAGCTCTGGTGCCACAATAAAATACAGTTCCCATGATTCCCTAACCCTAACCCTAAAATGGACTCAATTTGCACTATTTCTGGCAGTCTGCAACCCCCTTAAGTTACTGGTATGAATACCTGCCTTTTTCAAATTCTCAGCTCTGGTTTCTTTTCTTTTCTTTTCTTTTCTTTTCTTTTCTTTCTTTCTTTCTTTTTTTTTTTACAGAAATGATTGTTTTATATATTTGCTTTTTTTAGGTGCTCTGAGTTCATAATCCCTTATTATTGCTTTTCTCTACTGAGTGTTTTACCTCCTGGCTAAATACCATGAATTCATGGGAAATCTTATGAATGATTTGTTGCAGGTTATTACCTGGTTATTCCCAGGATAATGATGCTTTAATCATGATGTGTATGAAAATTTTAATCACGATTGTGTAATTTTCATGGGATAATCAGTGTTTAAACCCCCAATTTCCCCTCCATGTGGTAAACTCCTAGGAGAGGTGGATCTCAGTATACACTTGAGCATCATTATTCCCTCTCCCCCATTTTCATGAAGAAAATGTGGAGTACCAAAAGGTAACTAACCATCACTGTAACAGCCATGAACAACTTTTTCTTCAACACAGCAAAACTGGAGGAAGCCTCAGTGGCAAGTGCATCACATTGCTAGGGAATTCCCCATCCCAATCCCTACCTGAGATGTCTCAGCCCTGCAACAGTATAAATCTTGGAGAGTGATCATCTCTGACCCCTTGTCCTTCTGATGTCATTGCATTCAGAGTCTTACCCTGTATCTCACTGCCTTTCCAGGCTATGGTCCAAAGTCTGCTTCTTTGTTGCACTGCATGATTTTTCCTTTAGTTTGACATACTCATTACTGAAGTTGGACCTTTGACTTGACAATTCACTGAATTAATTCAATTTAGCCTTCCTGGCCTTGTTTCTATAAATGCTGTCATATTTGTTCCTTTAAACGTATTTACAAAAGCAATGAAATCCATTTTGTAACAAAAATTCAGTTCTAATGCTCAGAGAACTACACAGATTGTTAGAAACTGCAGCACTGGTGTTGGGATTCGTATTCTGTTTTTCTTTATGTCTGCAAAACTTTTTCTTTCACAGACATTCATTCCAAAATGCACTAAAGAAGGAAGCTCTGTGGCTTGTTTCTTACAAATGCCTCTGGATAGGCCAGAGGCAGAGGTGTCACAAAGAGTGAAGTGCAAGCTGTGCTAGGTGACACCCTAAGGCAGGGATAGGCAACCTTTCCCCTTTAAGGGCCAAGGGACTTCAGCTCCCAGAAGCCTCAGCCATGTTGGCCAATAGTCCCATGTTGGCCAATAGCTCCTGGGATTCTGGGAGCTGAAGTCCCTCGGCCCTTAAAGGGGAAAGGTTGCCTACCTCTGCCCTAAGGGGTGGAGTGACATCAATGCTCCCCTAATGTCTTTTCTGGTGCTCCAGAATAGGACTCAGAGCAATGGATTCAAACTACAGGAAAAGAGATTCCACCTCAGCATTAGGAAGAACTTCCTGACAGTAAGAGATGTTTGTCAGTGCCTAGGAGTATGGTGGGATCTCCTTTTTTTAGAAGTTTTTAAACAGAGGCTGGATGGTCATCTGTCAGGAGTGCTTTGATTGTGTATTTCAGCATGGCGGAGAGTTGAACTTAATGGCCCTTGAAGTCTCTTCCAACTCTATGATCCTATGATTCTATTCTATAAAAGGAGAGACCTCAGGGTTGTTGTTGTTTTTTCATTTTCATTTTTTTACGCTTTTAATTTTCTTTAAAAGCATCACATCTTACTAAATTTTTGACATGAAACTATGTAAATGTAAATACATTTAGGTTGTGTGTATGATATTGCAATTTAAATTTAAAGTTATAATTTTATACATATAGCCAACAGCACCCATATTCCTGAATATAATGGGATCCTTGAAGTAACAACAACTTTATTGTGCTAGCAAAAATGAATTTCCAGAGTTATGGATAGGGAGGGTTATCAGAGGACTTCCTCAAGGCACAACCAATTGGGCAGGAAACAACATGCATTTTGGTCTCTTTTGTTAATACTTTTGTAGTAATTAAAAATCCAGTGTGGTATAGTGGTTTGAGTGCTGAACTACAACTCTGGAGATCAGAGTTCAATTCCCCACTTGATCATAGAAACCCATTGAGTGACATTGGGCAAGTCACACACTCAGTCCCAGAAAACCCTGTGTTAACCTTAGGGTCACCATAAGCTGTGGAATGGCTTGAAGGCACACAATAACAACAAGAAAGTGGTTAAAAACAGCATATCTATGCTAGTGGAGTTTTAGCATCACATTGGATCTAGGCCATTGTTTCTGATGGCGTATTTTAATGAGTAGCTGCCAAGTAAAGGACATGAAACAAGGGCAAGAAATAAAGCTTTTATTCTTTAGCTTCAAAGCATTTTTCCTTTTATGCAGGTATAACACATTCCTCAATTGTTTTTAAGGTGTAGTGTTAATAGTAGTAATTACATGGTCCTTTATCAACATTTTCTTAATTGTCCCCCACCATTATTTACATGTGAATACAGAAACAGCACTTCCTAGAGCCAGGCAGCTGGGACGATGTCACCCGCATAATTTATAAGATGACTAATTAAAATGAATGAGCTTGCTATAATGTCCTCAGCACTATTTGTGGATGAAGGTTATTAAAATATTCAATGCAGCAACAATAAACTCCTTACACAAAGTATTAATAACTTTGCATATTTAATTTAGTGTTAATCTGCTTCCTGCCAAAGTTGAAGTAGTTTTAAAAAGTGCTTAATGTCAGCACAATATCTGGGTTCTTTGTATCACATATTATAAAATGTTAATAATGAACCCATGACATTTTATGAGCACCTCAGGTTCTTAGTTTCTGAAACTGAGTCCACAGTTGCACAGCCTGGATTTCCTCCCCACCTAGTCCCATAAAAACCAGGGAGACTTTTCCTGTTGGATTATAGATAATGGCAGCAAAAGTAATGGCTCAGTTTATTCTTTTTTCTCAGTGGTTTTGCTCCTGGAGTTTGTTGTGCTCTGTCACTAAGTGTTGCTATGGTGCTGTTTTCTCCCTCTTTTTATATGCCGAAGTAAACATCACTAGAACAGCAATTGGTATCAAAGGAACATAAAATTATGTCATCAACAAAAAGGGAGATTTAAAAAATAAAAAAGCATTGACATATTATTCACACTCTGAGAGAAAGCATCACAAAATCAGATGCCCAAAATGGCTGCTAACAATTTTAGGTTGCCAGCTATAGAAAGACAACCACTTAGCAGTATAAACTCTTCCTAATTTTCTCCTTCTCCCATCCTATTTTTGTATTTTGAAACAAAGTCTCTGGATTCAAAGGCTTCCAAAAACTCAAAAATAAATATCAGTCATAAATTCCAAGTATGATCATGTGGGACTTGGCCTGTGTATATTGGCATGTTTGCTGTTCTAGCAAAGTCAAAAATGCTCCCAAGCAATTTACTATCCTACCCATTTGACTTCCAATATTTGGTTATGCAACAACTTTCTGTGCCACATAGTATGCAACAGGAATGGGATTGTGCTTCCCTCCTGATGCTTTTGGACTGCAACTTCCACCACCCCTAGCCAACATAGCCAATGATGAGGGATACTGCAGTACAACACCATTCTATCTCCAGTATACAAAGATTTGTATAACATGAATGGAGCTTTGCTGGTATACATGGATATGAGCCCAGGACTTGTTTTCCCCTCCCCCTCCCCATCATCATCATCATCATCATCATCATCATTATCATCATCATCGTCATCGTCTTCGGGTGGAACAGAGCTTGCCATGCTAATTTTGCAGTACTTAAGAACAGATCAAGTGTAATAAGTACATGTAATGGCTATAGAGGGGCAGAACAGACTGCCCTGAAAGGGGGGGGGCATCAAGGCACCCCTGAGAGATCTGGGTTGGGACCATGGCAACCACACAGTGCAGCCCCAATCCAGCTTTTTGCTGCCCCGCCATTGCTTCCCAGTGCTCCTGTGGCATGTGACATGTAAATCCCATGTTGCTGGAGTGCCAGGAAGCTGGGCCACATGTGGACAGTGGGACGGGGTGAAGACAGCCCCCAGCATCTTGGAGGCTTGTGTCATGCATACACTATGCCCCTAAGCTGCTGGGAAGCCGGCTTTTTATGCCATTCTGTTCCAGCTCTAAGTTACTGTTAGGTAGATTTCAATCAATCAATCAGAATTTATTGAATAGCCCAGAGGCCGTTTCAAAGTACAATAGTATCAAAAAATAAAAACAAAATCACATCAAAATCGCATCAATAGATAAAATTAATACACCGCAAGAACAGTAATCGGGTCCTATGCTATATAAATTCATATATTTTAACTAGACAGGTACCAGCCATATAACATTTATATACGACATATACATATCTGACAAATATCTAACAAGTATACGAGCAGTACTAAAAATATACTAATAGATACTAATAGACCATTAGAAAATAAATAAAATAAAATAAGTACACACTTAGATAAAAATATGATAATATAGTATGATGAATTAGGATTAAAATAGAAAAATTTAAATTGAAAATAAATTTAATATTAAAAATTAAGATTGAAGCTCAAGATTAGAGTTCAAATTCAAATTAAATTTAGATTAAATTAAGAAAAAGGAAAGGAAAATTTAAAATAAGAGGTCAGGATAACAAAATACATCCCACAACACTTTCATACCAATTCATCACCCTTGCAGTTAACCCCAATCGTTCCAACGTATCTAGATCTTAACAGAACTGCTTTATGAAGGAACCGAGCTGTAACAATAGAGATTTTTACATTTTGTCCACTCATAAAGTATGCCAATCTAATATGAGGGTCCCAAAATGATGTTCTTTCAATATAATGTTGTAAATATTGAACTCGCTCCGCTTGATATAATTTACAACTGAACAAAACATGTGAAAGATCTTCAATATCTTGATCCCCGCAAATGCAGAATCGTTCATTATAAGGGATACCCTGGAATCTTCCATATCTTACCATAGTGTCTAACTGATTGAACCTGGCTCGGGTAAATACCTCTCTGAGGTGTCTGGGGATTTGTATTTTTAGATAAAAAGGCATTTGAAAGGATCTCTTATGTTGGCTTAACCATTTTAAATTGCCTACCCTACTAAGTGTGGTAATATCTTCTTGGGCCGCGATGTCCAGGATTCTCTGTCTAGCCCCATTTCTTGCTTGATCAGACATACAACAATCTACAGGTAGACCACAACTCTTAACAAAGTTTAACAACTGGATTGCCCAAGAGGACTGCACTTGGGAATCCAACTGTTCTAATAGACATAGTCTAGGTAATCTATTTGGCTCCATTTCATTTATTTTACACCAATAGTTAAACATTCTGATTTTAGCTGTAAAGTGAATAGAGTAAATTTCTAATTCCGATCTTACAGCAGGAGCTGAGGTTCTTTTATCCACTCCCAAGATAGCTCTCAAATGTTGTGATTGAGCTGATTCTACAGTTACAGTAGAATTTGAGCCCCATATTTCCGCAGAATATAACAACATAGGTGTAATCTTAGCCTTATACACATTAAGTATTGGGACTAAGGAACCTGGGTACTTATTAACTTTTAATTTAAGAATGAGATTCATCCGTGCTTTTGCTCTCGTTGAGCTTTTATGATGATGGCATGTCCAGGATCCATTCTCACTGAATGTTACACCAAGATAAGAGAAGGACTTTACTTGTTCAATTGATTCACCCTCAAGTTGCCATTTGTGTCTTTGCTGACTTTTGCCAAAAACCATTAATTTTGACTTAGTTTTGTTAATAATCAAAGAATTGTTCTGACAATAACAATTGAGTTTTCTTAGCATCCTTCTGATGCCAACTTGTGAAAATGACAACATAATCATGTCATCGGCATAAAGCAAAATATTGCACGGAGTATTTAGAACACGAGGCATATGGAAAGCTAGGTCCTTAAATTGTTCTGGAAGGTCATTTATATACAAATTGAATAACAGGGGGGCTAATAAACACCCTTGTCGTACCCCTCTATATGTGTCAATTCTGTTTGACAGAGCTCCATTTAACCCATATCTCACCCTCAAACAGGTACCAGTGTATAGCGCTTTAATAAGTAACAGGAGCCTTCGTTCTATTTTAAGATCAGTTAACTTACTCCAAAGAGTCTATTCACAGTATCAAAGGCAGCTGACAAGTCAATAAAGGCCGCATACAGGTGTTTTCCTTTGCTAATATATTTAGCAATCAAGTGATATAAAATGAAGCAATTATCTATAGTGGATCGTTTTTGTCTGAAACCCGCTTGTTCTTCAACTAGAATTTCCTTTTCATTAACCCAACTTTCAAGTTTATTCAAGAGGAGTCTGGAGTAAATTTTGGCCACAATATCTATCAAACTGATGGGCCTATAATTACAGGGGTCTTTGTTGTTTCCCTTTTTATAAATGGGGACAACTATCGCCATTTTCCACCCGATTGGAACCTGACAAGTATTGTTTATATATGTGAAAAGACCTGCCAAAATAGGCGCCCACCAGTTATTGAATTGTTTAAATAGTTCTGCCGGAAGAAAATCCTCCCCTGGGGCTTTGTTATTTTTTAGCCCATTGATAATAGTTAAGATCTCATCTACGGAGACTGGTGGCCAGGTAGATGAAGGCTCAGAGGCTAGGGAGTCATCACTGTCTTGCTGATCTTCAATAGAGCTATTAGAGGAGAATAGCCCTTTGAAATAAGTTTCCCATTCCCTAGCTGGTATAGGGATATCATATGGGAATCTCCTTTCCCTTAGAATTCCTGTCACTGAATGCCAAAATATAGCTGAATTGTGATTCTTTGCTGCTAGCTCTAAGCCTGCCCAAATTGTTGAAACGTGAATTTTTTTCTTCAGTTTAATTAATTTTTTGTATTCCTTTCTGAGGGACAACATCTTAGTATGTACTTCACTAGAGGTACTCCTCTGTGCTGCCCTCATTGCTAGCCGCAATTTCTTTTTCAATAATCTACATTCTGTATCAAACCAAGAGGAAAAATCTTGCCTGTAATTTTTGACGACAGAATTAGTTGTCAGATGACACTTTAATGTTTGACATATGTTATTAAATGCATTGAAGACAGATGTCCATTCTACAGAAGATGACCGGATTATGTTAGCCCAATTATTCATCTCTTTTATTCTAAGACTCCCTGCAATTGCGGTAGTATCAACTTTTGCCCATCTAAGTCTGCCATTTTGCCTCACCTCTTGATTATTTGTCATCCAACTATCTGCCCTACAACTTGGTCTTCGATCTGATGACCCTCGAAGTGTAACACTCACGGGTTGATGGTCACTTTCCCCTCTTAGATGAACATTTATCTCAGAAAACAAATCAGCTTTACTTCTGGACACACAAATGAGGTCAAGAACACTACTAGAATTAATTGCATGATATGTGTAAGGATATATGTAACTGTCATCTCCATTTCTTCCTCCCAAAATTTGGAGATTGGTTTTAAATATTAAGGAAACTAATGACAATCCAGCACTATTACATTTGTTATCTCTGGAATACCATTGAGGGTGGTTATCAAAAAATTCATTTGGTATATTATTTTTTTTAGCAAAATCATACAGAGACGGCCCAATTTTGGCATTAAAATCCCCTAAAAGAATTAATATAGATCTAGGGTATCTAACTGTTAATTCATCCAATAGTATTTCTAAACTTATCCATAGATTGGTGTTAAAGAAAGGGGATGATATAGGTGGAATATATACATTTATAAGTATCACCTCTAAGCCCTTATGTTTAAATTTCACAGCTAGAAAATGGGATTGTTTGGCCCCAATGCTCAAAATTTCAGCTTGCCAATGCAATTCTTGTCTGATAAGTATGCACAGACCTCCTGATGCTCTCCCTTTATTTTTTACTTTTTGGGCAGGAATGTCCCAGCTTTGGAATCCCGTGAATTTTATGGATCCGTCATCTGTGGATAGCCAGGTTTCCTGAATGGCAACAAGATCAAACTTAGAAAGGAAACCCAGTAAATCTGAATTCACACCCTCTTTCCAACCTGCCGCATTCCAAGTTATTATATGAATATCATCCCCATTACCAGACTGCTCAAAATCAGAAAAGGGGCGGTGATGCACTGACACCCCCAGTCAATTAGGATTTATATCTGCTGCCCGGTTGTCTACCTCAATGTTATCAATATTACCTAAGAAAACACAGTTATTGTTCAGATGATCTCCTTTTGACAGTATTGTGGGGCAAGGTTGATGATATAGTAGTTGGCCTTCCCGCTCGAAATCCATCAAATTTTGAGACCCTAAGATCCCTTCCTGTTGGCTGACCCAATGTATTACTGTTCTTTCTTCTATAACTGGAATCCATTTAGCAAGAGGTTGATTTTGTGCCTGGGTTCGTATCAGAGGAGATATATCTGATCTCATAATTTCCTCACACTGCGTCTTTTGTACACACACATCAGACCTAGACTCAGTGGGAGCCATCGAAGTGGAATCGGATACCCTTAGATGATCAAAAGGGTCACTTGCTCTATGCATTGGATGTGACAGATATAAGGGTTCATTCATATATATGGATGAATCACAGCCAACCGGCTTTGGGGAACCCAGGTCAATCAACGGCTCTGTAGGTATTACTGTATTCTTTAAAGATTGTTTTAGTGTTTCCAGCTTAAGCAAAATAATGTCTTGATCTTCTCTTGGAAGTAGTCCAAATGCATCTATGAAGCTGTCCTCCATCTGACACCGGCTGGGTTGGTTCTCAGCTTCAGAGCCCTTTTGGGTCAGTGCCGGGGACATAACCCCTTTTACAGCTCTAGAGCCAACAAACAAAGGCTTGATTCTTTGATCGTGAAAGACTCGAATAGGAAAAATTTGGTATCGAGCTAAATAGGCCTTCATCCTAAGTAACATCAAAGGGATGGTAGAGTACCTGAAGAACAGTAAAATTCTGGTTAAGTTTAATGCCCCAGGAAGCCATTCGACAGAATCTAAGTCAATCTGCTCTAGTTGGCAATGAAGGAGTTTTCCCAAAGAGGATTTAATTGCTCTCTTAGAGAACCACTGACCATCATTAATTCTGTTCTTATGAATATTTAATACAATCCTTTTCAGTTGAAGTATGCAGTTATCTATTGTAAGTTTTTTGCTATTTTTTGTGGCATCTTTAGAATATACCTGGTTCTCTAGTGGTAGGATCTCCGACACTGTATTATTTGTTTTTGAGAACAACCTTCTTCGGCCCAGATTTTCATCATTTCCTTTAGCCCTAACTGCTTGAGCAGACTCTTGAACATGTTTGTTCATCTTGGTTACCTTAGTTCCACAGTTGGTGATACAAGGGGGGCTGGAAGATGATCTTACAGGTACCTTTTGCTCCAACAACTCTATTTCTCCAGTTAACATATTCAGTTTGTGTTTTAACTCAGCTAACTGTTCAGATATAAAAATGACAGTTTGTGTGGTAATTAAACAGTATTTTGTCATAAGTTGCATTGGGTTCTCCTCAGGTTGTTGTTCCTCATTCTGGTTCTTCACATTTTTAACAAACGTCTGGATATTTCTATGGTTCATTTCATGGTCCTTGCAACTAGCACCAATAGTACTTGGTTGAACTAACAAGCTGTGAGAGGGCCCCAGATTTCTACCATTATTTTCAGACGAATTGACATTTGGAGGAGGAGAGGGTTCCAAAAGTTGCTCCTCCCCTAACTCTAGTTGTGAGCTGGTTACCAAGGATTCAAATCTGTTAGTGGTATGAATGAGGTTAGATTTCAATACATTCCCCTTGCCTGCCAAACACTCATCGATTCTTGGCTGTTTGGGTAATTTCATTTGAGGAATTGAGTTTGGGCTCCCACCTAGCTGTTTTCTTCGTTTTCTTTTTCCCATTATTTATTTAATTAGGAGGCTTACAAATGGACCTGACTACAGAATTACAAGATAAGTATACAACCGTGCACTTCTTTCCAGAAAGGAGGTGGAGCGGGTGTGGCCCAGGAGCGCAGCCTCTCTCTCTCTCTCTCCCTCGCAGCGCCGCCGCCGCCGCCCAAACACAGGCTGTTGGGGCCTTTTTTGAAGGCCCGGTCTTCCCCGGCGCGCCTTGCGCCTCTTTTGCTGGAGGGGAGGGGGAGCAGGTGAGGCCCAGGAGCGCGGCCTCTCTCTCTCTCTCTCTCTCGCAGCGCCGCCGCCACCCGAACACAGGCTGTTGGGGCCTTTTTGAAGGCCCGGTCTTCCCTGGCGCGCCTTGCGCCTCTTTTGCTGGAGGGGAGGGGGAGCAGGTGAGGCCCAGGAGCGCGGCCTCTCTCTCTCTCTCTTGCAGCGCCGCCGCCGCCTGAACACAGGCTGTTGGGGCCTTTTTTGAAGGCCCGGTCTTCCCCGGCACGCCTTGCGCCTCTTTTGCTGGAGGGGAGGGGGAGCAGGTGAGGCCCAGGAGCACGGCCTCTCTCTCTCTCTCTCTCTCTCTCTCTCTCCCTCGCAGCGCCGCCGCCGCCGCCCAAACACAGGCTGTTGGGGCCTTTTTTGAAGGCCCGGTCTTCCCCGGCGCGCCTTGTGCCTCTTTTGCTGGAGGGGAGGGGGAGCAGGTGAGGCCCAGGAGCGTGGCCTCTCTCTCTCTCTCTCTCTCGCAGCGCCACCGCCGCCCGAACACAGGCTGTTGGGGCCTTTTTTGAAGGCCCGGTCTTCCCTGGCGCGCCTTGCGCCTCTTTTGCTGGAGGGGAGGGGGAGCAGGTGAGGCCCAGGAGCGCGGCCTCTCTCTCTCTCTCTCTCTCTCTCTCTCTCGCAGCGCCGCCGCCGCCCGAACACAGGCTGTTGGGGCCTTTTTTGAAGGCCCGGTCTTCCCCGGCGTGCCTTGCGCCTCTTTTGCTGGAGGGGAGGGGGAGCAGGTGAGGCCCAGGAGTGCGGCCTCTCTCTCTCTCTCTCTCTCTCTCTCTCTCTCGCAGCGCCGCCGCCGCCTAGGTAGATTTGTAATTGGTTGACCAGCCAAACTCAAAGGGTGCTCCATTTCAGCCTGGAGAGAAGTGACCAGTGGGGTGTCACAGGAATCTGTTCTGGGCCCAGTGCTATTCAGCTTCATTATAAATGACTTGGATGATGGAATAAAATCATAGAATGATAGAGTTGGAAGAGACCACAAGGGCCATCCAGTTCAACCTCCTCCCATGCAGGGATACACAATCAAAACACTGCCAAGAGATGTGCAGAAAATATTACTACCAAATACCAGGAGTTTCATAGGTCCTTCTTTATTAAGCTCTTCAGGCCCACATGTAAGCCAGGTCACTTGCAACCATTGTGAGCAGCTATGGTGCAAAACACAAGAAGGCAATGAAAAAGTCAATCACTTAGATATATAATAGATCATTCTGCAGCATAGATGATTCACACAGATGAATAGAAAGAGGCGATTAAGGAAGCCTTTGCTTGTGTATCTGTTCATGCAGGAGTAAATCAGGGGACAAAGCTGATGCTGCAGACCATGCCAATCCTTGTTTAAATCAAAATTCATCCATGTTTTTTAATTAGTTGCCTACTAGGACTTTATGAATAAGGGCAAATCCATATTCATGCTTATGAATGCATTCTACTGGTATTACTTGTTGTTGCCTTGGTTACTGGTTGGTAACAATGAAGTTATTAATATCAGCTGCAAAACACAGAGAACCTTGGAGCTGTCACCATTTACCATGTGTTCCACCATCATTTAAAATGCCTTTTCTGCAAAGAGCAGTGGGTTATTTTGAGTAAGCTACTATAATGATTTCTGTCAGTCTGGTGTATAAATCACCATCGAAAATGCATTGCCCTTCTTTGTCACAGTCAATGAAGAGGGCATAAAGTTCAAAGTGTCTGACAGAAGTTGCCATCATCCCAAACCTAGAAGGTTATATTTTAATAAATGCCTCTTGTTTCAAATCCTGTAAATATACACTGCTACTATGTGATCATTCTTGGTAGTACAAAGCATCAAACTAATTAGCAACATCATAGATGCAAATGATGCTGTTCATTTTAAAGAACTTTGCATAATACCCGCATGATTAGTAAGGCAATTACAATATCAGTTGCATGTCATTATTAATCATTTTAATAACTTCTGTATACTAAATTTAGCTCTTTTTAAAGTCCTAAATAAAAATATTCCCTTCTATTATAGTCATCAAGGTCTTCAGATGCCCCCTTATTCTTCTTAGTCCTAATTTTTCATTAGTTCCCCCCCCTTTTTTTTCTTCTCTAGATTTAACCATATGATTGTTTTCAAACTTAGCCTCTTTGTGAATGGATTTGGTAGCTGAGAAATTACTAAAACTTTATTAATTGTGACAAAGGGTTGTCTGGGTCATAACATTCTCCTATTGTATTTTAAATAGAGAAGGTGGGTATTTAGATTAAAGATATGAGAGACAGAAAGGTAGAGATGGATGAAGAAGCTGCAGCTTCTGGTTTGTTTGTTTTTTTCCTATGGCCCATCATACATGCAATGCCAATCCAAAGCAGCATCCAAAAAGACAGCTGAGGCCAAAGATTCCTAGGCAAATACACCTCACTGCTCTGTCTGCACAGCTACATTAAGACAGACAAAAATATATTTTCCCAGAGAGCTTTCTAGAAAGGCATCCAGGGAGATGTACTAGTAGCAACAGGATTTTCAGCCAACAGTGTGTGCAGTCTCTTCTGTGCTCTGCATATTAATAGGTTTAGCTTACTGATTTTCTTTCAGCACTTCAGAAAAGTAAAATAAATGCCATCTTTCAGGAGACAGAAGTACCATGGCATTCATCCTTTTATGTTTCATTTGCATGACCCACAGACCCTCTTCAAAGATTAGAAGAAAAAACAAAAGATATTGTTTCTGAAGACAGACTGTGGATGCAAGGGATGAATCTTTTTGTGAATTAATTCATTAGCCTTTTCAGGAATTAGTGTAGTCTGGAAGCCAGTGAAATTGAACAATTTTGTTTTTAAGTGTAAATCTATCTAAGTCAATGGAGCTAAACATGCTTAAATATGTAGACTTGGTTATCCCTCTGGTTGAGCAGTCTCTTGTAATAATCCAGTTCCCTATTGCTGTTGAATTTTATCTGAATCTCAGAACTTTTCTTTTGCAGTGCCTAACTACATCTGGAGAGTTTTAAAGAATTAAATTCACTTCAGAATAACATCTGTTTTCAATTGAAGCAGTATTTATAAGAGCTGAGGTGTGAAGTCAAACCAGAGCTGTTTCAGAATAATAATAATAATAATAATAATAATAATAATAATAATAATTCTTATACCCCACCTTTTTCCTTGGCATTCAAGGCGGCTTACAAGTACAAATACAGATTAAAAACATACATGCCACAAAACCGTAATACAATACCTCCCTTAAAACTAAATACAATAATAAAAGCATAAAGATTAAAGCAACATACGTATAACAGAGATGTATATCGGGGAGAAACACAGTTCACATGGAGTAGTCTATTCTGGGAAGGCCTGCCGGAAGAGATCCATCTTGATAGCATTTTTAAAGCTATCCAAGTTGGTTATTTGATGGATCTCTTCTGGCAAGGCGTTCCACAGTCTGGGAGTGGTGGCAGAAAATGTCCTCTGGGAGGTTACTGCTAATCTAGTTTTTATCGGTTGGAGTAAATTCCTCACAGAGGACTTGAGGGTGTGGGGCGGATTATATCGAAGAAGGCGATCCCTTAGATAGGTTGGACCCAAGCCATGTACGGCTTTAAAGGTCAGCACCAACACCTTATACTGTGCTCAGAAACCAATAGGCAGCCAGTTAAGAGATTTCAGAACAGGTGTAATATGATCACTCTTAAATTTCCCGGTGATCAATCTGGCCATCATATTTTGTACTAATTGTAATTTCCAGACTAGGTATAAGGGTGGTCCCATGTAGAGTGTGTTGCAGAAGTCGAGTCATGAGGTTACCAGTGCATGTACCACAGTTTCTAGGTCCCTTACTTCCAGGAAGGGGCACAGCTGGCATATCAGCCGAAGCTCATAACAGGCACTCCTGACTGTCACATTCACCTGATCTGTCATGTGAAGCAACGAATCTAGGAGCACCCCCAAACTGCAAACACAGTCCTTAGTGGAGAGCATGACCCCATTCGGGACTGAAGGTTGTGACCCAATACCTGGTTTGGGGGGCCCTACTGTGAATACCTCCGTTTTATCTGGATTCAGCTTGAGTGGGTTTTTCCTCATCCAGTACATTACTGCCTCAAGACATTGATCGAGGGAAGAACTGCCATCAGCCGTCATGACTGCTGACCAAGAAATGGAGAAATATATTTGGGTGTCATCAGCATATTGATAACACCCCGCCCCATGTCTATGGATGATCTCCCCTAGCGGCTTCATATAGACATTAAACAGCATCAGGGACAGGATGGCACCCTGAGGGACACCACATTTAAGCTTTGTTTTGAAGAGCAACTGTCCCTGAGTGACACCCTCTGGAATCTGCCCGAGAGGAAGGAATGGAACCACCGAAGTACAGTGCATTCCATTCCTAACTCTCTCAGGCGTTCCAAGAGGATATCATGACCTATCATATCAAAAGCCGCTGAGAAGCCCAAAAGCACCAACTGGGTCACACTTCCCCTGTCAATGCTTAGGCACAGGTCATCTTCCAGAGTGACCATGGCAGTTTCCACCCCATATCCCGGTTTGAAGCCGGTTTGAAATGGATCTAGAAAATCGGTTTCATCCAACATCACTTGAAGTTGAAAGGTGACAGCTCGATCGATCACCTTGCTCAAAAATGGTAGGTGAGAAACCGGTCTATAATTTTTCAGATCCAGGGGGTCCAGGGAAGGTTTCTTTAGGAGTGGTCTAACAACCACTTCTTTTAAACATGTTGGAACAATTCCTTCCCTAAGGGATGCATTGATGACCTTTTTAAGAAAAGCCATCAAGGCTTTGCCCCCCTGGACGACCAGCCAAGATGGGCAGGGATCGAGGAAGCATGTCGTCTTCTTCACTTTTGCAAGGATCTTGTCCACATCATTGGTACTCACCGGCTCGAACTGATCCAGTTTAATCTCAAAAATGGGTTTACTGGACTCCTCATCAGTCAATTCTGCTGTAATCTCAGCATCCAAGTTGGCTCTTATCTGAGAGATTTTATTTGCAATATAGTTGTTAAAAATGTCACAACAGGCTCTTGTTGGGTTGTGCACAGGGGGAACCTGTGTCAGCTCCCTCACCACCCTAAACAGTTCTGTTGGATGGAATTCCGCATACGCAATATGTGCAGAGGAGAAAGATTTCCTTGCTGCACGTATTGCATCTTGCTAGGAACGAAGAAATTTCTTATGACGAGTCTTGTCAGATAAGAGTCGAGTTTTCTGCCAGGTGTGCTCTAGTTGTTGTCCAATCCGCTTCATCTTTCTAAGTTCATCTGTGAACCCAGGGTTGACAATTTGGAGCGGGTTGGAAAGGACGCTTGGGAGTGATCGTGTTGATAGCCCTGGTAAGATTGATGTTCCAGGTATTAACCAGGGCTTGAACAGAATCATCGGCATTGCCAACCAAGGAACCCTCCAAGGCTTTCTGGAGTCCAATTGGCTCCATTAGCCTCCGAGGGCAGACCATTCTAATAGGTCCTCCACTCCCAGTGGGGTGGACTGTGGCTCTTAGTCCAACCTTGACCAGGAAATGATCTATCCATGACAGTGCAGTGGTATTTATTACCTCTGCCCACGGATATGCCTGTTCCGTACTAAAGATTGCATTGAGGGTATGACCTGCAGAATGCGTTGGCCCGGAAACCAATTGGGATAGGCTCATTTCTGTCATGGAATCCATGAACTGCCAAGCCACACCTGTTAAACTGGACTTGAGAGGAATGTTGAAGTCACTCAGAACTAAAAGTCTGGGTGACTACAACAGCAATTCCGAGACCAGCGGTGTCAGCTCGGATAGGGAGTCTGTTAAGCAATGGGGTGGACAGTATACCAACAGAATCCCTATACTATCCCTAGTTTTCAGGCTCAGGTACATACACTTGAAGTGGTCTGTTTTCCGGATAGTTATCCTAGTCAAGGTGAGGTTATCTCTATGAACCAGAGTCACTTCACCCCCACCCACCCCGCCCACTTTCCCTTACTTGCTCATAAACAGAGTACCCAGCTGGAAGAGCTTGATTCCAAATGATGGCAATATCTTCCCCCAGCCAGGTTTCTGTAAAACAGGCCAGGTCAGCTTCTTCATTCACGAGAAGGTTGTGAATTATATGAGTTTTATTTTTTACCGACGTAGCATTACAGAGGAGCAAGGTAAGGTTCTGTGGCGAGGTTGGTAAGCTCCCCAACTTATTTTGGGTAACAGAGTGAACTGAAGGCGGGATTGCTTTTAGACATCAAACACACCTTCTTTTGCAACAAGATTCCACATTGTTATCGCCATATCTTCCTCTGCCATGCACAACCTCAATTGCCGCTCCCAATGTTTCCTCTATTGGTTCTCCCCTGTTACCCTCCACTTGGATAGGTGTTTCATCAGTCCCAGAGTGCGCAGGCAGATCATCCCAAAAAGATGATATTGTTTCTGGGAGGGCCCTGAAACCTCTACCCAGGTCTCTTCCTGGCCCTGTTGCTGCTGGAGATGGTGGGAAGGGTGGGCTTATGAGGCCTCCACCTAAACAGGAACCAGCCTCACTGTTGCTGCACTGGTGTTGGAGATGATGAAAAAGGGTGGGCTTTCAAGCCTCCACCCAGCCAGGAACTGGCTCTGCTGTCATTGTGCCACTACTGGAGGTGGAAGGGTGGGTTCCTGAAGGCTTCTGCAGAGTCCTCTAGCGTCCTCCGGCTGGCTGGCTGGTAGATATTCCTTGGGTGGTGGTGATGGAGTGACTTTTAAGGCCAGCCACTCCTGGCCACACCCCAACTGCCTGCTCAGTTGTCCCAACTGCCTTTTCCCCTGATGTAATGGGGGAAGGGAAGCTTCTGCAGAGTCCTCTGGCATCCTCCCGCTGGCTGGCTGGCTGGCTTGTAGGTGTATAGCTGATCTGAAGTTTAAAATAAAAGAAAGATGGTGTTGGGTTCATTTTTAAAAACAAGAATTTGTCCAAATTGAGAACTTTCTTCTTTTGAGGGAAAGAAAAAACCTTGAGATTTAAACAAAACTGAATATGTGGAAAACTGAAACTGATAGCTTATGCATTTTCCATATCTAAAATGATTATTGGGTCATGGTTGGTTGCTAGACTTAATTCAGAATGCTAGTGCTTATCTATAAGGCTGAACATGGCTTGAAACATCATCTGGGATTTTGCTCTCGGTGCTCCCATCTTCTATGGGGCTGTCTATTTATTTATTTTTAATTTTTTTATTTTTAAAAAAATCCTGATTCACTTTGCCCTGGCACAATGTGGCCACATGATATCTGGCCTATTTGTGGCTGGTTGAGGCCCCCTGAGGGCTTTATAGGGAAAAAATGATCTGTTTTCTCTTGATTTGCCTGAAAAAGTTGAATGATCAGATGTGTGGCTGGCAGATTTGCATTGGCAACAGAGGGAGGGACATGATAAGTGGGACAGGGCAGAAAAGGGCCATTGATCACATGATCATTCCCATCAGGAAGTTACTATTCCCAAGAAACTTTGGGAAGCTCAATTAGCTAGGTCACCATTTTTAAATGCATTTGTTTGCATACCAGTGTATCTGCTTGGTTGGATTTGCAAAAAGGCATATCTTGACATGCTTGACAGAATAGAGTGGTCATGGATGGAGCCATGTGATGTAGAGTGGCTGAAAATCATTTCAGAGAAACTGGCTTGTGAAGCACCATTTTACCACAAAGTGGCTTTGGAATAGGGAAACACATAGCCACTTAAGCTGAATTTGCCACAATTTGCCTCAGTGTCCCCAGTAATAGTGTAGACGAGCCCAGAACACTGCAAATCTGGAATGCCTGGGGCCTAATCAGATTCTATGGTAAGTGTAGACTTGCCCTTAGATTACAATGAACCAGCAACCAGGGGAAAGTGGTACTGTACCATCTTGACCTTTTGTGAAATATCTTTTGATGCTGGTGCTAATGTCATTTCAGTTAAGCAGCTAGGAATGCTCATTGTACCCAGCTGTGCCACTCACTTTGCAGCTGTTGCCTAGAAGTGTACTAGTTGTTGATTTATCAGGCTGGATCATACCTTAAATATCTTGAAGATTCATGATTTCATCAGTGGGGTAGCCCTTCCACCAAAGCATTATTGTCAATCCTTTTCTGTCTAACAGCCAGACTTTGGATGAAGAGCCTCTCTTTACTTAGCTGCACTTGGCTTTGGATGGCAAACATGCAGTCCTCCACTGAGGCTTTACTGAAAGCCTTCCCAGCTTGAATGAACAGGCCCATAGCATGGGCTGCCCTGCCATAGCCTTCAAGAGCCAAGGATCATCTCCACACTACTATGGAGTTTATCACACAAGGGACAATTGGAAGTATAAATGAATGGTGATTAACCTGTGATAATCCCACAATTGTGCTATGGTTTTCACACAACATTGTGTTCAAAGTGTTATTAACCTGTGAATAACCCATGATAATCCCACAATTGCACTAATGGTTTTCACATGATGTCAAGATGAAATGTGATTAAAGTGCCATTATCCTGTGAATAACCAAGCAAAAAACAGCAGCAAATCATTCACGGGATTTTCCAGTGAATGACTTTTTGCTGTTTATTTCCTGGTTATTCCCTGGTTATTCACAGGATAATGACTCTTGTGGTAATCTCATTTTAATCACATTTTAATGTCAATTGCATGATTTTCATGGGTTAATTACTGTTTAAACTCCTATGAGGTGCAGATTGTATTTGGTAGGAAAGTTTGGATCACACTGGATTCATTATGTTTGTAAGCAACTTTGGGAAGTTGTCATATAAAATTTGCAGCATATACACTGAACTAGTACAGAAGAAGTGTTCATTAAAAGACAACTGTCTATTTTTATTAAAAAAAAATAATAGGCAGACTTAAAGGATTGAAACAAAACAAAACACATCCCAGCCAGTCTTCTTTTGTGATTTTAATTCTCTTCCCTCTGGGAAAATATTGCATTAAGTGACATCTGAAAATGCCCCAGGTCCCAGGAGTATTTGTTGGTATAGAGTCAAGGGTATTCCATAATATCCAAACATTTAGAGCCTCATGCACATATGAAGTGTAATGTATTACAAAAAAAGGGAGTCTTGAAAGATCTTGAGTAACAGGTAAACTATTTTAATTCTTTTTAACCCTTTTATGTCCTGGTTCTGGTGCAGGATGTGCCAGATATACGGACTGCCCACATTAGAAACAGAATTTGGATTGTGTGTTGTCCAAACATGACAATGGCAGGACTGAGGGGAAACACTAGTCTTTTGGCCCATGTAGACAAGGCCCCAGGCTGTATCTACACACAGAATTAATGCGGTTTGACACCACTTTAATTGCCATGGCTCAATGTCATGAAATTTTGGGATTTGCAGTTTTGTTTGATATTTAGCCTTTTCTGTCAGAGAACTCTGTGCCACAACAAACTACAAGTCTCAGGATTTTATACGCTGGAGTCATGACAGTTAAAGCAATGTCAAACTGCTTCAATTCTGCAGTGTGGCAGCAGTCATAAGCTCCTCCAGAGAATGGGAGTGGGGCAATGGGGACTTGCTCAAATGAGAGTCCTCCCAGTGAGAACCACTAAGCATCTCCTGGGGGGGGAGGGGTGCTGCAAATACATAAGCCCCCTTCCTTGACCAGCCACTTTTCTTGCATTCCCCACCCCAGGTCCCTTAAGGTGACACCATCCATACCCTTTCCAGGGTACTTAAACCTTCACAGGTCCTGAGCCCGTGCCCTACCCAGCATAGTTGTGACAGAAGCATACAGAAGAAGAAGTACAATAAGCAAAATCAAGGAATCAAGGGTGGGAAGATGGGCTGGAGCTCAGGCAGAACTGCCCCCAGCTAGCAAACCTGTGGCAATATAGGCCACTTTGCCCAACCAAAGTGA
Organism: Phrynosoma blainvillii; assembly: GCA_026167975.1. Taxonomy (NCBI): domain Eukaryota; kingdom Metazoa; phylum Chordata; class Lepidosauria; order Squamata; family Phrynosomatidae; genus Phrynosoma; species Phrynosoma blainvillii. Next base: position 248,822,102 of record JANUYF010000003.1, read on the forward strand.
ACACTGCAGGGCTTGCAGTCTTCACCCTGGTCGGACCATTCAGACAGCCAATAAGTTGCGAGCAGGCAGTCCAGTCCTCATTGGCTACCCATCCTGCTGTCTCCACCTTCCCTGGGTTTGCAAGGACCTCTGGGTAGTAGATCAACTGGCAAACAGCCTTGAGGGTCTGCCCAGCTGCCACTCACCATTCCGGACTGCAACCTTTGGCTGCAGGTAAGTGCTGGCAGCCCCATTTATTTAAATAACTTTTCACATTGTGAAACAAACAAGCAAAAAACAAACAAACTGATAAACAGATTCTGTTGAAAAGTGATAATTACTGTACTTAGAAAGCTTTATACCACAATCAGATATGTACACAGCCAAAACATTCCTACATGACAATAGTACACTGGAGTGTACTGGGCAATAACCCATAAATTGGAGTATGCTGGAGAATAATCTGTGAATATATTGTGTATTGGAGTAAATTTTTTCCACCTGACTATGTAAAATTGGGCATTCTCTCTTTTATTCTTCAGCTTTGATGTGACACCTATCTATCAGAAAAACAGGAGAGACCCAGCATGACAGATTTATGAAATATGTGAAATACAATATTTACCAAGGGTGTTCCATCAGAGAGCAATGTGATTGAAACCACTTTACATAGAATCCCCAGACATATTCTACTGCCTGATCTTTCCCATCACAATGTGAAGTGAAAAGTGAAAAGTGCTTTCAAGTCTCCTGGCTCAAGCAACTTCTCAGTGTCTAAAGCTATTTAATGGTTCATTTCAGAAATTTGCTACTGAGATGTGCCTCATTTATGCTGTTTTCATGGCTATGGAAAGCTGTGGTCTCAGGGTTTTACACAAATGCTCCCACTTGTTGTCCCTTCATACTTTTGAGTATGAGGTGACTACAGTTTTGGCCTTTTCCTATTTATTAGCTAGACCATGCAAATTTATTCATTTATTTAATGTATGTCCCACATTTCTCCCAGTATGGGACCCAAGGTGGATGAAAGCAACTTTTTAAACAATTGTAAAACAATACAAAACAGTGTGATAAGAAAGAAGTGAAAGAATAAGGGATGTATTTTTAAGGGATGGAACAAATGGGCAGGAAGAAGTGACTAGAAGCTGCTCTGAGCCTGATCACCCTGTGGCCATGGCAAACACATGCTGTGGTCCACAGGGAGCATCCTTCCATGGCCCCAAATAGGAACAGAAAAGATCCATTCCTTTTGGGGCTGTATTTGGCCCCAGCACAGCCCTGGGGTGGCTTCTGGGTGCTCCAGGGATGTGCGTCATGTAAACAACATGCCCCTGGAGCATCTGGAAGGCATCCCCATCTGCCCATCTGTTTCGGGCCTAAAAGTCAGGGTAAAGAAATTAAGGGAGGAAAGAGACAGAAAATGTCCCTGTGGGATGTTCTATCAGTTCCTATAATTCCTGAACTTTTAAAAAACAAATCCCCCTTTTCACAAAACATCTTATTCTCACCTAGAGGTTGTGATTTTTCTTTTTTTACTTCAGGATAAATCACATCAAAAACCAAAATAAAAGAGGGCATATATTTTTCTTGGTCCAATTGAAGAGATTTGACCTTTTTTTGCAATAGATTGGATGGGCCCAACAATGATGTCTGTATTTTCAGCACAACTGTAATTGTTGATTCTTTGTTCCATTCAGAAAATAAAGACAATTCTTTAAGGTAGCCTTCTCCAAAGCAATGCTTCTTTGATTTGTTGGCAGTTGTAGCCCAACACAAGATGAAGGGCTTAAAATTTGAAAAGTGTGGTTTAGAGTATGAGCAGAAGGACCTCTCTAAAAGAAGAACTTATGCCACACAATATTGAGATCTTATTCATGGAATAGTTTCTGATATGAATAAAAACTAAGTAGCTGCAAACTGTTGATGATAATGGAATCATTTTAAAGTTTTGTTTGGCTTTTTTATTGTGAAAATATTTGTAGAAGGCAAGAAATTTCAGCTGATGGTCCAGTGAGTGTTGCGTAATGACATAATTATATAGGAACAGCTGCTCTGTGTAACTTTTTTCACAAAGCAACTGATTATTTGCCCATAGGAAGCTTTCCAGCAGGACTTGAATATACCCGCACCTTCCATTCTGTGCTTCCCAGCAACTGGTACACAAAGACACATTGCCTCTGATACTGTGTGATAATATCATCACTAGTAGCTATAGATGGTATCATAGCTTTGTCAATTTATCCAATCCCCCTTTAAAGGCATGGTGACATCCAGCACTACTTCTTGCGAGAATATGTCCCACAGTTTAATTATGTGCAGTGTGAAAAATAATTTCATTTATCGGTTCTGAATATTTCATGTATGGCCCCTGTTCTAGCATTATGAAAGAGGGGAGAAGAGTACTTTCTCCAAATTATTCATAATTTTACACACTTTTTCTTACCTTAAAAAAAATCTGAACAGCTTGAAATATGGTAACTTTTCCTCATAGGTCAGTTGGACTGGTTGATTCTCTCCAATCTCTTGGTCATATTTTTGTTATTGTTTGTTTGTACCTTTTCCAGTTGTAGTATTTGGAGTTTTTTAGGTATGGTAACTAGAACTGAACATAGTATCCAAATCTGTTTACACCATGGATTTGTATAATATCAGTAATTCTGGTCCAAAGCACACTGCAGAAATAATCCAGTTTGAAACCCCTTTAACTGCCTTGGCTCAATTGTAGGGAATTCTAGGAATTGTGATTTATTGTGGCATCAGACTTCTGTGACAGAGAAGGCTAAATATCTCATAAAATGACAGTTCCCAGAATTCCTAGCATAGAGTTAGGGCAGTTAAAGCAGTCTAAAAGTGGATTATTTCTGCAGTGTGTTTTGGACCCGTATTTCCAATTCCCTTCCTACTTATACCAAAATAGAATTCATCTTTTAAAAAAAAAACCTGCACACTGGATTGACATTTTCATTAATCTGTCTACCACAACCCTAAATTCACTTTCTTGGTCAGTAACAGATCAGATCCCATCATTTGTGAAGTTATGATTTTCTGACCCAGTGTGCCTCACTCTACATTTGCTTACACTGAATCTCATTTACCTTTATATTGCTCGTTCCCCTAGTTATAAATCCTTGAAATAAATAAATAGTTTGTAAAGAATCTCTTTGCAATCTGTTTTCATTTTCACCATATTGAACAATTTGATGTCACCAGGGAACTCTATTCACCCTAGTTCAAGATTATTTATGTACAATTTTAAAAGCACTGGTACAAATACAGATTATTTTAGGGACTCCACTACTTGGATCCCTCTATATTGAGAATAGATCATTTATTCCTACTGTCAGCTTCCAGTTCTTAAGTCAGTTTTCTTCTCATAAAATGACTTATTATATCCCATGACTGCTAAGTTTGCTCAAAAGACTTTGTAGAAAATCCAAGCAGACAATGTCCAAATGCTTATTTACACTTTCAAAACTCTAAAGGTTTAATGAGATAGGTTTTACCTTTGCAGAAACAAGGTTAAATCTTTTCAGAAGGGCTTATCCTTCTCTGTGCTAGAAGATTTTATCATTAATAAATCTTTTTACCAATTTACCTGAAACAGGTATTAAACTAACAGACTTATACTGTAGTTTCCTGGATCTTCCCTTGATCCCTTCAGAGGCTGATTTTAGGAATATGTCACATGTTTTAGGAGATTATCGCTTGGCTTTTTAAATCGGTTTACCTCTATCTGGCTTAATATTAATTCAAGTGGCATCCTGATCTTATCAGACATTTTTTGCCACCTAATGTGCCATCTGAATACAGCTGGGGTGCATTCCCACTTCCAGGAGCCCTCCCCGCATCTGTTTTCGGATCTGGGAGTTTTCTGGCTTAAGAAAGTGGCAGAAAGGCGTGGCTCTGGAAGCAGGGATGGACCCAGGGTGTATTCGGGAAGCACATTTGGTGGCAAAAAACCTTTGATAAGATCAGGATGCCCCCTAAATTAAAATTAAGCTGGATACAGGTAAACCGATTTAAAAAGCCAAGCGATAATCTCCTTAGGAATTTACTTAGAAATATTTTGAGTTATTTAGAATGATTGGGTATATGGCAACTACATATGTTCATTTGTTTGTAGTTTATCAATGAGGTGTCTAATCATCTTCTTTGTAGTTTTTGTGGGTTTTTCGGGCTGTGTGGCCATGTTCTAGAAGAGTTTCTTTCTGACATTTCGCCAGCATCTGTGGCTAGCATCTTCAGAGAAAGATCTTTTCTTTGAAGATGCTAGCCACAGATGCTGGCGAAACGTCAGAAAAAAACTCTTCTAGAACATGGCCACACAGCCCGAAAAAACCACAAAAACTATGGATGCCGGCCATGAAAGCCTACGACTTCACATCTTCTTTGTCTCTAATATTTGTGTCCTCTTCCCTCTCCAGTTCACTTATGAATAATTCACCTATATTTTCAGCAGTGAGGACCGATGAATAGACTACATCAAACTTCTCTGTAATATTCAGGACTTCTTCAATTGTTATCCTGTGGTTCAGCTGCCTCTCTAACTGGTTTTATGCTCCTGAAGTAGATAAGCAATTTTATTGTTGATTTTGTTTGTATTAGAAAGATGTTCCTCAATTTTTCTTCTTTGCATCCAGACTTTTCTGCCTGCATTTCTTTTGTGCAAGTTGTGTTCCTTTACATTCTTCTCATTTACTCATTTACAAGACTTCCTCCAGAAACTGAAGCCTTTTTATCTTTAATACAGAAAATATATTAATGGATAGCCATGCTGGGCATGAAGCAAGATACAATAAAATCCAAAAGCCACCAAAGGGTAATTGCGTTCGAGTTCCCTGGAGTGTTGTTGTTGTATGCCTTCAAGTGTTTGTCTTATTTATGGTGACTCAAATGTGAATCTGTCATGAAATTTTCTTGGCAAGATTTGTTCAGTGGGGATTTGTCATTGTTTTCCTCTGCAAATGAGAGTGTGACTATGGCTGAGCAGGAATTTGAACCCTGGTCTCCAGAGTTGTAGGCCAATGGTTAAACCACTGCACCACACTCACTTCCTGCTTTTGTGCTCATGTATAAATTAAAATTGAGAGCATTTATCTTAAATGAAAGCAAAAGAACACAGGAATAAATATCTATCCAATCCAAAACCTGGTTTTTAAAGAGGCAGTGATGCATCTAGGATGGGTGAGGGCAAGTAATGGGAACAGCAACAAATGGACTGGACCCAGCATCATTTCCAACTATAGTTGCCACAGCTCATTATAACATCTTTTCTTTGTCATTAAATATTTTATACTTAGGAATGGTTGCCAGGCATGAACAGTACATGATTATTGGGGCTCATTCTATTATTTTTACTTTAAAAGCATATTATGCTTTTTCTACAACAAAATGAATGTGTTTAGCTTCAAGGCAACAGAAGCAAAACCATTTTATTGCTGTAGACATTAGTGTACTATGATTTAAGTGACTTTAAAATGAAAGTTTGTGTGTGCTCAACAGTACTTTTTAAAATCAGAGATGGCAAACTATTTCATGTTTTGTTTACAACAACATATCAGGAATGTAGAAGCAGTTGTACAGCCTGGAATTGTGTGAGGAAGAAATATTGTATGCTTCACAACTGGAGTAATACGCATGGTTATCTAAGTGACCTTTCAACCACTAAACCCACAATGGTTAGTTCCACTGAGCAGAGACCAGTCAGATTGTGTTCCCAAGCAGGTTCTGAAAGGAATTGCCAGCCCCATTGGTTTCGCCCAGAATCTGGCATTCAAAGTCACACTTTGGATATAACTATTAATGGTAACTTTTTCAGTTAGTTCACACTAATGTGTTCAAACTCACCACTATGTCTCACTGTATCCCAACAAGCATATTTGAAGTTCCTATACCCACCAGATACAGCTCTTCACTCTTGGCCAATAATTTATTTTAAGTGCTACAGTTTTTTAAAGAATGTTTGGATTTTTTCCTGTCTGTGAAGGCATGCTTTTTTCCAAATTGCTGTCTGTGATAAGAATGTTTCCCCACCTTTTTAATGAAGTTAAACTGTATAGTCAGCAAAATGTAACTCTGAAATAACTAAGGAATTATTAGTACTTTAATATCCAAAGGCAATCTTTCATTGATCATGAACCTTGACTTCTATATCACTAATGTCCTTGGTACTTCTTGATTGTTCCTACAGATTCCAATGAGCAATATCCCAGGTATTCTTGACCCCCAAACTGGAATTACAAACCGACTATCTTTATACTCCAGTTCAGCTGAACATAATTTCCGCTACCTCTTCCTGTTTTTCTTGCATCTTTTTGTTGTTGTTGTTGTGTGCTTTCAAGTTGTTTCTAACTTATTGCAACCTAAGGCAAACCTATCATGGGGTTTTCTTGGCAAGATTTGTTCAGAAGTTTACCATTGCCCTCCCCGTGAGGCTAAGATTATGTGGCTTGCCCATGGTCACCAGTGGGTTGCATGGCTGAGCTGGGAATTAAACCATGGTCTCCACAGTCATAGTCCAGCACTCAAACCACTGTGCCACGGTGACTCTTATGTACCAAGATTAACCATCTTTTCATATATCATTTAAAAAAAATTAACATTTGTTAAATCTATTTTTATTATATTGTTTAATATATTTTATTGTATTTCAATTATCTGACTGTTTTTAACATATTTAACCTGTTTTAATGCTGTTTGTAATTTGCCTTGAGATATCTTGGTATAGGGCAGGGTATACATACTTTAATAAATAAATAAGTACCTGTCATTCAGTAATTAAAAGCGAGATGGCTGAAAGGAAGAAAATGTGGCAGCCATGGTTCAGCACTACAAACATGGCTGAAAATGGAGAATTTGAATCCAGGATTTTAAAAGCTAAGCACGAGAGCCCACTGCCTGGACTGGGAATCTTTCAGGTTAAATTTCTTTTACATTTGATTTTTAAAAATAAAAACCCTTCAAGTCTTTCCCTTTAAATGTATGAAGAAATCTGCATATTTGACAAAGTTCTTATCAAAAGAACCAACTGAATAACCCATTTCTGTGTATAAAACTGCTCAAGATACAAATTGAGATCATATATCATAACAGTTTGTATAGACTACACATGTGCCTTTAAAAATATGGATGTTTATACACTTGCGTATGTCTATAATGGATACTTTTCAACTTGTGCAGCCTGATGATGTGGGCAGGATCTTTGGAGAGGTGAAAGCCACCACATGTGTCTTAGATCCTTGTCCTTCTTGGCTGATTAAACAAGCCAGAAGGAGACTGGCTGAGTGAGTAAAGGAGGTCAATGTCTCTCTACAACAAGGCAAGGTCCCAACATACCTAAAATAGGCAATTGTGAGACTTTTGTTTAAATAGCCATCCTTGAATCCCACTATAATGGATAATTATGAACCAGTGTCTAACCTACCATTTTGGGGCAAGGTACTGGAACATGTGATGGCTTCTCAACTCCAGAGGTTTCTGTATGAAATGGATTATCTAGATCCATTTCAATCTGGTTTCAGTCCTAGCTATGGAACAGAGACAGCCTTGGTTGCCTTGATGGATGACCTATGCAGGGAACTGGACAAGGGGAGTGTGTCCCTCTTGGTTCTGCTGGACCTCTCAGCAGTTTTTGATACCATCGACCATGGTATCCTTCTGGGCCACCTCTCTGGGATGGGACTTGGAGGTACTGTTTTACAGTGGCTCCGTTCCTTCCTGGAGGGACAAACCCAGAAGGTGGTGCAGGGGGACTCCTGCTTGACCCTCAGGCCATTGGTCTGTGGGGTTCCTTGGGGTTCTGTGTTGTCCTCTATGCTATTTAACATATACATGAAACCTCTGGGAGAGGTTGTCCGGAGTTTTGGGGTGTGGTGTCATCAATATGCAGATGACACTCAACTCTACTACTCCTTTCAACCACAATCCAAGGTGGCTGTCCTGGTCCTAAACTAGTGTCTGTCATCAGTAACAGACTGGATGAGGGCAAACAAGTTGAAATTTAATCCAGATAAGACAGAGGTGCTCCTGGTCAGTCAGAAGGCAGATCAGGGAAGAGGGATCCAGCCTGTGTTAGATGAGGTTACACTCCCCCTGAAGATGCAGGTCCACAGTGTGGGAGTACTCTTGGACTCAGCTTGTAAAAATATAATCAGACTTTTTATTTAAAAAGCTGTTATTGCTAACTGCTGATCAGTCAACTTCAACTTATGTCAAACTTATGAAATACTACACATATTCAAAGTAGATTAGATAAAAAGAGGACATGACAAATGTGCTGTCAATAATTAGCATTAAGATCATGGATAGTCTATGTATGGTTGTGCAACAGCATGAAAGCTGACAGGAAGAAAATATATTCATTTGAAATATGGTGCTGGAGGAGAGTTCCATGGATCCCATGGACTGCTAAAAAGACAAATTAATGGATCTGAAAGCAAATCCAGCATCAATTCTCACTAGAAGGAAAGATGACTAAACTGGGGTTGTTGTGCCTTGGACATATGAACCAATGTGAGTCACTGGAAAAGATAATAATGCTTGGTAAAGTAGAAGGAAGTAGGAAAAGAGGAAAACTGTGCTAGAGCTGGATTGATTCAATCATAGAAGCCACAGCCCTGACCTGGCAAAGATCTGAGCACAGCAGGTGATGACCAGGGATCTTGGAGAATCTTCATAGGATCAACATAAATCCAATCCAATTTGATGGCAAATAAGAGCAACAAAAATTAAGTAGCATAAGAAAAGGATACATCTTTCCCAGGTATAAATTATTACATTCATGAGCTGAGGGGGAAAATGTATAAGAAATTGGCCAATTTATTGAAGATAGGAAAGGAGAACAAACTATTGTACATTCTTTGCACAAGAGAGCTACTGTTTAGAGAAATCCTGAGAGTCTAGATTCAAACTAGCTAAAGAAGCCAAGTGGAAAAGCAGGTTGACCACTGTCATTGAGCCTACAGTCACAGTTGACAGTGCTTGGTTATATAGCTGTCTCTGCATAAAGGAGCCTGCTTGACGTATAACAGATGCATTCATAGAGATTAGTCTGTATAAGGCAAGAGGTAATTTGAATGTATGCAGCCGTAGAATGGAGTTTGACAGGGCAGAATTTTAAGACATACTGAGGCCATAGGTTATATCAGTTTTAAGATGCTCTGTAGCACTACTATTTATTCAAAAATATTTTGTATTCCTATGTTGTTCTTGTTGTTAAATGAACCTCCAAGTTTGAGATCCTAAGATACAGCTTAATTAGGTTGTCCATAAATTTGGCACTAGTCCTTCAGTTGTTCTTTTTTGCTTCTACTGTATAGTTTAATTCTTTCCATGTAGGTTAATTGTCTGGGAACCACCTAAAAGGAATTGTTATAGAGCCAAATATTTTGTTTCTGTTATTACTGCATAAAACAGTGTTTGTAATGGCATAGAGAAGCAAAGCTAGTTATTCCTTGTAACAATGATGCATACAGGAATACAAATATAAGAGAGCCATACTTTCAAAATCTCCTTATTTTATTTCTTCTTTTTTATTGAAAGCAGGAAGATGTGCAGCTTTGAAACATTTGTGTACTTTGCATGACATTGCCATGCTCATACTTTTCTACTTTCTTGGACAAAATGCCCTCGGTTTTTAAGTCTCTTCCAGCCTGGGGCCATCCACTTGTGCTGGACTGTAATTTGCACAATCTCTCAGATGAGATTGTGGGGTTCTGGGAATTTCAGTCCAAAACCTCTGGAGGACCTCAGGTGGGAGACACTGGTAAATGCTGCTGAATGGCACCAGGTTATGGAAGGCTAACAGGCAAAATCAAGAAGTCAGTGTTAATTTCTGCTTTAAAGCATATTTGATGCAATCAGTGCTATTTAGTAATAAGTAAAACGCTTCTCAACAAATATGTAACTGTTGCATCGGCACAAAGGACTCGCATGCATTGATATGGATAAAACACTGTAGGCCACAACTTTATTCGTACAGGGTCGTAACAAATTAACCATTTTCATTCAAAGAATATTAGTAAACATTTATATCAAATATTATTTGGTGCATGCGTACCAGCGATTAAGCTACTCGCTATTATTTTAAACCATCTTATTCTAGCATGCGCCAAGTTAAAACTTTCTTACATACCCTTAACAATTCTAACCCCCTCCCCCCAACTGGATATAATGTCATAATATAACTCCTTATCAAATGACGTCATTAACTTTAACTATTACATCATTCAATTTAATTAAAACTAATGACATCATGTATTATTCCACTTTACTCAAATCGTATGCATATTACATTCCAGATTAACCTATTTCCATCCCTGAGAGGGAGGGGTCCCTGCCCGCCAAATATAAGACATTTATCATTTCCACAAGACCCATAATCTAAGTTGTGACATATAACATTAATAAACCATCATTTCCAATTAACTATCACAAATTATGTTATCCAACAAATACATAATAATAATTAACATTTGTGCAATTATAATCCACACCCCAACTAACGTTATTTGTTCTCAGGGAGGGCGAAAAACCCAAACAGGCTTATTTGGGAAAATTCCCTCCCGGCCCCTGTAAGCGACCAGCCGAAGCCTGAGAGTAAATAACCTTTAATATTAAAGGGTGGGTGGGATGGGTTGCTCGCTTGCCCCTTCAAAATGACTGCTGCCCACGAGGTAGCCCAGGCTTAAATAGCCTGGCCAAATCTCATTTTAAGATCTCGCGAGACCAGAAATCTCGCGAGATTTCCAATTCCTGCTTAACCTGATTGGCTGAGCAGCCCGGAAGAGGCGGGTCTTGTGGGCTACTCAGCCAATCATATGCGTCGAGGCCCTTCTAGGCCGACGCAAATGAGAGCCCCTCCCGACGCATCGGGGAGGCTTCCTTGCATCGGCACAAAGGACTCGCATGCATTGATATGGATAAAACACTGTAGGCCACAACTTTATTTGTACAGGGTCGTAACAAATTAACCATTTTCATTCAAAGAATATTAGTAAACATTTATATCAAATATTATTTGGCGCATGCGTACCAGCGATTAAGCTACTCGCTATTATTTTAAACCATCTTATTCTAGCATGCGTCAAGTTAAAACTTTCTTACATACCCTTAACAATTCTAACCCCCTCCCCCCAACTGGATATAATGTCATAATATAACTCCTTATCAAATGACGTCATTAACTTTAACTATTACGTCATTCAATTTAATTAAAACTAATGACATCATGTATTATTCCACTTTACTCAAATCGTATGCATATTACATTCCAGATTAACCTATTTCCATCCCTGAGAGGGAGGGGTCCCTGCCCGCCACAGGAGGGGGTCAGCTTAGCTAGACATCACCTCCCCCCCACCTCGATAGTCCTTTTACACTTATTTCTAACGAATCCAAATAGATGTCAATACCTTTTGGGGAGAGGTGCACCCCATCGCCCCTGTACAAATAAGGCCTATCTGCTTGAATACCATCATGTTTCAAAATTAACACTCCTAATTCCCCCAAAGATTTTGCCAACGATCTGTTCAAAAAGCATCTAGTCTTGTTAATGGCAGTCTGATTTCGAACACCTTGCCAAATTCTTCTAGGCAGAAACTTTGTCCAAATCAGCACTGAGTCCGGCAAGAGTCTCTTGATCTCACAGAAATCATTCAAAATCATATTCGCCAAGTTCAAAGAGGTAACTTTTCCTAAATCATTCTCTCCCAGATGGACGATCAGTCCCTTGGGTTGCTTGAATGTTTCAAGGAGCTCCAGAATTCTAGGGAGTAATGCTCCCCACAGCATTCCTCTGCGACCGAACCATCTAACAGGTCCTGCGCCTTGCCATCCCAAATCAGTATCGCTGCGCTGTTGAACCAAGTGCCGTTCTGCCCAGAATACAAGGCTGTGACCAACAATCCAGACACCTTCAGATGACCGTTGTGCTGAAGTAAATTGAATAGAGCAACAAATTAACGGATATGGGAAATCATTTCCTCACATAAGACTGGAACGCTCGTGACCGCCAACGTCCAATCCTACGAATAGCTGCTTCACTTAAACCCTGAGTGGCCGCAGCTGTGGCCGCTCCAATTCTAAAAGAATGAGATGCAAAGTGTGCATATGGCAGACCTGCCTTCCTTAACACTTCTTTTAAAACTGACCTAAACTGATACTGGGTCAACGGAAGACCAGTATTATGCAAAAACAAATAACCCAAACCCTTTGGTCTAAACTTTAGATATTCACTTAAAGCAGACACCGGACAAATTTGTCCACCAGGTGCCCTATTCAAAACTATAGACTGGCCTTTTCCCATCTGGTCAGTTTTAGACCATCGAATTCTCACATAAAGGCCCTGTTCTGAAATGTGAATATCTAAAACGGAAAGAGCCCTGCCAGATTCATCATAGCGCGAACTTGGCACAATTTCACTAATTCTCAATGCCGCAAAAAACGACAGAGAGAATACCGCCCTGAATAATATTACTTCCTCGTGTGAGAAACATATAGTAGGAAGGCTTTCCCAAATCTTTAACAAATTAGACCCGGTGATTGGCAATCTGCTGTCCTTCACTGGTCCAGATTCTCTCGCCCAACCATCTAACGCCCTTCTAATTCTAAAATCAACTGTGGGGTCTGTAAACCCCCAAGCTCTAGAATAAAATGATAGCGCCGCAATCCTGCCTCTTATGGTTACTGGCGCCAAACCCAATTGGCGAAGGTGAACAACAAACTGAAGAACTAAGTCTACCTTTAACGGCCAAAGTTCCACCTCCCCAGCATTTAACAAAAAGGATCTGAATGCTCGCAATGCGAGCTGATACGACTTGCGTGTAGATGGAGCGATGGACTGAGTAATCGCCCGATCGATTTCTATTCACCAAGGCTCCAAAGTCGTGTTGGTACCTCCAGCAGCTGTGATGATGCCTCCGGTGCTAATTGCTGGAACCTGGAAAACTGGAAACGCGAAAGGGCGTCCGCCAAGGGATTTAATAAACCAGGAACATGTTGAGCACGGAACAAAATATTAAATTCCAAACATTGTGCCACCATTTCCCTGACTAAAGTCATCACCCTAGGGGATTTGGATGTCTGTGCATTGACTATATGGACTACGGCTTGGTTATCACACCAAAAACATACTGTTTTGTTTTGAAACTGTTCTTTCCATAAATGCACTGCCACTACAATTGGGAACAATTCCAGAAATGTGAGGTCTTTATCCCAACCTTTATCCCTCCAAAACTGAGGCCATGGTTCGGCTGCCCATTGTCCATTTAAAAAGACACCAAAACCATTTGCCCCAGAAGCATCCGATTGTACTTGGAAATCGGCACTTAAAAGCATATCTGACCTCCAAAATGACACCCCGTTATAATTTTCTAAAAACATTTCCCATACTTCCAAATCCTCTTTTATACCCGATGTAATCCTAATGTGATGATGTGGAGCTTTAATACCCTTGGTGGCTTTGTATAAACGCGAACAAAAAGCCCGCCCAGGAACAATAACTTTGCATGCAAAATTCAATAAACCCGTCAGGGATTGAAATTCTATAAACGTGGCTTTAGATTTGCTTTTCATCAATTTAACTTGGAACCTCATGGCTATGAGTTTTTCCAACGGAAGGCGCGATACTCCTTCCACTGTATCCAATTCGATTCCTAGGAAGACTATTTTAGTATCAGGACCCTCCGTTTTTTCTTTTGCTAACGGAACTCCCATTTCATCCATCAATTTTTGAAATGCCAATAACGTATTAAAGCAAATTGGTGTCCCCTTAGCCCCTGCAATCAAAAAATCATCTAGGTAATGTGTAATAGCTGTGTTATTGGTCCTCTTAGCAGCACACCAGTGTAAAAATGTACTAAATGCCTCAAAAGCTGCACAAGAAATAGAACAACCCATTGACATTGCCTTGTCAAAATAGAACTTACCCTCAAATTGAAAACCTAACAAATCGAAATCATCAGGATGTACAGGTAATAACCTAAAAGCAGATTTAATGTCACATTTTGCTAAGAGTGCGCCTGGACCCAGATTCTTCACCATTTTCACAGCTGAATCGAAAGATGCATACTTAACAGATGTCAGTTGTGGATCAATTGCATCATTGACTGATTCACCTTTTGGGTATGATAAGCTGTGAATCAATCTAAATTCACCCGGTGCCTTCTTAGGGATGACACCAAGGGGCGATAGCCTCAAATTAGGCAATGGCAACTGATCATGAGGGCCTGAGATTCTTCCTGCTGCAATTTCTTTGGCCAGCTTGTCTCTTACAATCCCTGGGAGTTCTCTAACTGAGCGTGCATTAGGAGCCGAACGGTGCACGCGAACACCTGAGTAAGGGATATGAAAACCTTGAGCAAAACCTTCCCATAAGTATTGAGCAGAATCCACCTTTGGGTAGATTCGCAACCAACTCTCCAACACATTTAGTTTAATTGGTGTTGGCGCTTTTTCCCGCTGCTGCGGGTTGTGAATATGAGGCCCCGCTCCCAGGTTTCTTACCTCTATTACATGTTGCGGCAGGGTGAGTCCCCCTGCAGGCGCTGCATTTATGGTCATACCTGCAAGGTTGCCTCCGACACCTACCTGCGTTGAAGTCCCAGCAGAGACCAACCTGCCTTTTTTCCCCCGTGCTAGGCCTCGTATACTGCCCTCTCGGCTGTGTGATCATGGGCACAAACCCATTGTCACAACGGCTCATAGGGGAGGCACCTAACATAACATCTGCCCAAAGTTCTGACTGCACGTGACGCCAAGAAAGGGAACGGTCTAGCGTCGCTCTCATTCTAAATTGTTCGTCATATTGCAGCCATGCAGACCCCCTGGCATTACAATAACAATTAGTATAGGCTTTAATTATGATCTCTTGGTATTTAGATAATTCCGCCGCCCTATTGGGGTCTTTTTCTTCAATAATGCCCCTGTAAATGGTGAAATCCATAACCCAATTTACGAAATTTCTTTCCAATTTGGGGCGTTTATGTACTTGGAATTCTTTGGGCAAGGCGAAAACCACCCCATCTTTCACCATGATCCTTGGTTGAGGATCACGGAAAGTGAGTGAGAATAAATCTATAAACTCACCTTTCCAAATCCTTTCTTTAGTAGACATTGGCAAATGAGAACCCAAAGGTGTCGACATACCTGTGTATGGATTGCACTCATTGGTCCTGTCCGTCCCAGAAATATTCAACGCACTCACTACTACTGTTTCTTTATTGAAACTTGAATTGTTATGTGGAGTGCTGCCATTACATATCTGTGCCGCTGTGCCTTGTGTGCCAGTGGCCTCTAGACTAGATGCTGATGAAGATGCCTCTACAGCATTATCCAAACCAGAAAACATTCCTACTTGACTGTTAGACGACCACACCGCAGCCGGCCAAGTTGTCTGGAGATTATTAGCAGTTGACGCACCTGAGCTTGTTCCTTGGCCTGAAGCATCATCCGATGCTTGTTGAACTCCCACCGAGAGCGTGGCAGTAGCTGCTCTGGTGTTGTGGCGTCTCCCTCCCAAGTTTTGTCCGAAACTGTCGGTAGACATTGAGGCTTCTGAAACAGGCACGTTGCTCTGACCTGAAACGATAGCCCTCTGAACCATATTAAACAAATCAGACAGTGTAGGTTGATTGCCTTCTGCTGCTGAGGTTGATGGGAGCTCCACCCCCGGAACTTTCTTTAATAATTCCATTATGTCAGAAATGGATGGCTGCCCCATCCCCACAGTAGATGTCTCTCTGGACTCCTGTAACAAGGAAACTTGACTATTAGCCATAGTTGCAGGTTGCTGTAATGAAGTAGGAGGCTGAGCTATAGCTGTATGTGCTATAACCTGTGAAGTATGTGCACTCCTTACTAAATGTTGCTGCGCCAGTTGCTCGCATACAGTGGCACACGCTTGCATAGTGCGGCCAATTTGTGCCAGGTGAGTGTGAATGTCTAAATCCTTATCTTTTTCAGGATTACTATGTTTAGCCAGTGCTTGGTCTGCTTTATGACCAGGTGCAGCTGCGCGTTTCTTGCCTTGGGCCTTACTGCGCGGCATGTTGATGCTAATGGACAGTGTTGCACACAATAACTTAACCAGTCCTTAGATGTCAGCACCCTCCTGATGGAGTGTGGATATTACAATAAACACTCAGAGTTTAGCTACACTAGGAGTGCTATATATACATATATATATGTGTGTGTGTGTGTGTGTGTGTGTGTGTGTGTGTAACTATATGTGTATATGGGAGATATATATAATCAGTATTATTATTATTATTATTATTATTATTATTATTATTATCCTTAAATCAAATGAACAGACAAGCACAGCAATTTGTATCCACAATATCAATCACCCAATGTTGTAGAATTGTACTCTCCAATAATCAAATGTATAGCCCATAGCCCCAAATAGGCCGGCTAAATTTAGGCCTCGATTAGGCCAACCATTTTCCCAAGGCCCCAAATAGGCCTGATCCAAATTTAGGCCCCCCAATAGGCCATCAATGTAGGCCCCAAATAGGCCTCAAACTTAGGCCTCAACTGGGCCCCAAACGTAAGCCCCAAATAGGCTTGATGTAACAAATAAGCCCCGAATAGGCCGTGAGAACTGGGCCCCAAATAGGCCTCAATTCGCAATTTTTTTTTAAAAAAACTTGCGGTTAGTTGGTCATCCTTCTTCCGACTCTCTGTTCTCAGCCGCTCCTTATCACTCCTTGGCCGACCGCTGGAGCACCGTTGCTGGTCTGCCCCGGGTCAAGGCCAGAGGGAGAAATGGTCCCTCACTCACCCCCCATGAGGGCGGACACCGGGGCCGCCGGATGAGGGCCCAAATAATGCCCTGGCCAGGGACTCGCGCAAAGCGAGCCTGGTGTGGGAGGAACCGGAGGACAACACAGGCCGCGAGTGCTGGGATCGCGGCTGCAACAACCTCCGCGGTTGTGCTGTTTATTTTCAAGCCGCGGTTGCCATGGCGACGGCCCTTCTTAGGGCAAAACAAGGAGTCCCGCCTATGGCGAGACAACCCTAAACTCCGTTGCTCTCCTCGGCCTACCGCCCAGTACGGGCTCGATCTTCAGGCGGAGAGAGCGGAGAAGCGAGCCGCCTTGCTCGCTTGCCCCTTCAAAATGGCTGCTGCCCACGAGGCAGCCCAGGCTTAAATAGCCTGGCCAAATCTCATTTTAAGATCTCGCGAGACCAGAAATCTCGCGAGATTTCCAATTCCCGCTTAACCTGATTGGCTGAGCAGCCCGGAAGAGGCGGGTCTTGTGGGCTACTCAGCCAATCATATGCGTCGAGGCCCTTCTAGGCCGACGCAAATGAGAGCCCCTCCCGACGCGTCGGGGAGGCTTCCTTCTGACAGGTTGTACAAACAGAATACATTGCTAAAAGAAAAAGAAGTCTAAGACTACTAAGGAATCAAATCCTGATCTCCAGATTTTTAGTCCAATCCTGAAATCATTACACCATGCTGGCTCTCAGGTTTCCTAGGATATTTAAATTATTTCTGGGAGATTTATAGGTTATGTAATTTTAGAAGTTAAACAGGGTCTGGCCTAATTACTGCTTGGATGAGATGCCACCAGAGACTGTCAGGAAAGTCGAGATAGGGAACAGTCTTGTCAGAAACCTTGCCCCCAGTTGAGGCCAGAGTTCAAACGGATGGGCCAATTGTCAGACTCAATATAAGGCAGTTTCCTGTCTTCCCTAAATTCCATGAAGGAATGAACAAATGAATACGTTTCATTCAAATAGATGTTCCTTTGAAAAAAAAAAATTTTTTTTTTCAAGGGCATACATCATGCAAATCTCTACAGCTGTTTGTCTGAAGTTTCAGGTTTTCTGAAGCAAGACTCTGTTTCAAGCCTGGAGTGAACAAACTTGTTCCTAAAATTGTCCTTGCATTTGGCCTTCTTTCCAGTGTGAGGTTAGAATGGGATCTTGTCTTAAATGCATATTTCTATATAAGAGCACCAACATAATGCTATGTAGTCTGCCTAAACCAATGGAATGACTTCCATTAACTTTAAAGAACTATTGTTTGACTCAGTGGTCTCATTTATTCTGACCCATCTGAAGTAGAGGGGGTAGGAGAGAGAAATGGAGATTTAAAATGCTCACCCTTCACATTCAAGTGCCTTCCCAGATCAATCTTTTGTGGAAATCAACCAAGAACCAAGAAGTATTACAGATTATGTGTTTTAGACAGTAATAAAATATTACTTTAAAAGGAGGGAAGTATAAAGGATGACAACCATCTGTTGTTTAAACCACTGAACTGCATTTAATTTTGGTTGGGTTTTGTTGTTGTTGTTGTTTTGTTTGTTTTTGAAGAAATGTTCTTTTAAAAACAGGCACATGAGCCATTTTCAATTGAAAATACATGTGTGTGTGTGTTGTGTGTGAAGTACATATTTTTGTTGTATCAGCATTGTTGATAAGCTATCAATTTGAGAAACTTTCAATGTGTAGTGTCCTCCAGATATTGTTTCCATAATGGGATGCTATCCTGGGTGTCATGTTGTAATGAGTTTTGCTTTACAGACTGAAGTGAATGACAATTACACTGAAGTGGGTTATTCAATAGCAGGGATTCAAACCCTGGTCTACAGTCGTAGTCTAGCTCATATCACCAAACCACACTGGATCTCATAGCTAGAAATATGATGCAAACCCTTATTTATGGGTCACAATTTCCTTTATGGAAGGTACTGCCCCACTGTTTAAAGAGGTCTACTGACTTCTGGTCCATTTGTAAGCCTTTCGATTTAAAATATTCAAGATTTAAAGCTTGGAGCCCCAAATACTTCTCTCTCATTATCCTGCCTGTTCATTAAGACCTTCTTCAGAGTCCACCTTCAGATGTTCCCATGATCTAAAATGAAGTGAGTGGCTTCCTGAGGTAGGGACAATTTTGCTGTGGGAGAAAACAAACAGGAGAGTGTTACAACCTTGATTTTAACTACATTTAATTAGCATGAAATTTGCAGGAAACTGTACCCAACTGAAGCAGGTAGCCTGTGCAAATCCTCTCTGGCCCAACTGAGTAGTCATCTCAAATCATCATTCCCCTGGAACACACTGTTCATAGTGTATAGCAAGGGTGAGCAAAAGAGATGCAAAGAAAGCTTGCAAATTTTCTTGTGCTCAAAAGAAAATATGTCTTGGTGCAATTAGACACCATTCAGTTCCAAGAGTATGGGGCTCTTTCACACGGCACAATTATAGCACTATGTATCACTGCTATGCTTCCATCCTGTAGAATCCTGGGATTTGCGGTTCAAGGAGGAGTATTGATAATTCTCAGCCAGGGAGCTCTATTGCCTCACCAAACTATACAAAACTAGGGGCTCATTCCCACTTGCATTTAAATCAGTTTGCGAGTTGCATTGACACTGGGTCGCTGAATCGGTTCAGGCTGATGAGTTGTTCCCACTATGGAAGCAAATTATTTCATTATCCCATGTAGTCGTGTCTTTTTTGTCACAATTGACATTCCCACTAGGTGCTTCCATCCAATCTTTTTTTTAAAAAAATGTCAATCATATGATGCACATCTATGTGTCATTGATGATGCAAGGAAGGAAGGAGAAGGGGAAATTTGATCCCTCAAATCAAAGCCTAAAACACTGCTAGGAATGTCAATGCATACCTCTTAGTCCTGCTCAAATGGAGGACATTTCCAAACCAAAGCCCAAAGTTCTCCCAAATGTCCTCCATTCTCTAAGTGATGCTCAAAATGGAGGATATTCAGGTAAATAAGTAGGACATGACCAAAATAATAGCTGAAAGCACTCATAGAAATGCATGCTTCTTGGTGCTGGTGAAGATGGATGGGGCCTTTTTTTTTTTGTAATTCCTCCTGGACAAGAGTAGGTTGAAATGGAGGACAGGTCCTGGAGAAGGAAGCCATCGGGTCTGCCTGGACCTCTCCCAAGAGCTGGGGGTCTCTGCACCTGCCCCCAGTTCCTCCTTGTGCATGGAGCCTCCAGGGGGCTCTATGGGGTGTGGGGCGGTATTTTGGGGGGATTACTGGTGCTGGGCTGGCAGAGAGGGAAGGGGGGGTGGGGGGGTCTTTTGCCAGGGGGAGGGCCATCCCTAGAAGCCCCCCAATGGATGTTTGGAAGGGAAAGGCACCCCTGTCTCTCTCCCTTCCTCTAAAAGTGCTGCAGGATTTGGACAGAGAGAGAGAGAGAATTGATGAAAGGAAGGAAGAAGAAGGGGAAAAGGAGGGCTGGGAAGACTAGGCACGCCCCCATGGAGTACCATCCAGGGAAAAATATATATAAATGGAGGATGTCCCCAAATCAAAGCCCAAAACACTGCTAGGAATGTCAATGCATGCCTCTTAGTCCTGCTCGAAATGGAGGACATTTCCAAACCAAAGCCCAAATCTCCCCTAAATGTCCTTCATTCTCTAAGTGATTCTCTGAATGGAGGACATTCAGCGGAGTAAGTAGGACGGTCGGAGGTGGAAGGGAGTTGTGTGTGTATGGAGGGGGTCTTTTGCCAGGCTGTGTGCTGGACCCAGGGGGGCCAGGCATCCTCTCTTTCTAGGAAATGTCCTCCATTCCAACCTTCTGTCAAGGAGGAATCTCAAAACATCCTCCACTTTCAGCATGACAAAGAAGCATTCTGTCCCTTTTTTCCTTGCATGTCCTCCACTTTGTGGTTCCTTGTCCTCCTTTGTGGTGAGGACATCTGGTCACCCTGAGGTGACCCACAACACACACACAAACACACACCTTCCTGCATCAAAGAGATCTCAGGTTCTGCCCCAAGACCAAAGAAAGCGAGGAGTGGACGAGGAGGCTCTGGCCCCCTGATGTATCCCTGCATCAATTCAATTCAATGCATCCCTCCTGACTCCTCTGTCTGCCCAGCCTCCTTTATCCATGTGATTAGATCTCTTCACTGCAAAGGAGGACAAGGCAACCCCCCAAATGGTGGACACTCTCACATAGAAATGTCCATCCATGCTTCCCCATCATGCTCCAAAGGGAAGACATTGGGGAATTCCACAGTCACACAGAAGTCAAAAGACAGCACCATGGTAGCACTGAGAAAAATGATGGCTTGCCCCAAACCAGTGGTGAGATGAGTACCACCCCTCTGCAAACCTAAGTCCCTCCCCTCCAGTGTGATGTGATTCTGGTCCATCGTTCCCATTTGCTGAATATACTTTCTAATCCAGGGGTAGGCAACCTTTCCCCTTTAAGGGCCGAGGGACTTCATCTCCCAGAAGCCTCAGCCATGTTGGCCAATAGTCCCCTGTTGGCCAATAGCTCCTGGGATTCTGGGAGCTGAAGTCCCTCGGCCCTTAAAGGGGAAAGGTTGCCTACCCCTGTTCTAATCAATTCTTTTCAAAAGAACCATCAAAAAACTACTCTTTAAAAAGAATGCTTTTGTTGCATTTCTCTCGCTTCAAAGTGAGTCCAAACAATTGCAGTAGCATCTGAAACCATTTCCAGTGTGAACAAGACACATATAAAGCAATCAGAAAATTGCTTCAAATCATGGTGGGAATGAGCCCCAGGATTCCATATGATGGAGCTATGGCAGTTAAAGAGGAGTGGTACAGCTAGTAGTGTAAGGATATTTTCCTATGTACTCCCTCCAACTTTGAGCTGATGAGGGGAGACTTGAAAATCACCAAGATAATGGAGATTATTGCATGCCTTAAATAATACTCCTTACCTCCCCCAAATTTAACTATAAGTCACAATGCAGCCGTGTTTTATCGCATGGCTTTTGCAGTGGAATCCAATTTCAGAGTAGAACCCCACTTTAATGTGCATTTGAAAACGCACTCCCGTGGCCAATGGCCGCTGGAGTGCATTTTCGAATGTGCGTTGGAGCGGGGATCTACTCTGAAGTCAGATTCCACTGCAAAAGTAATGTGCTAAAACATGGCTGCAGCTCAAATAAGAGTTAAATTTGGGAGAGGTCAGGAGTATTATTAAGACATGTGATAATCTCCAATAAGATTAATAGACAAAGTCTATTCAAGTTTTCAATTGTAAGCAGCCTTTTCAATTGCAACCCACATTGATTCCTGGTGGGGGCGGGGGCAGAGATGTGATATGATTAAACATGATGACTATCATCATCATCATCATCATCATCATCATCATCATCATCATCTTGCCCCAGCAACATTAACTATTCATCTCTCCTGGTTCAATACAAGGTAGGCACAAAGGACCCTCACCAGAAACAGGAAGAAGTCTTTAATTCCTACTCAGCCCAGAGGTGATTAGCAAAGCCCATATAAAAACCAAAAAGGGTGTATACATGCTAGAAAGTCAAAGGACGTTATCACACATGGGCCAGAAAGCGAAAATAAAAGTGGAAATGAGGCATTACGAAAATAAACTTGTTTCCGCAAATGTCATTACCTTAATTGCGAATTTACAGCAAGTGCAAAGAACGTCCACACACAAGCGAAAATATCCTGTAAATGTAGTAGAAATGAGCCTCTTGCACATGGGCAGATAGAGGAATGCTCGCGGGAGCCATGGGTAATGACGGGGAAATGGTCCCCAATACGTATTTGGTGATCACATTTGCGGTAAATGCAGAATCACCCTCATCGCGCAATTGCATTTCCTGAAGAAACCGAAATTCAAAAGATCTCGGATCTTTCCACTTTCTGTCGGGGTTCTGTCGGGGTTCTGTGCGACGTCGTGTGAAAACACGGGTCAATAATCCAGTATCGTTCAGGATTTCGTGTGGATTTTGTTTGGATTGGGCCCCATGTGATAACGTCCAAAGAGTGTGTGGCAGGGGAGATAGCACAATAGGCCCATACTTCATGGCCCATGCTCCACATCACAGAGGAAGTGTGTGCAATCACAGGCCTTGTAATAATACAGGTACACAGGTATGTAATAATGTCTTATAGGTGTCTGGAAAACACCTCCAATGTATACCTTCTGGTGTATTTGTCTGTTATGATTGTTCTTAGCATTATCATAGTCATTGTCAATAGTACTGGAAATTTTGAATTGGAGGGCATATGGAAAAGGAGACAAATGAATCCACCCCACTCTTAGCCAGCATCTGCAGTCAGGATTCAGGTGGCACCTTCATCTCCTAGCTGGGACTGTTCTGTTCCTCTTCCCTTTGCTACATCTGGGAAAGGGGGAGCAAGTACAAAGCCAGCTGCTCTTAGCCAACGTTTGCAGGCAATTCTGAGAATGCTTCATTTTTCTTTCCTCTTCTCTCTCTTTGAAAGAATAATTACATGCTTTCCAATGGCACTTGTAGATATTGCTTCAGCCCCAAACCAGCTATGCTGTTCCAGTGCTTTGTCTGGTGATCTAATGATGCTTGAGGATAGGATTCCTGATAACATCCAGGTTTTAGGGAGAACTTGCCCCTTGCACCCATTTTTATTTCCCTACTCCTGTATTAGGTTATGGTGTTTAGTAGCCATACAGGTAGCCCCAGCTTTTTTGATGTCTCACTTTTTGATTACTCACTTTTTCAACACTTGCAAATTATGGACAGGTTCAATTAATTCAATGAGAGGGCTTCACTTTTGTCAGTTCTTTTTGTCTCTGAGGCAAAGTTTGCACAGTCTCAAACCTTTGCACATTCCCAAACCTTGCCTATAGAAAGGACAGACCCTTCATTCAGTTAATGAAATATGTCTGTATAATTTTCAAGTGTGGATAGAGTGGACTTGTGTCAGTTCTCTTTCTAGGGAAGCTCATTTTGGACTGTCCACACTGGACTGCTTGCAAGGGAAGCTGAGAAGGGGGAAAAAGGCACCAGGCCTTGATGCCTTTCCCCCCGTCAACTCGATTTGTAATCAATGTGTGCATACTTGCATACAAACAATCCAAAGCAAGTACTGCTTGGCACCTCTGTCTCTCTGGCTTCAATCCACAGGACTTCTAAGGACAGCATCTCTTACGTCATTAGTGTATACAGTATTTCTGTTTATAATACTGAATATTATTCATAATGGCAACTAAAAAGTCTAGCAATTAAGCTAAAAGAGCCCATAAGATTCTCAAATTGCCAGATAAGCTAGAACAATCAAACTAAAGGCCTCTGCAGACAGGCGGCTCTGGGCCGCCCCGGGAAGCGGTGGATTGGGGCCCCAGCAACCCCACACCATGGCCCCAAATCTTTCTTTTGCCACCCTGAAAAGAACGGCAAAATGATGCTCCTTTTAGGAGTGGCAAAAGGCTGCCCTAAGAGCAAGCGCATGGCTCTTCCTCACCCTTTTCGGCACAGAATGTCAGAACGCTGCACTGGGAGAGCATCCTGACACCATGCACTGTGTGTAATGGTGCACGGCATCAGGACGACGTCGGCATGCTGTTGGAGAGGCCAGTGTGCAACTGCCCTGCCCCAACTCTACGTCCAGGCCAGCCCTTTGGGCTGGTCTTCAGAGGCCCTTAGTGAGGAAAAAAATGCATTTGTAAGCTGGGAAAAAATGAGTTCCACTTTCTGACAGTGCTTCATTCCTAACCCATCAGATGAGTGGGAGCTTCCTGTATTCTTAGATGGATCAGTATGATTACCAAACTAGGACTTAGTCATCATGTTTCATATGTCTGTTGAAATTTTTTAAGACACAGAAGGAAGTCAGACCACATCACATAGGGAGGAAGTTTAGTGTTTTTATTCCCTGCTAAAGTCTGAGAGAAAATTACTTTCTCTTCACTACAAAGCAGAAAAAACAAACCTCTTGGGAACTGACGGAAATTGAGATTCCCAACATATTATGTTTATAAACTTTCTGGTAGCCTAAAGTTCTTCAGGCAAACTTTCAGCTCTCACAGACTTCTTCCTCAAATTCTGGGCAATGATAAAGGGAAAGATAACCATGTTACACTGACTGAATTGGTTCACAAGTAGCTTTATGAGTGTAATCAGCCAGAAAAGTTAATAAGATTAAGGAATTTGATTAGCTTTCAATAACTTTTCATGAATTCCAGCATGAACCTTGCTTCAGCTATGTACATCTAAAACTCATGTTTGAGATGAACCACTGAACTAACAGCTATCAGCCCTTGCATCAGATTGAAATATGAACAAGGCCTGATTAGTCAAAGCTCCATTGTAGCCTGCATTCTAAAAACTATGACTGAAATCTCAGTGATTTTTAAACATGCTCCCCAGTCTTTTCTTTTGTATTTTACCTGTTTCAGGTGTTATTTACATGCATAAATAATAATAATAATAATAATAATAAAAATTATTTGTACCCCACCCTTCTGTCAACAATCGGGGTGGCTAACAACAATTAAAATTCCATGCAGCATATCCATACAGAGATCCATCTTAACAGCTTTTTAAAAACTGCTCAGGGTGTTAATCTGACAGATCTCATCTGGCAGGCCGTTCCAAAGTCTGGGAGTGGTTGCCAAGAAGGCCCTCTGGGAGGTCGCAGACAGCCTTGTTTTTGTTGGCTGCAGCAAATTCCTCCCAGAGGACCTGAGTTCACGGGGCATACATACATTGATTGCCCCCAATTTTAAATTTTGCTGTTATTTGATCAAAGCTAATTTTGGTGCTGGAGGAGGGAGAAGCTACAAAGAGGGAAAGAAAGCAACCTGCAATTTCTACATTTAGAGGATGAAAAACCTTTCCCTGCCAGGCTGATTGAAAGAACTATACAGAACAAGGACACCAAAAAGTGAGCAGGGTGAATTGGAGGCAGACAAAAGTATGTGATGAATAGAGTTAATATGTTGCTTGTGAGAGAGCTTGTGACTCTTCCTCTAAAAGCTCAACTTTTTGAGTGCTCTGCTGCACATTGTAAAATGCAAAAAAATAAATTAACATAACAAACCTTTTAGATAATTGTACTTGCCAAGCTTCTATGCGTAGGCAAAGATTGCTTGTTAATGAAGATTCTCAAAAGATAATTAGATCATATCTTTCTACATTGTACCGTTGGTAGTAATCATCTCTTGCTTTCAAAATTGTTCCCAAGTATGCAGATGTTTCCTTTGTGTATTAATTTACTCGTTTTTGGTTTGCCTTTTAAATGGTTAGAGCAACTTGATATATCAAGCTGCTGTGTAAATACAGGCTCATTTGAGTATCCCATCCCATAACATTAGAAGCTGAAATCCAAAAAGAAAAGCATCACTGAGCTGATGCTACTTTCATAAATTGTGTTCACAATAACTGGATAAACTCTGGGTTCCAGTACCATTGAAACAGAATGGGCAACCTTAAGACTCATTAGGATACCTTTCTTTCAACAAGACATTCAAATAACATCCTTTGGGGGGCAAAATTTGGTTCTTGTACCTCGGGGATATTTGTGATAAATCAGAATTATGATTTTCTAATTTAATCCAGTACAGTACTTCTGGTTAAACTGGAAAATCATAATTCTGATGTATATCACAAATATCCCTGAAGTACAAGAACCAAAACAGCTCTGTTTTAGGGACGTAAAACTACTCTTATTTCATGCTTGCCTGTGAAAAGAAAAACAATTCTTTCCACTGGGTGAGATTGTTAGAGTTTTTGAACATTTTTTTAAATTATTTTCATTATATTGGGAATTTTCCTTTGAAAAATTCAGGAAGGTTATTTGTTCAAAAATATTGTGGGCTGGTTTGTGGTTTTTTAGCACAGCATACAATGCTTTCTGAAAAATCATAGGATGTATCCACACTGCAGAAATAAAGCAGTTCAATACCACTTTAACTATCCATCCTGTAGAATCCTACTTGTGGTTGTTTTAAAAAGTTTTATTAATTTTTGTAATTTGATGGCTATAACCTATTTATGGTTGTCATGAATGAACTGTACGACGACTGGTTGTGGTGAAGCATTCAGCCTGGTCTGTCAGGCAGCTCTGGTGCCTCATCACACTACAAATTCCAGAATTCTAGTAGGATAGAGTCATGGCACTTAAAACAGTGTCAAACTGCTTTATTCTTGCAGTGTGAATAAAGCCATAGTCTATCTATGAAAAAGATTATTTTTTCACGAAATACATTTTTGCATCAAATGTGGGGCTTTTCTGTCAGGGTGAGAAAGCATCCAGTGGAAAATGTCATAGATGCAACAATGTAGGACAAAGGCTACAAAGTAACTAAAGGTCACTAGGAAGCAATGATGACAGTGCATTTTATGAGAGATGAGTCACAGGAAGATGATGACACAAAGGCAAGAAATGAAATCATCAGTCTTCAATAATGCACACTCATAGCACAAGAAGAACAGGAAACGGTGTTGCACACTATCTGTGGGCTGGACTAGAATCTCTACTGGAGATCATGTACATAAGGAGAAGTGCAGATGCTCCGGTTGTGGGTGTGCATAATGGATTATGGTGGAGCATTATGTCAGTCAGTGTAAGTAACTGTAAGTATTGGAACAAATATTAAAAGCCTCTTGGTGAGAAGTCAGGAGTTGTTGTGTCTGCAGCTTCTGTGTGGGAGAAAGGATTTCTCCAGCTTGCCTGAATTATACAGCAGAGCTTTCTGTGGCATTTCTTCCTGTTGTGAATCTTATGCATGTGGACTTCAGGTCTTACATGTGCTAACATCCCTCCACTCTTTTTTCTTTCTTTCTTTCTTTCTTTTGCTGACAATAATGGAAAAACAGTTCTGGTCTTTTTGCTCTTGTACCAGAACAAAACAATATCAATGTGAATGACATTTTTTTTTAAAGTCTTGGTATGATGAGACACTTTTTCTTGTTGAGAGTGAGAATATTTTCAAAGGTTATTTATTTCCATTCTGTCTTTTGTATGTAAGGTTGTGAGAAAGGATGGGAGAAGCTTGGTCCCTCAAACTGCTGACATTTTGGAGCCTTATAATAGTGGGCCCTTAATTAACATGTTTTAGAGAGAGAGGGAGAGAGTTGGTGAATTCTCCTTTTGTGTGGCTTCCTCCTAGAGACACCATTATAAATATTTTTGTATGACCGAACCCAGACCATAGAGTTTATGTCTCCATCTAACTGCATGGAAAGTCTTCATAAGAGTGCTAGTTAAGATTTTGTTGTTGTTGTTGTTGTGTGCCTTCAAGTCATATCTGACATTGAAGGCACACAACAGCATACCTATCATGAGGTTTTCTTAGCAAGTTTCTTCAGATAAGGTTTGACAATGCCATTGCCTTCCCCTGAGGCTGAGAGCATGTGATTTGCCCAAGGTCACCCAGTGGCTTACATGGGAGAGCTGGCATTTGAACCCTGGTCTCCCAGTGTCCTAGTCCATCACTCAAACCATACACCACCATGCTGGCCTAGTTAAGGTACCAAACTACAAATTATTATTAAGCACATGAATATAATTTGGGTGAGAAAGTCATCAAAATGAAGACATACTTTAATAAGATTTTTTAAAAAAGCCATATGAACAATGAAAATAACAGCTATGCCATCACACACAGCTGTGGTACATGTGAGAGTCCATTTTGTTTCCATAGTAACTATAGAAATAGTTAATTGTGGCACTTTCATAAGATGTTATTTCCTTTTCAGGTCTGACACCAGATGCTAATAGTTTTTGCTGTGAGCATGTTAAATAATCTCTGGTATGTGGGGGAGATTAAAATAATTAGGAGAATACTTCATGTCTGTCATGCACCAATATTTATATAAGTGCATATTTTTAAACTAATGTGCAATAACATTTAAAGGGGTGTGTGTGTGTGTGTGTGTGCGTGTGCATGTGTATAGACACAGAAGATTTTTATTTATTTATTTCCAGTTAACCATGTCTGACACTATAAAGGCACACTGCTACAATGATGTATGTGAAGCATTCCATTAGAAGTGATGATAATAATAATACAGTATTTTCTGGTGTATAAGACCACTTTTTAACCCAGGAAAATCTTCTCCAAAGTCAGGGGTCATCTTATATGCCGGGAGGAAGAAGGGGTAGCACGGCACAAGGCGGGAGGAGGAAGAAGAGAGGAAGTCAGGTTAGAGGAGGAGGACGGGGGAGGAAGGGTTGGCGTGAGGCAGGAGGAGGAAGCAGCAGCGGATAAGAGGTGAACCGTATCCTGGGGTTTTCTTGGCAAGACTGGTTCAGAGGAGGTTTGCCATTGCCTTCCTCTGAGGCTGAGAGTGTGTGACTTGTCCAAGTTCACCCAGTGGGCTTCATGGCAGAGTGGGGAATCAAACCCAGGTCTCCAGAATGGTAGTCCAACACTCAAACCACTACACCATGCTGGCTCCTAATCCCATGTACTACCTATGAAACAACTGCAGACTTTGTTGTTGTTCTTGTGTGTCTTCAAGTCCTTTCTGACTTATGGCAACCCTAAAGCAATCTTATCATGGGGTTTTCTTGGTATGTTTCTTCAAATGGGGGTTGCCATTACGATCCTCTGAGGATGAGAGTGTGTGACATGCCCACAGTCACTTACTTGGCCACAAATTGTACATACCCCAGAATGCATCACCTAGTATATTGGCAGTCCTTCCCCCCAACACTTTCTCATTTTCCCCTGTTGGAAGAGAGGTCGTCTTATGCAGCGAATATATCCCAAACTCTATATTTTAACTGGAAAAATTGGGGTCGACTTATACGGCCAGTCATCTTATACACCGGAAAATATGGGTATTTAAAAGTAAATTTTAGCTTTCTGGTGAATGTTATTCTAAGTTAAATAAACGCACCCTGCCTTACAAAAGATGCAAGTTCTCTTGGAGGTCTTTAAGCAGAGGCTGGATGGCCATCTGTCGGGGATGCTTTGATTGGGAGTTCCTGCATGGCAGGGGGTTGGACTGGATGGCCCTTGTGGTCTCTTCCAACTCTATGATTCTATGATTCTATGATTCTATGATTCTTACCAATCTTCATATCTTTACTCATATCCTAGAAGAGAGCATAAAAGTGTCTTTTTAAATTTCACTAAAAGAAAAGAATGGTATTTTAACAATGGCATAGTTTTTGGAGCTGGGCTCAGCAAAGTGATAGGTCAATGACCGGCTGAATTTTGGATTTTCTTTCACTCAGGAGGATGCCAGTCTAGCCTGTATGGGGTGCATCTGCACTATAGAAATGATGCAGTTTTTCACCAATTTAAGTGATGTAGCTCCATCCTATGGAATCCTGAGATTTTGTAGTGTTACAAGGTCTTTAGCCTTCTCTGCCAAAGTGTGTTTGTGCCTCGCAAAACTACAAACCACATGATTCTATAGAATGGAGCTATGGGATTTAAAGTGGTACCAAACTGGTTTATTTCTACAGTGTAGATGCACCCTCAGAAGAGATTTCTAAATGGAGGAACACCATTTCCCATGTTCCTACCAGATGTACCGGTGAGGTGGTGCTATGGAGAGAAGTGCCTCCTATGAAGATCTCAAAACCTGGTCAAACTTATATAAGCAAAATACAGTCCCGATTATCAGATTCTGAGCCAGTTAGAGTTTTAAAGTTCACACAGAAATAGATATTTGAGGATATTTAGAGAATTATGCTTTTATATCATAAAAACCACAGAGGCAAGTTACTACAGAAGAGGCAAAACCCACAAGAGTGGGAGAGCTCATGATGGCTCCCCATCTCCATTCACTAGTGTTTAACACATGTCAATGGCAAGCTTAAACATGATGTAGTGGTTTGAGGGTTGGACTACAACTCTGGAGACCAGGGTTCAATTCCCACTCAACCATGAACCCAACTGGATGACCTTGGGCAAGTCACACTCTCTCAGTCTCAGAGGAAGGTTGCCAAGAAAACCCCATGATAGGCTCACTTGATAGTACCATAAGTCTGAAATGACTTCAATGCACACAACACACACACACAGGGAGGAAACATTGGGGCTATGCAGATGGGTAGCTCTGGGCCACCCCTGCAAGCAGCGGATCGGGGCTTCTTTTAGGGGGCGGCAAAAGGCTACCCTAAGAACCGGTGCCGCGGCTCTTCTGCGCCCTTTCAGCACAGCGTTGTCTACATGCTGTGCCAGGAGGGCGTCCTGATGCTGTGTGTCATGCAAATGGGCGAGTGGCATCAGGACAGCATCGGGGTGGGGTTGAGGTAGCCACCGTGCAGCTGCCCTGCCCCAACTCCATCCCCAGGCCAGCACCTTAGGCCAGTCCACAATGCCCCATTGCCAGGGGAATAGGGTGACATTAAGTATGAATGCAAGTGGCATAAATCAGTTGTGTCACCACATCAGCTATCCTCTGGTATGTGTGTGGGGGGGTGGTGGTGCTGGAGTGGGCATTCTGGCAGACAAAAGGACATGCCCACCATTTTTTGACATGGGGATACCACTGACTTATGTCACTTACATTGATACTTAAAGTCACCCTATTCCACTTGGTAGCTTCCCCAATAATATTTTCTCCCTATTGCATTTGACTAACTGTCTAAGAAGTGCTGGACAGGAGTGGCAGTCTCATTCTTCAGAACTGCTATTCCATTGATTATAGTGAGTATCTCAAATTGTGCTTTGAGATTAATCATAGTTACCAATGTTTTAATAACAACAGAGGAAAGATTTAAAATAGCATCGAGTCCAGCATTTACAAATCCTCAACAGAAACAAAATATTAGTCAAGGCTGATACTTTGTTTCTCTTTCAGGCTCTTGCAAGTTACAGAAGCTAATACTTTCTAAAAGTCCGCATAGTGCTAATATTTTTCATAGCCCAAACAAAAGGCAAGCTGGCCAAGTCAAAGTGTCTGCAATGGGTGAAATATGATTGGTGGGGAAAAGGATGTAGTGGCAAGGAGTCAGCTATCAGTGCTCAGGAGGTATGAGATGAGTAGCATGCAAGGTGACCAGATGTTCTCCTTTTCCAGGACACATTCTACATTTCAAACTGCTGTCTGGGAGGAATTTCAAAAAGTCCTACATTTTCAACATGGCTAAAAAGCATAAATTTATATTCATATTAATGTTTTTAGCTTTCATTTGGTAATGTCATATTTTTTTATACAAAGTCCTACATTTTGTGGTGCCTTTTGCAGTTATGATATTTGGTCACCCTGATGGCATGCTGACCATCAAGTAGAGATCCTGAGGCCCACCCCCATATGCTTCTGATCGGTTGCTTTATATTCATTAATGTGTTTGGGAAATGAAGGCTTTTAAGGTGGGGATGATGCCTATAGATCCTTGTGACAAAGATCCAAAATATACTGCAGAAATAATCCAGTTTGAGACCGCTTTAACTGCCTTGGCCCAGAGCTAGGAAATCCTGGGAATTGTAGTTTAATGTGGCACCAGAGCAGAGAAAGATAAATGTCTCACAAAATTACAGTTCCCAGAATTCCCTAGCATGGAGCCAGGGCAGTTAAAGCAGTCTCAAACTGTGTTTTGGACCAAAAATCAACTCTTCTGTTATTAATACAACAGTTACCCATGTATTAGTTTCCCACTCAAAAAAGAAGCTTGCATTGTAATTTAGAGGACAGGGGTTTGGTTGTTGTTGTTTTTAACATTTATGGGACAATTTCTAGAAATAATTGCTATCTTGAGTATTACAAGAGACCACATGAACTTGCTCACATGTATTTTAGAATTTATCCTGCATATTTATTAACTTGCTTGTATATATATATATATAGAGAGAGAGAGAGAGAGAGAGAGAGAGAGAGAGAGATTTATTATACTTTATAAACTCAGAGAAATATACTATTAAAACAGTACATATATATTGATAATCAAAAGACATAAACAAGAAATGCAGGTTTGTTTTTAATTAAAATTATAAAATTTATGAAATAGAAATTGTTTCTATTTAAACCTTTTTCCTGAAAATACTTATTTGCTTCAAAAATGCTATACATATAATAATGCTGCTGAGCCAAAAGGATGTACAATTGAGAATGTGACCCTTTTCAGTGATTACTATGGGCCCTTGGTATCCACTGGGGTTTGGTTCCAGGGGCCTCACTGAATATCAAAATCTGTGGATGTTCAAGTCCCATGATATGCAACGGCATAGCAAAATGGTGCCCCTTATATAAAATGGCAAAATCAAGGTTTGCTTTTTGGAATAGTTTTAAAAAAATATTGTCATGCTGTGGGTGGTTGAATCCATGGACACAGGGATGCAAGGGAGGTTTGTGTGGACAAACTGCATACATGTAGGTGGTGGCCATGTAAGGGACATGGTCAACAGGACATACAGACAAATGTTACTCCAGGAGCCCTCCCACCATCATGTCAGGAAGTGGTGTGCAGTTCTTATGCACACCTGCACACCTGTGCAGTAGAGGTCACAAAAGCCTCTTTCATGCAAAATACTGTGCATTCTGACAGCAAGCATACATGCAACGGAATGCATTTATTGTCATAATAGAGAACAGTTGCTAGGGCACATGTGTAGGGGTACGGTTAGGGTTAGGGTTCTAATATTCAGGGGCACCTGTGGTGGTGCATCCACACCTGGAAATATAAGATGCTTTAAATTAAAGCCTGCATCATAGAGCTCATGCTCTGGATCGCTGACTCAGTTTCTGCCACATGTGCGGCGGTGCACTTATACGGCCATTTTCAATCTCCAGTGCCCTTTTTCTGATGCACCAGTGTTGCTGCATATATATGCACACGTTAAGGTGTGCATCTTTGCAGAACAAGTGGAAAAAAGCTGTTCCTTTATGGAGCGGCTTTTCCCAGCATGCAGCACCTAGAGGGTGCTTTTCTGCTGGCATTTAGGTGTGTGTCATCTAAACACCACCCCTTCAAGTCAGGGTAAAAGCACCTCTTTTTGCCCGTCTGTACAGCCCCTTAGGGGGTGTGCACAGGTGACTCTGGGCTGCCCCAGGAAGTGGCAAATTGGGGCTGCGGCTACCCCATGCCATCGCCACGATCCTCCCTTTTGCCACCCCAAAAAGAGTGGCAAAATGCAGCTCCTTTTAGGGGGGCAAAATGCCGCCCTAAGAGCTGGTGCATGGCTCTTCCTTGCCCCTTCTGGTGCAGCACATCAGAACGCTGCACTGGAAGGGCATCCTGATGCTGTGCACCATGCATACTGATGCGTGGCATCAGGATGGCATCAGTGTGGAGTTGGGGCGACTGGTATGCGGCTGCCCCACCCCAACTGTGCCTCCAGGCCAGCACTTTGAGCCGGTCTGCAGAGGCCCTTAGTTACATCTAGCTGACTATTTAGTATTTTATTTTTCTGATTTATGTTTCACTCTGCAACAAACTATTTTTAGAGCATAATGTAGATGAAGCTGGCTTCTTAACAAGAACTTAGATGGCTTTGGAAGGGGATTAGAGAAATGTACAGAGAATAAGGTGCTCATCAGTGTTATTTATTTATTTATTTATTTATTACTGTGCCCAATGTAGCAACAAAACAGATATCAAAGCAGAAAATAAAAATCAAATTAACAACAAATATTTAAAAATCAATTAAAACAATTATTCTATTATATTAAAAGCATTACTAAATTTAAAAAAGTTTAAAAGCTACTAGTAATACTCATTATATGTTGTTGTTTTTTCATAATCCAAGGCAATGGACTTTATCCCACAGGAGGTAATCCTGTGAATAAAGCTAATTTATTCCTGACAATATCCTGCAAGAGTGGGATAATTTTCAGACAACGTTAATAATAATAATAATAATAATAATAATAATAATAATTTTTATTTTTATCCCACCCCTCTGCAGTGCAATCGGGGTGGCATACAGCAGATTAAAACAACATCACAAGTTAAAACATGTCCAACAACCCATTCCCAACCCACCCGCCCCTTAAAAATATATTAAACTATTACAAAATTAAAATACAAGATAAAACAAACAATACAAATAGCAGCTTGGCAGAGGCAACTAAACAGCCGGAATCATTGTCTTCTCCTTATACTTTTTCTTTTGGGCCGGGATGTTATTCAGGGAAGGCCTGCTGGAAAAGATTCGTCTTCACCACTTTTTTAAAGCAGTCAAGAGTAGTAATGAGACAGATCCCATCCGGCAGGCCATTCCATAAACGTTCCCCATGTTGCAATTATCCCACCATTATTCTGCAGTTAGCCCATGAATAAAGTGGCAAAGTCACGCTGCATTTTATTTTCGAGATTTTTCTGTGAATAAAAAGCAGAATGATTTTGCCGCTTTATTCACAGGTTAACTGCAGGATAATGGTGATGTTGTCAGTTGCCAGGATGTAAAACTATGAGCTTTTGTACCATGTGGTGTATGTGGGCCTCCCATATATAAAAGATTGTATTGGGCTTGCTTCACCATTGAAGTGGAGGAAGAGGAGGGACTAGACAAGCATTGTGACTAGTTCAAATTGTCTCTATTTTTATATCCTTCAATTATGTACATGTAATTAAAACAATATAATATGTGCAGATGATATAGGGATATAGCTCCAAGTTTGGATTCCACATATTTGCATGTTTTCAAGATCCCCATGGATTCCCTTCTGGTGTATTAGATATATATGCAGGCCATACCAGATATACATAAGCTGCTTTATAATAATAAAAGAAAGTGTTTGTTTATCTGTGACAATGATAACCTCACATCATGGTAGCTGCTTTAAAATTTGCCAGAGGGCCTGGCGTATAATACATTAGAAAATAATTGTAAAGACAGAGAAGAAGCAGGAGAGGATTCACCTGAGATATCCTAGATTCCTGGGTCAGGAAAACAAGTAGGAAAACAGGAGAGAATTGGCACTGTTGCTCAGATTCTTGAGGTTTTTTAAAAAGTGGCAAAATGAGAAAAGCTTTCTGAGGTACAGCTGATAAGATTTCTAACATTTTCAGAAAAAGTAAAGGCAAAATAATAGGAAGCCCCATGGGCCCCTTGGGAGATATTAGATAGAGACCTAGGAAGTGCCAGGTATACTTCAATCAAATAAGCCATAAATAGAATACAATAAAAAATATACATTTTTTAAAAAATGGAGAGATAAAAAGCAGACCATATCAGGGTTAAGTCAACAACATTTTGACAATCCTTTCTAGTTTCCTGGACAATAAGAATGTTTTCCTCTTTACCCTGTTCATAAAGGGGCAATGGCAGCTATATTTGACCACACCACATAAGCCAGATCTGATTGTTTATGGAAAGAGATCATATCTTAGCAAAGGAAAGCGAGAAAAGGTGGAAAGAGAAAAAAAATTCAGTTTCGAGGTGTTAACATTATCAGTTTTGAGGTATCATTATGTTGTCATTAGGATGTTTGATAAAGTAGGCAGCCTGGTTCATAAAGCCTGTTCTATCAACTTCCTCCCATACACACTTTAAGAAAAGTTCTTGCTTGTTGTGTTTTTTGTTTGTTTTTTAAAGCAGGGCAGATTTCTCATAATTTCTCTCCTTCTTCAAACTGCCATTAAGCCCCATTTACTATTTTCAGACTCTTTGACTGAATAGTGACACATTCCCATTCACAATCCCTAATCCCAGTTTTGAGAAAGAAGGATCAGCCATGAAAGAGGGCACCCCAGATTAAGAACTTTGACCCCCAATGTACCTGTTGGTAATAACCTTTCATGTTTTGCAAAAAGTCTACCAGGAAATAAAAATGCATTAGCATTTTTATTTTTATTTTGCTCTTGAAAATAAATCAAAATTTAATGATATGTGAGAGCCACTGTTTTATAGTGATTTGAATGTTGGCCCATGACTCTGGAGATAGGAGGGGGGATGGAGACGGGTGGGCCTGGGCCATCCTGGGAAGCAGAGGATTGAGGCCGAGGCTGCCGGATGCCTCGGCCCCGATCCTCCCTTTTGCCACCTCAGAAAGGAGCAGAAAAATGCCTCTCCTTTCAGAGCCGGCAAAAAGGGTGCCCTAAGAGCCAGTGCAAGGCTCTTTAATGCCCCTTCTGGTGCAGTGCATCAAAAGGCTGCGCCAGAAGGACGTCCTGATGCCGCTCACCATGCATAACGGCACATGGCATCAGGATGTCTTTGGGGAGGGGTTGAGGCAGCTGGCATGCAGCTGCCCCTCCCCATCCCTGCCTCCAGGACAGCCCAAAGGGCCTGTCTGTAGCGGTCCTAGGATTTGAATTCCCTCTCTATCATTAAAATCTACAGGATGACTTTAGGCAAGTCACAAACTCTCTGCCTCAGAAGAAGGCAAAGACAAACCTCCTCTGAACAAAATCTGCCAAGAAAATGTCTTAGGGTCACCATAAGTCAGAAATTACTTGACGGCATACTGCAACAACAAATATTCAACCCTTTGCACTTGTCATTTATCTGAGTTTTGGCAGAAGTAATTCCCCTCAAGGGCCTACTAGGCTTTTGATTTTGTCTTGTTTTAACCAATAAATGCACCACTACCATCCCCACACACATTACAGCTATTTCTCAATTTCCAGGATAATCAAGGGGAGGAATGTCAAAATTTAGATGTCAAATCCATGTCAAGATTTAGATGTGGAGCTTAAGCAAAGTGGGCAGCTTTACAGTAGTTCCAAGCCCAATCAATCTGTTTTCTTGATCATCAGATTGAGGTCAAAACCAAACCTGGAGCTAGTGCATACTCATAGCCCCAGAGCTAATATATACTTTATTTTCCTGATGTTTATGTACATTATTGACAATTTCACACATTGTTCTGTAAATGATCAGATGACAGCTGTGGAAATTCTGGCTATTTGGCAAGTATATTCATATGAGGCTTAAAAATGTGCACAGTATTATGGCACACAGTGTATTACTTCATATCTATAACATCTTAAAATATGTCATAAGGAGAGTAATGTGGAAATTGTATTCCAGAAATGTAGCTTTTAGGGCTTCCTGGTAAGTTTGCTTTAACAACTTTACCACCCAAGTAGTACCCTGTTTAAAACACTCTCTTCTTGTCAATGTCCTGAAAGACATATCTCATCTGTGTTTCATTGTCAGCCCTCAGCATGTCCTAGATGTATCCCCCCCCCAACTCTTTTGCATTGTGCTGTTGGCAACATTTACATTCACTTTCATCTTCAAAGTGTTGCAGCATTTTGTTTGTTGCAATTCAGATTCCGCTGTTGGTGACTGGAGACTTGTAAAATGATTTCTAACAAACAATAATAATAGATTAGAATCTTTTTGCATATGAATACATACTCAAAGAATACATTTGAGTGTGAAGTAGGGATAAGGAAGACTGCTCATCATATTTTACATTAAAGTGGGATTGAAATGATTAAAGATACAGCTTTTCTGCAGCTTTCATGACTCTCTCTTTATCTTTGTTTTTAAAGTCTGATACTGGGATTTCCAACAGAGAAAAGCAGTTGAGAAAAACATTTTGCTACAGTTAGTTAATTCTTCCCTACATGTGCTATATTCAATGTATCAATTTTAAAAGCAAATGAGGCATCTCTCCCCCCCCCCCCCAACTCTTCTTGCATGCCTAGCAAACACTAGCTGTGCCAATTTTAGATTATGCTTTGCTCTGCGGGAATATGATTTTATAATCTTGATTATATATTAAATTAAAAGAACAAAAAGTTGGAAAATAGGCCAAGACTGTATGGTAAGCAGGCTTGGGAGAGCCAGGTTTTTCTGGTAGCACTTCAGGACAAAAGAAAAAAACCCAAGTGATTATTTGTATTGTGGGTGTTTTGTTTTAATATAGTAGTTAACTGAAGTGTTTACAGAATGGTTCAGGAAGTGTCTTGAGTAAAAGCACACAAGCAAGCAATCTCTGGGAGGCTTGCTATCACTTAGAATCAGCACATGGTAAATTTTAAGTCTTATAACTATTGCTGATTCTGATGTCATTTGGGTCCTATGTGTACAACTGAGATTTAGTACAGGCTGTAAAATAAAAACACAACAGGACCTGTGATGGAGCCATTCCCATAATCACAGCATAAATATTTACACATGGAATGATGTTTTCCCCTATCCCACCTGCAGCATGAATTAAACAAAACACGTACAAAATAAAATAAAAAATGGTACACTATGATGGTGCATTTTGTGGCTGTCATTTCTGTGTTCCATTTCATCTTGCAAAATGAGCAGAGATCAGCTTGTGCCAGATCAGCAATTCAGTATATATTGAGACTAATAATAGTTCAGTATTTCCACATTATGTTAAAAGTGCAGAGCCATTTCTACTGTGCAAGAACAGATTCCTTCTAAGCTAGTAGTGTGGTGCAATGTGTTCTTTAACTGAGGCAAACGTGGGGTATAGTGGAAGTGTTACATCTGGCCATGTTAGTATTTCAGATGCCATCTGTAAGAACATTTATTATTCTTGCACAATCCTGCCATATGTACTTCCACACATACATGAGCTTTAGCACCCTTTTTTCAACATTTTTCAAAAAAAAATCATTTCAGAAAGTCATAAGAGAAGCAGTAAGAATGGGCAAAAGGTATCTTAAGGTCATTTACAAATGAAAATTCCACTATATTCTTAATAACATTCTCCTATTATCTCTGAGGTTTATGCACAGCTTGGGGTGAGGAATTACTTTTGTGGAATAAAATCCCAGAAATCTCCAACCAGCATAATCACTGACCATGCTGGCTGGGGCATCTAGGGCTGAAGCAGGTGGGCATGAAAAAGCATCTCGATTCTGCTTTTTCCAAAAGTGGGGTGATACCCCCCATCTGCATGATGCACTCCCAAGGCGGGGACACCCATGGAAAGACTGCACAGTGCAGCATCAAGCCACACAGCTGAGTTTTGGGTTGTTGTTTTTTGCCTCCTCACCATGTATGTGCACCATTGCACAAACACACCATCTATGACCCCAAGTACCTCCCACATCCTGCCCAGATGCCATCCCTTTGCTTGGCTGCCTCATTGATTGGCCACACAGTCACACATGTGATGCTCCACCAGTAGATGGCACCAGTGCATCAGTGTGTGAGTAATACATTAGCAAAGCACAATCATGGAGGCCCCCCCCCCCATAATGCTCCCTTCTCCCCCCTTCACCCCATACCCCCCTGTTGGACTACCTGGTTTGTGTATGGTGTATATACATCCATTGGAGTTGTTGCACTTTCACTTTTTTACTTTGCCTCAGCCCCACACTGGCACTGGGCTGTTTATATGCAGGCACAAAGATGGGCATTTTCCAGGCTAAGCAGGAGTGTCCTGCCTCCTTTTTGCTCTGGTTTTTAAGCTCTGGAGCATGGCTTCATTTAACTTTCCACTTGCTTTTGAGGTGTGCATCATATAAATATCCCAGCTTCGAAGTGGCTGGACGCTGCTTTATTTTGCCCATCTGTTTCACCCCATAATCACCAAAAGCAACTTTTCCAAGGTCTGGAATTACATAATTATTTATTGTATTCAATTTACTTTTCCTAGCAACAGAATGTTCCCAAGACATAGGAGATTATCGCATTAATAAATAAAGGGACTTACCTCTTCCGAATTAGGGACGATTTGTAAAGCTGGGAAGCTGGCCGATTTGTACAGCTGGGAAACTCCCAAAAGTGAAAAAAGGCCAGTTAAGGGCACATTTTAGCTGCATTTTTGTCTGGATGCAGCCTGGAGGCAATATATATATATATATATATATATATCCATGATCTAATACCTGGCTGCATTCATTATTCGTCCCTAATTCAGAAGAGGTAAGTCACGTTAATTATTAATGCGACAATCTCCTTGGTCTCTTTTCTCCAGCTCAATAGAATCATTGAATTGGTAGAATCTGGAATAGAATCATAGAATTAGAAGAAACCTCAAGGGCCATCAAGTCCAACCCCCTGATATGCAGGAAGACACAATCATGTTCATGAGCCCTACTCAAAATTTCTGAGAGTATTTGCATGTGAGCATGTAACAGTGTTCACAAAATGAAAACTATAAT
Source organism: Phrynosoma blainvillii (assembly GCA_026167975.1). Classification (NCBI taxonomy): domain Eukaryota; kingdom Metazoa; phylum Chordata; class Lepidosauria; order Squamata; family Phrynosomatidae; genus Phrynosoma; species Phrynosoma blainvillii. Next base: position 248,862,768 of record JANUYF010000003.1, read on the forward strand.
TTTCCAAGTTTGATTTAAATATGTGAAATGTGCATATTCTCTGATGTTTCACAGAGGAAAACCAAGACATCAATGGCTAAGCAACATCAGAGTGTGATCAAGATTACCAAAGTTAATACTGAGTAAAAACACACAATCTGAGAGACGCTGTAGCAGTTTACTTTCCCCCAATCCTACTGGGAACGGCAAGATTCTGCCCCTCCTCTCATCTCCTTCCTGATTTGTTAATTGATTCAAACTACTTTTGTACTTTGAAATCAGCTTGGAGTGATTGATGTAAAGTGATAATAAAGAGGTAAAGTGGGAGGAGAAAGAAACGAGGACATTGCAAAAGCATCTGAAAAAGTGGGATGTCACTTTTTCAGTGGGACTAAGGGGGGATGCAGACGGCAGCCCTGGGTCGCCCTGGGAAGTGGAGGATTGAGGCCGAGGCCACCAGACAGCGTGTCCTCGATCCTTCCTTTATGTCATTTCTTGCTGCTGACTTTCCTGTTATGACTTTCCTTTATGAGTGAATTCCTCAGTATAGTTTAAGACCAAATTAGTTCAATAAAGATTAATTTAATTTAAATTAAGCTTTATGGGTTAATTCCTCTGTATGACCCTTCCAGAGCTCTGTTTTTCCCCAAGATGTAACCTCCCTCAACTCCTTTTCTGTTCTGCTACAGGCTACTTATGTCTGTCTGACTGAGGTTGAAAAAGAAATGTGGATAAATTGATGAAATGATAAAAGTTAAGACTTGTTTTACTGTTCTCACCTCTGTCCTGTCAAAAAAAGTTCTCTTATTTAGTTGAAAACCTAACACAAAAATCTCTATGCCTGCCTATCTGTCATCCTTCCTCATCATCTGTTTTCAGTCAGTGATGATCAAAACCCGAAGCTGTCTTCCATTCAGTAAATATCTTGGAATTCTTGTCACATAAGCTCTATAGGAGCTTCAGCAACAGAGTACAGTTAAACATAGAAGAGGAAAAGGAGGAAATGATGCTGCCAATGTTATATAATTAAGTACAGGAATACTATCAGATTCACTCAGAAGAGTTAGTAGATAATAATGTCTGAATATAACTTTGGTGTTTTTATTTTATTTTTCAACATTGATGCACCTATATTTTGACTTATGAAGTTCACAGTTTTTTAAAAATGCTGAACATACATTTCCTGACAATAAGACATTGAGACTTCATCAGAGAGTAAGAATGAACTTTCTAAGTTATACCTGAAGTTTTCTAATCAGAATTTCAGCTATTCAGCAATTTTATGTGTGCTAGAATGGATAGTGATGTGGCATTAATACAGACTAGTGGCATATTATCCACCAATAGCACTACATTTCTGCAGTAGTAGGATTGCATGCTTCTGTGAAGCAAAAGGCTATGCCGACGACTTTAAATTCATAGGGTTTTCCTTGACAAGGAATACACAGGGGTGGCTTTGCCAGTTCTGTCCTCTGAAATATAGCCTGCAGCACCTAATATTTATTGACAACCTCCCATCCAAGTACTAACCAATGCTGAACCTGCTTAGCTTCCAAGACTAGATGGGATATGGTGACTTTCTAAATACCACTCCCCCAAAATGCCAGTTCCATGGTCATTAAAGTGGAATCATATTGCTATGGTCCATAATGTGAAAGGACCCCGGATTCAATGTCTTCCTTTTCTAATCCTCCTGTGTTTTTCTCCTACTTCTTCCCTCTTTTTTTCTTCTACTTCTTCCATTTTTTCCTTATAGGAAAAATAAATCCATTAAGGGAGAGAGAAAGTAATAAGGATGCTATGCCCTTTGATCAGTAGTCATATTAGCCCTTTTTGATCAGTAGTCATGTTAGCCCTCTGCTTGCACACACCTTAAATGTGAAATGCTGATGAAGCCTTAGTTCTGTTAGCAGTAAAGAAGAAAGTAATTTCTATTTAAAATAAGCCTTTGCCCCTTTGGTACTACATCTTAGATTACACAGTTCTCTCTGAATTTCTCTACTTTATGAGGGCATCCAGCTTGCTTGCATTCTAAGGAGCCAAGAGTGTATTTAAGAAAAAGTAAGGAAAAAAGGGGGGAGCATGATTTAATTAAAAATGGCTTTATGTGCCATATGGAATGCTGTATTTTGAAGATGTCCACTATTTGGCTGAAAAACATAAGAAATGTAAAGCTGTATAAGATTAATGCCTATATGGAAACCAAAGGAAGATCAGTATCAGGGTGTTTTTTGGGGGGTTTTGTTTTTTTTTTAAAGAGGAATATCAGGCATATGGGACTGTATAATATTGAATCAAACTTTAGTCAGAAAGAGACAGAAAGGTTATTATGTTGAGGTTTAAACATCCAACCAAAACTGGAGCAGGAGGAGGAGGAGGAGAACAATTATGTACTACTACTACTACTACTACTGAAGAAAATTATCCAAAGAAGCAACAAATGCTGTCTAGAGAATGGATTTAAAAATCTAATAGTATATTCTTCCGCTTTTAATTCATGAGACTGAGAAATGGCAGCAAATAACTTTCTGAACTGCACAAGATAGGGTGAAACACATGGGCAGAAAAAAGTGGCTTCTGGCTACTTTGGAGATTTGACAATTATACAAACCATGCCTTCAAAGCAGCTGGAAGCCACACCAAGGCCGCACTCCAGTCCTTTGGGCAGGAGCAAAAAGGAGCTGGGATAATTCGGCTCCCAGTGAGCACTGCCCACTTTCAGAGTGGGCCATACAGTTGGTGGAATTTGGACCTGCTTCCAGCTGGAGCAGACTTGGGCCCCTTTTTCACACCTGCTTGCTCCTGCCCTATGTTCCAGCAATAGCTAATATTTTATTCTATGATAATGTTAATTATGTTTGCTGAAATGTAAAACCCTTTATTTCAAAACAAGCTCCTATCCTTGTTTTTTATGTGTCAATACTATCTTCCATTCCTTAAATATAGGCCACAACAATCAGTGATTTTGCCTACTTCTAAATATCAGCAGAGGACAATTATTTCATACAGCCACAAATGTCTACAGATTGTCCAAGTGTATGGGCAGTTTCCAAATTTCTATCAAATGTTGACTAGAATATCAGCAATACAGCCTTACAGATACAGTATTCAATAAAGCTATTCAATGAAACAACATTGGCTTGCTATTTCACAGGACACAGTGGCTGCACATGTAATAGGATGAGGTGATTGTAGTTACAACACATTCCAAATTAACCTACAAAACCAAATAGAAGGTGACCAGAACTAATGCTTCCTCAATTATGGTCATCATTCAGCAATAGCAATAGCATTTACATTTCTATACTGTTTATTAGTGAACTCAGCACTCTCTAAGTTGTTTACTGTCTGTAAGCCAATTGTCCCCAACAAGTTGGGAACTTATTTTACTGACCTACGAAAGATGGAAGTCCGAGTGAACCTTGGAGCCCCTGGGACCGAACTCACAACGTTGTGGCTGCAGTACTGGCATTTAACAACTGCATCACCAGGGCTCCTTGTTGTTTAGGCCTCTCTGTTGTTTAGGAAGACTTTTTGAAGTGGCTGTTTTGGGGTCAGGAGTCCAAATCAATTTTTTAAGTCTTCTGACACCCTTTTTAATTTGTTTAAAGTGGGTGGTTTTTTAACCAAAAGATGGGGGTGTCAGGGCCCATGAAATGGTCAATAAGCCACAGGGACTCTTCCCAAGGGCCACATAGTGCCAACAAGCAATGTAGTTCCCTTCTCTGACTTATAAACAGAATCACAATGAATGGTTTCCTCAAGTCTCCCTTCACTGTACTCATTTAATGACATGGTCCCCTGAATAGATCATCCTGAATATTTCCTTGAGGTTGTTCATCCTAAAAGTTAAACTTGTCTTGTTTTTGCTAACATCTGAACATGATGTCACTGCTCACTTTAGTATCTGGGTGTGTTTTGGTTTACTGCTTCTCCATCTTCCATTAATAAGCATATTTTATTGGATATAATAATTTTATTATTGTTTTGGGACAATATATTGGTGCCCATGGAAAAAGAGCATGACCATAAATAATTAAATATATTCTTTTCCATTCTTTAACCCCACCTGCCAATGTTTCAGGGATTATAAAAGAATAAGAACCCTACACTTATTTGTTCCAGTGGCATCCCTGCCTCTGGTGTCACCCAGTGTGGGGTGTGGCACTTCCTGACAGGGCAAGGCTGGGGCTTCCACAAGGAGGTGTGGGGGGGCAGGCTCAGCCTTATTGAGTGCATATATGCCTCCCACACTCCTCTTTTCTATAGCTCAGTTTTTCTCGGAGGAAAATTGGGCCACAGCAAGGAGCCAGCCCTCCCATCCCTCCTTTCTGCAGCTCAGTTTTCCTCTGGGGAAAACCAAGCAGTAAGGAGTTAGGCCCAGTGCATGCACATGCTCCCCACCCCTTCTTGCCGCAGCATGCACACACTCAACCTGGTTCCTTGCCATGGCCCTGTTCTCCTCTGAAGAAAACAGGGCCACAGCAAAGAGGGGTGGGGGCAGCGGGCTGACTGGGTGTCACATTTCTCTGCACACACACCACCACCACCCCCATAACACCACTGATATATTCCATTGAACTCACTGGAAATCACTTCCAAGAGGACTTGACTTTGAATATGAATGTATCTATTTAGCCTGTGCTTCTATAAAGACAGCCAAGAGACCCATCCCTTACAATACACAGTTTGTTGTCAGGGATGATGGGAGTTGTAGCTCTTCACCTCTGGCTCTAACTCACCACCTTGTTATGCAGCAGAGCTGACCAGCTTTGATCAGTGGTTGATGCTTCTTTCCCAAGCAGCAGAGTTTCAGAGAATAGGCTGAAGACCCTGACAAACTCTCCAAGCCTTCTCACTCTTCTTCCTGAGATGTCTCCAAACTTCTCCAGGATTCCTCTGGTTCTTGTATCTTCCCTCAAGACACCAGACAACTCAGTAGTCTTATATAAAAGATCTACTTTATTCTACTATATACATAAATACTATATGCCCTACAAATCACAATATCTCCAAACTACTCCACAATACACCAAACTACTCCACAATGTACATTAGCAAACATTGCAATTTATAACCATTGTTAGACACCACCCACCAGTCAGTTTCCACCCAGTGGGTGTGTACATACATCTTGATTGGTCCACATAGATCATCCCATACCTAAGACCAACCCAAGTGTTTCATCACTTTACCTTGACCACTTAATGAGTCTCAGGTGTTTGCAATCTATCACAGGTGTTCTCAATATACCTTCTATAACTTTGTCCTTGGCTCTCAAGGCTTCTTAATTATATTATCTTTTTCACCTGTGTATCTTCCTGATTGCTCCTGCTTAGTCACTTTGACATTCACATACATATTTTTTTTCTATTACTGTATATCCCATGTTGCTTTTTCCTTAACATTTGTTACTTCCAAACAGTCAAATAAAAGTAAAGTTTCCCAGCTATGAAACACATCTTCATTCTTTTTTATGGTCCATTTCCTTAGGTTGTGTTCCTAATCACACCTATTTACTCACTTATTTACACATTTACTTATTTAATTGCACATTTTGAAGTAATACACATGATATATTTTCCCCTCCCTCCCTCCCTCCCTCCCTCCAGTCAAAAGATAACAATTGGACTAACAGGACATCTATGACAGTTTACACCTTAAAATAAACAGTTTTTGTAATGAAATGCAATGCAAAAATGAAAAGCAAAAAAAAAACTGATCTGTAAAAAAGATACACTGAATTTTTAAAGAAAATTTGTTTGCTGACAAAGAATATCAAATATTGCACATATTGCCTCCTCATGGATGAAATGAGTTCCATAACTCACCCATAGATTGCACTAATTGTTTCTCATGAGCAGCTTAACATGACAAGAAGAGAAAGCATTCTTTTTAATAAGGTTATTTACTTTGTAATTAGAAAAACAAAATAATTAAGAATAGATTTAACTTCCTACTGCATTGGAACAGCTTGTTCAATGAAACAGCCCTCCAGACTCCCATTACTCTTGCCTTGTGTACTCTTTACATTTCTATCAACATTTAACACAAAATTTTAGGAAAGATTTCACTAATCTTTCACCTCTGACAATTTTAAAGTACAAAATGTACTTATCACACACACACATACTCACATCTAATGTGTTCAGAAAGGCAACGCCTTTGTATTAAGTAGATGAATAAGCTGCAACATCTTATTGCCACAATAAATAAAATTCAGCAATAATTTACACAAGAGAGAGTGAGGATAACAAAGGGGCTGTCTTCATGAGCAAAAAGAAATGGTTTCACCCTGTTTTACAACCTGTTTGTTTAAACAATGAACATGATCAAAACAGGAAGAAATTGGAATGAAGCTGTGCTCTGGGGCTAAACACAGGAGCAAAATAACCTCACAGTTTGTGCCAAATTGAGTTAGAAGGTGCAAACTATCTCACCAATGTGCAGCATGTGTGCTCATGAAGAGGCAGGGGAAGAGGTTGGTGAGCCACTAACACCATTGCTGCCCATAGTTTTTTTTTGCCCCCCCCCCCCATTGATCACACATTAATTGGCCAGTTGCACCATCAACCCATGAACAGAAATGATGACAAACAGACTGACTCCAATGATACGGCGGATTTAATAGGAACATTAACATTAAACAGGGAGCTGGGGAGAGGGGGAAGGGGTATGTATAGGGGTCCTCGATGATTGTGCTGTGCCAATGTGCCATTGGGCACACCAATGTTCCATACAGTTTATCATTTACTTGTGCAATCAAGTGGCCAGTTGCTGAGACAGTTATGTAGAATGGTCTGGCAGCTGCGTGGGATGAGGGGAGTGATTGGTGGCTGCTGATAGCACATCTCTCTGTATGTGCATAGGCATTTGGGGTGAAACAGGAAAAATAATAATGGTGCAGTGCAGGTTTTATCTATGAATGCCCCATTTTGGCCATTCTATCCTCGCAGAATAATGAGGGTGGTGCGGACTGTCCATGGGTATTTATCCCATTGTAGGAGCCAGCAATGCCACTGGTAGATTCTCCCCATGAATCAATAAACCCCAGAAGTAAGCTGGCTTTTTCTCCTCCATTTGCTTAGTGCCTTGAATCTTTTTATCCTAGGGCCTCTGCTCCAGCACACTGTTACAGAGCCTGAACAGGTGTGGAACCTAATTTCATGCATTACCAACACTTGATCATGAATGTTGCATGAAATAACATCCTTCTTCTTCTCATTCTGGACATGGTGTTAATAGGAGGAGATATTTGAACTGGTATAAATAAGAAATGGAGAGAAGAGGAAATTAGGATCCAAAATTCTCTTCCTTTTTTTCTTATTAATCAATAGAATGTGGATAAAGACAACAAATTAAAAGTCACATCCTCTTAAGGTCCTCACACTCAGTCCTTTTCCTAATAGTCTAGGATAAATAAGAAAGTCCCAAGAGCTGCTAGGCCTCTGACTGTTTCTCCGATCTAAATGAAAAGAAATATTTTTCCTCATGTCTCTCTGGCTTTTCTTCGCAAACGAAGATTCAGGAAGGACTCATCCCACGCTTTTTGCAAGCACGCTGATGACTAAAAAGGCCAATCTGAGATAAGCAAGTCCGGTTGCCGAAAGCACAGCAGAAGATCTCCTTGGGTGATGTTTCCGGGTTGTGATTCTTTCTGCGTTGTCGTTTCTCTTCGAGATTTGTTCGGTGTGACTTCTCAAATAAGGCTGCAGCATTGTGGATAGTGCGTCTCCATGCCTCCCGATGTGAGGCCAGAGTGGGCCATTGTTGGTGATCAATTTGGCCGAGCCTGAGATGTTGTTTCAGGGAGTCCTTGTATCGCTTTTTTGGAGCACCCCTCTTACGCTGACCCATGGCAAGTTCACCGTAGAGTACTATTTTTGGGAGGCGATGGTCCTCCATCCTAGAAACGTGCCCTGCCCAGCACAGCTGCATTTTCAATAGCATGGCCTCAATGCTGGTGATCCCTGCTTGCTCAAGGACAGCAACATTCATCACATAGTCAGTCCAGTGTATATTTAGGATTGTGTGTATACAGCGCTGATGAAAGCGTTCGAGGAGTCGTAAGTGTTGGCGATAGGTGACCCATGTTTCAGACCCATAAAGGAGAATAGACAGTACAATGGCTCTATACACACTGATTTTTGTGCTCCGCCTCAGGTGTTTGTTACTCCAGACTCTTTTGTAAAGTCTTCCAAATGCGCTATATGCCTTTGCTAATCTGTGATCAATCTCTTTTTCCTCATGTGAGGTCTTTTATATCATATTATATTTCCTGATATGATAAAACATACTAAAGCTGTTTTAAGTTATGTCCCTGTAGTTAGTAGAAAGACCATAGTGTAAGGCCTTATCTACATGGCAAGTAGTTTCATGGAGTGAAGTTCACCATGCCAACACAAATTGCCAATATGTGTGTATATGGGGAGAGGCTCCTGGGGTACAGGCATGTGTCTCACACTGTGATTTTTGGGTAAGTTGGCTTTGGATGCAAAGGGTGTTGAATAGCTTGAAAATTCATGATTTTATTGGTGTGGATAGTCCTTCCCCCAATGCTGATCTCAATTATTTCACAGCATCATCATGTTGGTCTGGCCATTAGCCTTCTGATGATGGATTTCTCTGAACTCAGAATGCTTCTCTGTACTTTGGTAGCAAACATTCAGTCTAAGAGAATCCTCAGATAGCAGACCAGGGTCTATCTTAAAACCTAATCAGTGTGGTAGAACCTATGAGAACTTGTGCTCTGTGAGAGACAAGGGTCACCTTCCTGTTACAGTGAGCAACAGAATAGGATTCAAAGACACAGCTGTGTTAGTCTGGCATATCAGTGTGCAAAGGGATCTTGTAGTATCTTTCAAACTAACTGTTTAGTTAGCCTCTACAAAAAAAGCATATGCTCCAACGTCTTTTAGACAGTAAATCTCAAAAGTGCTCCAATATCCCTTTGCAAGAGAACATGACTTTGGGGTTAATTAGTTCTACATTTACAGACAATAAAGGTATATTTTGACATGATATTTATTGACTATGCAGTGCAGTGTTTTCCAGGCTTGTACAACTGCAGAAAGAGAAGATGGGTTTAAAAAAAAAACAACAACCAAAAACTGGAGTTTCTTTTACCCATAACAGGTGGTCATAGTTGGTTTCCTACTCCAGTTTTATCTTCATTCAATAAAAATGGAATGTGTGAACCAATTTTTAAGGTCACTCAAGGTTATTGAATTGATTTTAGAAGACTTTAAAAGATACGCTGCACAAATACTATAACTGAGGATGAAATCTGTTTTCATGAAGTGGGCATAAAATCCTTGACATTTAGAAATGAGACAGTATGTCAGAATGAGGTTGCTCAGAATAAATCTTGCTAAGTATTATCAGCTTTTCAAAATGTTACAAAGTACAGTTATCCAGCTTCAAAACAGATTTAAACATTAAGAACTGATATATAAAAGTAAGCCCCATCACCACTAATTACATCTATACCTTCATCTCAGATACTTCAAGTATGCATCAATGTTTCTTATAGTAAAAATAGACATCAATAATGTCTTTTAAACAACTGATATTTTACCTTCAAAAGTCATGCTGATGTTTAAAACAATATTGACATGTATTTAGACACCCTTGGCTGCTATGTTATATTGCATGACCTGCGTTTAGTTTAGTTCATACTACTGACACAGGAAGCCTATGGTGTTATTTGAACATTGATTCTCTCAGACTTCCTGGAAAATGAGATGTATATTTCATGAGATTGTACCAGCAGACAACAATTTAAATAGAAATATTTATTAATATGGCTTCAAACTGTTTTCAGCTAATGAATGTTGCGGGTGGAAGAAGAAACAGCCCCCTTCTATCTATCTATATGTTCAAGCTAATTCACAAAAAAGGAGGAATCTTGATGATTACCACAGCTGGATCTGAAGATACAATCTTACAATCGTACAATATTAAATTGACAAAGTGATCATTTTACTGGTCTGAATAAAAAGTTCCAGCAAACTTCAAAATTGTACGCTGTTTATTAGGTTTCAAATTTCTTTTGATAGACTGTCACTGTACATGAACCAACAGAACCAAAACAAGGAGGGATTTTCTTTTATAAAACATTACACCAGACAGTGTGAAAGACTTTTTTGTTTTAGTTCAAATCCACCAGTTTTCTAGAACTATATCAATTAGAATGTAAAATTTTAATGAATGGTTTATTATGTCATTTTCTCACTTTTTTCCTAAAACAAAATTCCATCACCTGCCACCTAATCTTAAAGGTACACTATAAGACAAAACCAAGAGAAGGAGATAATAAAGAATAAGAGAGAAAGAGAAGGGATGCAGTGTGCTGAATTATCTTAGTTCAGCTATGGTTCCCTAATAATGTATTTCTTTATTTTCAAGATTGTATTTAATTTTTATTTTATTTGTGTGTATGGGTTTTTAGTCTGAGCTACACTGCCCTCTCTTTAGATCTATATTGAATGGATAATCTCAACTTATTTGTGTTCAGAGGAATGGCAATAATTTGTATATTAACAGCACTCATAAAAGAAATTACTGTTGACAATTATATATTTCCAATTTGCTGTTGTTGTTTTTTTTTTAAAAAAAAAAAAAAAAGCCCTAAAGATTTAAACTGCTTAACCTTCATAAATGACTGTGAATTGTGAGATATTTTGCAATCATAGTGAAGATTACAATACTTTGCAGGGCAATGTGTGTGTGAGTGTGTGTGCGTATATGTGCATGTGTGTATTTCTTTTTGTTAACTGCCCTCGAGTCAATCTAATGGCAACCCTATGGATGAGACATCTCCAAGACCCCCTGTCCTCCTCTGGTCTGCTTAATTCCTGCAACCCCATACCTGTGACATCCTTAATAAAGTCCATCCATCTAGCATGTGGCCTTTCTTTCTTCCTACTTCCTCCACCTTTCCCAGCATTACTGTTTTTTCCAGAGTCCTCTCTTCTCATGATGTGTCCAAAGTAAGACAGCTTCAGTTTGGTAATCTTGACTGCCAGGGAGGTTTCCAGCTTGATCTGCTCTAGGACCCATTTGTTTATCCTTTTAGCTGTCCATGGGATCCTCAGCACTCTTCTGCAGCACCACATCTCAAATGTATTGCTTTTCTTCCTGTCATCTTTTTTAACTGTCTAGCTCTCACATCCATACATGGTAATAGGGAATACAATAGCTTGTATGATTCTAACTTTTGTGCTAAGTTGTATATTTTGGCATTATACAATCTTTTCATAGACACCCTCCCCATTCTTAGTCTTCTTCTGATTTCCTGGCTGAAGTCCCTATTCCTATCAATGTTTGATCCCACGTATGAGAATTCTTTTACTATTTCAATTTCCTCATTGTCTAAGTTGAACTTGTTAATGTCCTCGGAGGTCATTATTTTTGCTTTCTTTATGTTCAAGAATAGGCCTGTATTTGCACTTTCTTCTTTGATCTTCCTTAGTAGGTGTTCCAGGTCTGTGAGGTTTTCTGCTAGTACTATGGCATCATCAGCATATCTTAGATTGTTGATATTCCTTCCTCCTATTTTCCGTCCTCCTTCTTTTGTGTCTAAGGCTGCTTTTTTTATAATAAGCTGAATAGATAGGGTGAAAGGATACAGCCTTGTCTGAACCCTTTGCCAATTGGGAACCATTCTGTTTCTCTGTGTTCTGTTCTGACAGCAGCCTCTTGTTCTGAGTACAGATTCCTCATCAAGACTATCAGATGTGTTGGCACTTCCATGTCTTTAAGGGCATTCTTTTTTTTTTTTATGAGAAAAAAATTATTAAATTTTTAAATTAAAACAACACATTATATAACACATTATCCATATTTCAATTCCATAAAGTACAGATATCAAATATCCAAATAGAAAAAAAGAAAACAAAAAAAGGAAAGATATGTATTGTATGCATTTATACAAAATGTCTTAATTCTCATCGATTTATTTATCATTTTTCCTTTTGTTTTTGTTCCTTGTTTAACATTGAATTTCCTATAAAGACTGTTACCACTGTCAATTAATATCCTACTATCTTTCATTTTTTCTCTTTCTGCACTCTTTCGTTCTTCTATTCCTTATTTCTTCCATTCTTAAACCCTCATTTCTTCCTCCTTTCCTCTTACCCTTCTACATATACTCCTTCTGAAACCTTCTAATACCTTCATTCACTCTTCTTTCTACCTCCCCACCCTCATCTCTAATTTAATGGCATTCCATAGCCTTTCATGATCTATGCAGTCAAAGACTTTGCTATAGTATATAAAGTACATGCTGATTTTCTTTTCAAATTCACTGGTTCGCTCCATTAGCCATTCTATGTTTGCAATATGGTCCCTAGTGCCTCTTCTTTTCCTGAACTCCACTTGAACCTCTGGGGTTTCTCTCTCCATGTATGATTGGAGTCTATGTTGCAGAATTTTGAGCATGATTTTGCTTGCCTGGGAGATCAGTGCCATGGTCCTATAGTTGCTGCAGTCTCTTGTGTCTCCCTTTTTGTGGACGGGAATGTATATTGATTACTTTCAATCTGCTGACCATCGTTTTGTTTTGTTTTCCATATCTGTTGACATATGTTGGTTAGCATAGAAATGACTGCCAATATAATTGCAACAGTTGAATTGGAATATCATCTGTTCCTGGTTATATTTTTTTTATTTTTTTTTATTTATTTTTTTTTTGCTATTTCTCTTATTGCAGTTTCCTCTTCACTTTTTAGAAATTGGGGTTCAACTTCATATGGTTCTTCATTCCATTTGTCCTTCATTTTGTCATTTCTTTTGTATAATTATTTTGTGTATTGCATCCAATGTCTTTTTATTCCTTCCTGGTCTTGAATTATGTTACTTTTATTGTCATAGAGCATCCCAGTCCTTTGTTTGAATTTTCCTTTGATTTCCTGGATCTTGTGAAACAGATGTCTTGTTCTTCCTTTTTTGTTATTGTCTTCTATTTCTCTGCATTGGTCATTGTAGTAATTTTCTTCATCTTTCCACACAAGCTATTGTCCTGTTGTATTCATAATTCTTAGTTTGTTCCTATCTCCCATTTGTTTTTCTTCTCTTCTTTTCTATATTGCTTGTAGTGATTTCCCCCCCCCCCCCCGTCATTCTTTTTTTTCTCTTTCTTTTTCTTCATTGAAAGTGTCTGTCTGCATTCTTCTTTTATTATGTTCCTGGCTTCAGACCATAGTTCCTCTGGTTCTTGGTCTATTATGCTTAGCAGTGTGAATCTGTTTCTGATGTTGTCAAAAATTCTGTTGAGATATTATTTAGATCATATTTTAGTATAATCACTAGTTTTGTTTTCTTCTTGAGTCTCTTATTTTTGATACAAGTAATTCATGATTTGTGCCAGTTGGAGCCTAGTCTAGTCTTGGCCACCAGTATAGAGATCTGCCATCTTTTACTTCTGATTATATAATCTATTTGATTTTCATCTTGACCATCTGGTGATGTCCATATGTATAGCCTTTCTGGTTGTATGAAAAATGTGTCTGCAATGAATAGGTTGTTGGCTTCACAAAAATCAATCAGAAGCTCACCTGCTTCATTTCTTTTGCCTAATCCAAATCTGCCTACTGCTTTTTATTCTTTTTTGCTTCCAACTTTTGTGTTCCAATCTCCAATGATAAGCTTGATATCCTGTGTTGGTGTACTGTCAATTTCTTCCTGTACTTCTTCATAGAATATATATTCCATGTCTAATATTGTCTTTTAATATTCAGATTTAAAGTATGCTTCACCTGAAAGCAAACAACCTAAAAGGCTGAAGTGGAATAAAATTAAAATAACATTGGATAAAATAAACTTAAAATTTATTTTATCTGGGTGATTTTTTTTATTTTTTATTTTTGCCACAGTGAATTCAGTATTCATTTCCCCAAGATGAAATTTCAATTATGTCACTACTGTTTCATTGTGTCACTTTTGCTGAAAAACAGAATACATTTTATTTGCCCCAATATGTTATATGAACACTGGAACAAAAAAGGGAATTTAGCTGAAAAACTAAATAGTTTATTGAGACTCTTTTTGCCCCAGCCATTTAAAAAATTCTGTTGTGTTTTTGTGAAAAATTCTAGATGGAAAAATTTGGGATACCATTCATTGCTGATCTCTAATTCTGGGTACATTCTGCAAGTCAAAAGTGCATATGAGGAACTAAAAAGTACCATTATAGTGCAGGATAGTTAATTATTAAATTAACATCTGAGTGGCTATGTGACATAAAAAACAAAGAACTGCCAAAACCACCTCTGAGTATTCCTTCTCTAATAAAACCCCACAAAATCCTTGGAGTTGCCATAAATTGCCAGGTGACTTAAGAGAGAGAGAGAGAGAGACATTTCACAGTTTAAAAAGAATATATAAGCCTAACTCCACACTTCACTTAGTAAATAGATTATCCAAATATGGATTTGGATATAAGAACACTTCAGGTTTTGTGTATTTTAGAGACTGTCCCAGAATAACCATAAGTGGTGTCTATGAAGTAGGAAGAATGTTTGGCCATTACTCTATATCTATATCTAGTAAATGCACAATTTTATGGCATTGGGTCCTTTGTTAAGTTTGAAGTCCATGAAGAAGGGTTCTTTAATGTACACTGCTCCCAAACTTCTTTACATTTTCAAAGGTTCAAACCAGCATACTGAGTTGAGCCTGAAAACAAACTCACAAGAGTATAGATCAAACAGTGTAATGTGCACTGTATGTTGCAGCAGCTGAAGCTTCCGAATGCTTTCCAAAGACAGCCCTATACACATATTACAGCAGTCCAGTCTGAAAATAATTATGGCATAACTAACTAAGGGCCAAAAGATACTGCAGAAATAATCCAGTTTGAGACTGCTTTAACTGCCCTGGCTCAGAACTAGGGAATTCTGGGAATTATATTTTCTTGTGGCACCAGAGTTCTCTGACAGAGAAGGCTAAATGTTTCTCAAAACTACAGTTTCCAGAATTCCATAGAAATGAGCAAGGGCAGTTAAAGTGGTCTAAAACTGGATTATTTCTGTGGTGTGTTTTGGCCCTAAGTTGTCATTCCACTTGGGAGAAAAATGGTGGAGGGTGTCCTTTGCCATCTACAATACCAACACAATGAACAGTAACACTGTCTAAAGAAATACTTCCAAAGTATAAGCCTGGTCTTTTAGGGGCAGTGCCTCTACAACAAAAACTGTCCGCACATCTAAACATAAATCCCATGGCCTGTCCACCAACAGTGCTTCCATTTTCTCTGAAATATATTTCAGTTTTCATCTATTCCCCTTCCAGCCTTTCACAACTGAAACAGCTATATTTTTTTCTTCTTGATTTCAGTAAGATCTATATATGAACAACTCGCCATGTATCCTATACATATCTATGTACAAATATCAGATACTATGATCAGTAAGCATTATTTCCTGATAACTGTGTATTCATCTGCAGCTTTAATCTGGTTCAAGCCCTTTGTTTAGGGTAGCTGATTGTGAAGAAAGGAGAATGCAACTTGTAGTTAGGAGCACTGATGAGGTGGAACTGGTTTTATCACTGCCCTCTACAATGACATCTCCCAGGGATGCACATTCCAAACAGCACATAGTTAGACTGTGGAATTTACTGCCACAAGATATAGTGATGTCTGCCAACTTGAGCATCTCTAAAAGGGGATTAGATCAGTTCATGAAGGTTAGGATCATCAATGACTACTAGTAAGGCTAGCAAATATCATCTCTAGTATTAGAGGCAGTATGTCCCACTCTGTCAGGTACCAGAAAGCAAGAGATAGAAGGTACAGTAACAATCATCTCTTGCTAGCCAGCTCGCCATAGTAACTGTTTGGCAGCTATGGGAACAGGATGTTGGGCCAGATAGGCCTTAGGTTTCATCCACGTCATTTGTAAAAACATGACTATGCCAGTGTTTTCAGACAGTCATGTTAGAGGACATTCTAAAGGAAAGATAGAGGATTTTTGAGATACTGGCACAAGACCAAAGTAATCTGTGAGTAAAGAAGAACAGTCCAGGCAGAGGGACTATATGATGGGGAGGATATATAAGTAAAGAGCATGTGAAGTGCCATATAATCCAATACTAAGTAATTAGACTTAAGGTTTCCATTGCAGCTGTGAACTGAATCACATGTTGTTTGCATCTTAACTTTCCAAAAACAAGAAAATATAGAATGCATATATAATAAAAGGTAAAGGTAAAGGTATTTCCCACTGACAAGGTTGTCAAGTCATGTCCGACCATAGGGGGTGGTGCTCATCTCCATTACTAAGCTGAAGAGCCAGCACTGTCAGAGACTACTCTGTGATCATGTGACCAGCATGATTGCACAGAACACTATTTATCTTCCCACTGAAGTGGTACCTATTTATCTACATGCATATCCATGCTTTCGAACTGCTAGGTTGGCAGAAGCTGGGACTGATGACAAGAGCTCGCCCCATCATGCAGCACCCAGGCTTCGAACTGCCAACCTGCTGATCTTGCAATCACCAGAGTCAGCATTTTAACCACTTGAGCCACTGCATATCCCTCATGCTGATTATTATATGGAATTATAGCACCCGTGTCAGAAAGGGTAATATAACTGGAAATATTTTTATATATCCCATTTTATTATTTCTTTTTATACTATCATTGACTCTATCAATGAAATATTAGTATGGGTGAACAAACATTTTTGGCCTCCAAAATTGTAATTAAACTTCATAATACTGGGCCTTGACATAGTTTTCTTAAAATGTCAGTCCTATATTTTATCATCATCTTCTGGTGATAAATAGTTACCTTTCAGAACTGATTCTTCCTCCCAATTCACTCTGGAATTGAACTTTCAGAGGCTCATGTGTTTTCCTTGCTGCATAATATGTTTCAGTTATATAAAATGAAAGCACCTCTAATCATTGAATTGAATACGAGTTTCTCTGAGCTATTGCACTTTATCTTTCAAAGAAAAATGTTTATAATATTTACATGAAGAAAACCCTCATTGATTGTTAAGGGCACTTAAAAATACACACAGTTTAGAACTACTCAGTCTTAGGTGGAGCATGACAAGGTTACATTCTCGTGTTTGACATGTTCATTATTAAAATTTTGTCATTCCCTTCTTTCCTCTGAACCAAGGGAGATGAATTCATTAGAGATGGGTAAATAAAAAAGTGATTTTCTCTCTAAATTAATATAATGACACACTTTTGTGATGAATTTTCTAAATCGTTTCCAGGTTATACTTTTCTCTCCATGGGTTCAATTATCTTTGTCATAAAAAAGAGCTTTTTCATAGACAACCTTTACCCATTTTTCAAAGCCTAATTTAACTATAAAGCTGTTAATATCACATTTAAAGGAGATGATGGATTGCCTTTTAACCTATTTGAAAATGTTCAGATTAGATATTATAATATTCATAGATGTAACCTTACCAGTTATGTGAAGGAAAAACTGAAAATACAAATATGGCTTTAACCTTGAAAGCTGACATGAGTTTGGATGAAACAGAATTCTGAGTATTTCCCCCCCTGTGCTCAGGAGAAAGTCTGTGTGCTTTTCTTTAAATTGGTTGGAAGGGCTTTTTAAGGACTTTCCTTAAACTCAAGGCCCAACATTCTTAAAGAAACATAAACATGCAGGAGAAAAACATAAAAAAGTTCACATGCATGCTGCTTTCTGATCCTGTCCAAGTTGTCTGTGTTTCCATGCTCAAGGGCAGATTCAAAAATGTATTTGGTGTCTTATGTCTCCCATTTTTATTTTTTTTATTATTTTTTTACTTTTTAATGAAACTGTTTAAAAAAACTTGTTGCATGAAAAGTTCTATAGATGTAGTTAATACTGGGAAAAGTCAGTTGTTGTCTGCAGATTTGCATATACATGCTGAGCTACCATTTCAAGTTTCTAAAGGCACAGTTGGAAGATCCATAGAATTATACACCTGCATCCTTCATTCTTCAAGACTTTCTGTCTACAAAGACAATGGCCATTAAAATTGGCCAGATTTTTTGGACTTGTTACTCCTTCTCCAGTCCCCCAAATTTTATATCACCTAAACTTGAGTAATATTCTGGTGAATTCTAAAATGTGCCTTATATCCAAGATTGTAACGACCCAATTCAGGCATTATTCAACATTTAGATTTGTTCTCACAACCCTATGGACTCCATCATCCTATGGTAGTGTTTGTCAAGAAGTCATCTCACCAGACCTTTGTCTATTTACTTCAAAATCCTTTAAAGTTCATTGAATTGGCTAAAATGGACTATTAACAAGTACAGGCTGATGTGCACTATCATTCACTTCCTCACCTCTCCCCCAACTATCTTGATTTGGCAAAGTCAGCCTCAATTAATCCTGTTATCTCACTTTTTCAATTGCCTTTTAAATCTTTCAGTTTTTCTCTCATCCTCTCCTACTTTCCCCCTTTTTCCTTGACTTACTTCAACTGTTGCAAACTGAGTTCAAAGTACAACAGTAGTTTGAGCTCAGGCTGCTGCTACACTACAAAGTTAATGCAGTTTGACACCACATTCACTATTTTGGCCCAATGTTATGGAATTATGGGAACTGTAGTTTTGTGAGTTGTAGCTTTTCATGTCAGAGAGCTCTGGTGCCACAACAAACTACAAATCCTAGGATTCATATGATGGAGCCATGACAGTTAAAGTTCTAACAAATTACATTAATTCAGCAGTGTGACAGTTAACTTGGGTGCGGGGGAGGGATAAGGAAGGATAAGAGTTTTGTCCTCAGTTGGCTCAGGCAAAAGCAAACTGCTGCAGCCTCTTCTAGCTTATGTGTCCTTCCTCATTAATAATTTTTGCCATCTTGATGACACTCTGATGAAGCTTGGTCATGTGTGTCCCAGTTTTCATGTGTGAAATATTGGAGAGTATACACCTATTTAATTTTAGTCCTGCCATGGACCACATGCAAATCCTTTGTCACAACAGAGTGGCTCCGGTTACAGTATAAGAGAAGTGTTGTTTTTAATCTATTAGATGTGAAAAACCCAAAGCATTCAAAACAATCTTCAACTTGAAAATCATGAGTTGGAAAACAACTGAGACATTTTTGTCATTGAAAAATTGTTTACAGTTTTCTTTACAACTGTGCCAAATGTTAACAGAGCTCAATATTTCTATGTGCTAAGAATGGTCTTTTAAGAAGCCTAAACTTGTCCCTATAAACCCTTTATGTAAAAAAATGTAGTACTTAAATCTTATATGAATATAAATTAGTATATCAGAATTAAGGAGGGGGAATAATGATATGAAAACAAGATGCTATCAGGTGACAAAGAGTAGGAACTGCTGCCTGAATATGTGTTCAAATATATCTGATGGATCACCATTCCAATCTGACTCTGCAGCTCAAAATCCTTGGGCTCCTGTCACTCACCTTGTTCCTTTCCCATTCAAGATCTCTACCTGTATTGGCTATTTGGTCCTCAAGGTAATCCCTGTATGGACCAGTGGTTGTGTTGTTCAGTGGGTTCACTGGGTTAAGTGTGACCAGACTCAGTATTAAAACTTTAGAGGAACAGCCAGACACAGTTGTATAAATAAAAAAAAAGGAAAAGGAAAAAAGTCAAGTATCATTCACAGTTCCCCAAAATCCTATTCAGTTGTTTCCCCTAGCTGACTATCTCATCTGTATTACAGCTTCCCTGTCTCCATTGGTGGGACACAGAGGAAGGATCCTCAAGCAGGTCTCAGTCTTCAGACAGCTATACATGGAGAGAAGTTTTCTCGATATCAAGGTCCCAGGCCATTTAGGACTTTAAATGTCAATAGCAGCACCTTGAATTCAGACTGGAAACATGTGTAATGCAATTGCTTTTATAAAATCACAACAACAGGATATAATATATAAAATAATAAATATGTCAATTGAAAACTATATCCAATAATAACCTGGAAGAGTACAAAGCATAAAGTTCCACCAATGTACCTGTGCACAGCTTCCTTTTCAGTTCTTAGCATGACATAGCTTAAAGGCATTGGGACATACTCCATACCAAGTGTAGGTCCTTTTTTCCACAGCTGTTGCATAGAGAGAGATTTGGTATCTCTTTGAGGATGGCCTACTACAGCATAATCACAGTTTCACAATGGGGGAGTGCCCAAGCAATTAATGTTCAGGAGTGGGTGGGATGCACAGGCAATATTTGTCTGCTATTATGTAGCCTGGAGTAACACACTCTAGCTTATGCTGGATGCAGTGGCATCCCAGAGTATGGTGCCAGCCAGTGCTGGAGGTGGGGCTACCAGGCAAGGCAGGGGCAGGCCTTCAGAACTGGAAGGAACAGGGCTTCCACAAGGAGGCAGGCTCAACCAGGCTGAGTGCACGTGTCCCCTGTCCCTCCTTGTCATTGCTCGGTTTTCCTCAGGAAGAACTGAGCCATGGCAAGGGGGGGGGCACACACATGCTTGGTCCAGCTCCTTACGATGGCCTGGTTCTCCCCTGAGGAGCACTTATCCACAGCAAGGAGCTGGTCCAAGCATGTGTGCACCCCCTTGCCCCTATCTGCCACAACAGTTTTCCCCCGTGGAAAGCCAGGCCATGACAAGGAAACAGACCAAGTGCACATGTGCACCCCCACCCCTACTTGCTACAGCAAAGAGATGCAGGGGGTGTGCATGTGCTTGGCCCGGCTCCTTACCACAGTCCAGTCCTCTTGAGGAAAACCAAGCCACAGCAAAGAGAGGTAGGGGCAGGAGGCTGTCCAGGTGTCACCCCCCTCTGGGGTGTCACCCAGTGTGGTCTGCACCCCCCCCCCATGATGCTGCTGGCTGAATGTCTGTGATATCAATGGCTTGTCCTTTCTCTCAGTTGCACTAATGTGGCTGACAGCTGTCCAGCATCCTCTGCCCCTCCCTGAACACTAATAAGGTGTAGAAATACGCCCTAGCATTGTCAAGCTGAGGTTGCTCAGGAAGGGGGTGTCATGCACAAGGAGACACTGGAAATCTCCTTCCACAACAATTGAAACAGGATATATTGTGGTATAAAGGGACATTATGACAGTTTATGTCGCCAACAGTACTCTGGGCAATGCCTGGAAGAAAGAAGGCTGACATGGTCAAGTGTCAAACTAAGGGCCTTTACAGACTGCCAGAAATAATGCAGATTGAGGCCACTTTAACTGCCCTGGCTGAATGCTAAGGAATCATGGGAACTGTAGTTTATTGTGGCACCAGAGCTCTCTGACAGAGAAGACTCAATGTCTCAGAAAAAAATACAATTCCCTAACACTGAAGGGGGAAGCAGACCAGGGCGTCGGGGACACCCTGGGACGGAGCGCCATGGGACCTCAGCCTCCGCACCGTGGCGCTCCGGCGGCGTCCCTGAAAGGAGCGCAAAAATAGCGCTCCTTTCAGAAATCAGGGAAAGTGCGCCCTAAACGCGTAGGGCGCACTTTCCCTGGCTTTTCCGCCGCAGCGTGTGCGGACGCTGCAGCGGGAGGTTGCCCTGGGAGTGCCAGCCGTGCAGAGGGCCGGCTGCTCTGAGGGCAACCTCAGGAAGAGGAAGGGGTGCCGCTCGTGCAGCTGCCTCTCCTCTTCCCTACCTCCAAGATGACTGTATTAGTCGTCTGCCGAGGCTCTAAGCCAGGACAGTTAAAGTGGCCTCAATCTGCATTATTTCTGGCAGTCTGTAAAGGCCCTAAGTTCCACAAACCACATATTATTCACCTATGAATTACAGTATTTTCTATAGTAGTGTGGCAATTCAGTGCAACCAGACACAAAGGTTTATGTTTCCAATACACTCAGCTCATAAACCTTTCTAATAAGATCTATCTTAGAGTTTCCAGGTTTTCCTTGAAGAAATACAATTGCTGTTCTCTTTTGGCATTATTGCATTCAGAAACCGACAGAATGTTTTAGAAAAAAATGATATCAGCCATACAGAGTAACATAATTCAGTAGATTTCACTATAATTGCACATTCACACCAACAAAAAGTCACAGTAAGCAATTGTCTGAGTTGCAAATGCTGTCACCTTAGACAGGGACTATATCAGGGGCTAAATATAAGGCAGCATTTCACAGCAGAATTATTTAACATACTAGTCAATCAAATGTGACAGTAATAACTAAACACAGCCGGGAAAATGGACTTATGCCATGAAAGTAGACATTCTTATGCCATTTATTAAGGTTTATATTTTGTGTAGCCCTAGTGCCCTAATTATGACTCTATTTCAAGTTGTTACTTTGCTTATTTAACTGTTTTCATCCTAAACTTCCCCCTTTATTTGCAAAGTATATAGATGGCACTTTCTACAGTGTTATGTACATAGTATATGTTGGCTGTTGGCATGTAATCCATTAGCTTATCTTTGTTCCAGCATCTTCAGTCAACCTTTTAAAATTCATTTAGCTGGTATACTATGTACATAACACTGTAGAAAGTGCCATCTATATACTTTGCAAATAAAGGGAGAACACATGTCAACAAGGAAAATGCTAGTCTGTTGGCCTGGCAAAGTCATAAATTAAAACTTCAGATGTGTATATTAGCATACACCAGAGCTTGGCTGCATTAACCTTTTTGGCCTGCAGCTTCCAGAATCTTATCTTCAAGAATAAATTCTGGGAGTGCTTAAGTTACTTTCCCAAGCTCTGTCAAACCAATCCACATGGGCTTCACACTACCAACTGGTCACAAATATTAGAATAATAGAAACACAGAGTAACAACAAGTTCTACACCACACACAGGGTCTCACAGAAGAAATAGGTTCAATTTTCAAGTAAGAATCATATGAAGTCACCTTTCTTACAAATACCAAAAGATTTCATAATTTCTCAAGTTGAGAAGCTATGTAATTTGTGCTCTTCAAACATGGAGGATAGAGAAAGAACTGCACACTACAAAATAGAAGATAAACTTAGCAGACAGGCAGCTAGGAGTGGCTTCTGTCCACTCCACCTATGATTGGGCCACAATCAGCCCAGGGCCATGGCGACTGCATGGCCCACTCTCATAGTGAGCCACCACCACAGTCCCAAATGGGTCACCAGCAGGAGAGGTTTTTCCCCCGCTCCTTTTTCCAGAAGCCTCAGGCCAACTTTGACGGCCTCAGGGCAGCTTCCAGCTGCTCTGGCAGCATGCGTCACATGAAAGCCACACCCTTGAAGTGGCCGGAAGCTGCTACTTTTGGCCCATTTGTTTTGGCTCTAACTCAGACTAATTGCAAAATAACTGATGCAAGAAGAAAATGTAGCTAAGTCCAACTAACAGGAAATTACATGTATAAAAACATGCCTAAACTCGTAAGAGCCACTATGGTATAGTGGTTTGAGCACTGGAATATGATTCTGGAAACCAGGTTTCAATCTCTGCTTGGCCACTGAAACCCAGGGTGTGACCATGGCATTGCACATTATCCCTCTCTGAACAAATAAAACAAAGAGGGAAAGATAAACCCTCTCTGAACAAAGATTTTTTTCCAAGAAAACACCATAACACCTCATCACAATAAGTCTAGAATATTAGAAATGTATATTGCAAACTACAGTGAGATCAGATTGTCCTGCACCATATAAGTCAATGGAGATGAACACACACAGCTGCGCCAATGTGGGTGCATACACATCACCAATTATTGACTAATATGGGCTTGAGCTTCTGTGTTTTTCCTGTCTATTGGAGGCAGAACCAAGCCCCCATTGATGAGAAGTGTACACTGTAGTAGGGATGGAGTCAATATACAAAAATGATCAAAAGTATAATTGAAAAGCATGTCTAGAATGTTAGGAAACCCTAACAAAGACAATTCTGAACTGATGAGAACCTTGCAGTTCAGTACTTGTTCTGGACAAGATTCACAAGACAGAGCAAGAAGCAGAATTTTCTGTGCAGAAAATGCTGGTTTTTGTTGAACAAATATGCAAATTTTGCACAGAATAAGTCCTGAACTGTCAATATCTTTGAATACTATGCAGTTGTCAAATACTTTCTCTCAGTGAGGAGAAAATTGTTAAATTTATTCCTTGCTTCCTTACAGAACGAAATTAGCAAAGAATTGCACTCCTGCTACTAGTTACCCATTTCTTTAATTAATGGTGGAGCAAGAAGGTAAGGAGAAAAATATAAGCTATGAACCAATGCCCAGTTTTTGCATGAGCCTGATGGTCCCAATTCCCTTCTACCGGTTTTGCTATTCAAAACTATGGGTTCTTAAAATAATATATAAAAAGCCATGTTAAAACACAGATGCTTTAATCATTATCTACCAATTCAACTTTATTCAGCAAACAGGACCACTAAAAAGAAGTCATAATTTTCTCAGATAAGCATTAACTCTCTCAACCATGGTCCCTAATCAAGTCTTTAAGAATTACTAAGTACAATAATGATGTTTCAGACTCAACTGAGTACTTTGCTGCTGTTTTTGCTGAACTGCCAAGTTTGTATATAGTATATGGAAAGGTAGAAAACACATGGCCAAAACAGATGGGAAGGAAAAAGTGATTCCATCCTGCATTATCTAAAAGCAGGTCAAAACCCCACTGTCCACACCACATGCACTGGAGGCAACCTGAACACCCACATGCAGTCTGCACTGCACGGTGTCAAGCCACACTGTGTGATTGATTGATTGATTGATTGATTGATGCATGCCCACTCTGCATGTGCACCATCAAACAAATACACAACCAGTGATCTTCCCTTACTTTTTCCCACCCAGTGACCTCTTCCTGCCCAGATGCCATTCCATTGGACACCCACCTATATGATTGGCCATGCAGTTGCATGTGCAATGTACCACCTGTACAGTGCACTGGTGCATCAATGTGCCCAGCGGCAAAGCACAATCATGGAAGCTCCTCATACATGCCCCCTTCACCCCTCTTAACCTCATGCCACCTGTTGGACTGTCTGGCTTGTGTATGTTGTAATTACATCCATTGCATTATTGGCAATCATGTCTTTGCTTTGCCACAGTCCTGTACTAGCTCTAGTCTGTTTCTATGCCAATGCGAAGATCCACATTTTCTGCCTTGAGTTGGAATATCCCAGATTCTTTTTGCTCTGGTTTTTAACCCCAGAGTGCAGCTTTGTTTCACTTCCCAGCTGCTTTTGACTCATGCATCATCTAAACTCCCCACCTTCAAAGCAGCTGGAAGCGGGTTTAGTTTGCCCTTGTGTTTCACCTCACAGAGGATCTAAAAAGAGAGACAGCCATGAGCTCGTATACTTATAGACACTTCTAGTCAAGAGGAACTAGATACCTATCAGGAGAATTTCTTATCTTAACATAAAATTCATGGAGTTAGTGCACCATTTGGTACATTTCTTAGCTTCTTTTGTTTCTGCATATTACCAGAAAACTGTCTGTCCCTATTTTTTGCCACACATGTGTGAATCCACACAGCAGAAATAGAGCAGTTTGACTCCACTTCAGCTACCATGACTCCTACGAAATCCTGGGATTTGTAATTTGGTGAGGCACCAGACAAACTAGGCTGAATATCTAGCCACAGAGACAAGACAGTTAAAGTGGTGTCAAATGCCTGCAAATTGAAAATTGCTAGAGAGAAAAAAGGCCCCATACACTTTTTTTATCCCCAGAAAAAAATCCTCACAGATTAAACTGCATGATCCAGAGCATGATTTTGTTACTGTTCTCCAGAAAGGCTCTGTGCCTGGAGAGTGTGTATGTCTGTGTCTATGTAATGCTTCTCTGGCCTTTGCTATTCTAATTCATTTGGCCTGGCTGCCTGTCACTGTTCTCTCCTTTAATCTGACTAAAATGCCACTGTAAAACTTCTACTCCTTTTCTCTGCAGCCACCATGTCATTATCCTTCTCAATCCCTTTATTGATATCCTGTCTTATACATATCATGTTTGAACTGTTTGCATCAAACTGCAAAGATAAATAATAGCACACAATCTATAGCTTTCAATTCCTTTCCTGCTCTAAATGTTTTTGTATACCCACCTTTCTTTGCTTTCTATTTCAGTTTTTTTTAAAATTTTACCCATTGTCTAAATTATCCTTAATTTATCCAGTTCAGTCTGATTTTATTTCACTTTATCTTTTAGAAAGATCATTGGAGTAGTATACTATCTTTCTTATATACCATAAGATTTAATACAGGGTTAATGACCTTTGGTTGCAAGTTGCAGGTGGTTCCCCATCCAGTCTTCAGCTTTTATCTTTTGCCAGGGGTTTAAAATGTCTAAAAGTCTGTTGCATGCAGATGATCTCTGTCTTGCTTCTCAGGACGGTTTTGTATGTAACTTAAGAAGCTTATTGCATTCTTAAATAATACAGCTTACTTGATCCAGTTTAAAATCTAAAGTGGGCGGCATCCTGATATTATCAGAAAGATTTAGCATTGAAATTGCTGCTCAGGTCCATCCCTACTCCCAGGGCTGCTCCGGTGGCCATTTTCTTAAGCCAGAAAACTCCCAGCTTCGAAAAGAGGCATGCTGAGTGCCCCTGGAAGCGGGAATGGACCCGGGATGGACCTGGGTGGCAATTTCAGCAGCTAAATCCTTCTGATAATATTAGGATGCCACCCACTTCAGGAATCAGGTAAGCCATATTATTTAAGAATGTAATAAGCTTCTTAACATTGTTTTTCACTCCCAAAGATGTGTTCCATAAAACTGAGCTCTGGTTCAAGAAGGTGTTTCATGGAACTAGGGATTGGTGAGCATTTTATTAACAGTTTGTTTTTAAACAGAATTTACTCAGATTTGCAAAATTCAAACTTGGAAGGTATCTGAAGTCGCGTATTTGCTCATCCCTGCATGGAACCAAACTTTGTTTACCAGTAATATTGGCAACCTTTTAGATACCGTGAGGCTCAGTCCTGCTTTGGAGAAACTCTACTCTGATCTCTCTAATTTGGAAAGCAGTTACTTGAAAAAAATTGTTGCTCCTCCCTGTAGAAGCTCAATTCTTGGGCCTATTTGATATTGCTGGGAGACAGTATAGGTGATTGGGAGTAAAGCTGTTGTTAATATGATCCAGATATAGCAGTTTTGTTCCCAAATGACTAGTAAAATTTATTTCAGGCCTCTACAGACGGGCAGCCATGGGCTGCCCCGAGAAGCCACGAATTGGATTGAGGCTGTCCCGTGTCTCGGCCCCAATCCACCCTTATGGCGCCTCTGAAACGGAGCGCTAAAATAGTGCTCCTTTCAGAGGAGCCAAAAGGGCTGCCGGAAGAGGTGCCAGGTGCCTCGTTTGCACTACTTCCGGCTCAGCGTGTCTGGACACTGAGCCAGAAGGACATCATCAGAGCACTCGCCATGTCCAATGGCGAGCACTCCGATGTCCTTGAGAAGGGGTTAGGGTGCCTGGTGTCTGGCTGCTCCTCCCCTTCTGTACCTTCAAGATGTCTCTTTTCACCGTCTGCATCCCCCCTTAGTGATTTGATTTGATTTGTATCCTGCCTTTCTCTCAAATAGGACACAAACTGGCTTACAATGTAAGTTGAAACAAAACAGTTAAAACAGTATAGAAAATTTTAAAAGAAATACTGAGCCATCAATCCAGTTAAAATACTACTTTTATGACATTCACAGTTCAAAAGACATGAGATGCATATTACTTATTAAGAAACAACACATCTAATTACATGCCCCTCTACCCTGATTTAAAAGGCTGAAGGCCTGTTTAAATAGAAAGGTGTTTGCTTGAGTTGTGACTAGACAAGGTAAATCAGTACCCTCTTGGCAGGGGCTTCCATAGACTAGGTGTAGCCACTGAGAAGGCTCTTTCCTGTGTCATCACCAGACGAGCCTGGGAGGGTGGTGGAATGGTTAAAAAAATTAAAACATAGTTTGGAGTTGGGAAGATTAGATGAAAACAAACAAAATGAAGTTCAACAAAATAATGTTCCATGAAAGTTCCACATTTAAGTAGGAAAAAAATTGTGCATAAATGTGGGGTTAGTAATACAACTAGCAATTGTATATATGACCTAAACATGAGTCAACAATATGATATGGCAGAAAAGGAATCAAATACAGTTCTAATAGGAATTAAGAAGAGTATATGGGTCCAAATCAAGGGAAATAGAGTGGGGCCTTGCTATCTATAGGCTCGCCATCCACGGATCTTAGCATCCGTAGATGGTGAGCCCCATTGTTTCCAATGGTGGCATGTGAATGTGACTGCACTAGTGGCTGCATACATGTTGCACTAGCATTAGTGACAATGAGACTTCAAATCCTGCATTTTTTCATATTTGTGGAGGGTGGCAGGATAGATTCCCCCATGGATACAAAAATCTGACTGTAAAAGCACCATTCTGTTCTGTTTTGGCCAGATTTTACCAATGGTGTCCATTTCTGACACCACAGTTTAAGTGTGTATTGATAACTTGCAACATGTCCAGATGAGGGTAACATCGGTAAATGACCTGGAAACCTGGGAAACTATGATGAATTGTTGGGTATGTTTGTGTAGGCAAAAAACGATGGAGAGTGATACAACCGTCTTCAATTACTTGATGTGATGGCATGTAGGTGAAGGGTACAGTATTTGTTTTCTATTGCTCCAAAGGTAAAAACTGTTGGACAGAGGAATAGACTGTCTTGGAAAGTACAGTGCTCTCCTTCATTTGAGATTTTTGAAAAATGATTAGATGGAGATTATGTTGGGGATGTTGGAGATTTCCTGCATTGGCATGTAACTGGACTAAAGGACTCTCATGGAGTGCTCCTGCTCTGCATTTTTACAATTCTGTAACTCTAAAATACTTACAGGAAGTACCATAATAATCCTTAAACTTTCATTGACTTCCATGATGCATCAAATAACAATCTTAGCTTTTCTTGAATTACATGTGACATAATAATAATTGTATGTCAAAGTTTTCCAACCAAATCTTTACTTTTAACTATTTCTTTTTACTCTCTGGCTTTTTCTTTTTAAACTACCATGTAATAAATGTTGTTGCATCAGTTTTGATTTTTAGAATTGTAAATGTGAACTTGGAACAATGAACTGTGAGAAGTGAGAGAAGAATGATCAATAGTTTGATTTTGAGCAGTACAAGCAAGGTAGGAAGGTAGGACAAGATTAATGTTGCAACAAACACTTGAAGAAATGAATAGGACAAGGCAGAAATCATGCAACAATAGACACTTCAACCTTGGATAACTGTGGATAAGAGCCAATCTCTAGAGCTGTTAGCCTCTTACTGCTACTACATACAGAGAGGCTGGCCTTGATTTGGCAAACTTTTATTTGGAGCTTCCTTTATTGAAAATATCTCAAAGTGAATGAGAACAACTGCTGAAATGCAGACCTTGAAATAGCTAGAATGTCTTTATATGGAGATCCTTATTATGATGACATCTTATCAGTTTGCCCCATAACTGCCTTAAATAACAGCATAGCAAATAGTTCTGGATATCTACATCAAACCTTGGATCTTTTATTCTCCTTTCTTTATTACTCAGTCTTGTATGGCTGGACTTTTTTCTACCTCTGAAAGAAGAATGGAAACAAGCTCCTTTCTTGAAAACTTTTTCTGTCCAAGTCATTCACAGATGTAAGGTAAAATCATAAAAATAAAAAAAGCAGGAAGCTGAGAAAGTGCTGGTTCATTCCCTGTCCCTGTGGGTCAACTCTCTACAACCTGATATACAAACTCCTCTTTCATCCAATGAACTGTTACCAAAGATTAAATAGCAGCTCTCAAACTGACTTTGAGATTATCATACAAAGCTGTTAAACCTCAAGGTTGAAGAATAGAGTCTTTGACTATATTTATTGCATGACATTAATGGACGTTTTCACACTGGCCTTTTTGAGGACACTAGCCGGCCTCCCGCCGGCCTCACTCCGGCTCCATTTCCCGTGTGTTCAGACACGCGCGGCGGCAAACCCCGCCCCTTCCGGTGTCATCCCTGCGTCCAGCCGGCTTTTCGCTCCGTGTGTTCAAACACACAGAGCCCTAAGTCCGGCCTCACTTCGGCAGCGGCAAGCTAATTCCTGGCTAACTCCGGCTTCAGGTAATTCTGGGTGGCAAAAGGAATTAGCCTGCTGCCACCGGAGTCATTCCGGTGTCAGGGGCACCTTGTCCAGCCGGCTTTAGGGGAAGAGCTCCAGCCGGCTTTAGGGAGCCCAGTGTGAAAACGTCCAATTGTTTCTGTTTTGTTGCTGCTTTACCTTCAAATAAGGGTACAGTGTCTCTTTTAATTGGCAAGAAAACCCACCAATAAGCTCCTAATTGTGCTGCTTTGCCATTACTCCACAGGTTCAATAAGTTCTTCCCATGTAATTATAATAATAAGCTATCAGTGGATGTGTTTCTGTTCCTCTCTCTTTCCTCCCTCCACCCTCACTATTCCCAAACACAGTTTTTCTTTCTTTCTCCCTCCCCCTGCTTTATTTTCTTTTTCTTTTTTATAATTCTGCAATTGTGTTACAAATAAAAATAGAAAAATGAATGGCATGCTGGGTAGTACATAGAACAGGAAAGTGGGGTTAAGAAGCAGTGCAGAAGAGACTGTGAGGGACCATTGAGCAGCAAACAGCTCAGCAACAAACAGCTCTTGGAGAGAAGTGCTGTAATGAATGCTCATGAATTGATATGTTTCCATTTCCTTTTATTAATGTTATTTCAGCAAGACTGAGACTCATGTAATAATGAACATAATCCCAGACATTTGTCAGTTAATTTTCTAACTTTCAGGCTGACATAACTGATTAATCAGTGACATCATATTTGATACAGATGCTGGTAGCCTTAAAAGAATGTGTAATTCATTGTCAATAAAATCAGTCTATTTTGTTTTCCTTTCCAACAATGGTCATTAAGTTCTTTGTCTATATAATAGTACATACTAGGCCCATTGGAGACAAAGGACATAATCATATTGGACTTGTAAACAAAGACTACTTGTCAAAACATGGGCTAGTGGAGCTCTATAAATTACAATTATCCAGTCTATGAACTGGTAAAGATAAGTTTATCCAAGGTGCTGAACAAAAACAGTCCACTGAATACAATCAAGAGCCTTCACATTGTCCAATGACAGAAGCAGTGCTGGAGGAGATTTTTGGCCTATAACCACCATAGCATTAAGGAATGAATATATGGTCTGCCTGTTGCTTCTTAGATATAAAAGTTGCTTGAGTTATATGTAGTTGGACACTTCTCTCTCACTCTCCATTGACCAGGAGGGAGGAGGAAAGGCTGTATTGAAGCTGCAGCAGAGAAAAGTGGGGCTTGAGGAGATTCTTTATGTTGTGCAGTGAGTATAAAATTCTGATCTCAGCAACAACCATTTAAAAAGAAGAAACACTCTTAGGCCATCAGGAATTGCCCACAGAATGCCCTCTGCATCTTGGAGCCTGCTGCTTTCATTAGCAACCAGAGGACAGGGAGGGCAGATTGTGTGTACAACACTGACTGCCTATGGCACCACGCTTTCAAACATAAAGTGACAAACAGGTAGGCAGACAGACATACAAATAGCAACCAATCCAGGCATCTGCAATGAGCAATAGCCTTTGTGCTTTTTATTATACAAGTAAAATAAGTAGGAGAGCCAGCATGGTGTAGTGGTTCGGGCATTGAACTATGACTCTGGAGAATAGGGTTCAAATCCCTGCTTGGTCATGGTCATGTGGGCAAGTCACACTCTCAGCCTCAGGTGATGGCAATAGCAAACCCCCTCTGAAGAAACTTGGCAAGAAAACCCTGTAGTAGGTTCACCTTAGGGTTGCCATGAGTTGGAAATTATTGAAGGCACACCACACACACACAAATAGGAGAGGAAGCAAAGTAAAGGGTCAATGAAATACATAAATAAAAAAGAGAGAATGAGAAAAGGAGGAAGGGAAAGAAAGGGAATTAGAGAAGACAAGCAGGAAAGAGAAGGGGAAGAAGGATATTCTAGGATTTATTTCTTAAAACTAGGTATATATAACCAATACATTATATATTTCTACCATTAAGTACCCTCTAATTATTAAAAATGACTAATTCTGCACTATAACACAGTAGAAAAAAAGTGAATTAAAATTGTAAAGGGTATGAGTTTTCTGATTGTCAAAATTGTTATTCTAAAATATATATTTAATTCTACACTTCTCTTTCAATAACTATTATAGATCATGTATTTGAAATATTTGATGACCCATTTTCTTTCATACTCTTAATATTTGTCCCCATATAACACACTTTTTGCAATTTATTTCTCTTGGGGTTTAGCTCATATAATATAATGCATATGTGAGAACAATGTGATCCATGGGCTGCATGCAGTATTCAAACCCATTTTTGCAATTAACAATCCCACCAGACCCCCCTCCAAAGCCCAAAGACCATGGACCCATTCCTTATGTTTAATTTCAACAAAAAAAGGGGGGGGGGACCTGTACTGGTCATCCTTTTATTTATTTTTTATTTTTTAAAACAAAATCCTTCTAGATACCACCCACCCCCACCCTCAAACAAATAGGCTTCAAAATCTGGCATACTAAACAGGGAGTAAATCTCAGGTTACTTCCAGGAACCTTATCAGATGATTTTTAGCAATACCTGGTATAAAAGATTCGCTACAGGTCGAGTCTCCTATATCTAAAATTCCAAAATTTGTAATATTCCAAAAACCAAAACATTTTCCAGGAGTCACATCTTACTTTCTGATAGTTCAGTGTGCACAAACTTTATTTCATGCATGAAATTATGAAAGATATTGTATAAAATTAACAGCCCAATCCCAAATGGGGCTGTTGGCCTGCATCAACCAAACAGAATGACACCAGGTGTGGGACAGGTCTTTGACCCATGTGTTCAGTTCTAGGGTTGGAAAATACAGGCAATAATATTTCAATTCCATTAGCAACAGAAAAAATAACTTTCCTTCAAAACACAGAGGGAGAGAAAACAAAATGAGGGGAAATGAAGGGAAAATATTTGAAAAGAGAGAAAGAAGAAGAGTCTGCAGAATGAGAGGGAATATACAAAAAAGGGAACAATGGGACAAAGGGAATCAAGAAATGGGAGACTGAAAGAGACAAAGGGCACTTTCTCCCACTGTTATTCTTTTCTCTTTCTTCTGTCCCCAGACTCTAATGCTCCAACACTTTTTCATCACAGCAGGTTTTCCTTTCATATCCAAACAAATGGATAAATATCTCTATTAACTTGAAAGTGAGAAACCATCTCCACATCAAGCACCATGTTGCCCAAACAGTTCTTGTTGGGAAGCAATTTCCTCCTGATCATTAAAAAAAATAATTAGACTTTAAAGTTTGAATGTAATTTGGAAAGTAGTTTATCAATATGTAAGTAGGGAAAAGCATACAGTATACGTAAAAACTAAAAAATTGAAGTAATTTGAAAGTATGAGAAAACTTACACTATACAGTTGGCCACCAGAGAGGCAAGCAGATTGGGAAAGGCACCACCTCCTCAGCTGAGCAGGACAAACAGCAGTGTGAAGAACACTTTTTCTTTTTTTTCATTTGTGGCCAAACCATGGACCCTTTTTGTCACACAGCTGCCACCACTTTATGCAACAAGCCATTCCTTCACCAACCTTCTCTTCTAAAACTCTTTGGTATAACCTATCTTATATAAGGTTTATTAGCATGGATATTCATTCACACTGTAGACAAGTGTTTCATAAAGTAACAACAAAACTTTATTTATAATAAAAGTAAAAATGTTTCACTTGGTCTTGGTGCACTTGTTATAATTGGTTACAGTTACAACTAATAATACTCTAAAACACTCCTTTCCTTGGAACACTTCCAATTACCCCCACAGGACACTCTTAGCCCTTCTTTGGGTACCTTTACCACTATTATTTAACCAGCCTCAGTCTAAGGCAGGGGTAGGCAACCTTTCCCCTTTAAGGGCCGAGGGACTTCAGCTCCCAGAATCCCAGGAGCTATTGGCCAACATGGGACTATTGGCCAACATGGATGAGGCTTCTGGGAGCTGAAGTCCCTCGGCCCTTAAAGGGGAAAGGTTGCCTACCCCTGGTCTAAGGCTATCAATACCCCTCAGGATATTCCCTTTATTAACTCCCTCACTTGGAGTTTAGTATGGATATTAGGCCCCTCTCTTCTGGACCTTAACCCTGTTCCACTCTGGAACCTTCACCAGCATACACTCACTGTCTGAAATCCAAACCCTAACTGACTTCCAACTGTTTCTAATGGAATTTTCCCCTTACAGCCCAAAATTGTATTGGCTGTTGCCAGCTCAGTCCTGATTGGTTGTCACCAGAGCTGGCTCTAAGTTGCCTTCTCTCCACAATGAGCACCAGACAGGCAAGAAGACTGAGAAAGGCACCACTTGGACCCAGACTCCACCTCCCCTCAGCTGAGCCAGATAACAGTGGAGGATCAGGCAGGCAAGAGGAGGAAGGAAGAAGATGACCAGCCATTTCTTCCCTCCCTCAACCATAGAGAAAGAAATGAAGGAACTAAAGGAGAGTGGGGATGGGGATGGACTAAAGGAGGGAGGACACAAGGGAAGGGAAGGAGGGATATCTAGGGAGGCATAAGGGGATGGGTAGGAAAGCAAGCAAACAACGATGGGAGGAATAATATAGGAAGACAAACAGCTACCGGGCAGGGCAGTGGTTGGTGTCACTGACAGGAGTGAATTGTGACACCATAGCTAACGTTGGTTGGCACTTTGCACAGGGAGGTGTAGGTGGCCCTCCTTGTGTAACTCCATCACCTACTAAACCCTATGATGAGACACTCCAAGTGAGACACTGGCTGGATCAGAGCATTAACAGAAAAGAAAGGAGGGAGAGATAAAGGGATATCACATTTGCAAGATTAGCTAAGGGCATAAGAAAGATGACAAGACAAATAGCAGACACCCTTAGAAAGGCAAATAGCATCCAAAGCAGCATTACACATAAGATAGGGATGTGGAATGTGAGGAGCATGAGCCAAGGGAAGCTAGACATAATAAAAATGGAAATGCAATGCATGAACATAGCAGTACTGGGAGTGAGGGAGTTAAAATGGACAGGAATGGGTCACTTTGAATCAGAAAACCACAGTGTTCTACTCAGGCAATGAAAAGACAAGAAGAAATGGGGTAGCTTTCATACTAAGAAAAGATGTAGCAAAAGCAGTCAGAGGATACAATGCAAAATCAGACCAAATCATTTCAGTAAGGCTCCATGGTAAACCTATGAATATCACCATAATTCAAGTATATGCACCAACCACAGAGGCAGGACATGGAAGAAGGATAGATTCTATGATGGAGTACAGGAAGAAATTGACAGCACACCAACATAGGATGTCAGGCTGATCATTGCAGACTGGAACACAAAAGTTGAAAGCAAAGAAGAATCAAAAACAGGAGGCAGATTTAGATTAGGCAAAAGAAATTAAGCAGGTGAGTATCTGATAATTTTTTTTTTTTTTGAAGCCAATAACCTATTCATTGCAAACACATTCTTCATACAACCAGAAAGAAGGCTGTACACATGGCCATCACCAGATGGTCAACACAAAAATCGAATAGACTATATAATTGGAAGCAAAAGATGGCGAAACTCTATACTGCTAGTCAAGACTAGATCAGGTGCAGACTGTGGCAAAGATTATGAACTACTCATATCAAAAATAAGAGTAAGACTCAAGAAGAAGAAGAAAACAGTTATTATATGAAAATATGATCTAAATAAAATCTCAACAAAATTTACTGACAACATAAGAAATAGATTCACACTACTAAGCATAATAGACCAAGAACCAGAGGAACTATGGTCTGAAGCCAGGGACATAATAAAAGAAGAATGCAGACAGACACTTTCAATAAAGAAAAAGAGAAAAAAATCCATAGATGACAGAAAAACACTACAAGCAATAAAGAGAGAGAAGAAAAACAAGAAGGAGATAGGAACAAATTAAGAATTATGAATGCAACAATACAATGGCTTGTGCAGAAAGATAAAGAAAATTACTACAATAACCAATTCAGAGAAATAGAAGACAAGAACAAAAAGGGAAGAACAAGAGATCTATTTCACAAGATCTGGGAAGTCAAAGGAAAATTCAAACCAAGGACTGCGAAGATCTATGACAATAAAAATAACATAATTCAAAATCAAGAAGGAATTAAAAGACATTGGATGCAATACACAGAAGAACAAAATGGAAGGACACATGAAATGAAGAGCCATCTGAAGATGAACCCCAAATACTAAAAACTGGGGTGGAAACTGCAATAAGAGAAATAGCGAAAAACAAATAACCAGGAACAGATGATATTCCAATCAAACTGCTGCAGTCGACACTGACAGAGTCAATTCTAGTGCTAACCAACATATGTCAAAAGATATGGGAAACAAAACGATGGCCAACAGATTGGAAGCAATCAATATACATCCCCATCCACAAAAAGGGAGACACAGGTGACTGCAGCAACTATAGAACCATAGCACTGATTTCTCATGCAGGCAAATTTATGCTCAAAATTCTGCAACATAGACTTCAACCATACATGGAGAGAGAAATCCCAGAGGTCCAAGCAGGGTTCAGGAAAAGGAAGAGGCAAGAGGGACCACATTACAATATGTAATGGCTAATGGAGCACACTAGGGAATTTGAAAAGAAAATCAGCATGTGCTCTATAGACTATAGCAAAGCCTTTGAGTGCATAGATCATGAAAGGCTATGGAATTCCCTTAAAGACATGGGAGTGCCAACATATCTGATAGTCCTGATGAAGAATCTATACTCAGAACAAGAGGCTATTTACTGTCAGAACAGAACACAGAGAAACAGAATGGTTCCCAATTGGCAAAGGAGTCAGACAAGGCTTCATTCTTTCACCATATCTGTTCAACTTGTATGCAGAACATATTATAAGAAAAGCAGGCTTGGACACAAATGAAAATAGGAGGAAAGAATATCAACAATCTAAGATATGCAGATGACACCATAGTACTAGCAGAAAACCTCACGGACCTGGAACACCTACTAAGGAAGATCAAAGAAGAACGTGCAAAGGCAGGCCTGCTGTTGAACATAAAAAACAAAAACAAAAATAATGACCACTGACGACCTTCACAAGTTCAACCTAGACAATGAATAAATAGAAATAGTAAAAGAATTCTCATACCTGGGATTAAACATTGATAGAAATGGGGACTGCAGTCCGGACATCAGAAGACTAAGAATGTGGAGGGTGGCTATGTGAGAACTAGAAAAGATTCTAAAATGCAAAGGTATACAGCTCAGCACAAAAGTTAGAATCATACAAGCCATTGTATTCCCTATTACCATGTATGGATGTGAGAGCTGAACAGTTTAAAAATATGATAGGAAGAAAATCAATGCATTTGAGATGGGGTGCTGGAGAAATGTGTTGAGAATCCCATGTACAGCCAAAAGGACAAACAAGTGGGTCCTAGAGCAGATCAAGCCGGAAACCTCCCTGGCAGCCAAGATGACCAAATTGAAGCTGTCTTACTTTGGACACATCATGAGAAGAGAGAACTCTGAAAAAAAAACAGTAATGCTGGGAAAGGTGGAGGGAAGTAGGAAGAGAGAAAGGCCACATGCTAGATGGATGGACTCTATTAAGGAGGTCATGGGTATGGGGTTGCAGGAATTAAGCAGAGCAGTGGAGGACAGAGGGTCCTTGAGATGTCTCATCCGTAGGGCTGCCATAAGTCGACATCAACTCAAGGGCAGTTAACAGCAACAAATACAGTTGGCCCTCCAAATCCACAGATTCTGCATCTATGGATTCAACCATTCAGAGGTTGAACATATTCCCCCCCCCCCCAAAAAAAAAATTCTAAGGAGCAAACCTTGATTTTGACATTTTATATAAGGGGTACAATTTTACTATCCCATTGTATATAATAAAATTTAAGCATTCACAGATTTTATTATCCATAGGGGTTCTGGAACTAAACCCCAGTGATACCAAGAGCCCACTGTTTTTTGTTATTCCAAAAATCTATCTTTATAGATTCTGCAGAAATGCATAAGAGTGCTAGTTCTTTTATGAAATGGGGAAATTCCACAGCTTCAGTTTTCAGTATTTGTGAGCTGTCCATTTCTAGAGTTAAATTATTTTCTATTTCTGAAAAGTCTAAAAGGTCATTTTTGTACCAAACAGGAACAAATCATTTTATAAGCAAGGATAGTTGGCTGATTAGCTGATTCTGTTATGAAATATTTATGATCTGAGAGTCTGATCATAGTGGGAGAAAGGACTATGTCTTTTGATCAAGCCGCTAGACATCACATGTTTCAGAACACCACCATGTTTTGAATTTTAAATAATACAGCCACACTAAGAATGCAACCACATTAAAGCTAGAACTGGCTCTAATTCCCTCCCATGCTCCCCCCCCTTAAAAAGTTATTAAATCAATTCCAGTTAAAAACAGAATACAATACAACAATATTTTTTTAAAAAAACATTTCCAGTGAGCGGCAGTAGTTCTTGATTGCATTTAAAAATATAGCCCTAGAACTGTCTGAAGGAGGGATTCCTGAGGCTGGGGTTATCTATCCCGGAAAGGCCTGCCAGAAGAGATCCATCTTGACAGCCTTTTTAAAGCTGTCCAAAGATGTCAATTGACGGATCTCGTCTGGCAGGCCGTTCCATAGTTTGGGGGCGACAACTGAGAAAGCCCTCTGGGAGGTAGCCGCAAGCCTGACTTTTTGTGGCTGCAGCAAATTCGTCCCAGAGGACCGGAGAGCACGGGGAGAATTGTAAGGGAGAAGGCTGTCCTTGAGATAGTTTGGGCCCAAGCCATTTAGGGCTTTAAAGGTAATAACCAACACCTTGTACTGGGCCTGGAAACTAATAGGCAGCCAGTGGAGGGACCTTAAAACCGGGGTAATATGGTCCCTCCGAGATGTTCCAGACACTAATCTGGCTGCCATGTTCTGTACTAGCTATAGTTTCCGAACCAAGCACGAGGGTAGCCCCATGTAGAGCGCATTACAGAAATCTAGATGTGAGGTTACCAGCGCGTGCACAACAGTCTCAAGATCCCTTACTTCCAGAAAAGGGCGCAGCTGGCATATCAGCTGAAGCTGATAACAGGTGCTCCTGACTGTCGCATTTACCTGATTTGTCATCAGGAGTGACGAGTCAAGGAGCACCCCTAAATAGCTAACACAGTCACTGGAGGAGAGTGTGACCCCATCCAGGACTGGAGGTTGCAACCCAATTCTTAGTTTCGTGGCTGTTACCGTAAGCACCTCTGTGTTGTCTGGATTCAGTTTCAATCTGTTTTTCCTCATCCAGCCCATGACTGCCTGAAGACATTCATTGAGAGAAGAGAGCCATTGGAATTCGAGGCCGACGAACGAGACACGGAGAAATAGATTTGGGTGTCATCAGCATACTGATAACACCCAGCTCCATAACTCCATATAATCTCACCCAGCGGCTTCATATAGATGTTGAATAACATCGGGGACAGAATAGCACCCTGTGGAACCCCACAGGTGAGCTCCCTTTTACTGGAGCTACTGTCCCCGAGCAGCACCCTCTGGGACCTTCCCGAGAGGAAGGACCGGAACCACTGGAGTGCAGTGCCTCCAATCCCTAACCCCCTCAGGAGGTCCAAGAAGATGCCATGATCTATCATGTCAAAAGCCGCTGAGAGGTCTAGGAGCACCAACAGGGTCACACTACCCCTGTCAGTGCTCAGATGCAGATTGTCGATCAAGGCAACCATGGCAGTCTCAACCCCAAAGCCTGTCCTGAAGCCAGTTTGAAATGGGTCTAGGTAATTGGTTTCATCCAAGACAGCTTGGAGTTGAAGAACAAGCGCCCTCTCTATCAACTTGCTCAAAAATGGTAGTAAAGAGACTGGCCTGTAATCATCCATATCCAGGGGGTCCAGTGAGGGTTTTTTCAGAAGCGGCCGAACAGCCGCTTCCTTCAAACATGATGGAATATGTCCTTCCCTGAAGGATGCATTGATGATATCCGTAAGGAACTTCCTCAATGCATCCCCGCCCCCGGACGGCCAGCCATGATGAGCAAGGGTCGAGGGGACAAGTTGTTTTCCTCACCCTTCCAAGGAGCTTGTCCACATCATCGGTACTCTCAGATTGGAGCTGATCCAGTATAATTACATTGACAGAGTCGCTGGACACCTCGTTTATGGTTTCTGTTAAAACCCTGGCATCTAAGTCGGCTCTTATTGAAGAGATTTTATCTGCAAAGAAGTTGTTAAACGCATCACAGCAGGACGTCGTTAGGTTAAGTAAAGGATTTGGCACAGGGGGCACCTGTGTCAGCTCCCTCACCACCCTAAACGAGACTCCGCAGACGCAATACGTGCAGAGGAGAAAGATCTCTGCGCTGCACGTATTGCCTCCCGATAGGACCAAAGAAAGTTCCTATGGCGAGTTCTGTCAGATAAGAGTCAAGTCTTTTGCCATCTGCACTCTAGTCGTTGTCCAAACCACTTCATTTTCCTAAGCTCTGGTGTATACCATGGCTTACGGTTAGAAGCGGATTGGCAAGGACGTTTGGGAGCAATTGTGTCAATGGCTCTGGTGAGATTGGTGTTCCAAGTATTAACCAGAGCATCGACAAAATCACTAGTATTCCCTACCATTAAACCCTCTAAGGCTTTCTGGAATCCAATTGGTTCCATTAGCCTTCGATGGCGGACCATTCTAATGGGTCCACCACCCCCGGTGGGGCGGATGTAGGCTCTGAGTTCCATCTTGACCAGGAAATGATCCGTCCATGACAATGCAGAGGTACTAATAACCTCCGCCCACGGATATTCCTGTTCCGTACTAAAGACTGCATTGAGTGTATGACCTGCACAGTGTGTAGGCCCAAGGACCACTTGGGATATGCCCATGTTTGTCATTGTCTCCATGAACTCCCGAGCTGCACCTGTTAAACTGGCCTCAAGCAGAATGTTGAAGTCCCCCAAAACTAAAAGTCTGGGCGACCCCAGCAGCAGCTCTGAGACCAGCAGTGTCAGCTCGGTTAGGGAGTCTGCTAGACAACAGGGTGGTCGGTAGACTAGCAGAATTCCCAAACTATCCCTGGTCTTCAGGCTTAGGTACATACACTCGAAATGGGTGTCCTGGACTATGGCCAGCAACAGTCCAAACAAACGCTGATAAGAATGGTTTAGCAAGAAAGGAGCTAAAAGACAGGCTACAGACCTTTCTGTTAGTTCCCAAGAAGCACACCAGTACCAAAGCCAGGGTCAGGATTCCAGAGTACACAGTAGTCAGTTCAGTCCAAGGTCAGGACAGGCAGAAGGTAACAAGTGTCCAGTTCGTTCTGAAGTCAAAGGTTCACGGCACACAAGGGTTCCAGAGAGCAAGGAGCAAGGAGACAGTAATCACACAAGGAAACTGCAATAAGCTCTGGCACTGAGTGGTCATCTCCCAGGTGATTAAGTAGGAGATTACCTCCTCCGTACCAGATGAGGCTTGTTAGTCAATTGCCTCTCCGCAAGCCTCCTTGACCGACACACACAAGCACTCTCTGCCCTGCGTTGTCTGAAGGAAGACACTTCCACACTTGTTTCTTCCTGATCCTTACCACTAGGCTGCTGTGCCTCCATAGGGATCCTACTAATGCTAGGACCTGGCTGCTCTTCCTCCTCTGGGGCTGGGAGGACAGGGCTGGGATCTAGCAGGGCAGGATTAGGACCTGGTAGAGCCTCCCTTTCCTCCTGTACTGGAGTAGGCTCCTCCTCCTCCTCTGAGTCCAGCTCCTGACTGACCATGACAGTGGGCTGTACAGTGGTACCTCGACATACGAGTGCCCTGATATACGAGTGTTTTGAGATACGAGCCGCCGGGCGAGCAATATTTTGCTTTGAGATGAGAGCAAGATTTGAGATACGAGGAATCGCACACTACACCACACACTACATTTCAATTAATTTCAATGAGGAAAATTGAGATGCTTTGAGATACGAGCAATTTGACATACGAGCAAGGTTACGGAACGAATTAAACTCGTATGTTGAGGTACCACTGTATTCCGGACAGGTATCGTGGTCAAGATTAGATTAGTTTTATGAACCAGAGCTACACCGCCCGCCCCCCCGCCCACTTCCCCTCACCTGCTCACTGACAGAGTACCTGACTGGGAGGGCCCACGTCCAGGTAACAGCGCTGTCCTCTCCCAGCCAGGTCTCTGTCAAGCATGCCAGGTTGGCATCCTCATCCAAAAGTAGATCATGGATGACATGAGTCTTATTCTTAACCGACCTGGCATTGCAGAGGAGCAGAGTGAGATTCTGTGGAATGGAAGGTCTGCTCTCCAAACCATTCTGAGAAACAGAGGGAACTGAAGATGGGATAGCTTTCAAACAGTGATCCCGTCTTCTTTTGTAACATTTGTTCACTCTATTCCAACCATACCTCCCATTCCCCAACAC
Organism: Phrynosoma blainvillii; assembly: GCA_026167975.1. NCBI lineage: Eukaryota > Metazoa > Chordata > Lepidosauria > Squamata > Phrynosomatidae > Phrynosoma > Phrynosoma blainvillii. Next base: position 248,905,125 of record JANUYF010000003.1, read on the forward strand.
AACTCCAATAGCCACCCTCAACTCCTTCCTGGCCTCAGGTAAAGCGGTGGAGCATAAAGCCACTTGAGATGGAGTGGCAGAAGGCCTAGGTGCAAACTCTCAGGCCTGCACTTCTCCTAACCGTTGGTGTCACCTCCAGGCTAATATTCCAGAGATAAAATGTAGTCCATGCCACCACTGAGGAAATGGAGTCCGCAGGAGAAGATGGTCCCTTGGGTGGGCTTCGGCCTCCACCCAAGCTTCCTGCGGCCTTGCTGCCGGTGCTGTGGTCTAGAACCAGCTAATTAACTTCTGCTCCCTCTCCGCTCCCAAATGCACAGGCTCCCAGGTGTGGAAGGGTGGGCGGGCTAGATGGCAGGCGGGATATAGAGTCTCGCTTGGACTAGGTGGTGAGGGGCTGAGAGGTAGATTTTTAAAGCCTCCGCTGGCTATCTCCATTCCCTCTGCGCTGATGGAAGGGGTGGAGAGGCAGATCTTTAAAGCCTCCGCCGGCTGTCTCTACTCCCTCTGCGCTGGTGGAAGGGGCGGAGAGGCATTTGCTTTCATTCTGTAGGCCACCAATAGAGTTGTTTGAACAAAATAGTAGATTAGAAATGTTAAGAAAGGAAGGTAACTCCTGATTTTCTAACCCAGCAATATATAGAATTACTCAAACTCTAAAAAATTTATTGTGTGGTTATATGATTAATAGTAGTAGGAAAAAGGGTTATTGTTTCTGTGGTGTTTCTATGATATTTTAGCAAATATTTGTAATCTACAGTTTTGAAAACTTGTAATTATAGACATGTGATTTTGTGATTCTTAGACTTGTGATTTCTACTGTGTGTTTTTATGCAAGACAATCACATTGAGTTCTTATGAGGAAGGCTGGAGTATTAACTAAATAAATAATTAAGATAAATATTAGAATCTAACTAGTATTTATTTTCTCTTAAAATACTTAAAATGAATTGTAAAACATGGTTAAAATGCAGAAAGAAACCAAACTTCTACAGGCTAAATCTTCAAACAATTACTGAATTCAATAATTGTGGGGTAATATAAGTTTCTTAAGGCATTAGCCATTGTTAAGGAAATAAAAATATTGAAATATCTAAAATACCAAAGCCAATCCTGTTAGAGTCTGGCTTTAAAAAGGCTCTTAACATGGATCTCTTCTGGCAGGCCTTCCCAACTTAACTCCTCTTCCCGCACAAGGTGATCTATGTCGCTCTATCCACCAATTATCTCCTTTTTAAAAAAATATTTTTGTATAGAGGGTTGGGGAGGGACTAATTTTGAATTTTATTGTATTTAATGTACTTTTATTGCTGTAACCCACCTGGATTCCTTGTGATTGCATGGGCTATAAATAAATAATTTATTATTATTGTTATTATTATTATTATTATTAAAAACAGCACAGTAGCAGAAATGTGATTTTGTCTAACTATGGGCCTTTACAGACTGCCGGAAATAATGCAGCTTAAGGCCACTTTAACTGTCCTGGCTTAGTGCTAGGGAATCATGGGGATTGTATTTTTTTTCTGGGACATTGAGCCTTCTCTGTCAGAGAGCTCTGGTGCCAAAATAAACTACAGTTCCCATGATTCCTTTGCACTGAGTCAGAGCAGTTAAAGTGGTCTCAAGCTGCATTATTTCCCTAAGAAGTGAGACTGACTGAAAAACAACAAAAACATAGTTTGTAGTTTAAAAAACAATGGCTTTAATCTATTTTTGCATAAAAGTCTATATTCTAATCTAACTAGTGAATAGTTCAGGTAAAGAGAAATATTTATCTCACCATCTTTCAAAAGAAAGTTAAGAGAACAGGAAGATGGGAACAGCTCAGGTGAAAATCTTGAGAGAGAAAGTCTGTTAACCCCAAAGAGGGAGTGACCTAAGTCACATGGTTAGTTTGAATGAGAGAGAGAGGGAAGAGTTTTCAAGCAGGAAATCCCTATCTATCTAAGGAGGGAGAAAGAGTATGCAAAAATCTTTCAACAATTCCCTTCTCATTCTTTTGGACCAACATCAAGGATCTTCATGCCTTTGCATAGTCTCTGGAACCATTCTCTTGGTAGAGGCTTGGTAAAGATGTTTGCAATCATCACTTCAGTGTTGCAGTACTCTAGCTGGACAAGTCCATTTTGACACATTTCTTGAACTTTGTGGAAGGCAATGTCAATATTTTTCTTGAGTGGCTTTTCACTCTCAGAAATATTGATGCAGCATTGATTACCTGACATCAAAATGGTTGGTTTGGGCTCTGTTATCCCAAAGTGAGAAGTAAGTTGTGCAACCATTTTATTTCATCACATGCTGCCTCTGCTGAAACACACTTAGCACTAGTAGAAGAATCTATCATTGTGGATTTCCTCTTACTTGTCCAATTTATAGCTCCTCCACCATAGAAGATCAGATTTCTGCTGGTTGATTTTTTTGTCTGCCAGAGCTGCAGCCCAGTCTGCATCTGCATAAGTGATCAGTTGTGGTTGGTTATAGGCTGGCAGCATCAGTCTGTGATTTACATTTCCTTTGAAGTATCTAGCAACTCTCTTTAGTTTTCAGTAGGAGAGCTGACCATTCTGCATAAAATGCCAACAGCATTTGCTATGTCAGGTCTGATGAAGTTGGCAATGTATAAAAGTTTTCCAACTGCATGCAAGTTAAACAAATAGGGTGTTTATTGTGTGTCCATCTGGATTTAAAATTCTGCAACGATTTCTAGCATAATCAACAAAAATTCCCTCTTCACTTCTACAATCAAGTTTGTGTCTTTTTTATTTGGGAATATAGGTAAATAAATGCTTTGCTTCCAAAAACCTTCAGATGGTTTAATTTAGGCTTCACTCCATGCCATAATTGGAATGGGGTTACATCTTTGGATTTAGTTGGCAGTTGGTTACACAGGTATGTAGGAGTCATGACAGCTTCAGACCAATAGTGTATAAGTATATTGGCTTCCAAAAGTATGGTGACTGCCATCTCCTTGAAAGTTATGTTCATTCTCTCTGTCACACCATTTTGTTCTGGAGAATAAGCCTATGTGGTCTGAAGCTCAATGCTATGTTCCTTTAAAAAATAATCAAATTCAGCATTGACAAATTAAGTGCCATTGTCTGTGTGCAGGTTCTTCAGTTTATAGCCAAATTTGTTAGATACTCAATTAAAGTATTCTTTGAGTTTTGAAAAGCTTGACTCTTTTCTCTGAGAAGGTAAGTGTATGTGTACCTGCTGAAATCATCAACAATAGTCATAAAGTAAGAGTTGCCACCTGCTGACTTTTGATTCATTGGTCCAGAAATATCAACATGTAATAATCCAATGCCTTACTGGATTGTCTCGCAGTAACTAGAGGGTGTGGAGCTCTTGTGGCCTTGCTTTCAAGCATTCTATATATTTTTCATTATTGGTGCATGCTTTGAATTTAAAGTCTCTTGCAAGCTCTTGATTGGCCAGTCTTTTAATATTTTCTATACTTCAATGAGCAAATCTGTGATGCCAATAAAGTTGAACAGTATTTGTGATTGCATTGAGAGAGAGAGGGAGAGAGGGAGGAGTTTGGAAGCAGGAAATCCCTATCAAAGGAGGGGGAAATAGAACGCAAAAATCTTCCAACAGTAATCATTAAAATAACCTATACTACCAAGAAGCAAACCTGGGATTAGAAAAGATAGTCAAATCCAGAAGAAAATCATAGGATAAAAAAATTCTATAAATTATTATTGACATTGGAACTAGAAGACGAAAGGATCAAACCCCAAAAGATAAGATGGGCCCAGGAAGTGGCATACCCTATAAGTCTAGAACAATGGGAGAAAATGTGGATAAAAAAACTAAAACATACCCTAAGTTACAACTTGAAAGAAATATTTTATGAAATGCTATATAGGTGGCATCTCACCTCCTTTAAATTGGCAAAAATCTACAAAAACAAGAAAAATAAGTGTTGGAAATGCGAGAAGGATCTTGGCACTTTCCATCACATGTGGTGGAATTGTGCTTTGGCAAAGAAATTTTGGGACAAAATACACAAGACAATGGAAAAAAATATTAAAAATTAGGCTAAAAAAGGATCTGGTGAGTTATCTACTAAGTATCAACCAAGAAGACCATATTGAAAGAGAATATGGTCAACTTATATTTTATATGACCACTGCATCTATGCTTCTAAATGGAAGGGAAAGATAATACTGGGGATAAATGATTGGATCATGAAAGTATATGACCTAATGGAAAGCGATAAATTGACTCAGTTAATACAGAAAAAAAAAACAATTGAAGAATTTGAGAAAACTTGGAACCTCTTTATTGTATATGTAAAACAAATATGGGGACAACACTGGGTAGCAGGATTAGAAAATTAAGAAATCAAAATATAGTATAGGAAGAACTTGAGTTTTCTATATAGTTAGTTTGTATATATGAGGTATAGTTGGTTAGCTGTTATATGTCTATATAGTTTGCTAGAAAGGCTGTTTATCTATTGTAGGTGATATGATATCTACTCGAAAGCATGGAGAGAAATTAATAGCAAAGTAATATTCAAGAAACAGTGATTAGGAGAGGGAAGTCACATGTTTGTTTGTCTTAGTTGGCATATGTCTGTATATTTTTATATGTTATTTGTGTTATTATGTATTTTAAGTTTTTTAATTAATTTTTTTTCAAAAAAAATTGAAATAAAATAGCCTATACTATATCACCCTTCATATCCACTGAATAACATTTCTTTCACATATTTTACAACCTGAATTAGCTATCTAATCTTAGAAATGCCCATAAAAGTTGTAATATTAATACAAGTTATTAGTTTTACAACAAATGAAGAGTAAATTTACTTTTCATTTTCCATTTATGGCTTCCACTTCCCTCATCCTGGGATTCTGGGAAAGATATGTGAAAGACACAAATCCTCTATGCACAGAAGGTTTGGGACTACCCTTAATTCATGCTGTAATCATATTTGTTTCATCAAAATAAAGTGGTAGTAAGCCATTGTTAACATTATGAAATGTAGTAGGTACAACTGTGTATTATTTCATAAGAACAGACAATTAGAGAAAAAGTAGAAGATGAAGTACCTGCTCACAAAACTGCAATTTTAACTGGTAATTAAACTCAAGTGTTTCATTTTCTCAGTCAGCTCATCAGTGACACTAGAAAATAAATGATCTGAAAGTGAAATCCTTTGGGGGAAACAATGGCAATTAATTACATTTCTTGAGGGATAAAGTACTCCTTAATCTTGTTTCTGGGCAACCTCTTGAGCAACAAACATTATAGCATTTAGATGTGGGTGGACAGCACTACAGGGAAGATGGCAGAAAATATAATTTAATCTGAATATTCATGAAGGCTTCAGTATAGTTGAGGCTTTACATCTTCCACAGTTTCTTGTTTCCCAACAAACTGTGAAATTCAAAATATAGATTGGTTGCTCCAAAATAATTTAACTTGCCTGGCACCTTTCATAAGTTAAGATCAGATTCCATTGAGATTTGCAATAGTACTTAATACTCATGTAGAGTTTAATTTAGAGGTTAATACACAAGAAAGGCTGTGTAGCAATAATGGGGCACCAGTACAATGAATGATTTGTCCCTGGAGAGCATTCAATTCTTTTCTAATAATAGTTTTAAATTAATGTACTGGCTGGATTTCTTCTACTGTTCTGTGACAATGAATAGATCACAATTTTATATTTTTCACCATATGTTCAATTGCAATTTTCTTCTCTATAATTTCATCCAATTAGCTTCATTGGGTTTATTAAAAACTGGCTCAGAACTTATGCCTTTAAACTGATTTTGTAGTCTATAAGAATGACTAAATGAAGAAAAAGATAATAATGTGATACTTATAATGATGGTAGTGTGTGTGATAGAGTATGTTCACCTCTAAAGTAATGGTGATGGAGGAAGTGTGATTCACGCTTCTCTTTTATCAGCACTTTTTCCCCATGCAGAACAAAATTATGTGTCAAGATTAGCTTCTAATGCAACCTCTCACTTACTAACTAATCTTTATTTTTATTTTATTTTATTTTTTTGCTACTATGGTGTATCTTATATCAGGATGAGAGTTGCACAACCTTACAGGTGTTGCTGGACTGTATCTCCCAGAATTCATCCCACCATTGTCTAGGCTGCTTGTGGCATCTTGGAATTGCATTTTAGAGTTACCAAATTTCTGCAAGGCTGGGTGATTCCCATCCCAGTTTTAGGCAGGCATGAGGACTATGTTAAAGCCAATGGGGAAGGAAGATGTACCATGTACCATGCTGTCCATAACTACTCACATTGTTTTGTGATACTGTAGTGAAATTAATCTAGAATGTGGGTGTGTATGTGTGGTAGGGTGAGTTATATGGGCATATCCTCTGTGGCAAACAAAAAGAAAGGCACAGATAATGTCTGCAGGCACCCCCAGCCTTCAGTATGTATTTCTGAAAGAATTATACATTCCCACACCCTTGATGTATATTCTTTTCCTCAGTGTGAAAAGACTAGCTCACTACTAGGAGTTAGTGTGACTATGCCCATAGCTGCTTTCATTTCACTTCTGATGATACAATAGCTTTTAGGACTGGGACAAAAAATTTCCATTTTTGGGTGAAGAGTTTGAGGTTTTTTTAAAAAAAACAAAACAGTGTAGAAGAAACTGAAAATGACAGATTCCTTCATCCAGATCCAGAATTTTGAGTATTTAAAAGGAGGCAAAAATCCTAATTGGTCCCTGGGCTGTGCAACAGAGCCACTGCAGGAAAAGGCTCCTCTTTGTTGGCCTCCATGAATATAGGCCAGAGCATAACAATAGCTTGGAGTGATTGACCAAGCTGTATCTCATGACAGGGGGCAACTGCAAAGGCTATTTAAGCCTATTACCCTCTCAAGTGTCAGCTCTTCACTTTTTGTGACCCACCCACTTGCTCTCAGTGTAGTGTGAGCTTTGCTTGTCATCCAGAGGCTGGGTAGGATTTTTTCCCCATCACCTGGGGTCTTTCACCTACCCCATACTGTATCTGTTGTGAATTGGACAATTGGCTCAGGGTCGTGTCCTTAAATAGGTCAAGGAGCAAACCAATTCCCTTTAGATTGCCCTCGGGATTTGTTTCCCCCCCAAGGGATAGCAGGGGAGGTGTCATAGGTTGACATCTGGGCCTCAGTTGGACCCGCACCAGATTGCTCCTCCCTTGTTTATCCATTTGCTTACTCCCAGACTTCAAGCAGTTAAATAGGTTTTTTAGGTCAATAAAATGGTCCTTCTTTAATCCACTTATTTGTGTCTGGTCTTGTTATTTCATGGTTGATCAACAAATTCAGACATGTTTGTAGCATCAAATTTAGTCTTCCTATCTGGATTTTTTCCCCCCTCATAGCCAACATTTACATTATGGTCCCCTCTGTTCTGAGAACCACCATACTGGATGAATGTGGTTAGTGCAAATTTAAAAGAAATTAAGCTCTGTTCATTTTGGACAAATTACCAAAATTTCTTCATGTTTTGGAATAGAAAGAACTTTAAAAAGTCAAATGTAGGAAAAGCAAAACTGACAGACTTTTCCATTCCTATACATCATGTGCAAATAGATCCTTGTGCAATTTAGAGTTCCAGAGGATTATTTTGCTACTCATCTTTCATCAGAGCTTTATTAGTAGCAGTGGCAAACAGCACTGTTTTTCCTTCCATCACAGATGAAAATAAAAGATAAAAAGTAATATGACAAGTGATTACTTCAATTTTAAACTTGTGATTGCCATTCATATGTAAGAATGCAATAATTGTATAGCAATCTCAGATTGACTACTTTAACTGCTCCTACCATTTGTTCTGATCTCACAAAAGACATAATGTGTTACAAAGATGAACTATGACTTTCAAGACATTGTTGCTTTTAATAGAACTGCCAAAATTAAAATCAACGTATTTATCAAAGGAAGACAGGGCTTATAAACTATTTTTCTACAGAGGCAAAAGGTTTAATTCATTTGTAGAATTTTTATTCACTTTCCCTTAATTTTTTAGAAAAGCATTTATTATTGCCAGTAGCAGAAAGTATATCATTATGATGCTAAATCCTCTCTCTAGTTCAGCAGTTTTTAGAGGGAGAACTCTGTTAGTCCGTTTTTCACTTTTAAAATGAGGAAGAGTTTAGTGGTTTCAGCATAAGCTTTTGTAGCCTCCAGTCTGGACTTACATTTAAAGAAGCTGGAATAAATAAATGAGGTAGTTTTGAAGGTACAAGACTCTTTCCTTCCTTTTATCTCTAATGTATGAGTAATGATTTTGATACTGCAAGGAATCACACTATATCTTTGGGGAATCCTTGTAAAGCAACACAGACCTTAAAAGATGCTACTGCTACTATTTTTAAAAAATTGTTTTATTACACCTAAACACAACCAAAAACAGATTTTATACAGATATATCTAAAACAAACACATATAAACAACAGTAACAAAACAGAGTATACTGAACTAACAACTAAACAAAACCTCCCCAGCCTCGATGGATATATACAACTATTGCACTTCCCAATACAATCGTCCCTCTATATCCATGGAGTCAATCCTCTGGCAGCAGTTATATACAGCTCGGCTACTAGCTCCACCCTGTGACTCAAAGAAGCCCCACCCCCTCAGGAACAAACACATCCAAGTTTGGCTCTTTAGGGGAAATGTTCCATAGCATGGGCACCACTGTCAAGAAAACATTTTATTTAATGGTTACATAATGTACCTCCAATGAAGAGGTATCCAGACCAGGTCAAGGGTACAGAATAAGAGTTGATATGGGATGAGGCATTCCTTCAAGAACTTAGGTTGTAAGTCATTCAAGGTTTTAAAAATAAAGTATCAAAATTGTCTTGGAAATGAAAAGATAACTAATTACTAGATTCCTATGCTTGTTATGAAGTTTTCATAAAGTTGTGACCATTTACTGCTTCTCATGTGTTCATTTTCTTAACTGGGGACAATTTCTTCTGTTTCTGATTTCTTGTATCTTTTTATGACAAGAAATCAAATTTTACACCTCTTATATAGAAAATGTTTAGGTAATCATTACCTCAGATTAATACATATTGCTTTGAGATCTTCTGAATCTAATGGTACACAGTTATGTTCTATAGCCATTGCAGTATTATTAATTGTTTAACTTTCTTTTATAATGTGTTAACTTTGGCTGTATGGTATTTTTCTTATTCTGTTCATGATGCTTGGATATATGTTTTCCTATAGCTATTACATAAATCATAATATAGTAATAAAGATTGCATTAATAATGTGACTAATATGCATTCATATTGTCAAATGCATAAGAATAAAAATAATAGGACTATCATCCTTTAATACTGCTTGGGGGAACAGTAAATGGGAATAGCTGTAATTAAAAATAATTAGCTTTCATTTCTGAGTATGATGTATACACATCTGCAATGGGTAGTTTATTGGAGTTTATACTATTGTTTAATGTTGTATCATGTGCAAGATTTGATGATACTGAATAAACACATTCTCCTAGGCATCATCTCAAGAAAGGAACATGAGTATGCTATCATATATATATATATATAATTTTCCCTAGTGATAGTCTGATGAGACTGAAGAATTTATCCAAGAAATGATGCATAGGACCATGTACGTATAAGCCTCTAGCTTATGTGGAAGTGTTGTGTTTTTCAGTCCTAACAGTGCTTCTTTGCTCCAGACTATAATCTTGAGTGGTGAGGTTAATTTTCACAAGTCTGTCTACCAGAATTCTCTGCACAGCACCAAAGAGTAGTGGGCTAGTCATAGTCTATTATAATTCCAATATTCTGATACCCTTATTTATTCAGCAGTTTTCCAATTTTTAGTTTTGTTCTTAAGGAAAGTTGGTCAGTTCAAAGAGGTTTGTTTCAAATACTAGGATGGAATCCTCCAGAGTAGTAGTGCTATAATGCTGGGAAATTTCAAAGTCAATGCAGAGGATACCCTCTTAGGATCAGGGCAGGACTTCATGACTTCCAGAGCAACTGCCGTGCTTTCAGAAAAGCCTGCAAATGGTCTCCTGATTGTTTGGAGGAGATCCCTGCCAGTTCAACTGATAATTCTGTTAAAGTTCTGAGTAGTCTTTGCAATAGGAAGGTGACACAATTGAAATCCATCTCCTATTGAGGGAGCCTGATGGGTTCCTTGGATTTCCAGGGATCACTAAGCAAAAAACAAAAACAACAATGACAAACAAACAAAAGCACCAGGAATGACAAGCAGTGCAATATGTTGTTGAAGATCTACATGGAACTACTGGAAGAGCTCATTCGTGATTTGGGCTACATTGTCATTAATATGAGGATGGCGTATCGCTTCAATTCTCCATTGTATCTTGTAGCAGGGGAGACACTGATATTCTTCATTAGTGTCTAGGTGGAATAATGGGGTGGATTTAGTCTAAATAACTCAGAAGTGCTCCTATTCAAGAGAGAGATGAAATATGGAATAGAAAGCATATTCCTGTTGTCAATGAGGTAGTAATTATAAATGATCGAGGTAGTAATTTTAAATGATCAAGTTTGCAATTGAAAGTGGCCACTGGAGAAAGTTTTGCACATGGATGCTCAAATGGCAGGTGTTGCCAAGAGTGATTTGTCTAGCTTTAGGTGGTGCACCAACTGTGTTCCTGATATGGTCACATCTAGCCAGAGTGGCACTTACATTAGTTATTTCTAGATTGGATTATTGCACTGCCCTCTACAAATACTTAAAGAATGTCCAGATACTGCAGTTGTATCAGAATGGAACTGTATGAATGCTGGTAGGAAAGTCCACATGTGGCTCTACTGTTTTACTCTATCTTGATAGCTGTCACAGATCTCATATTGGGGAAAAGGTAGGACAAAATAAATACTTAAGTTATGTCTGTTTTGAAAAGGTAGCACTGGTTATCAAATTATTTCTAAGAAAAAATGAAAATGATGTTGACCATGTTCAAAGTCCTGTGTAGCTTGGGTCTATAGTATACTTTAGGGATCTCTTCTTAATGTAGTCCTCGCGTGCCCAATAAAGTAGTAGCAGTAGCAGTTTTGTATAGAGGTTTGAGTGTTCAACTATGACTCTGAAGGACCAGAGTTCAAATCCCCCTTTGGCCATGGAAACCCACCAGGTGACCTTGGATAAGACAGAGTCTCTCACCCTCAGAAATGCCCATGATAGGATCAGTTTAAGGTTACCAAAATGACTCAAAGGCATGCAGCAGCAGCAACAACAACAGTAATATCCAGTCATGAGAATGAAAGAAAGATATCTCTTGATGATCTCAGGTCCTGGGCAGGCTCATATAGGGAGATGTAATCTGCCAGATAGCATGGACTTGAGCCATATAGGGGTTTGTAAGTCATAAACAGAACTATAAATTATAAAAATATAAAACTATAAATATGAAAATGAAAACTATAAAAATATGATGTGGTGGCTCAAGTGATTAAGACGCTGATTCTATTGATTGCAAGATTGGCAGGTTAGAAGTTCAAGGCCCAGGTGCCAATGATGGGGCGAGCTCCCATCACTAGTCCCAGCTTCTCCCAACCTAGTAGTTAAAAAGCATGCAAATGCAAGTAGATAAATAGGTACCATTTCAATGGGAAGGTAAACAGCGTTCTGCGACATCATGCTGGTCACATGATTACAGAGTAGTCTCTGACAACGCTGGCTCTTTGGCTTAATAACAGAGATGAGCACCGCTCCCTACAGTCGGACACAACTTGACAATCTTGTCAATGGGCAATACCGTTACCTTTATCTTTAAGTCATTAACAGAACTATTAATTGTGCCTAGAAACAAGCTGGCAATCAGTGGAGTTTTTATAACAGGGCCCCAGTTTAACACTCTGGCTGCAGCTCTTGTACTAGCTGAAGTTTCCATACACCCTTTAAATATTTCACTAATGTACCCAGGCTCAGCTGATGAAAAAGACAAAGGGTCTTCTTTGTACTTTGCATTTTGCACTTAAAATATATAATACCAGAAGGCTTGTCTAGCCCCATTCTGTGTAACATTTTGCTGGACTGTACAAATCATTTTGCTTAAGTACTTAATGATTTCATTGGGTACTAGAATTCATTGGATATGTTTAGCCTGGAGAAGAGATTGTCAAGAGGTGATATGATAGCCCTGTGTAAGTATTTGAAGGGGTGTCATATTGAGGAAGGAGCTAGCTTGTTTTCTGCTGCTCCAGAGAACAGAACCCAGAGCAATGAATGCAAGTACGGGAAAAGAGATTCCACCTCAACATTATGAGGAACTTCCTGACAGTAAGGGCTGATCAACAGCAGAACACTCTCCCTCAGAGAGTGGTGGAGTCTCCTTCTTTGGAGGTCTTTAAACAGAGGCTGGATGGCCATCTGTCAGGTATGCTTTGATTGAGAGTTCCTGCATGGCAAGTGATTGGACTGGATGGCCCTTGTGGTCTCTTCCAACTCTATGATTCTAGGATTATAGACATTTCAGAGCTCTATGGTCTTTTTGTCTGCTGCCTATTGTAACTGCTGCACCTGCCTCTGTTTTTATTACAGTGTGTGGTGGGGAATTTTATAGCACTTTATGGATGGATTTAATTACTTTTAGCCATACAGAATGACAAGATATGCATTTTCATATAAATCTTTGAATATGATACTGCCTTTCTTGGTGCAGCTGAAAGCAATGTGTATTATCAGGCTAGATTGCTATTTTCTATACTAGGTCTTTTTGAATGCCTTCCTATCTTGATAGTTAGATTGTGTTTAAATGCTTTCTCTTCACTACATTATAAACACAACGTTGCTTGGTCAGCAAATAAATATAATTTGTTTTTATTTAGTAATACTTAAGGTGCACTCCACACATCATTTAGCATAGTCAAAATGAATATGGTAATGAAAAGACTGCAAAGAAAATAGTACAGATTGTTGACCTCAGTTTCCTATGAAAATGTTACTTTAGAAACTCATGATGGTATATATGGGTTTCAAGGTGTGCAATTATAAAAGAGGTATTGTAGCTAGTGAACAGAATAAATGGAGTAGTAGTAGCATGGGTAGTAGAGGGAGAAAACCCATACTTTAAAAATCATGCCACAGCATGCAACAAAGTAGAAACCTCACAGAGAAAGTTCTAAGAGTAATTACAGTTCCAAACTAAATGCATGGAAGATTTATTGACACACATACAAGAACCATAATAAGTGAGAAATTAAATGATGTTACATTACACTGGCAGAAATTATATTGTTAAATCTAGAATGACAGAACTGTATACTAAGAATGCCTTTGAAATGTAACTGCCAAATATTTTCTTTCTGTTCCTCTGTCTGGACTCTGAAAACTGCTTAGTGACATTTTAGCTATTGCTTTAAAAATAGAGCACTATATTTCACAAAGAATAAAACTGCCATGAGTTGTTGCATATTAGATATTTTATTCCTTTTAGGTCTTGCTACAAATGCAGGAAAAAGGGGCCAGCTGTTGTATGCTAATTTATTCCAAACAGTGCTCCAAAGGAAATACAACTATTTTCAGTTAATAGATTTTTAAAGCTATTGACAGAGATCAGTAAAGTAAAAGGTTGATCTGCCAAGACCAAGAACAGCTTCTTGGTATTGCTTGAGTGGAAAAAACTGCTTATTAACCATCATATAAAGACCTAATATATGACATATTAGTAATTTTTTAAGATTCAAAATGGGTGTACCATAACATTTGACTATCCTAATGTGTAACCTATATTCAGGACAAGAGCCATGGTTATGACAGAATATGGAAAAAGAATGGTCTCCAATTGGCAAGGGGTCAGACAAGGCTGCATTTTATCACCCTATTTGTTTAACTTGTATGCCGAATATTCAAAGCAGGGTTAGAATCAAAAGAAGACTGAAAAGTAGTGGAAAGAACATCAACAAATTAAGATATGAAGGTGATACGAAACTGCTAGCAGAAAATAGCAATGACCTGGAAAAACTACTGAAGAAAGTGCAAAGGCAGGTTTACAGATAAGCATTATGAAAATAAAATAATGACCACAGATAATTTACATAACTTTAAAATCGATAATGAAATAATTCAAATAGTACCCTGGTTCAGTCAATAATTAGAGTGGAGACTTCAATCAAGAAATCAGAAGATTACGACTTGAAAGGCAGCTATGAAGAAACTAAAAATTCTCAAGTATAAAGATATATCATTGAATACCAAAGTCAGGATTGTCTGTGCCATTGCATTTCCCATTTCTATGTCTGGTTTTGGAAGCTGGACACTGAAGAAGGCTGATAGAAAGAGAATCAACTTATTGGTTATGTTGTGCTGGAAGAGAATTCTGCAGTTACCCTGGACTGTCAAAAATGCAAATGAATAGGTCTTAGAACAAATCGGGTCTGAGGTATCCCTAGAAGCCAATATGACTAAGGCCCCCTGCAGATCGGCCCAAAGGGCCAGCCTGGAGGCAGAGATGGGGAGGGGCAGCCACATGCCAGCCGCCCCAACGCCAGCCCAACTACATCCTGATGCTGCGTGCCATTATGCACGGTGCACGGCATTAGGACGTCCTCCCAGCACAGCATCCTGACATGCTGTGCCAGAAGGGGAGCTAAAGAGCCACGCACCAGCTCTTAAGACACTCTTTTGCTGCCCCTGAAAGGAGCGGCATTTTGATGCTCTTTCAGGGGCAACAAAAGGGAGGTAGCCGTGGCTCCGATCTGTGGCTAGCAGGGGCAGCTCAGAGCTGCCCATCTGCAGCCCCCCCTTGAGACTGTCATACTTTGACCATATCATGAGAAGACATCACTCATTAGAAAATACAAGAATGCCTGGCAATGTAGGAATTAGTAGGAAAAAAAGACTGTGGCCTGAAACAGATGGGCAGTAAAGTGTGGCTTCCTGCCACTCTGGGGGTGTGGTGTTCAGATGACACATGCCCTCAGAGTGGCCAGAAGCTGCATGGAGAGAGTGCCCAGCCAGGAAAAGCTGGCTGCAAAAGGAGTGGATGCAGCAGCTGCCTGGATTGGGGCCAGTCACGTGTGGTCATAACAGTCTTGCACCAATCGGGATAGGAGAAGCCTCTGGCCACTCCTTTTGCCCCATCTGTTTGAGGCCTGTATTACAGATAGGTAGCCTCAATCAAGGAAGGGCTATTGATGATAGGGTGACTTGGAAGTCTCATTCATAGGGTCACCATAAATCAAAGTCAACTTTGGAGTGTTGTAAATAAACAATATTTAAAAATGGATTAAATCCAAAATAACACTAGTGGAATGAAAATCACAGTAAGCACAGTTACACTTTTCAAGTAGCAACTCCCTGTGCACAATGGATTACACAAGAAAAATGTGTACTGGATACCACATTTACACTAATTCCAAAATGGATCCTTTACCAGTTTAATGATGACAATATGCATTGAACTGGATGAGAAAAAGAAAACAACTCTCTATTCTGTTGCACTGCTCACACACACCCTGGCCCTGCCCAAGGCAACTTGCAAAAGGAATGTGGAACTGTGTTAGCTGTGTACAGAGGAAAAATGAGGAAGGGAGGGAGATGGGGAGAAGAAAATGTCACAGTGCACCTTTAACACTAACTGATTTTCACTTGAGCTTTCATGGATATAAACTCATGTCTTCAGATGCCACACTGAATGAGAAGCTGAGGAATTGAGATAAAAGAAGGCAAGTGTCAGTGGAGAAGGAACTCAATAAATGTCTCAAAGAAAGGTGGGGAAAACCTATAGAAATCATAAGAGCAGCAAAATGTTGACTGAAAGCCTTGAGCAGAGACTGAGTGCTCCTCTGCAAGTTAGGAGAGGAAAACCTTAATCTCAGGCAATCTTCAAGAAAGAAAAGTGAGCAAAGTGTCAGCAGAATACAGTGAACCAGAAATAGTAGGGGGGCAAGATCCTACATTGGGGGTCACATTGCATAAATTTCTGTATTCTGTATATTGTGCTCCATGCCTTTTGTATTGAATAGCAATACAGGGCAACCAAATGCACAACCAAATGCACATCAGAAGGAGCATTACAATCCATTTCAGCTGATGGTGATAGGAACATATCTCCCAAGAATGTGTACTGGCAAGCACAATACCATCACATGTGCAACTCCACTTCTGTGAACTTGAAATTGGTATAATTGTTACATATGACAACTATATATGTATCTATATATGGAGGGGGGCTGCCCAACTATTTCCAAGGGGAATTTATGCATGTCAGGATGGTGTAATGGTTTAAGCATTGCACTACAACACTGGAGACCAGGTTTCAAATCTTTGTTCAGCTATGGAAACCCACTGGATAACCTTGGACGAGTCATACTTTCTCATTCTCAAAAGAAGGCAAGGCAAAGGCAAACCCCTCTCTGAACAAATCTTGTCAAGAAAACCTATGATAGCTTCACCTTAGGATCGTCATAATTCAGAAACTACTTGAAGGGACTCAGATATATGAGACACCAACAGAGCTCCCTTCAGTAAATGCTAAACCAAAGTGAAGACTGAAGGAAATGTCTTGACACACACAAAAAGTATTTGAAGGATAATGATTAATAAAGAGGAAGAAGAAGTCTCCACCATAATTATAATAGTTATTAATCCTCTGTAACAAACTGTAACAAACAAATAAACTCTGACATTTATGCATGTCAGGATGGTGTAATGGTTTAAGCTATTGTTTGATGTGTACGTATGGCATTGCTGGTCTTTGATAGAGAGTCCATAGTCATTGGTACAAGCCTATTTAGTCAAAAGCCTTCCCATACTGGGAAAACATTCAGCATGTAAGAATCCCTTATGTTAACTGTCATTTCAATTTTAAAAGAAGTCAGATATAAACAAAAGTAATTGTATTTAGTTCTGGAAAATGAGGTACCATATATAAATGACTATAAATCATCATTTGTATAAGTTGAGAACAAGTTTTGGGGCCAAAATTATGGATCCTGCTATGGCCCGTGGATAAGTCTAGGGTAAAATTTAGGGCATATAGTAAATGAACTAAAGGATGAGGCAAAGCAAAACAATGTCATAGAACTTACAAAATTCTAGCAAACATAATTCTTTGTGCTTATGCTTAAGACTGGATGGATGAGAGAGTAAAGGGGGTCAGTGCTTCCAACACAGATTATACTCTTGCTTTTCACCAGAGGATAGTTCCTTTTTAAAAATAAAATACAGTACTTCCATTGACCCATGGATAAGTCGACTCAGGTTTTTAGGGTCAATTTTTTGACCTCAATTTTTAGACTTGTACATGAGTATATACAGTATGTATTCACTCAGCCTGCATTGTCAGTTCTCTTCAGCTTATCCAAGGTGATGTGGTGAAAAGCCACAACAGGTAAACAAAAGTTAAAATCACTGCTCAACCATGAAGTTCACTGGGTAATCTCAGGCAATTTGCAATCATTCAACTTAACTTGCTTCAGAATATCCTTTACACATTAAGTTTCTTGGTGAAATGCTGGGATACAAACGTGGCAGATAGATATAGTGTTAGCTCTATGCAGTGTTTGTAGAATGTAGCCTATTGTGCAGAGACCATAATGTTTTGTATTGTGAATATGATTCCAACTTCCCTCCATACAAGATCATTGAGGTTCCAGATGACTTTTGGCTGAAACCAAGTATTTTCCACAGAGAAAATCCAGGTGCTTCAGCAATACTTCACCAGAATATCTGTTCAAACTTCATCTACAAGATTTTGGCAGATCTAATCAAAATTTGGAATGACAAGTTTTAATTTCATTTAATAGTTAGAGATATAGGAAGCTTTCTTATGCTGAGTCAGACCATTGTACTGTCTAGGAAATACTGTCATCCCCAATTGCCAGTGTTTTTCCAGGGTTTCAGGGAGATGGCTAGTATTCCCTGGGGGTGTCTCATCTTGTTTAACCTACTTAGCTTCCAAATCAAACATGTTTGCATGTGTCCAAGGTCATAAGATAGTGTGGTTCAATGCCTGGAAGCAAAATAAGACTACCTAAAAATACAGTAGTAGTTTATGGATAAGTGAGGATATATGTATTTAGAACCGCTACTGGAAAGGACAAGAGCCTGTAGCTTTCTTCCTAACCCCCTCCCCCTTGCTGAGTTATTTCAGTGCATCACCTTTTAAGCCTTTTTTAACTTGCATGTTATATATATTATTTTTATTATTTTATTTGTATTATTTTATTATTTGAAACTGTTTTAACTTGTTTGTTTTAATTTTGATATAGAGTGAATTATTTTAATAAATAAATAAATAAATAATGTGCAAACTACTTTTGCACTTTGAACTCATTTTGTTGCGACTGAAGTGAGCTGAAGATAAAGGAGGACAGTGAGAAGAGCACAGAGAGACTAGCAGCTGAAAAAGTGAGCCAAGAGAAGATTAGTAGGATCTTTTCCTGCCAAATAAGGACAGTTGGAGGGTATGGGATGCTCATGAAAACAGAGTAATGAGAAGAAACTATGAAGGGATACCGACGATGAAAAGTGCCGTCTTCAACCCCAGGAAGGGGAGGGACAGCCAGATGCCAGGCGCCCCAACCCTTTCCTGAGCATGTCAGCAGAGTGCCTACTGTTGAACATGGCAGACGCTCTGATGATGTCCTTCCAGCTCAGTGTCTGGACATGCTGAACCGGAAGGAGAATGGAAGAAGCACCCGGCGCCTCTTCCGACACCCCTTTTGGCTCCTCTGAAAGGAGCGCTGTTTTAGTGCTCCTTTTCAGAGGCACCATAATGGTGGATTGGGGCCAAGGCGTGGGGCAGCCTCGGTCCCAATTCGTGGCTTCTCGGGACGACCCACAGCCACCCATCTGTAGAGGCCCTATGATATGTTAAGGGCCTTTACAGACTGCCAAAAATAATGCATCTCGAGACCACTTTAACTGCCCTGGCTCAATGCTAGGGAATCATGGGAACTGTATTTTTTTTTTCTGAGACATTGAGCCTTCTCTGTCAGAGAGCTCTGGTGCCACAACAAACAACAGTTCCCATCATTCCCTAGCACTAAGCCAGGTCAATTAAAGTGGTCTCAGGTTGCATTATTTCTGGCAATCTGTAAAGCATTTCCCCTGGAACATATTCTTCTGATTTTCTCCAAACTGACCGAACACATTTATGTAGAGAGATCTTGTAGTACCTTTGAGACTAACTGAAATAAAGAAGTTGGCAGCATGAGCTATCATAGGCTTCAGTGTACTTCTTCAGATGAATTTAGTGGAGTGGAAACCAGGCACAAACAAACATATATGTGTCATTGGTATGTGAGAATGTCAATTCAACTTCAAAATCTTTTGTGTATGGAAATGAAGTAGCAAGTCCAGTTTTAATGATCATTACTGAGTTAAGACATTGGGAACTGGCCAATGTGTATGGAAATAAAGAGGTAGGACCAGTTTGGTTTTGGAAACTAGCCTGTAGATGAGGAGAATAGATGAGTGTAGGATGCCCCCCTGAGGATCGAGTCAAATAATGTTGAAAACCAGGAAGCCATTGTCCCTGTTCAATCCATTGCTGAGGGACTGTAGTTTAGCTCATGATGCCAACTTCTCTATTTCAGTTAGTCTCAAAGGTTCTACAAGATCTCTCTACATACTGATTCTACAGACTAACATGGCTATATCTTTGAATTCAAACATATGTGGAAACTGTTCCCCTTTTGAAACCCTGGGAATAGGAAAAAATTAATCTGAAGGTGTAAAAAGGGAACTGAGGGGAAAAAAACACACACACAAAGCCCCCAAAGCAGTGGCATCCCTAGGGTTGGTGTCACCCAGTGCAGTAATTCATAGTGTCACCCCCTCCCCCATTGACCTCCTCCCATTTCACAGCATACAGAATACTTAGTAATGCTTTTTTGCACTAATGTAACTCATACATCATAATTCCCATATATCACTGAATGTAATGCTAATAGTTGTGACAAAACAATGAGCTAAATTAAAATTATATTTAAAATTAAAATATCATAAGCACAACCTAAATTTATTTACATATACATAGTGAAAATGTGGTTAAAATGTGATGTTTTTAAAGAAAAATTTAAAAGATTTTTTAAAATAATAATAATAATAATAATTAAAAATAAATTTTAAAATTTGAAATTTTAATTTTAAAAAATTTGGAGGCTTCTCCTTTCTCATCCCACTAAGCTTCACCTGACTCCCACCATCACTTAAAGCATTTTAAAGGGAAGCAGAAGAATGTTACAGCCCATTTCTGCCAAAAGGTAGGTGTTTGAGAAGTGGTGTCACCCCCCTTAGGTTTTCATCTGGTGTGGTCTGAAACCCCGCCACCTCACACCCCCTAGTGATACCACTGCCCCAAAGGTAACTTTATCTTTGACATACATTAACCTGGAATAACATCCTTCCAGCTACTCAAGGAAAAGATAAATGAGCTGAAATAGTGTGTAATCCCAAACAAGCCCCTTGCTGCAATTAACACCTTCAGATCAGTTCTTTATTATGGGCTTACATGTTTGCTTTATTGTTATTATTGACTGTACTACTTAGCAAGTCACAGTGATTTTTTTTTTTTTAAAATAGCCATATAACATGGGGTAAAGCAATGGAAGATATATATTTTTCATGCAAGACCCAATCCCAAGCATAATCCTCTTTTTAAATCACAGCTTTCCTCACAATATTTATTTCCAAAACTGTGAAATTTCTAATCTGTTTAAGCATATACTACTGTAATGAGGTTCTAAATAATATCATTGAGCTATCTGATGCTTATATAAGGCATACAGTCTCTATTTGCAGTTATTTTTTAATCTAAAAATCTGATTCTATATTGTCTCCTTTCTTCTGCAACTGAAAAGGCCAGCTTGAACTTAATATGAACTCCAGCTGCAATTTATTTTGTCCTCTAATATAATCATACTCGGGACTTCCGGCGGGACGGCATGGCGACTGGTCCAGTGTGATTACCTCTCCACTGGACTACCAGGCGTGGAAGAGGGGACTGTAGGATCCCCTAGCATCTGCTCCACGGGAGTGAAGTGGATCAATTTGGGGCTCGATAGAAGTCGGAGTGGACCCCATAGAATTCCCAGAAGTGGGGATTCAGTTGGGGGAAGCTCCGATTCGAGAGCAGCCAGCCACGTCTGGGCGCTTTCGGGCATTTAGCCCTGCCACCGCTTTTTTAAGAAGAAGAAGGAGGAACATCGCGGACTGTTAAAAACCGGATTTGTGAGTACATTCGATACATCCATAAGAGAATCTTTGCAGAAAAGAGGAAGATCTTGGTTTTGTATAATTATTGGACTTAGGAAGATTTTTTACATAGCAGCCCGAGTAACGAAGTAACACCTGCACCGGGCTGCAAGAGTTTAAAAGTGGAGTGATTAGTTTACACAGAAGATTAAACCGGGGAAAGAGGGAGAGGCGGTCACTACTTGTAAACTGACTGAATAAGAGCCCCGATCCCCTTTTTTTTAACTAGATTGTACTGTGTAAAGTTTGAGGAAAGCAACCATTAAAGTTAAAGGAAGCGCTGGGAGAAAATGGCGAACGGTTTCTATTAATAGTAACAGTGAAAGTGAAGCTGGCGCGGGGAGAAAATGGCGTTCGTTTGTTATTAATGGCAACAGAGAAAGCGGCAACAGAGAAAAAGTGAATCGGCTATTAACGGCAAAAGAGAAAGCAGTAACATCTTTTAATGGCAACAGGAAAAGCGGTAGCAGATATTAAGGGCAACAGAGAAAGCGGTAACTGCTATTAATGGCAACAGTGAAAGTGAACTGAAACTGAAATAAGAATCTAAAGTCGGCTGTAGCTAAAACAGGGCAGTGTGATTATTAAATTTAACTGAGAGATCTGAAAGAAAGAAAGAAGCGACGGAAGGAGGACGGGGGACGAGACGACGAGAGATATAAATTAAGTTTGGAGTTGGAGAAGTCTAAGCTGTAACATTAAGATCGGGCGACATTAAAGGGAAAGAAAGGAACGGCGGAAGGAGGACTGGGGAGGAGACATCGAGATCGGTTTCTGAGAAAGGGAAAAGAGGGAAAGAAAGAAAAGGATTTTATATATATATATCAAGAAAGGTACGGCGGAAGGAGGACGGTGGAGGGGACATCGAGACTGGTCTGTGAAGCGAATTTCTTTTTACATCCTTCCCTTCCTGTTTCCGTTTAGAATATTGTTTAGACTATATGGATTGTGCCCTAATGTGAATAGTTGTGACTGGTTAAATAGAAATCTTTGGGTAAGGGAAAATATTTAGCTATATACATTGATCTAATAACTGCCTCTTTTTAAATATAAGTGAATTAGATTGGGGAGTCAGAAGGTGTTTTAAATGGTGTGGATTTGGTGAATTGAGTATAGATATATAATATAATTTGTGGTAATAATTTAGAAAACTGATAAAAGATATATATATATGTTCAATATTGATTTGTAAGCAAACGTTATAAGTTTATTATATATACAAGGTTTGAGTTGAGAGATCTCCTTTTACAAAATTTTTATATAATTTTATAAGATGGCGACAGGTGGGAAAAAACAAACAAATATACCCGCTCCTACTCAGAGGAGGGGATCAACAGAGACGGGGACCAAGGATCCAATGCAGACTTTGTTGGAGGAATTTCAGAGGATGAAATTAGAGCTAAGAACAGAAATGAAGGCAGAATTGAGACAATCCAGGAAAGAAGCCAAAGAGGAATTACATAAGGAATTAGAAGGATTTGGAGAAAAGTTAGAAAAGATTACAGGTGAGATGGAAAGAATTAAAGGAGAGGTGGAAACTATAAAAGGTGATACAGAAGACTTAAAAAAAGCAACACAAGAATTAAAGGATGTTCAACAGAGAGAGAAGAATTTAAATTTAATACAAGAGGTCCGTCACAGGGAAAAAAGTCTTAAGCTGAGAGGAGTAGTAGAAGAACTAAATCAAAACTTGTATGAGAATATAATAACAGCTCTGGCAGAATATATTAATGTCCCTAAAGAAGAGATATCTAGAGATGCGGACAAAATCTTCCGAATTAATTCAAGAATAGCCAGAGAGAAGAATCTACCAAGAGATGTCCTGGTGTCTTTTATAAGATCGAAGTTTAGAGACCTGATAATTCAAAAAAGTTACCAGGAGGATCTAATTATAGAGGGGAAAAGCGTCAAGATTTTTAAAGACGTGCCTATGGAGATTTTGCGCCGGAGGCAAGAATACAAGTTTTTGACATCAGAATTGATAAAAAGAGGAATAAGGTTCACATGGGACAGAATAGAGGGATTAATGATAGTGTTTAAGCAAAAAAGAATAAGAATAAACTCCACTGACAAAGCAAGAGAATTCTTAAGAAAATTAAAATCTACCAAGAGGGATGAGAAGAAGGAGGAAGAAAGTAGGAAGGACAGAATGAAAACAAGAGCGGATTCAAAAAAAGAAGGAAAAAGACGAGACTACCCAGAAGTTGAATTAGAGGAAGAAGAAAGAGACACTGAACTGGGCGCTGGAGCTGGAGGAGGAGATATGCCACAAGAAGAAAGTGAATACTCAGGTGAAGAAGATTTGGATGAAGAAGAGATTGGATTAGAGACCGAGGAAGACTAAGTGGACTTGGTTAATAGGAAAATAATAATAATAAAAAAAATAATAATAATAGAAAAAATTAATTATAAAGAATCCAAATGGCTAATCAGGTAAAAATAATTTCATGGAATGTAAAAGGGATAAACTCTAAATATAAGAGAAGTAAAATATTTCATTATTTGCAAAAGAAAAAACCACAAATTATTTGTTTGCAGGAAACAAAAATTAAGAAACAAGAAATTAAATATTTGAAAAATCCCAAATTTGGACAACTATTTGTCTCCGCAGCTGAGAGGAAAAAGGGAGGAATAGCATTATATATCCAAGATAAATATAAAGCAAGAGAGATTATGAATGATGAGGATGGACACTATATTGGTGTGGAGATTTTAATGGAAGAAAGAAAATATTTGATGATAGGGATATATAGTCCTATAGAAAATCAAGCTGAGTTTTATAAGAAGATAAATCAAGAAATATTGAAATTTGAAAAAGATAACTACAGTATTATTTTGCTGGGGGATTTGAATGGAGTATTAGATCCCAAGAGAGACAGACTAACCCAAAAGAAAAAATTGAATACACAAGGAAAACTACCGTCTACTTTTATGGATTTGATGGAACAACAGAACTTGAAAGATGTGTGGTCTAATTTATATCCAGAAACAGATGGATTTACCTTCTTTTCAGAAAGTCATAAATCATTCTCAAGAATAGATATGTTTTTGGCTTCGCAAGAGTTAATAATGCAGATTGTTGCGATGGAGATTTTACCAAGAACAATTTCGGATCACAATCCCATAATGTTAGAGATTAAAGAATTGAGGAAGAAAAAATATAGATGGAGACTAAATGATACAATAATACAAGATAAGGAATATAAGAGAAAAATGAAAGAAATTTTAAAGGACTTTTTTAGACAAAATAAAACAGAAGGAATGAAGGAAAAAACAATTTGGGACACAAGTAAAGCGGTTATGAGAGGCTATTTAATACAGAGAGGAGCTGAAGTTAAAAGACTAAGAGATGGGAACCTTAAAAAAATTGAAAAAGAAATGAAAGAAGTGGAAGGAAAATTAAAGATGGACCCAACAAATGATGCGTTGGATAAAAGAATGAAATGGCTGAAAAAAGAACTTGATAACATTATAACAGAAGAAATAGCCAAGAAGATGAAATTTATAAAGCAAAGGAATTTTGAATCATCTAATAAAATTGGGAGATGGCTTTCATACAGATTAAAGAAAGAAAAACAAAAAAGACTGATTACAAAAATTAAAAAGGAGGGGAAAATATACCACTTGCAAGAAGAGATTCAGGAGATATTTCAAAACTACTTTTCCAAATTATATGACAAAGAAGAGATTAATAAAGATGAAATTAAGGAATATTTGGGAAAACAGGAAATAATCAAAATTTCTATGCAGCAACAACAAATCATGAATGCGGAATTCACAGAAAAAGAGTTGGAAATGGCGATAGGGAAACTTAAGAAAGATAAAGCTCCAGGTCCGGACGGATTTACAGCGCAATATTATAAATTATTTTATGAAGAATTAAAAATACCTTTGTTGGAAACTCTAAACAAGATAACCCATGATGGAATCCCAGACACATGGAAGAAGGCTAATATTTCCCTAATTCCGAAAGAGGGGAAAGACGAAATGGAGGTTAAGAATTACAGACCAATTTCATTATTAAATACGGACTATAAAATATTTGCCTCGATTTTGGCTGAAAGGTTGAAAAAAATATTAGTAAATCAAATTGAAGAGGAACAAGTGGGATTTCTCCCAGGGAGACAGCTAAAAGACAATTTGAGAAACATAATAAATGTAATAGAATATTACGAAAAGAATAATGAGAAGAAGATGGCTTTAATGTTCTTAGATGCTGAAAAAGCATTTGATAATGTGAACTGGACTTTTATGTTTGAGCTGATGGAAAAGATGGATATGGGAAATAATTTTTGTAAATGGATAAAGGAAATTTATAAGGAACAAACAGCGAAATTAATAATAAATGGAGATGTGTCGGAAGAAATTAGAATAACAAAGGGTACAAGACAAGGATGTCCACTCTCACCACTCTTGTTTATAATGGTTTTAGAAATACTGTTAAATAATTTGAGGAGAAATAAATTAATAAGAGGTTTGAGAGTGGGGGAAAGAGAATATAAAGTAAGAGCATACGCGGACGACTTAGTTCTGATTCTGGAAGATCCCTTAAAGCAGTGGCAATCAGTAATGGAAACACTTCAAGATTTTGGAAAAGTAGCAGGCTTTAAAATAAATTATGATAAAACAACAATACTGACAAAAAATATGAAGAATACAGAAAAAACGGAATTAGAAGTCAAAACAAAGTGCAGTGTGAGAAAAAAAACAAAATATTTGGGAATATGGGTTACAAATAGGAATTTAGATCTATTTGATAACAATTATAAAAGTAAATGGGTAGAAATAAAAGAAGAAATGAATAACTGGTCAAAATTGAATTTATCTTTATTTGGTAGAATAGAGGCAATTAAAATGATGGTCTTACCTAAGATGAATTTTTTGTTTCAATGTATCCCGGTAATACATAACAAAAAGCCATTTAATGAATGGAATAAAGATTTAAGAAAATTTATTTGGAAGAGTAAGAAATCAAGAGTGAATTGGAAGACTTTGACAAGAAACAAGAAAGATGGAGGAAGAAATGTTCCAGACTTAGAACTGTATTATAAAGCGAATGCTTTAGATTGGATATCGGACTGGATAACTTTAAAAAGAAAAGAAATATTGGATTTGGAAGGTTTTAATAACAGATTTGGGTGGCATGGATACTTATGCTATGGGAAAGAGAAGGTCCATAAAGATTTTAAACACCATGTGATTAGAAGAGCTTTATTAACTACTTGGAATGAGATAAGAAATAAGATTTATAGAAGAATACCTCTTTGGACTTCGCCACACGAAGCTTTTCATGCAAAATGGACAACAATCCAAAAGTGGTTAAAGTATAAAGAAATTATGACTGTGGGGGAAGACATGGAACCAAAAATCAAAACGATAGAGGAATTATCTAAGATAGACCCAAGTATACAATGGTTTAATTATTTACAGCTTAGAGAAAGATTCAAGATAGACAGGAAAATTCAAGGTTTTGAAAAAGAATTGACAGAAATTGACAAAATAATGTTGCAACCGTCAAGGAAAAAAACAAGTAAATTTTATAAGATTTTATTGGAAATGCAACAGGAAACAGAAATAATTTCTGAAAATATGATTAAATGGGCAACGGACATCGGTAGAGTTATTAGTGTGGAAGAATGGGAGAAAACTAGAAAGAAAACAGATAAATTCACAAATTCGCAAGATTTGAAGGAAAATTTTTGGAAAATGGAGCAGAGATGGTACCTGACACCTGCTAGAATAGCAAACATTTATAAGAAAAAGGAAAAAGAATGTTGGAAATGTAAGAAAAATGTGGGCTCATGGTACCATGTATGGTGGAAATGTGAGGAAATGAAGAGGTTTTGGAAAAAAATACATATAAACATACAGAACATTTTAAAAATTAAATATGAGTTAAGACCAGAAATTTATTTATTGAATATGACTTGTAAATTAGAACCGAATATAGAGAAGAAATGGGGAAATGTGATTACATATATGGTTACAGCGGCGAGAATGGTGATTGCTCAAAAGTGGAAACAACAGAATATGCCGACTGAACAAGAATGGTTGACAAAGTTATTAGAAATGAAAGAAATGGATGAATTAACTAAAATATTAAAAAATGGTGATAAAGAATTGATAAAAGGAAAATGGGCTCCAATTGAGAGGTATATAAAAGAAAGATGGAATAAATAAATCAAGATAAAGGGGGGAAAAAAAATAACGTAAATATAACTCTGGCAAATGTAACTATGACGTGAGATATAAAGATGGAAAGGTTAATTATAGTTCGCTTGAATAAAATGTACTCATAATATTCCGAATGAAGGGAAGTTTTTGTAAATATGTGAATATAGTTATAGATATATAACAATAGTGTTTTTTTTAAATGTATTGTTAATATTGTTTTAAATAAAAATAAAATGGAAAAAAAAATAATATAATCATACTCACCACCACCCCACTACACACACACACACACAGACACACAAAACTACTCCACATAATTCTATACCAGGACTTTCTCCCTGCAGATTAAAACAAAAATAGTTTAGGAGTGGTAATTTTAAATTGAAACAATGACACAAATGTAAAAGACAAAGCAGCATTTCTCTGACCTCCTTTCGTTCACTCCCATGTAGTGTGCCACAGAATGGAAATGTAGAATAAAGCATCCATAATTCTGTGGCTCAGTGTGCATCAATTTAGCCACATATACTAGCCCACAAATGTTCATGTTTTTGTTTCTTTTCTATTGGTCAAACCAGGAATAATCAGGTGCTTTTCATTTCATATTTAATGTTTTGTAAACTAAGAATGATGTTTTCCTCAAGAAAACAAAAGCTCCTAAACCTATTGGGAGTACTAGGATGAACACAAATTGTTCACATCTCTTTTCAGTTATGACTCAAACAAATGCCCTGTTTTTTTTTTTTATCTTATCTGCCTGGAGCCTGGAATTAAAAGAAAACCCAGATAAAGACTTAGCAGTAGTAAAAGACATTAAATTATATATTATTGGCACACCAGAACTATTGATTACTTTTTTCTAGTTTTGCTTAAGTAAATTCATGGACCTAGCTACCCTCTGAATAATTTCAACTTTAATACAGGCAGAGAAAAAATACAGAGCAAAATTACTGAAAGTGGTGGTCTCTCAACCAGTGGCATTTGCTGAACCATTGGCTACTAAGTGCCTAGCAAGTTTCCTGGAGAGAAAGAAACATTTGTAGCCAATGGGCACAAATATACTGTCAGTCCCTGGGGTATTGGTCCATCTCAGAAGGTAGACTTTAATATTGTGTTTGACAAATATTAATTTTGTATTTGACAAAAGCTGTGAATAAGAAATTAAAAGAGCTGTTTTAAAAAAAATAAACATTAATTTCTTTATTGTGGAGGTATTATTTGTATTAGGGGATGCAGTGGCTCAAGTGGTTAAGATGCTGACTGTTGATTGCAAGATCGGCAGGTTGGCAGGCCTGGGTCCTGCATGGTGGGGTGAGCTCCTGTCACTAGTCCCAGCTTCTGCCAATCTAGCAGTTTGAAAGCATGCAAATGCAAGTAGATAAACAGGTACCACTTTGGTAGGAAGGTAACAGCATTCTGTGCAATCATGCTAGTCACATGATCATAGAGCACTCTCTGACAATGCTGGCTTTTTGGCTTAGTAACGGAGATGAACACCTTCCCCTATGGTCGGCCATGACTTGACAACCTTGTGAACCTTTATCTTTTATCATTTGTATTATCCCTCTAGAAACCCAAATTATCAAACTGAGGCTGTTGTACTTTGGACATATTATTAGAAAACATGACTCACTAAACAATAAAATTTGGAAAGGTAGAAGGCAGTAGGAAAAGAGGAACACCACATTTCAGAGGAAGCCATGGCCCTGAGTCTTCAAGACCTGAGCAGGGCTGTTGATGGTAGAGTAACTGTTAAGCCTGTCATTCATAGAGTCACCATAAGTCAAAATCAACTTGACTGCAGTTAATAACAACAACCATCAGCTTACACAAATAAATAAGTTATGGACATGGAATATTGCAAATAAATAGTGTGGGGAAAATGGATTAAATCCAACATAATGCTAGTGGAATGAAAATCACAGTGAGCACAGTTAAATTTGTAATGTTTCCTAAATAATAATAGCATGTTACTGGAATGGAATGATAAACATACATTATTACATGTATTAAATAATTATTCTGTCCATCTAATTGCTAGATCAGTCTACAAATTTACATTTTTGTGTGCAATTTCTTTTAATATGTAATATGAAAAAGGAAGCTCAAATAAAATTCTCCCCATCTCTACACAAAACACAAAATCGGGGGGGGGGGGGGATGAAATAACATTGGACAAAAGCTTATTGTTAGCAAAGTTAAATGTGACTTATATTGAACTCACCCTGTTGATGTAAACTGATAATGAAATATGGTTGCATCTGAAGGGGTTCTTGCCCCAATCAGTTAAGTTACTAAGCAGAAGGAAACTTGGGAAATAACTGGGATGTTCACTGGTCAACAATTTCTTAAATGGTAAGTATATAAAAGGGTATGAAAATGTTTCATCAGCGAACAATGCTTCTCAAATGCTTTTGAATATATTACTATTTAGTACTACAGAATAAAGCAAATAGAACAATGCCATCATCATCATCACCATCGTCGTTGTCATCATCATCATTGTCAGAGTAGTACTAGTAGTAGTAGTAGCATTAATTGCAGTAATGACAATAGTATTACCACCACTGGTAGCAGTAATTGTAATAGAATTGTAGTAGTAATTGAAGTAAAATAGTAAAAATTTCAATGTTTCTATTAACATGTCTCTAGGATCTTGATCATTTGGAATACACAGTTTCCCCCAGTGTCCTGTAAAACAAAAACATGTAACACATTGTGCAAATGGAGAGAGGGAAAAGGAGGAGGATTATTAAGTGGATGAATAAAATGTTCACCTCTGCACTATCTGAAAATGTTTGAGTTCCTTGATGTATGAAATGGAAAGGTACAATGGGTTGTAAAAATGTGATGGATGATTTAGGTGGCTGTATTCAGCTGTAACCAATAAGTGCTGAGCTTGGCAAAAACGACTAAAGGCAAAACGCAAGTGATTTACTAGCAATTTAAAGCACATGATATTTGTAATGCATGAGGCCCTCAGGCCCATCTCTTCTTTTCAGCAATGGGAAACAATATTTTGTTGAAAAATTGAAGGTTTATTTTCAACTTTGTTCTATAAACTATAAGAGCATCCTGGGTTGAGGGTGTTCCCCTCTTCAAGAAGTAACTGTGTGCCAACTTATTCAAATATCCCATATATTTTATTATAAGGATTTTTTTCTCCAATGTCTTTTACTGTACATATTACTGGGAATACCAGTAATACCACCTTATTGTAAGCATTTGGATGTTACACAGCACAGTCAGTGTATAATGGACAGAAAATGTTAGAACAGGACTGAGTAGTCCCAAGTTGGGCTGGGCATAGGGAATATATCTTTCCCTTGTTTCAATAGCTTTACTGGATACTGGGTTATTTTTAGACACACGTGAATATGTTGGTTATGACTATCTGAAATATCAAAACTCCCCATTTTCAAGATCCTCAAGGAAGGGGTTTCTCTCAGTCCCATTACTGCCACGGGTCCATCTAGTGAACACACAGGAGAGGGCTTTTTTGGTGGCTGCTCCCAGGCTTTAGAATTCCTTTCCACAGTAGGCTAGGCTGACCCTCTCTCTGCTTTTCTTCCACAGACAGGTAAAGATCTTTTTTATTTAAATAGGCTTTGGGCAATTGACTGGTTGTGTAGAAGTGTCTTTCAATGGGTGGGTGGGTGTGATGTATGTTTATGCTCATTATTATGTTTTAGGCTCCTGTTATATTGTTTTAAATTAGGGGTGTTTTATCAGGATTGCTTTTTTAAAGTTTTTCACTCATTATTTTTTAGCTGTGCTTTGATTTAATTTATGATGTGTGCCATCTTGACTTTCATGTTTGGAGAAAGGTGAGATATGAATTAAACAAATTATTTTTTTAAATTTATAATAAGGATGTTGTTTAATTTATAATAAGGATGTTGACAAGCTGGAACATTCTAGAGGAGGGCAAACAAAATGATGAAGGGTCTGAGGATCATGCCCTGTTAGGAAAGTGGGAGCTGAGAATGTTTAGTCTGGAGAAGAGAAGGTTAAGAAGTGATGTGATAGCTGTTTGAAGGGGTGTCATATTGAAGATGGAGCAAGTTTGTTTTCTCCAGAAAATAGGGCTCAGAGCAATGGATTTAAATTACAGGAAAATAGATTCCATCTAAATGTTAGGAGGAACTTCCTGACAGTAAGAGCTGTTTTGACAGTGGAACAAACTCCCTCAGAGTGTGATGGAGTCTGCTTCTTTAGAGGTTTTTAAACAGAGGCTGGATGGCCATCTGTTGGGGATGCTTTAATTCTTTGTTTCTGCATTGCAGAGGGTTGGACTGGATGGAGCGTCGGGTCTCTTCCAACTCTATAATTCTGTGATTCTAAGACTAAACAGAGAGTCTATAAGCAGGTAGAAAGGAATGTCATAATTGCAAAAAGTCAACATGCATTTCTCAAAAACAAGTTATGCCAGACTACTCTTATTTCCTTTTTTGATAAGATCACCAACTTGGTAGATGGAGTAAATGCTGTGGGTGTACCATACCTTGATTTCAATAAGTCCTTCAACAAGGTCCCACATGATATTCTTGCAAACAAGCTAGTAAAATGTGGGCTAGACAATGCAACTTTTAGGTGGATTTGTAATTGGCTGACTGGCTGCACACTAAGGCTCCTCTTCATTCTAAAGGGACGAGGTCTGTGGGGTGCCACAGGGTTCTGTCCTGGGTATACAAAATCTTTATCAATGAATTAGATGAAGGAATAGAGGACATGCTTATCAAATTTGCAGATGACACCAAATTAGGAGGCATAGCTAATACCCCAAATGACAGGATCAAAATTCAAAATGAGTTTAATAAATTAGAACACCTCCTGAATACTCTCTGGTTCCTGTGCTACTGCTGTTTTTGTATTTGCTTCCTGCACAACAAACCAATCAGGTTCCTTCCTGTCCCTTTGAAACCTCTGTGGAATGAAGACTTCTCTTTCTCATTGTCACTAACACTGCTACTGATCTGTATCCCTGTCCTTGTGACAGACCTCTGCTCTGGCTCAGGCTTTAGTGTTTGTGTTTGGATGGTGTTCTGTTTTGTTGTACTGGGGTTTACAACCTTCTCAACCTCAGACAAATCTGCTCCTCCATTTCTGATGTTTACATTGCTCAATGGCACAAAAACATCAAGGTTGCATTGGAGTTTGTCCCATCCTGAGTGCTTCTTGAAGTATACTCTCCTTGAGAACATTATTCTGCCATTCCCCAATGAAAACCTGCAGCTGTTACCTTGCTAATCCACAAAATGCAATCATTTCCACTTTGGTTCCCCTTTCCTCCTGAACTGAGGTGGAATCAGCAGGTTTGCATATTATCCAAACACTCTTAGGTAACTCAGATTGGGTTTTCTGCCATACAATAGATAATATGGAGTTTGCTGCACCGCACTGCTCCACATTCTATTTATGACATGGCAAGCTGTTCTAGTTGCTTCTCCCACAAACTAGGAGGTGAGCCTGCATCCAGCATCATGCAGTTCTGCATTTGATTTATTATGCCAATTCTTTGTTCATGTTGGATGTTGGAGGAGCAGGTTTGTGTATAAATCCATTCAGCAGAGTATAACTTGCAGCAGAGAAGACACCACCACGCAGAGAAAACTCCAAGCTTCTAGCAGAAGGCTTTATTATAGAAAAACATATGCAGAGTAAAAACTATAAAGTCCAATAAAGCATCACATCAGCCAGATGTGGCTAACAGGAACAAAACTACAAATCCTTAATGCTACATTGTGAAAAGTTAGTCATGCTACAGCTTCAGCAAAAATAAAGAAAACTTAATCCATACTAATGAAAGTTCAAGAACAGACTGACTTCTATGCCTGATACACAATTTCTCAGCCCAACCTTTCTCCACCTCTTGGGTGTTAACCTTAGGTTAATTGGTTGATCTGTACATGACGTATGGTAACCCAAGCTCTTGTTGTTCATCTTTTACCATGTGATCTACTTTCCCATAACAACTTTTATTATTGTTCTCACTGTATAAACAAGAACACTTTCCCATCTATTCCACCTTGTGGTTTCCATTTGTTTTGTCTCTTTTAACACCTGGACTGAGTTGTTGTGTTCGGCCTAGAAGCATGTTCTCATCATGGAAAAATACAGACACACACATCTTTACATTTCATCATTGACTATATATCCCATCAATATCCTGACAGTTCAGCCAAACCGTCCTCAGCTGGACAAGCTGGGTTGGTCGTACAGTGACATATGCCTTTTTTCTAGAGGCATTTTTGCAGACTTTGTGTAAGAAACTCTCCTCCCCAATCTGTTATTAAGATGCCAACATTATAGGGAAAGTTTACCCACTGCTTCAATTGCTCAGCAGCTTCACTTTTGGCCTTCAACAATGCAACATAGCCAAATCTGTTGTGTCTATCTATCACCACCAGTACAAATCTGAACGCACCTTCACTCTGAACACAAACCTTTTACAATTTCACCAAGCTTTTGAAACTTCCATGCCCCATCACTCTGTGTAAGTAATGTGCACAATTATCATGCAGTGGCTTGTTTGTTACATTTGCACATTGCCCCTTTAAAACCATGTGGTATATTTTGTTCTTTTTAACAGCCCTACCACATACTGTACCATTTTCAGATATTGTACATTCGTCCTCCTTAAACAACACTTCAGAACTATCAGTTGTTAAGGATGAAACACTCATAAGACAATTTTTGTAACTTTCGTGCTCATAAAACATTATCAACTGGTTATGTATGCAAACCCTTTGTGCTCTACACTATCAGACTCACCATCAGCAAAAACCAGACTGTTTATTGGGGTTGGGTTCTGCAACATATCATATCTATTTACCATATGATCTGATACACCACTAATCAAAATCCAATCACAATTATTATGGTTATTACAAATAACCTCTTCAACCATTGAGGCAAACCCCCTCCC
This sequence comes from Phrynosoma blainvillii, assembly GCA_026167975.1. Lineage (NCBI taxonomy): Eukaryota > Metazoa > Chordata > Lepidosauria > Squamata > Phrynosomatidae > Phrynosoma > Phrynosoma blainvillii. The sequence goes on from JANUYF010000003.1 coordinate 248,939,424, forward strand.
TTCATGGGGCTTCTTCTTTCTTCCAGATGTTTTCTTCTGTGCTGTAGAAGACTGAGGACAGTTCTGTCTGAAATACCTAGTCTCTCCACAAGAAAAACATCTCTTTGCTTGCTAGACTGAAGCACTTTCACCCTGGAATGAAGAAGTCTGTGTTCATTTTTCTGGTGTTCAGCTGGCTCTCTCTCTGCCTTTGCCTCAAAGCTCTGCCTCTGGACCTCATCCAGGATTCTTGATGGAATCATTTCAGGCTTTAAGTCCTTTTCAGAAATTCCTTGCAGTCTATACATTATGAAGTCCCAATCCTTCAACAAACTGCCCAGCAGAATGTAGGATTTTTGGCAGTCCTCCATAATTATTCCTCTGCTTTCACATTGGACAAACAGATCCTGCATTCTCTGCAAGTGCTCTGTTACAGACTCCCCATCTTATAACTTGCAGCTGTATAAGTGCTTACTCCAAATAATCTTTAATAAGGACATACCAGACTGATGAACATCACGTAAGGTTCTCCACACTTCAAAAATAGTCTGCATCCCTCAAACATAGTTCAACTGGCTTGGCTCTAGGGAAAGCAAAATCATGGCTCTTGCTTTCCTATCACCCTCTAACATGTTTGGTTATGGTGGTGATTCTGCCAGCTTCCAGAGACCTTGCTTTATCAACAAAGCCTCAATATAAATGTACCAAGATGCATAATTTTCATCATTTATTCTCTGGAATCTTATGGCTGTTTCCATATTTGCTCTGAACTTTCAGCTTTCAGATGCAAATGGACTTCTGGCAACTGTCCAATTCAGTCCCAGCAGACAGCCAACTCTCTCAGCACTTTGAGAACAGTCTCTGAGACACTCAGTTCAGCATTAACTCTATAACTGCCAAATCTTTAGAGTCCATAGTGAAACTTTTTTCCATATCATGCACACTCCCAAACTTCACACAACTATCTTAGTGGTTTTCATGTGCACACTGGGCCTATAACCCTTGTTGGGGTGCATGTGAACGGAATTTCAACATGTGCAGGAACAAATGTCAAAGATCACTCTTCACTGTGAAGTTCTATGCAGGCTGCAAATGATGCAAGAAAAAAAAACCTTCCACATAGGCAGCTGTCTGCAAGACACAAAACTGTTGGATTCTCTCTTGTCTCATGAAGAGGTTCTTTATTCTTCCATTACAGACTAACAAAGTGCTCCACCAATATCTCTTGTGGAATTTGGATGTGATGTGATTGAAATGCAGCAGAGTTCAGGAACCAGCTTCCTTCACCAGCCATCCTGGAAATGATATTTCCATGAAGACACATGTTGTAGATCCAAATTAAAGCTTTATTGTTTCATAAAGAAAACAGGAAAAGAAAAATATACAATCCATCCTGCTAATGGCAAAATACTATAGGATCACAGCTTGTAGATGTTGTTGTAGAATTATAGCATTAGTAATAGAATAGTTACAGTTTCAGTTCAAAAGGACACATAGCAAGTATATATAAACAAAGGTGAACAAAGGAACTTCTGGCCCTTCCCATACTCCACCTTCTGGGTGTTAACCTTATGATGATTGGATGATCTGCTGTAAACCAGCCTCTAGCTGTGTGCCATCCCCATGTGACCTAGTTCTCATGGGAACTGGATGAGCTCATGTTTATCTGTTAATATCATGTTCTGAGGCTCAAAGTGTTTTTATTATTCTGTACTGTGGGCACATGTTATGGCTTCAAACCACCTACTAGCCGCGTCCTCTTTGTTTTTTGTTAGACACTGTTCCCATAAGAAATTTTCACACGCGCATCTGTACATGTCTACTTTGACTGTATATCCCATTCATATTCCAGCATTCCCCTCTGAAATGTATAGATGTGTGAGGCACACTATTTTCAGTTGTGAAACTATGGGCCTTTGCAGACTGCTAGAAATAGTGTAAATTGAGTCCACTTTAAGGGTTAGGGTTAGGGTTAGGGAATCATGGGAACTGTATTTTATTGTGGCACCAGAGCTCTCTGACAGAGGAGGCTCAATGTCTCAGAAGAAAAAAACAATTCCCATGATTCCCTAGCACTAACACTAACCCTTAAAGTGGACTCAATTTGCACTATTTCTGGCAGTCTGTAAAGGTCCTATCTTAGCTCAATGGCTAGTTCTGTACACTTAAGATGACATCCTAAGTAGACATGACATCTATTTATGGCTTTCTATTTCCAATTACTTTGTCAAAATGTCTGCCAAATTGTGTTTTGTTTCTATATACTGTAGACGCACAACTCCTTTCTGTACTAATTCTCTGACATTCTGGTACCTTACTCCAATGTACTTTGTCCTGCACTTTAAATTTTCTGCCTCTGACATGGCAATGCATGATTGTGAATCTTTATAAATTAATACAGGCTCAGAACAACGCTGATTCAAATCCAGAAGTAACTGTTTAATCAACTGAATCTCATTGACTGTCTCTGACAATGCTGCAAACTCTGCTTCAGTTGTACTTTGTGCTACATTGCTCTGTTTTCTACTACGCCAAATTATTGAACTTTCTCCAAACTTGATCGACAATCCCGTGACTGACTTTCTGTCATGCAATTCCAAAGCAAATGAACTATCTACAAAGCATTCCAGCCCAACCTGGCTGTTCTGTATCTTCAGTTTCCTGTCTATGCTACCTTTCAGGTACCTCAACAAATGTTTGACTGCTGTCCAATCCTCAACCTTTGGACTATTTGCTTTTCTGCTAAGCACATCAACTGCAAACGCAATATCTGCCCTAGTGTTGTTTGGTATGAACATCAAACTTCCAACAATTCTGGATTTTCAAACTTACTTCTTGTTTCACCATTGACTAATCCAACTGACATAGGACTATTCACTATTTTTGCACTTTGCAATCCACACTTTTCAATCAGCCTTTCAATCTTCTTTTGCTGACTCAATAAAAAACTGCTATCCTCAGTCCATTGCACCTCAATCCCAAGGTAGGATCTGAGAGGCCCTAAATCCTTGATAACAAAATTCCTTGACAATTCCTTCTTCACTGTCTGAATTTCCTTTTCTGACTTTGCTGTAATGCACAAGTCATCAACATAAATAACCAATGTAACATCACCCTTTGTGTAGACACACGGATCAGCGATGCTGCATTTGTAACCAAGCTTTACAAGCTCTTCATGAATACAAAGATTCCAACTTTTAGCATTCTGCTTTAATCCATACAAAGCCTTTTTCAACTTGTACACCTTTCTGTCACTGTCCTGTTCAAAACCTAAAGGCTGTTCCATGAACATAACTTCCTCAAGACAAGCATTCAAGTATGCAGTCTCAAAATCAAAATGTTGCACCAATGGACAAAAGCCAATTGCAGACAAAGCCAAAGCCAATTGCAGGCTCTCAGGCTTGGCTGTTGGAGAAAATGTCTTGTCAAAATTCTCAAACCTCTGTTGAGCAAAACCTTTTGCCACCAACCTAGCCTTGTACCTCTGGCTACCATCTGGCATCTCCTGATTGGGTTCCCAAAGGGCGGGATAAAAATAAATTTAATAAAATTATTATTATTATTATTATTATTATCTTGTAAACCCATTTGCAACCAATCACCTTGTGATCCCTAGGTCTTTCAACAATTTCAAACACCTCTTTGTCTACCAAAGACATGTACTCCAGCTCCATAGCAAACAATCATTTCTCCCTTTCCTCATCAGGAAAACTCTGCAAGTCTTTGTAACTCTCTGGCTCATCAGCCACAACTGTACAAAATCTAGCTTCCTGTACAACAAAACAATCTGGAGCTTTTCTGACTCTTTGAGTCCTCCTAGGGATGAATGTTTTTGTTCTACCTCCCTCATCTTCAGTGTCAGAACTTGTGTGAGGTTCCCTATCCCTGTGTCTTTTTGTTTCAGACATCCTAGATGTAGTTGGTCATGTTTCTGTTGACTGATCTGATGTGCTTGCCTCACTGTCTGAAGATGTTGACTCCTGTTTCACCACCCCTCCATTTCTGGTACTTGTTTCCAACTGCCCCAACTTAAGAAAAACTTCTTTGTTGGAATGCAATCTGTCCCAACCTGAATGCTTTTCAAAGTTGGCACTTCTGGATAGCAAGATTTCTCCACCACCAAGATGAAACCTGTAGCTATTTCCAGAATATCCTACAAACATCAACCTCTGTCACTTGGGCTGATTTTTCTTTCTGAAAGCTGCTGGCACATATATATTTGCATACTGCCCAAACACTCTAAGGTATTTCAGATTAGGTGCTCTCCCATAAAACATTTGAAAAGGGGTACTCTTTACAGCTGAATTCCAAGTTCGATTTGCCAAAAAAATTGCTGTAAGAATTGCCTTACCCCAGAGATTTTCAGGTGCTTCTGCATCTAGCATTATGAAATCTTTCATCTGCTTTAGGACACCTATTCTTCTTTTGGCCAATCCATCCTCTTGAGGAACTCGGTAGTGTTGTGCCTAATTTCTTTCTTTCTCAACCAGTTTCTCAAACTGTGAGATAAGAATTCACCTCCCCCGTCTGTGATCAAAGACCCCACTTTGTAATCAAACTCTCTTTCAATCATGCTAACCCAATCTTTGAACCTCTCTGCTGCTTCACTTTTTTCCTTCAGAGGCATCACATAAGAAAACCTGGTAAAATGATCCACAATCACCATGAAATATCTGCTGCCCCCTAGTGACTTTTCCATTGGGCCAGCAAGGTCCCCATGTAGAGCCTCAAAAGGTTTTTTTGCTATGTGCTTGCTTCATTTTGCCACAGGAAAAGCCTTCAACTTTATCCTGCTGCAAACCGAGCACTCCAAATTATTTGAACAGGGAGACATTTTAAAATCTGGGCACACTTTCCCCAGTTTTCCAAGACTATTGAATCCAATATGACCCATCACTCTGTAAAAATAATGAGCACATTCTGAATGCAAAGGCACATTGTTAACAATTGCACATTCTGCCTTATCTAGCATGTAATACATTTTGTCTTTCTTTACAGCTTTTGCACAAACCTCACCATCCTTGGTGATTATACATTCCTCCCCCACAAACTGCAGTGCATACCCCTCAGTGGTCAAAGCACACACACTAACGAAACAGTTTTGTAATTTAGGCACACACAAAACATTATCAAAGGATTTACCAAACCCAGGAATGAAAACAGTCCCCATCTGCTTGATCTCTCTTGCTACTCCATCAGCTAGAGCAACTGAGTTTACTGTGGAGGGTTTCTTACTTCTGAGTATATCAGGAGTGTTTACCATGTGTCCAGTGGCACCAGAGTCCAAAATCCAGACTTAACTCACCATCTGCTGAGTCACACTGTCACAGCCCTTTGTAACAGCAGCAGTGCCTTTCTTAGTCCCAAAGTCCCTTGGTTGCTCTTGTTGGTTCTTCTTCTTTTTGTCTGCTGCAAATTTCGTGCAGTCCCGTTTCAGATGACCTGCTTTTTTGCAATAGAAACATATCTTTTCCTCTGACACAGCTTCCCTCTCCACCTGCATCTCTCTGGACGCTCCCTCTGAAGCATTTGTGGACTTTGACGCTGCCAGAGGCTGTCTGTGAAGTCGTGCCTCAAATCTGTGGCATTGGCTTTCTTCAAGCACCCTAGAGGACACCAACTTCATGGTAATCTGTGCCTCAGGTAGTCCTTGAAGCCTATGCAGTATGTTATCAAAATCCCTTGAAAGAGACCCAAGCAAAATGTATGCTTTTTGCTAAGGGGAAATTTGCACACACACCCTCATCTGCACCTGATTAAACAAGTCCTGCATCACTTCCAGATGCTTTTCTGCAGATTGACCTTTCTCCATTTTCTGTGAATATAATCTTTTACCCCACATCATTTTGGCTAAAGCTGAGGCTGATTGGTGTATGTCCCTCAGAGAATCCCAAATGTCTTTAGACAAAGTTCTCTCTCTCACATAGTTTAACTGTCCTTCAGTGAGAGTCAGGAGAATAGAAGCACAAGCATGTTCATTTATTTCCACATCTGCTGGAGTGGGTGCCTGTGGAAGTCCATCCCTGACTATTGACCACAGGTGTTCCCTGACCAAAAGAGACTCAACATATAAGCACCAGGAGTTATGGTTCATGTCCGATAATTTTGCAAAATTAACAGTCTCCATTTTGACTCAAATGACAAACAAACGAGTCTTTATGCAGCTTTTCAGCCTCCCAGCCTCTTGGTCCCACTGTTTTGAAAATGTTCAAGCCAGAACATTTACATTACGCCAAATGGCCAGACAGTTCTTTGAAAACATGCAGAAGTGCAGATGCTTACTTACAGCTGATGATTTCCAGAAGCTTTCTGTTTTGCCTTTCCTCTGCTTTGCGCAGCTGAAGACACAGCTGGAGTCACATAACCACTTCTGGAATTTGGATGTGATGTGATTGAAATGCAGCAGAGTTCAGGAACCAGCTTTATTGTTCCATAAAGAAAACAGGAAAAGAAAAATATATAATCCATCCTGCTAATGGCAAAAGACTATAGGATCACATCTTGTAGATGCTGTTGTAGAATTACAGCATTAGCAATAGAATAGTTACAGTTTCAGTTCAAAAGAACACATAGCAAGTATATATAAACAAAGGTGAACAAAGGAACTTCTGGCCCTTCCCATACTCCACCTTTTGGGTGTTAACCTTATGATGATTGGATGATCTGCTGTAACCCAGCCTCTAGCTATGTGTCATCCCCCATGTGACCTAGTTCTCATGGGAACTGGATGAGCTCATATGTTTATCTGTTAATATGTTCTGAGACTCAAAGTGTTTTTATTATTCTGTACTGCGGGCACATGTTATGGCTTCAAACCACCTACTAGCCGAGTCCTCTTTGTTTTTTGTTAGACACTATTCCCATGAGAAATTTTCACACACACACCTCTACATTTCTACTTTGACTGTATATCCCATCTATATTCCAACATCTCTATATACAGTCAACCACAAATGAGTTTCCAACTCACCCACTTATATACAGTATCCCCTTCTGGGATATTAGTCTAGCCCACTCCTGGGATATCACCCAGTTTCTTTGCCCCAGGCACATCTATGGCATTTTCTCTTCAGAGTACATTTTACTCTGACAAGCTGGGCCACAAAATGAATTTGAGCAAGAAGAAATGTAAGATGCTACACTTAGGACAAAAAAAGCGAAATGCACAGATATAGGATGGGGGACACCTGGCTTAACAACTGTACATGTAAAAGGGATCTAGGTGTCCTAGTAGATGACAAGTTGAACATGAATCAACTGAGTGTTGTGGCAGCTAAAGTAGCCAGTGTGATTCTAGGATGCATCAATAGAAGTATAGTGTCTAGCTTGAGGGAAGTAATAGTATTGCACTATTCCTCTTTGTTCAGGCCTCACCTGCAATATTGCATCCAATTCTAGGTACCATAATTTACAAAGGATGTTGAGAAGCTGGTCTATGTCCAGAGAAGGGCTGACCAAAATCGTGAATGGTATGGAAACATGCCTAAAGGGAACGACTTAAGGAGCTGGGTATGTTTGGCCTGAGGAAAAGAAGGCTAAATCGTGACCTTTAAATATTTGAAGGGGTGTCATATTGAGGATGGAGGAAGCTTGTTTTCTGCTGCTGCAGAGAATAGGACCCGGAGCAATTGATTCAAATTATAGTAAAAGAGATTCCACTTCAACATTAGGAGGAATGTCCTGACAATAAGAGTTGTTCAACAGTAGAACACACTCCCTCAGAGAGTGGTGGAGTCTCCTTCTTTGAAGGTCTTTAAACAGAGGCTGGATGACCATCTGTGAGGGTGAGTCCCACTCACCCAACTGTTTTCCCATTGTGGCATCTCTATGGGTTTTGTCATCTGACCACTACCACCAATAATAACAGAAGTTTATTTGAAAGTAAAAATGTACAAAGTATCATGGATATGAAGTTGTCAGCATAGTTTTTTACTTGTATTACATTTGCAGTCTTTTATTTTTATACTTTGTAGTGATTTATACTTCTTAAGGAACAACTGTTTCCAACCATATGTTTCTCTTGTTACTAAGAGCCTTCTCTTTCACCTATACTCTTTCACCACCCCAGGACTTCCCTGTCCCTCTTTTGGCAATTCTTATCCATAATTCAGCCTCCAAGGCTATTGCATCCGGCAGGATAATAAATAACCATAACCGTCTTTCAGAGTTCGGTTATCTCAGAGTCCCTCAACTTCAGACTCTCACACTTCACTTTCACTACCACTCCAACACCCTAACTGTGACCAATAGATTCTACCTGCCCCTCTATGAATCTGACTGGCTGTTGAATTCTCCATCCCTATTGGTTGTTTCTAGGGCTGGCTGATTTCTGTTTTCTCTTCACACCATCTGTCAGGGATGCTTTGAATGTAATAACTACAGTATTGTATTAAACTCATAGTCAAATCTGGCCTATGTTTTATATAAGGCACTTTTATGTCTTGAAAGCATAGATGGGCATTCATACAAATCTTGGGAAGAAATTGGCCAATAAATTGTTCTTACAGATTTCAAATATTTATTCTTGTTTTATGTTGTATTTATTGCAAACAACTCCTAACACGTAGCAAAGAAAAATGAATTCATTTCTCTATGAATATTGTTGAACAGGTTTTGAACATCATCTTGTAACACTTGTGAGAGGGAATTGTGTTACTGTCATTGAGAGTTCCTCTACCCACTGTCAAACTAGCACATGTACATTTAAAATAGACTTGATGAAAAGAAGAATTGGATCATCTTTATTTTCTAGGTAAATGTTTGTTCATTTGTTCTCTAAAAGTTTATGTGAAACATCACATGCTAAATTTGCTGAGTGTCCTAGAAAAATAATCCTAGTTGGAAAAGTAATTGCGTGGTATTGTACTGAATGTGTTTGTGTGAGGTTATGTTCTGCAAAGTAAACAAATGTTTTGTTTTTCACACATTTATTTTATGCCAAGTAACTGTATAACCAGAGGCATAACAGAAACTAGACATAATTTATAGAACTGGAAATTTGGAGGGATATATATATACATCCATGAAGCTAGCTCAAGGGCTTCTTTGCACTCCATGAATTTTGGCATAGAAAGCATTTCTATAGGAATATGGATAGCCACACATAGGCATGCCTGATGATTATACATAAGCTATTTTATTGTGTATATTTAGTGTTAATATAATGGGATGCCACAATCATTTGCAGTCTCCATAAACTTTTAAACAGTGGAACAGGCCTACAAGCAATTGACTCTTGAGAACATCCAAATCTAGACTTGATACATCTTGGTTGCACAATTTATATTATTGTATTTTAAAACATTTGTATCCTGCCTACTCTCCAACCAGCTCTAGGCAGCTTATAATAAATGAATATTTAATAATTAAACAATAATGATTGTCATTTGAAAAGTAGTTTTCCTATTTGTGTTTTTCTATTGTTTTCCATGTGATCCCACCATGCCATTCTTCAGTATCTCATTCATCAGGAAAAAATATACTTCTCTGACTTGAAACTGGTGACCAATTTGTGGTCACATCCACTATGAAAATAGCTTTGTTATGCATATTTTAAGGTCAACCCTTTCTGTGAAGCTATGTTTTAAAAAATATGACATTCACCATCTGCTTTGAATAAAGAATATGCAAGCACTAGATGTACTACCAAAGATTTATTTATAATCATGGTCTAATCTGCACTGCAAAACAATACAGTCTAACCCCACTTTAACTGCCATGGCTCAATGCTATGGAATCCTGGGTTTGTTTGTGGCACCAGAGCTCTCTGAGAGAGAAGGTTAAATATTTCACTAAACTACAAATCTCAGAATCCTGTAGTCATGACCATTAAAGTGGTGTCAAAGTGTTTTATTTCTACAGTATGGCAGCAGCCTAGATCCATGAACAAAACAACAAAAGTAGAAGTGTCTTTCCCATAGTAGCAAAGCTGCTTGACCAGAAGCTGCTGAGTTTTTCTAGAACTGAAGGTTGTGCAGTCTGAGATAATGACTTCCCATAACTGACTGCAGTAACTTAAACAGTTCAAACACTGGTGACACTTTAAAATTGCCCTTAACATTTCACTCTATGGACTGCCCTACAGTTCTTACATTTCTTCCTCAGTTTGTTTTTTAAGCACTAGTTTTTTTTCCCTACTCTGTTTTTTAAGCACTAGTTCACCATTTATGAAGGGTTTAGAATGCATCTTTTCTTTCTTTAACAGAAAATGTTCTTGCACAATGACAACTGAAATCATTCTATATTAAATATGAACAGCATTGACAAAATACAACAAACAGATAGATATCTATTTCCAAATACAGTTGGTCCTCCACATTTGTGTCTTTGACTTTTGTGGATTTGATTTTTTGTGCTTTGGATTAATATGAGATATGTTCTCTCCAGGACTCTCTAGGTCCTCCTGTTCAACTCTGCTGGACGTTGACCATAGAGTTGTGCTGGAGAACCTAGAAGTTTCTAGAGAAAACACTTATCTAGGCATTTGTAGATCCTCCAGCATGATTCTATGATCAAACCCTGGCATATGTTGACCATAGAGTTGCACAGAAGGACATGGAGATTCCTAGAGAGTTGTTCTATTAGATAAAAAGAATACAGTTTTTTTATTTCTGGTTTTTCCATATTCACGGGGCTCCTTCATTCTGTTGTGGAGGGTCCACTGAAAAAATAAAATACTAGACAAGAAAGAAATAATTTTGTTTGTGGGATTCAGCATCTCCCCACACCATGCTTCCATGCCTCCCATCTCTTTCTTTCCATGATAGCTTTTTTACTTGCATAATTATTGACTTATCAATAAGTCAACTTTATTTCTTTGCCAGAACTGTCATAACCCATGGGAATGGGTCCACATGAAAATGGAATTCAGCTTATAACTCAGGCACACAACCAAAAAGGGCAAGAAGTGAAAATTAACTGGGGACATTTCTCCTATCTTCAAGGACCAAGTATAATTTTCAGGAACCCAATACAAATCAAACTGATATCAATATGACTGGAAGATTTCTGTTTAGAATTAAAAGTTTTTCTCTTAAAGTTGCATTTGCTTTTAGTATTCAGCCTCTGGCTCTGCAGCTCTTGCAGCTCAGCTCTTGGCTTTGACTTGTTAACATTGCTTCTATTTGATTAGGGAGAAAAGGAAGTCTTTTTCAAATGATCTGCAGCAAATTGAGCTAATTCTCTGTCTGTTGTTTTTGTATTAAAATTGTCTTCCATCAAATTTTGTCTTTTTTGAAATTCAACAATTTGAGCAATAGCATCTTGTAAAGAAACATCTCCTTTAATTTGTAAAGCATTAATTATTGGAGAGTAATATTTTGAAAGACCTGTAAAAAAAAAAAAGTTCAAGTTTTCCATGTTCTGGAAAGGATTCTTGAGCTGTTGTAATTCCAGACAAACTTTAAACAGGACTATCATATCACCTCTTAACCGTCTCTTTTCCAGGCTAAACATACCCAGTTCCCTAAGATGTTCCTCATAGGGCATGGTTTCCACATCCTTCACCATTTTAGTTGCCCTCCTCTGGACACGCTCCAGTTTTTCAACATCCTTTTTGAATTGTGGTGCCCATAACTGGACACAGTATTCCAGGTGGGACCTGATCAAAGCAGAATACAGTGGCACTATTATTTCCCTTGATCTAGATACTATACCAGTGGGAGGCAAAAAAAAATGGGCACAGACAGCAAGTAAAGGGGACACGTGGTCTTAGATGTCTCTACACTAATGCACAGAGCATGGGAAATAAGCAAGATGAACTTGAACTCCTAGCACAACAAAGCAAATATGATATAATAGGCATCACTGAAACCCGGTGGGATGAGTCTCATGACTGGAATGTAGAAATAAAGGGGTATAACCTTTTCAAGAGAAACAGGACAAACAGGAAAGGAGGAGGAATAGCATTATATGTCAGGGATATTTACACCAGTGAAGAAATCCAGGACATCAATCCTGGAAGCCAAGTGGAGAGCATCTGGATAAAAATTAAAGGGGAAGGAAACAACAGGGATGTTAGTGTGGGAGTCTACTACAGACCCCCAACTCAAGCAGAAGAATTGGATGAAGCCTTTCTAGAACAGATGACCACACACTCAGAAAGGAGAAATATAGTAGTGATGGGTGACTTCAACTATCCGGATATTTGCTGGAAGTCAAACTCGGCAAAATCCTCAAGGTCTAGTAAATTCCTCACTTGCCTCAAAGACAATTTCATTGTTCAAAAGGTGGAAGAGGCAACGAGGGAGTCAGCTATTTTGGATCTGATCCTAACTAACAGGGAAGACCTAGTTAATGGGGTGCAAGTGGTTGGATCCTTAGGCGGGAGTGATCATGTCCTCCTGGAGTTTATTATACAGTGGAAAGGAGAAGCCAGGCATAGTCAGACACGCATTCTAGACTTTAGGAAAGCTGATTTTACTAAACTTAGAGAAATACTGGGGGTGATCCCATGGACAGGAATACTAAAAAAGAAGGGAGTTCAAGACGGATGGGAGTTTCTCAAAAGGGAGATACTGAAGGCACAATTTCAAACCGTGCCAATGAGGAGGAAGAATGGGAGGTGTCTCAAGAAACCAGGATGGATGACTAAGGAACTTGCAACTGAACTATGTTTTAAACGGAACATGTATAAGAAATGGAAAAATGGGGAAATCACCAAAGAGGAATTCAAACAAATAGCTAGCACGTGTAGGGGTAAAGTCAGAAAAGCTAAAGCGCAGAATGAAATCAGGCTTGCTAGAGAGGTTAAGAACAATAAAAAGGGCTTTTGGGGGTATGTCAGCAGCAAAAGGGAAAAAAAAAAGAAATGGTAGGGCCACTGTGTGGAGAAGATGGCAAAAAGTTAACAGGGGACAGAAAAAGGCAGAATTACTCAACACCTTCTTTGCTTCAGTCTTCTCAGAAAAGGCAAAGGGTGCTCAACCAGAGTATAATGGAGCAGAGGAGAATTTCAGCACAGAATAAGTAAAGAGATAGTACAGAAACATCTGGTTAATCTAAATGAATATAAGTCTCTAGGACCAGATGAATTACATCCAAGGGTATTAAAAGAACTGGCAAATGTAATATCGGAACCATTGGCAATAATCTTTGAGAACTCCTGGAAAACAGGAGAGGTCCCAGCGGACTGGAGGAGGGCAAATGTTGTCCCCATCTTCAAAAAGGGGAAAAAAGAGGATCCCAACAATTATCATCCAGTTAGTCTGACATCAATACCCGGAAAGATTCTGGAGCAGATCATTAAACAGAGAGTCTGTGAACATCTGGAAGATAATTTCAGAATCACAAAAAGTCAACATGGGTTTCAGAGAAACAGGTTATGCCAAATCTGATCTCTCTCTCTCTCTTTTTTTTTTTTTTTTTTGATAAAATTACCAGCTTGGTAGATGAAGGGAATGCTGTGGATATAGTATATCTTGATTTCAGTAAGGCCTTTGACAAGGTTCCCCATGACATTCTTGCAAGCAAGTTGGTAAAATGTGGGCTAGACAAAGTAACTGTTACATGGATTTGTAATTGGTTGACTGGTCAAACGCAAAGGGTGCTCAACAATGGCTCCTTTTCAACTTGGAAAGAAGTGACCAGTGGGGTGCCACAGGGCTCTGTCCTGTGCCCAGTGCTATTCAATATCTTTATTAATGACTTGGATGATGGTATTGGGGGCATAGTTATCAAATTTGCAGATGACACCAAATTAGGAGGAGTAGCTAATACCCCAGAGGACAGGATCAAAATTCAAAATGACTTGAACAGACTAGAAAGTTGGGCCAAAGCTAACGAAATGCAACACAGAGAAATGTAAGGTACTGCACTTAGGGCGGAAAAACGAAAAGTACAGATATATGATGGGGGACACCTGGCTGAATGAGACTACGTGTGAAAGGGATCTAGGAATCCAGGTGGACCACAAGTTGAACATGAGCCAACAGTGTGATGCAGCAGCTAAAAAGGCCAATGCAATTTTAGGCTGCATCAGTAGAAGTATAGTGTCTAGATCAGGCGTAGGCAACCTGTCCCCTATAAGAGCCGAGGGACTTCAGCTCCCAGAATCCCAGGAGCTATTGGCCAACATGGGACTATTGGCCAACATGGCTGAGGCTTCTGGGAGCTGAAGTCCCTCGGCCCTTAAAGGGGAAAGGTTGCCTACCCCTGGTCTAGATCAAGAGAAGTAATAGTGCCACTCTATTCTGCTTTGGTCAGGCCTCACCTGGAATACTGTGTCCAGTTCTGGGCACCACAATTCAAAAAGGATGTGGAGAAACTGGAGTGTGTCCAAAGGAGGGCAACTAAAATGGTGAAGGGTCTGAAAACCAAGCCCTATGAGGAACGACTTAGGGAGCTGGGGATGTTTAGCCTGGAGAAGAGAAGGCTGAGAGGTGATATGATAGCCGTGTTTAAATATTTGAAGGGATGTCATATTGAGGAGGGAACAAGCTTGTTTTCTGCTGCTCCAGAGACTAGGACCCGAAACAATGGATACAAGCTGCAAGAAAAGAGATTCCACCTCAACATTAGGAGGAACTTCCTGACAGTGAGGGCAGTTCGACAGTGGAACACACTCCCTCGGAGAGTAGTGGAGTCTCCTTCCTTGGAGGTCTTTAAGCAGAGGCTGGATGGCCATCTGTCAGGGATGCTTTGATTGGGAGTTCCTGCATGGCAGGGGGTTGGACTGGATGGCCCTTGTGGTCTCTTCCAACTCTATGATTCTATGATTCTATGACTCTATGATTCTACTTCTATTGATGCAGCCTAAAATCATATTGACCTTTTTAGCTGCCACATCACACTGTTGACTCATGTTCAACTTGTGGTCTACTGGGACTCCTAGATCCCTTTCACACATAGTCTCATTAAGCCAGGTGTCCCCCATCTTATATTTATGCATCTCATTTTTTTTGCCCTAAGTGCAGTACCTTACATTTCTCCGTGTTGAAATTTATTTTGTTAGCTTTGGGCCAGCTTTCAAATCTATTAAGGTCATTTTGAATTTTGGTCCTCTTCTCTGGGGTATTAGCTATTCTCCTAATTTGGTGTCAACCGCAAATTTGAGAAGCATGCCCCCTATTCTTTCATCCAAATCATTGATAAAGATCTTGAATAGTACTTGGCCCAGGACAGAACCATGTGGCACCCCACTGTTCACTTCTCTCCAGGATGAAGAGGATCCATTGCTGTGCACCCTTTGGGTTCGGTCAGTCAACCAGTTACTAATCCATCTAACAGTTGTATTATCTAGCCCATATTTTATTATCTTGTTGGCAAGAATATCATGGGGGACCTTGTCAAAAGCCTTACTGAAATCAAGATATGCTATGTCTACTGCATTCCCTTGTCTACCAAGCTGATTATTTTATTAATTATTTTATTTAAAAAAGATGTCAGATTAGTCTGGCATGACTTGTTTTTGAGAAACCCATGTTGAGTTTTAGTGATTATGGCTGTTATGATTGTTTAATGAACTGTTCTAGAATCTTTCCCAGTATTGATGTCAGACTAACTGGGCCATAGTTGTTGTGAGTAACTGTTTGTTTTTGTTTTGTTTTTTTTAAAAAAAACATTCTAAGATTGGTATACGTCAGGTTCAGGGCTGGGCGTAATTCTCATCAGAACTGGATATTTGGCTCTGTGTCATCTGGATGCCCCGCAGAGAGGATGGGAATAGGACGTTTTATTTGGCCCATGTAGACAACCTCCAAGAATGCTTGCTTTGCCCTACCCAATAGGTCTCTCTCTTTCTCTCTCTCTTCCTTATGAAAAAAGGACCTCTGTGGCTTGCAGTTCTTAATATGACAGACCATATCAAACAGAGGAAAACAAATGTGTCTTTGATTGATTCCAGCAGATCCGACTAGACATACAGACAGATAGATGTAAGTATTTCAAAAAACAACAACAAGCCATCTTCATTCCCTCCCTCCCAGTAATGAGGATTTCAGTCTGGGCTGGATACACTGCACAAAGAGTAAAGTGTACTCTTTGCTCTCCATGTATATGAACAATGACAAAACACAATACCAGTGACCCAATCACTTACCAATGAAGGATGCCTTCTAAACATGCCTTAAAATCCTTACATGATAGATAGGTTCCATGATGGACAAATCAGTTTGGTAAGAGTTCACTGAAGGTAGGAAGTGTAAATGTTCCTGTCCTGACATTGTAGGTGCACATAAGACATTTTAGCTTTTTTCTTGGCCATAGATGTTTAAAAGGAACAATTGATTGCCCAGGTTTAGCACTTTAAAGGCTCTATTATATTGCAAGAATATTTGTGGTAGCTACACTAGGAATAGTTGTTTGTCTTTTCCACTATTTTTTCTCATTTGATACAGAATTAGAGATACAATGCTTATTCTATTTAATTCAAAAGCATGTTTTCTCTCACTTTCCACTTTTATCTATTGCACTGTGATGTTGCTAAGCCGTCTTGAGAACCGACAGCATTTTGTTGGGCTGAAAGCTCATTTTGAGCTGTCAGCACAAAATGGCATCAGCTGTACTGAAAATACAGAGAAACTGTAATGGCATCAGCTGTATCTGCAGGAATTCAAGATAACTCAAAAATTCAGCACACATACTCTTCAATTGTACAAAAATTGCTTAACCTAGTATGAGTGACCCTAAGAAAGGTGTAATACCTATTACAAATGAGGAGGGGAGTTGAATTGACCTCTTCTATTTCATCAGAGCAACAAGAACCTGAGGGACTCAGATACAGAGAAAGTATAAGTCTATAAAGAACTGCATAGCTTAAGGAAATCTGGCATAATCAGTAGTAGTTATAGTTAGAGAAACAGTATCTAAAGTTAACAATATCTGTAACAATTCCTTGATAACAGAGATTCAGGACAACATCAGCACAGAATATAGAGAAAGTTGACAAGGGGGTTAGGCAAGGCTGTATTCTATCACCCTATCTGTTTATCTTGTATGCTGCACATATCATATGTAAAGTAAGATTAGACACAGAGGAAGGAGGCATGAAAATTGGAGAAAGGAATATCAAGAATTTAAGATCGGCTGTTGACACCATATTACTAACAGAAAATGACAAAGACTTGGAACGATTACTGAAGAAAGTCAAGGAAAAAAGTGTAAAGGCAGGTTTAAAGCTGAACATTAAGAAAACAAAAATAATGACCACAGATGATTTACATAACTTTAATGTAGATGATGAAGACACTGAAGGTCACGCTGTTCCTTAATTAACAGGGCTTCAAACTTCCTTAATTTAGATTAATTATTTCTATTGATTCTTCCTCCTCGGCAAGTAACTAACTGTATAACTAAAGCCAGCTTCCCAAGATTTGGCAGTTTCGTGCATAACACACTCTCAAACTTATCCAAAGGTAACATTTATGACCAAAATCATGAATCTGAACTAAACTACAGGGTTCGGTAGCTTCCTGCTCAAGCTAAGAAAGTTAAAGTGCACTCCAAAGGTAATAAAACATCACTTGAATTAATCTTTTACAGACACTCTTGGTAAAATTCTGCCTCCAACACCTGCAATGCCATCGTCCCCTTCCAGCTAGAGCAAAGAAGTAGTGAGCTACAAGTTAAGCTTGTATTTCTCTATTCTGCTTGTATTTCCCAAAGTTGATTTTCCCTAGAAAGAGCACCCATTAACCTTATGTCTCTAACATTTAGTGGCAAAGCAGCCTGGCAGCCTGGAGACTGTGACAATCAGATGCCCTGATCAGTCAGGGACTGTGACAACCAGATGGCCTGCTCTTAAAGCGGACCACCAACACAGTCCCAAATGGGCTGCTGGCAAAGAGCAGTTTTTGCCACTCCTTTTGTTGTCAGCCTTGGGCTGCCTTAGGCATCCTCAGAGCAGCTTCCAGCCACCTCAGGGGCATGCAGCATCTGCATGCCATGCCTCTGAAGTGGCCAGAAGCCACACTTTTTGGCCCATCTATTTTGGGCCTTAGTTAGTGTGGAGTGTCACTGGCAGAGTGGAATTTTCTACATAGCCAATAAAGGTTAGGCTGGCTGATAAAGTGGGGGCCTGCCAGATGATTAACTATAAAAAGGGTAGGAGCCATTAGAAAGAGTAGGAGAGTGTCATGTACTGTTAGAATTGAAATCAGAAGTGAAGAGATTTCAGTACAAAGCCTGAATGGAATTCAGACCTAAATTATTTTTGCTTTTATTATTTTTATACAAAATACACGGATACATCGAAATCAACCAAGCATATTTAATACATACTTTGTTCCTTAACCTGATGTGCGAAGTACAGTGAGCATAAAATACATTCCAGTGCTTTTATTCAGGTGTGCACCATCTGTTTTTTTATAACAAGAAACCAATAACAAGAAACCAATATAACAAGAAACTAATTAAAAAAAACATCCAAAAATATAGTTGCACTGGCACAAAGGACATGAGAAGCCTCTTATGGGTTTAAACAGGCCACAACTTTTATTTAGCTCTACAGGGTCTATTATTATAACACAATAAACCAATAAATTTGTCATGTGTGTAGGTGAAGGTGTAACACCCAAGTGGGTGGTCCTTCAACCCACGTTACAAGATAAATAAACAATAACAACAAGATAAATAAACAACAACAACAACAAATTTACAAACCCCTCCCCGCTGGAAGTGATGTCATATTACTTCATATGACGCCATTCACTTAATGACGTCATGCATTTAGCTGCACACATCATTTCCTTTAATTTGTCTACAGCCAATTTATTCCCCAATTAATTTAATTAGCCAGATTAATTTCCTGTTGGGTGAGGGTCATTACCCACGCCGAGTAAAACCAAATTTTTCCAGATATAGACCCTAACCCAAAGTTGTGACAAAGCAATTAACAACAATAATAGCCAATAATGCACCAAGACCCATTCCAATTAAATTTGAATCTCAGGGAGGATGAAAAACCCAGTGCAACCCTGGTAAAAAAATTCCTCCCGGCCCCCGAAGGCGACCAGCCTATGCCTGAGAGTAGCCAAATTACATTTTCATAATTAAGGGTGGGCGGGATGGGTCACTCAATTCAAGCTCTAAAATGGCTGCCGCCACGTGGCAGCACTGAGCTATAAAAAACAAACTCTCACTCAAACTCTAGAGAGACCAGCAGCATTCTGAGACTTCAAATTAGCAACCAGACCACCTTCTTGGACAAAGTGCGCAGGTGTTCTCATTCTCCTGCACTCTTTGTCCAATCAGGCCTCTCGTGTCCTTAATATGGCCAGCACAACAAGAAACCCCACCCAACGAATCGGGGGATGTCTTTCCATACAGAACACAGGCAAGATTTTTGAATGCGTTAGTGTTCTGAAGCAATAAATTAATTCATCTGAAGATGCTATGTAGAATCATTTTTCATCACAATCATCATTTTTCATGACACTTTCAAAGTAGTCCATCTCTGTCGATATTTTCATCCTCATCATGTGTACATTCATTTCCCAGTCTTTCTACAAAAGTTCTCACATCACACTGGAGTTTTCAAACTGCTTTCAAACTATGGCAATCCTTTTCAAAAACAAAGAAATAATTAAGCATAAACAAATATGCCACACAATTCAGAGGGATTATTAAAAGTTCTAATAGAAAATAAAAGAATATATTTATAATAATTTACAATGTCAGTTAAATGTTACCTTAATTGTCTATTACTTATGTATATAATAGAAACATCTGCTGAATGAATTCATGAATATGTAGTATCTTTTTAATAATAAAGAATAGATTTTAAAAACTGCCAGATTAATGTTTGCCAAACCAAATACAAAGGTTATGGTTACCTTGGTTTACCTTGGTGGCAACTCCTTTTCTATAAAATTCTTTCCCCAAACACATAAAGTTGGTCACATTTACAGCTCCACTTAAGATGGCTTTAAAAATTGCAAATCCCCCCTCACTTTTAATTAATCGTCTAAAAGTTATCAGCTGATATACTTTTTTAATTTTATTTTATAGAAATTATCTTTATTTAAAGTTGTTTATAGTTAAAATCATTGTGTTGATATAATTATAATTCTTTTGATGTTGTAACCCATGTATAGTTAAAAATCATTGTGTTACTATGATTATAATCCTTTTGATGTTGTAACGCACCTTGGGAAGGTGATGGTCATGAAAGACTAGAGAATGGACTAATGAAATTAAATGAATAAGGAACATAGACAGTATCCTTAAGTGCTCAAATGTGTGGTGAGACATAGACTGCATTCTAAAACAGAGTTCTATATGCTGATGTGACAGTTCTCATAAAACAATCTGTGATCATTCAAAGAAACTCCTAGTTTTCATACATTTTCCAGCTATAATTGCATAGCCCTACCATTCTTTGGCTGCACAAGCAACACTATTACCCAACTCTTCCAAAAGGAAGAGTGCAATTCATTCAAATCAACTGTATGTCAGTTTCCTGAGGCTTGTGGCTCTTAAGTATTCCTAGAATCACAGAATCACAAAGTTGGAAGAGACCACAAGTTTGTTATTGTTTCCATGTGTATATAACACCAGTTGTATTATGTGTTTAAACATGTGTGTGTTTAATGAAAGGCTATGAGGAGCGGGGTACCCAGGCAGCAGAAAGGGAGGTTGCAAAGACAGGGGCTGTTACAGTTGGACATGAAGGCTATTTTCATATGAAATGCCATTAAAAGAAAATGCACAGACATAATGTGGCATTATACATGTGTAATGTTCTACATACACATGTGTAATGTCACTAACAGGATTTTGGCCCACATTTTGTTTTTAAAAATGTCCAAGTCACTTCCTTACCAATTATTTACTTACAGTTAGTCTAGATCCACCCAAACAAATTCCTATTCAATTAATTACCCACATCAATTAGCCTCACAATAAATTAAGTTCAAAATAACTAGTATATGATGAAGAGGTCCTTACTACTGGTTGAGCCTCTCTTATCCAAAATGCTTGAGATCAAAAGTCTGTTGGATTTCGGGTTGTTTTTTTTTAAAATTTAGGGATATTTACATATACTTATTCAATATGGGACCCAAATTGAAACATGACATTCCTTTGTTTTTCATATACGCCTTATACATATACACCTGAAGGTAATTTTATATACAATATTTTTAATAATTTTGTGCATGTAACAAAGTGTGTGTACACTGAACCATCAGAAAACGAAGGTGTTACTATTTCAGTGAAGTGGACAATTTTGGGTTTGGGATGTTGGAATTCCAGATAAGAAAGATTTGGTGACACATCTCAAGAGGCTTTTAAAAATGTGCTTGCATTATTATTATTATTATTATTATTATTATTATTATTTGTTAAAAAAAAGCCTGACATGTTCCAGGCTG
The DNA here is from genome assembly GCA_026167975.1 of Phrynosoma blainvillii. Classification (NCBI taxonomy): domain Eukaryota; kingdom Metazoa; phylum Chordata; class Lepidosauria; order Squamata; family Phrynosomatidae; genus Phrynosoma; species Phrynosoma blainvillii. The sequence goes on from JANUYF010000003.1 coordinate 248,960,711, forward strand.
TTAATACTATTAAGGACTTTTTCAAAGACTATGGGGGGTTGCAGACTGCCAGAAATAGTGCAAATTGAGTCCACTTTTAGGGTTAGGGTTAGGGTTAGGAAATCATGGGAACTGTTTTTTATTGTGGCACCAGAGCTCTCTGCCAAAGAAGGCTCAATGTCTCAGAAAAAAACCAATTCCCATGATTCCCTAGCACTAACCCTAACCCTAAAAGTGGACTCAATTTGCACTATTTCTGGCAGTCTGCAACCCCCCTATATTGTTTATTCTTCAGGGGCTCCCTGGTTTCTTCCTTTTTATTTATGTATGATATGTTGGCCATTGTCCCTCAGTGATATGTCCCTTCATACATCAGCCTCCTTTGGAGAAGAAAGCAACTTGGAAGAGAGCAAAGCAAAATGCTAATGCTGCTATGTGTGCTACAGTTCGAAGCCTGGATCTACTGCTACCATCATTCCTTTTTTTTAAAAAAAAAGCTTAAATTTGTTCAGCTGCACAGCAGCTGACACTTCAATAAACAACCTACCAGATTGGCTAGATGGACTTATTGAGATTTTTTTTTAATCAAAAGATGACCCATTTTCCCTGTAGTAAAGTAGAAATTAGCTCAGATAACACTTGAAATACTAGAGTGCATGAATCATGGATTATTTCTGGCAGTCTGCAAAGGCACTTAGAGCCTTTACAGACTGCCAGAAATAGTGCAACTTGAGACCACTTTAACTGTCCTGGCTCAGTGCTAAGGAATCATGGGAACTGTAGTTTATTGTGGCACCAGAGCTCTCTGACAGAGAAGGTTCAGTGTCACAGAAAAAAATACAGTTCCTATGATTCCCTATGCTGAGCCAGGACAGTTAAAGTGGCCTCAAGTTGCACTATTTCTGGAAGTCTGTAAAGGCCCTTAGGCTACAAGTTGCCTAATAACATTCATTTTTTCTTGTATTCATGTATACAAAAGATAAACTCTTGCAATAGCTGAAAAAATATGTGCCTTTTAATGTAAACAACAGCATTAGGAGCTCCTGTTTTACTTGTAAATGTAAGTAGGTTTTGATGCTTTGGAGGAGGCTTTTGCAAGGTCAGTACTCTAGACAGAATGACAAATACTTCCATTATAATTTTGTTCATAGCTTCCACTACATTTTTTTTTAAATTGCAGCTGCATATTAGATTCCCCTCTGAGATGCTATTGTTAGTTTGGTGTCCTATAGAGCATGAGTTCATATCTCTTCCTCCTACACAATATGTTCATATGTCTTCCTCCTACACATCTGTCAATTTTCATATCACATACTGTTGCTCAGTTAGGTCTCTCTGAGTATAATCCTTTCTTGATCTAGCTAACAGAAAGCAAATTGTGTGTCATATCTGACAACAACTTTTTCACAATATCAAAGTGTTTCAGCACCAAAAGCTTGATTTATTTCAGTAGGATCTGAAAGAGCAAAATTGTACTCTGATGACAGTTCTCTCTCTTATTTTTTAAAAAATAAAAAATAATCGAGGCTATTAATAAAACTTGAGACTTAGCCCACTGTTAACCTTTTGCCATGGTGAAAATTGGCCAATTTATTCTTATTCTTGGTTCGCTGACCCTTTATCTAGTTTTGCCAACATGACAAATATTTTAACACTAAAAGCATACAAATTATTTGTAATGGTTGTGTGTGATCAGCATGATGAAAAATTCTGAAAGCCTGTGTAATTGACCCCTTATTTGATGCTTTATTGAAATAACCAAACATCTTGCCTGGTCTAAATATGTTGTGTTTTCCCTGAAATTAGTTGGTATTGCTCAATTATTTTCATAAACTGCAACTAAAACCTCTTCTGCATTCTTCACTGTGATTTCTTCCTTATGTCAGCAAACTATATCTTCATCTGTACAACAAAAGTATAGATTTCTGTTTCCCAAAGTCCTTGAGTATGTCTAAAATGCCATGTCAATCTTTTTCTTCTGATTTATTTTGACAATGTTGTTTTCAGCCCTGTTTTGTTCTGAGATGTGTAGCATATGTTGGCTATACTTCTACATGAGGTATGTTAATGTCTTATGAGAAAATAGAACCATAAGCAGGTTAACCTTCTTCAGAACATCAGCCCTGGGAATATTGATCCAGTCTAATTGCATTTGTACAACTATACTGAATTGCTGATTTTGATAACACATATAGTGCATCTACACTATATAATTATAGCAGCTTTATACCACTTTAACTGCCATAGCTTCATCCTACTACAGCAGCAGAGCTCCCTTACAAAGAATGCAAACTACAAATGCCAGGATTCTGTAAGATGGAGCCATGATAGTTAAAATGCATCAAACTATCATAATTGGTCAACATACATATATTGTTAGAGGCCTCAGTAGGGTGTCTCTTCTGGCAGAGTAAAGTAGGAACTATACCTGCTGAAATAACAGGTAAAGATGTATATCTATTTTTAATGCATTTTAAATAAGACAGGAGGACTGCTAAATGATATACTAATAGCTTTGGAGAATGTGTAAATGTCTACTTTAGATTATTTTACAGCTCATGCTTAAGCATTTTAAGACAGCTGGAGACCCAATGAGAGACAAGTTAAGAATTCTTTAAGTAAAACAAATGTGAAATATATGTGTATAAAGTAGATATGAGTAATACAGTATCATTGCTTGCTTTCCTTTATTGCAATGTTAAAGTTCACTGATATTCATTATTTTTTTTCCTAACAGCTATTTCAGGTATAAAGTATACAAATTAATTATCTCCTGTGGTTGTCTTTTAACAAAAATTTAATTGAAAAATAAATAATTAATACCAACAAGTACTCCATCCTAGAACATTCATTTTTTTTGTGTGGGAGGGCACATAGTTCATTATGTTTTGTGTTAACGGAAGGAAATCCATCATTCCTTTAAAAATAAAATTGATTCCCCACTTGTCTCTGACACAAGACTTCTATTTTTTGTTTGTTTAATACTGATCAGTTGACAGGAAAGGGCACCTGATGAGGACAAGGGGAAACACACTACAAGTACATCTATCCATCCCAGCTACTCCCATCTGGTTTACAGAGTACCCAGGAACTAGGAATGTAAATCCTTGACTATTTTGTTCTTTCATGTGAAAGAAAACAAATATCCCTCCACGGTATTTTCCTTGTATTCAAATGTCCTGAAGTGTTGCTTAGGAATTATTCCATTGAGGAACGTATGTGATGTGTTTTTTCCTGTACAGGAAACCATGTTTTCTGCATACAAAAAGCATTTTCTGTGCACAGAATGGTGTTGTACATATACATTTGCTAGAGAAAATAACTGCTTAGAGATACTTTGGGATATTAGAATGCCAGGAAAATGTACAAAATTCTTGCACATCTATTATTATTCTTGACCGCATTTCTAGACTGTTGAGAACCCCCTCCCCTTTTAATATAAAAAACCTACTCTTCATTCCATACATACCAGGGAGCAAAGCCACTTGCCCAATTGAGTCCATTTCAACCAGGTACCTCTGATACAGACCAAATTTACATGCTCATGAAGGACCAGGTCCTGAATATCTTTTATTGTGTTTGCTTGTTTTGCCATTTGATCATCTGGTATTCAGCAGCAGTATTTTCAACTAAGGGGGCCCATTGCCTTCTAATCAGGCTACCTGAATGGGAGACAATTTGGAACAACCGTCTCTCTCTCATTTCCCAAAATAGTACAACTGCTTTGTTACAGACACATGATAGAAGCTTCAAGCAAAGAGACTCTTGTGTGATAGCCAGCATCCTTATTTAAAAGCATGGTTGTATAAATCTGTTCATGCAGTCTAATGAGAAAAGCACATAAAGCATGTTTTCAACACCTGCTTTGTAGGTAGCACTAAAAGACAGTGTTGGCAAATGTCTCCTGTTTCTCACTCAGTGCTATCATTTAGGGGAAGAATGGCACACTAAAAATGCCTAGAAGCAAATTAATGTTTTTATTTCTATGCAGTAAGAGAATAGGTCTCATAACAAAACAATAAGGGCCAATTCTTATCTGCCAAATGTTGGAGAGCATGAATTTGACTTCTTGACATATTCTTTACAGTCATATGGGTGTACAAATTGGGTCAGGGTTTAACCACAAGAGCTTATACATCCTGATAAGCTCTTTGAAAATTGATGTGTCAAGCTGCTTTCACAGAAATTGCTATCCTTGTTTAATTTGGCTCTCTCCAGGTAAGTTGTCAGCTTGTGCTTTCTGAGAACTACTTTGGGTAAAGTGATGTTATTTATCATCCTTTAGAATCCAAATTTTGAATTTGCCTTTGCTCTGGAAATACCCTTAGATGCATCACAATGAGTCTTTGTAAGTGTTGCAGTACAATACAATAACTGTGAGTTCTTATGTACCTGGAAATTCTAGTGTGACTGAACATCTATTAGAGGTGGAAAGGAGGATAGTTGACTGTGAATTAGGGACCACAACTAAGTTCTCAAAAAAATATGAGTGCTTTATTTGATATGTCAACATTCTGATCCTCTTGTGGAAAGCATGGAACCAAATGTTATTACAAACATTACAGGGGGGAAAGTGGAAACCAATATGTTAAAAGGCACAGAGATGTTAGTTCAGTATAACACTGAAGATATAGTAGTTACAGATAGGCACAGAGTTATACCAGATACACTCTATTTCTAAGGTAATTCAGTTTTTACTCTGTATTTTAGCTGAGCTTGTAATGTTATTAATATTAGCCATTGTATTCCCTATTTTTTTAAAAAAAACAACAGTTGCTCATTGCTATTAGAACTTATATGTTGTCCTCTCAAGGGTAACTGTTTGAAATGTTTGTTATTAACATGTTAGTTACTTTCAATAAATTTTAAAAACACATTAGAAATGCCCCCAAAGATCCCCAAATAAAAGATTTTGAAGTAGCCATTAAATGTTTCACCTGTCTCAAAAATGTTACGATGTTAGACATTGTTATATTACTTTAAAAAAGTAATGGCATTGCCATTCATTACTTCAAACATTAACATGTTATCAGTAATGTCATTATTGGTAACAAATTCCTTCCTAGCTTTGCATTTTATACCCTTACCTTATGGTGATGGAATATTATTTCAAGGTTTTTATTTTTATTTTTAATTATTAAATTTTTATTAATAAAAGAATAAACACAAATAAATATACAAAAAACATACAGAATACAAAGACAAACACTCAATATACATAAAAAACATAAAATACATAAAATAATATAACATAAAGACACTAAGAATATAGCAAATAAGAAAGAAGTCAGAACAAGGAAAATAATATTAATAATAATCTTCTACTAACCATAAAAAATATATACTAACTGCCTATAATTAATTTCAGCCTTATATCGGTTAATGTATTGATAAGATTAAATGACTTACTATTACTATTTAATAGCCTTCACAAACTGAACGTACATATTAAAATGACTTCTAGAGAATGGTAGTTCCTGCAATGTTGCCTAATCTAACTTACTTCTTAAGCATTATTTTCATAAGTAATAGCCACTCCATATGATACAAATGTCAAGGTTTTTATAAATTGAGTATTTGCTTTCAGGGTTGTCATGCAGAAAAATGTTTTGAAGGCTGCCTAAAAATGTTTTGCTGGCTCTGTTGCTAGTAACATTGAGGGGGGGGGGGGGGGTCAAGACCAAAAGATTTTCAGGAGGAGTGAAACCAGTTAAGTAACAAGGAGAGTATCAGTGTCTGTAAGAAGACTTGTAAAGTTTCACAGACCACACAAGGATTATGCTAGGCAAAAATGAAGAGGAAGGCATGAGTAAAGAGAGAGAGAATATCAGCCAATTACTCACCACATTACTCACAGTTTCCCCCTTTATTCTAAACCTATTAATGGCTATTGTTAGGAAAGAAATATAATCCAAAGGCAGGAGGACACTGGCCCAAAGATACAATGCAAGACTTCTGGGGACAAAGGACTGACAAGGTTATTTCTGCAAAATATTCTTCTCTGGCAATTCCTATTACACACATCCCACCACATTTACTGGGGTTAGGGGCACAGGACCCCTGTGAATGTGGGAAAACCACAAATAACAAAAACACTATGTTTTTACCTTAGAGACTATAGAATTGCACTGGAGGAGCTACAAATGCCTAGTGGAGTGTTCTCTCTAGGTGTCATGTTCAACGGACCCAGATCTCAAAAACCAAGGCAGCATCATAGTGTAAAACTAAAGAGTTATTTTGGATTTCAAGACAGAAGTTCACCACCTACTTGGCTGTGTCAGATGATGTGTTGTTTAGAGAAGACAAATCCCAAGGCTATCTTTCCACATATTACTGCTGGGCTAGCAAATATGTGTGTGTTTCTGGGAGGGGAATGTCCATGAGGGTGATATAAATAAAACATTTCTAGAAATGTAAGGATGTTAATTGGCCACATCTTAAATCAAATGTCCCTTTACTGCACCTGTGCCACCTGATAAATGGGATAATTATAGCTGGGAGTATCGTTAGCATGGTATCATTTGCACTTCACCTTTGATAATGATTTCACTATGATGTGTGCTGTATATAAAACAAAACAAAACAAAACCCTGAGAGCTCTTAATTACAATAGCAACCCACCATCTGTAGAACATCTAATTTAATTCAATGTGCAATGTAGGCTATGCACCTTGTTATGTATCACCTTCTTCTTGTCTGTTACACTTTTCAAAAAAACCTTTAAAATTAAAAAAAAATTAAAGGACTAATTAAGGGGCAAAACGCCAGTTTGGGAGTGGCATGGGCCGTGGGCTTTAGATGATGCATACCCTGATGCCACCCCCAGGCTGGTGTCACACCACCCACCTGACCAGATGGTGGGCAGCATTGTGGCACTCCTGTGGCATGGCATTTAGACACCACACACTGCAGGAGAAAAGAGAAAAGCCACCACCTTGGTGGAAAGGGCACCTTTTTCTGCCTCAAAAAGGAGCAGCATTTTACTGCTTCTTTTGGGACCAGAAAAAATGCTGGATTGGGGCCAAAGGGTGTGGTTGCTATGGCCCCAATTCAGTGATCAAAGGGGCACCATCAAACCACCATTTTGAGGTGGCCTTTTTCGCCCCTAAAATGTGGTGCTCATGGTAGCATTTTTGCCTGCTCCACAAATTATAAAATGTAGTCATAGAAAATGCAAATATACCTGACTTTTGTTGTTAACTGCCCTCGAGTTAATCTCGACTCATGACAAACCTATGGATCGGACATCTCCAAACCCTCTGTCCTCCACACCTCTGCTTAATTCATGCAACCCTATACCCATAACCTCCTTCCATCTGGCATGTGCTTAATTCCTGCAACCCTATACCCATAACCTATCTTCCTACATCCCTCCACCTTTCCCTGCATTATTGTCTTTTCCAATTAGTTCTCCCTTCTCATGATGTGTCTGAAGAACAACAGCCTCAGTTTGGTCATCTTGGCTTCCAGGGAGGTTTCTGACTTCATCTGCTCTAACACCCACTTGTTTGTCCTTGTGGCTGTCCATGAGATCCTCAGCACTCTTCTGCAGCACCACATCTCAAATGCATTGATTTTCTTCCTATCATCTTTCTTAACTGTCCAGCTTTCACATCCATACATGGTAATAGGGAATGAGATGGTTTGTATGATTCTGACTTTTGTTCTGAGTTGTATGTCTTTGCATTTTAGGATCTTTTCTAGTTCTTTCATAGCCACCCTCCCCATTCTTAATCTTCTTCTGATTTCCTGGCTGCAGTCCCAGTTCCAATCAATGTTTGATCCCAGATATGAGAACCCTTTTACTATTTCTATTTCTTCATTGTCTAGTTTGGATATGTGTAAGTTCTCTGTGGTCATTATTTTTGTTTTCTTTATATTCAACAGTAAGCCTGCCTTTGTACTTTCTTCTTTGATCTTCCTTAACAGTTGTTCCAGGTCTGTGAGGTTCTCTGCTAGTATTATGGTGTCGTCAGCATATCTCAGATTGTTGATATTTTTTCCTCCTACTTTCACTTCTCTCTCCAAGCCTGCTTTCCTTACAATATGTTCTGCATATAGGTTGAATAGATAGGGTTATAGGATGCAGTCTTGTCTGACTTCTTTGCCAACTGGAACTATTCTGTTTCTCCGTGTTCTGTTCTGACAGTAGCCTCTTGTCTGAGTACTGATTCCTCATTAGGACTATCAGATGTGTTGGCACTCCCATAACTTTCATGGTGTTCCATAGCCTTTCATGATCTGTGTAGTCAAAGGCTTTACTATAGTCTATAAAGCACATGCTGATTTTCTTTCGGAACTCCCTGCTACGCTCCATTAGCCATCGTATATTTTCAATGTGATCCCTAGCGCCTCTTCCTTTCTTGAACCCTTTTGGACCTCTGGGATTTCTCTCTCCATGTGTGGTTGGAGTCTGTGTTGCAGTATTTTGAGCATAATTTTGCTTGCATGGGAGGTTAGTGATATGGTTCTATAATTGCTGCAATCTCTTGTGTCTCCTTTTTTGTGGATGGGGATGTATATTGATCGCTTCCAATCTGTTCGCTATCATTTTGTTTTCCATATCTGTTGACATATGTTGGATAGCACTAGAGGTGACTCTGTCAGTGTGGATTGCAACAGTTCTGTTGATATATCATCTGTTCCTGGAGTCTTGTTTTTTGCCATTTCTTTTATTGCAGCTTCTACCTCAGTTTTTAGAATTTGGGGTTCATTTTCATACGGCTCTTCGCTCCATGTGTCCTTCATTTTGTCATCTCTTTTGTATACCTAGACTCAAAGCAGCATGCCTAACCCAAAGTATAACTAGGTACTGGCTGCTGTGAATGTCTCCCTTTACTTATCCCATTGCAACAATAGAAAGTGATAAGAGGTGAAACACATTGAAAACGTCCTGATAGATTATAAAGTGATGTTGTGATAAAAATTAGTGTTTGGGGGATTTGCCAACCCTTAACAAAAGCCATGCACATAGCTGCAAAAGTCGATCAAATATGACCCAACTCACCCAAACAAACCACATGAATCAAAATCTGCAGTTAATAGACCAACCTAACTAAATTCCTGATACCGATCAGCAAGAAGCTATCTTCATCCCATCTAGATAAACACAGAGAAGGCAAAAGAATATTCTTCTGAAAAGAACCTCTAGCTGGCTGATGAAAATGAGACTGAATAAGGTATGAAGCCAACTTTATTTACACATCTACAGTTCGGAAACATTGATTCTAGGTTACACAGGAAGTACTCTTATGTCAGCACCAATGTGGACCTGGAGAGAAGGTATGCCTCTGGTATTCCCTTCCTCTGGGTCTGGGTGGACTCATCATTTCTGGGCACAATTCCAAATGCTAGTTATAACCTATAAAGATATACATATGGCTTAGATCCAGAACAAATTAAAGTCTGTATCCTACTTAAGTCTTATTATCTTTCAGAGAGTGTTTTTCTCTGTCCCACCACTTTCAAAGGCACATCAATACATGTGAAAGTAGATCACATGAACATGTCAACAGTGGTAAAAGGTCTAAAATGGTGAAAGGTCTTGATACCCTATGACGAATGGCTAAGGAAGCTGGGTATATTTTGCCTGAGGAAAAGAAGGCTAAGGGGTGATATGATAGTTTAAATATTTGAAAGGATCTCATACTGAAGACAGAGAAAGTTTGTTTTCTGCAGCTCCAGAGAATACACCCTAAAATAATGGATGCAAACTACAGGAAAAGAGATTCCAGCTCAACATTAGGAAGAACGTTCTGACAGTAAGAGCTGTTTGACACTGGAATACACTGTCTCAGAGTGTAATGGAGTCTCCTTCTTTGGAAGTTTTTAAACAGAGACTGGATGGCCATCTGTCAGGGGTGCTTTGATTATGTATTCCTGCATGGCATTGGGTTGGACTTCATGGTGCCTGAGGTCCCTTTCCAACTCTATGATTCTATGATTTTATCTGGTGAGGACACAGGAGTGTAACTTCTTGGTAGCTACTCCTGGTTTATGGAATTTCAACCCATGGGTGATCAGTGGCCCTGTCTCTGCTTTCTGTTCTCTTGGAGGCCTTCATCTTTTAATTAGTGGTGCCATAAGTATATTTAATGGGATGTGTTATATTTTTTTATCTTTACAATGCTTTGAATTAGTTTTTAACTGTTGTTTAACTGCAGTAATCAGATTATCTGTTTAATGTTTTTAGCATTTGTAATAGATATGGCATCGTTTACTTCTTGCATCCATTTCCCACAATTCCAGACAATGAACTTTAAGGGCCTGAACAGACTGCCAGCAATAATCCAGTTTGGGACCATTTTAACTGTCCTGGCTCAATGCTAGGGAATGCTGGGAACTGTAGTTTTGTGAAACATTTAGCCTTCTCTGTCAGAAGCTCTGGTGCCACAATAAACTACAGTTCCCATGATTCCCTAGCACTGAGCCAGGGCATTTAAAGTGGCTTCAAACTAGATTATTTCTGGCAGTCTGTTCAGGCCCTAAATTACTCTTTCCCCCAAGTAGCTTTACCTCTTCCATGAGTGGATCTGACAGTAACATTATTGAGGTTTTTTTAAAAAAAAAATATCACAAAATTGTTTCAAAAAATCAAGGAATTTAGATTTGCATCTCTGATAATTTGGAGGAATGAGGGAGGAATCTGTTAATTTGAGAAGGTAGGATCTCAGCAAAAGAATCTGGAACATTGTTAGAGAAGTTGACTTTCTAGAGGCTGTTTATTTGCTAAAAGTTTATAACTTCTTATAATCAAGGGAATTATTTGCTCAAGGGGAAAGTGACTGGGGAGTGCAAACATGTCATGTCCAAGCCCCAGCCAATGAAAGAAAATGCAAAGTGAGCAGAACAAGTGCCAAAGTGTATTGGGACTCACTCTTACTCTATCTCCCATATTTTAGGTCTCTTTTATCTCACCCACTCCATTCACACATACATCATGTGTAGAAAAATGTGTTTCATTCACTATTGTTGTATAAATTGGATAGAATGATTGTCTCTATAAGTGGCCAGTACACACTTTTTATAAGCTCCTGTAGAGGATCATTTATCAAACTGGTATCCTTTCTTTAAAATGATATAAAAGGGACTGACAAGACATGTTGCCCTCTAGGTTAAGAACAGAGGGTTAATGTAAGCTCTCAGAAACCCATGGAAAATGATCACTGTGAGAAATAAAGTATTTTTATTAGTACAACATTTAGTAAAGCTAGCTTTTAGTAACCTAACCAGAATCCCAGCATATGAAGACAGCATTTTTTCAGTGTTTATTTCACAGTGGTTCTTGACATGCTTATTTTTACTGTGAAGAAAACTGTGTTAACTTTAGTATCTGCATGGAAAATGTTAGTAAATGTTGACATTTTAATGATAGCCACTGAATAGGATACATAATGTGTGTCTACAGTGAATAAATTACAAGGAGTCAGAGACAACCATCAGGAAAAGAGGATTTTAAAATAAAATCAGTGAATAGTGTGTTGCTGTATATTAAATAGCATGTGTGTATGTGCCCCTATTCCACTTTCAACACACTGCTTTTTATTTATTTTTTTGTAAGTTTTCATTTGTCTAAACCTGAATTTATTGTGTAGTTTAGACTTTGCTGTTTTCTCCACAATTATCACCCCTACTGCTGTCACAGGTAGTACCACAGTGTTATAAAGCTTAAATCCCCCCCCCCACACACACACACACTTTTTGCTTGTTTTAGAGACACCTAAATTGTTGTGAAGAACTGCGCCAATATTAGAAAATTGCTGACAAAACTCAAAGGGTGGTTTGGCTGAAAGTTCACCTTCTCTCTGTGTGTGGAACTTGTTAACATATCCAACATACCCCACATTGAATATGGGGTTTCCACATTTCCATATTTTAATATCTGGCATGTTCTTAAGAGGTCATGATGACCTTTGGAGCACCAGGAAACTTCCCCATGGGACGGACACATAGACTTAAAGAGATGTGAAGGACATGTGAAAGACCCAGGTAATACTAAGATAAAAGCTAAATGGGTTAACTGATTGCTCTGTCCTCCCCCCAGCCATGTTCCTCTCACATGGGAAACAAAGGCAAGGGTGAGAAGCCAAAATTCCCTGCTGTGTTCCTAGCCAACTTCTCTATCCATCTATTTTGGGGTTGCCCTAAATCCAATTCCTGTTTTGTTACTGCAAAGTGAAAGCCACCATTTGTTCCAGAATTCCATTGTTCATTCCCTGGGAAAACCATCAGGTCTTTGTTACATTGCGAGATAGCACGTAGTACTCCTTGATGATAGGATCTCAGATATAAATTTAGTCACAAACCTAGCCTCAGTGCACACAGAGAAACTCATCTATTTGCTGTGTCACCCTCTGACACCATCTGAGCCACACTCTGCTTTCTGTGGCCCCCAATTCAGGACAGGCAAATACTACCTCCTCTATAACCCTAAACTTTCACTATCCAATTCCCATACTTCTGTTTCATTTAGGTCTGGATGGTGTGTCTGTTTGAATTACTATCATATGTTTGGTTGCACTCCTGCATATTTCCAAATAAAGATGTTCTTATTCACCCAGACTTGGAGTCCTCCTCAGTTAGTACTGGTATAAATAGGTGTAAACAATCCTCAAGTTACTCAGCCTCTTCTAAGCTTCCTTGAGCTAAACAAGTCCCTCAGCACTTAAAGAGATGCTGCCATAGTTGATTGGGACCCCCCAATTCCCCACCTTCTTTTGGGTACCAAATTGGGAAGGGGTGATATCCTCTCCCTGTTACAGTCTCCTCAGATTTAAAACAGGAGCTTGGGAGTTCCTTTATAAAAGTAATTTGTTTCAACTATTAGCTAATGTTTGAAAAATAAGTCATCACCATTCAGAAGCATCTTATTCTTTTAACTGATGTGAAGTATTCAAAGAGTAGCAGGCATATAAGACGCTACCAGAATTTGGATATCTTTTTAAAAAATGCCTGGAAGACCATGACAATAAAATTGAAAATAGAATTACATTTGTGGATTCTGAATTGTCAGTATTAATTATATGTGATTCATTTTGGCCAACATTCATTATATACTATTTATCTGGACAGATTAGAAGGACACTGTGATACTGGAGGTCATCATAAAAAGTTTGGATCAAAAATATAGACATAACAAAGGGGAATCAGAGGATTACAAAGATGCCACATCCCTTAAGCTACACAGCTGCAAAAATATTCAAAAACTAAGAACTTCTCTGAAAAACTTAAAGTTTTTATTCATATTATTGCGTGAGCAGATTATTTACAAAATGTATGACACAATTATAGTATTGTTGTGATTATTATTATTATTATTATTATTATTATTATTCCATCTTTTACCATTTTGTACTCAAGGTGATTTACAACAGTTAAAATGAACATAGTTAAAAATTCAGAGTATATAAAAATTAAAAAGCAATTTAAACTACCAGAAAATTAAAACCAGTTAAAAACATATACAATTTTAAAACAACACAAATAAACGTTCTGCACATTACACAACTGCTTTCTCCAATTATTTTTTTAATTCAAAGGTCTGCATAAAGATAGCAGGGAGGGTGCTAGTCTAATCCCTGTAGGAAGGGAGTTCCAGTCTGGGAGACGCGATAGAGAAGGCCCTCTCCCATGTTCCCGCCAGGTGCATGAGTGAGAGCGGTTGGACAAAAGAGAAGGGCCACCCCAGAAGATCTCAAAACTTTGGCAGATGTGTGTACACATCTTCACACACACACGTGTTGTCAACAGAGCCTAGAAATGTGGTAACTGCTATTTTCTCACTGGTTGATGTTGAAGGCATTGGTAAGACAAATGACTATATAGGCCAGATTCCTACATATTCTGACTTAAGGAAACCTTTTGAATCAATTGTTGAATAATACTAATGGGATTAAGAATCCTGGATATTCATGGGAAGGCTGGGAGTCTAGACAGCATGATACCAACAGTCCTCATAGATTTGGTAGGCACCTTAGTACATTTATTCTTCTTTCTTGCCTCATGGTCAGCTGAGATTTATTATTATTATTATTATTATTATTATTATTATTACCCACCTCTCCCCAAGGCTTAAGGCAAGGTATCATATCTGCTGCTGACTTCAAGGACTTCAAATTTGCACTTCCACCCAACTAGCCATTCCCATTGGATAATTGTCTCTCATCCTCTCTATGACTCTGGCCCAAATAAATACAACTTAACACTATCCCCACAGCAACCCTTTGGTCACCTGGAAAGAAGACTATATTCCTCAGCTGTATTGCCCAGATAATGGGAAAGCAGATAATGCTCAGAGTCTTGTGACTCTTGGAAGCTCCTTGCTGTCCACCAAGACTCACTGACCACCTGAAGTATTTTTTTTACTCCTTATGCTACATTGAAAAAATTGGAGGAGGGGTGGATAGCAGCAGAGCATTTACTTACAGCTGTTCCCACTCTACCTCCTTCCCTTGGCTAGAATGGCTCTGGACACCCCTCCCCAAAGGAAGATGGTGGAATAGCTGCAGGCTGGAGTCTTGTTGGATTCCAGCTATACTGCCATAATGGAAATGTGAGAACAAAAAACAAAAGCAACAGTTTATTCCAATTCACAAACCATAAAGGGGAAAAAATTAACATTCCAAACAAAATCAAAGGATATCCATTGCATTCATACAACATGAGTGGAGTTAACAACAGAGACATGTATGAGAGAACAGATTTAACATGATTCAACTTCATTTCATATCTATGATCTTGTTCCAATAACTGAAGAAAGAAACTTGGACCTACATCAAGGAGAAGAATATAACTTTACCTTCATGGAGTTATCTGACAATTGGGCACTGAGGAATTGAAAGGCTGCATTGATTGCAATGGAGAGTGCAGTCAAATATGAAAAGAACAATTACATGCAGCAAGCAGAGAGGAATGCACAATATGTATTGGCATATGTAATGTGCGATGACCACACACACACACAATAACACTAGATGCACAACACTGCTTCTGCAGCCTTCTGCTGAATGTGGACTTCTGCACTGGAAAAAAATGTCCAGCTACTTCATTAGGAGAACACATGCATAAGTCACTAACAGAATCCCAGCCTTGGTTACAATTTCAGCAGTCATTTGGACATGAATTCGGTCTTTAGTCCCAAGTAAAATAAGTCAATTGAATTGGTAGAATTAATTAATTTTTGACTTACCAGATTATCACTAGTTGGATTTAGGCCTTCGTTAAATATCAACTTTTAATTCAGAGATACAAAACTGATCAGAATTTACTGAGTGTGAGACAAATGCAGGAAATGAATTTATAATTTAGTCTCAAATAAAAGCCTTGTTAGGGGGGAAGCAGACAGGTGGCACGGGGCTGCCCCAGGAAGCTGCAGATTGGGGGCGAGGCATCCGCATTCCTAGGCCCCACGGCGCAGCTTTGCCGCCCCAGTAAGGAGTGCTAAAATAGCGCTCCTTCCACAAATCGCCAAAGGTGCGCTGCAAAAGGCTGCCGGCGCACCTTCGGTGCCTCTTCCACTGCAGCGTGTGCGGACGCTGCAGCGGGAAGGCATCCTCGAAGCGCCGGCCGTGCGGAGGGCCGGCTGCTCCGATGACGTCTTCGGTAAGGGGTTGGGGCGCCCAGCATGTGGCTGACCCTCCCCTTCCTTGCCCTGAAGACGGCACTTTGTGCCATCTGCTTAGCCCCTTACTCTCATTTAAATCTTCCAATTTTGCAGAGTGATTCTCTTCCATGGTCCCAAATGGGTTCAAGACTGGGAATCACTATAATCCTAAAGACGGAGAGTCACATACTCATTACACCCCAAAACACATCAAACAGATTAGTTTGGGAGTTGCAAATGAAGAGACATTCACACTTCACAGCAGGAAGATAGCTGTTTTACAAGCAGAGTGCTCTGCCGGACAACCAACATAAGGCTAATTTACAACTTCATTCTCACCCCAGAACTACCAGACTGAGTGATCCTTCCTCATGTAGATTTAGTTCCCTTTAATGTAGGAGAAACACCTTTGCCCTCAGGCCAGTTTTGGCTTATAAAAGATCTCCAAAATCTATTGTTACTGGGCTAGGTAGAATGCATGGAGATACTCTGTTACTGTGAATTCTGACTAGTTCTGATACATCTGTTCCCCACCGCTCACCAGAACAGCTGTGTCCCACACCACACAAACCAATTGGAACACAGAGCTAAGCCTTGTATTGTGTAAGTATTGCTGTTAGTTCAGCCTCTAACTCTTCCAAAGCTAACTCCTGATTTCCTTAGTCTTTGTATGTGTGTGAGTGAAGTGTTTGCTGTGTGACTTCCCCTTTAATAAAAGATACAACTCATTTAGAGAATTCTGCCTCTGTGAGATTCCTTAAGTCTCCTTTCTCTTGGTATACATAAGGGAACGACCCCAATGGGCTATTGTAGCCAGACTGATAGTTAATTGAGCTAATTAAAATTATCGTAAAGAGACCCTTGGCTACAACCTCGCCATAGGAACTTTCTTGGTTCCTATTGGGAGGCAATACGTGCAGCGAAGAAAACTTTCTCCTCTGCACGTATTGCATCTGCAGAGTTTCATCCTGCAGAGCTGTTTAAGGTGGTGAGGGAGATGATGCAGGTGCCCCCTGTGCCAAATCCCTTACTTAACCCGTCGACAGCCTGCTGTGACGCATTTAATAACTTTTTTGCAGATAAAATCTCTCAGATAAGAGCCAAATTAGACGCCACTATTGGGATAGAGTCTATAGGCGAGGCATCCAACGACTCCGCCGATGTAATTTTACTGGATCAGTGGCAATCTGTGAGTACCAAGGACGTGGACAAGCTGCTTGGTAAGGTGAGGAAGACAACTTGCCCTCTCGACCCTTGCCCATCATGGCTGGCAGTCCAGGGGGGGAGGCATTGATGAGACTCCTCACGGATATCATCAATGCGTCTTTCAGGAAAGGACATGTTCCATAATGTTTAAAGGAAGCGGCAGTTAGGCCACTCCTGAAAAAGCCTTCCCTGTACCCCCTGGATATGAAGAACTATAGGCCTGTGTCATTGCTGCCATTCTTGAGCAAGGTGATCGAGAGGGCGGTTGCTCTTCAACTCCAGGCAGTCTTGGATGAAACCGATTATCTAGACCCATTTCAAACCGGCTTCAGGACAGGCTTTGGGGTTGAGACTGCCATGGTTGCCTTGCCGACGATCTGCGTCTGAGCATCGACAGGGGTAGTGTGACCCTGTTGGTGCTCCTAGACCTCTCAGCGACTTTTGATACAATAGATCACGGCATCCTCTTGGGCCGCTAGGTATCGGGGGCACTGCTTTGCAGTGTTTCCGGTCCTTCCTCTCGGGCAGGTTCCAGAGGGTGCTGCTCGGGGACTGTAGCTCCGGTAAGAGGGACCTCACTTGTGGGGTCCCTCAAGGAGCTATTTTGTCCCCGATATTATTTAACATCTATATGAAGCCGCTGGGTGAGATAATACAGAGTTATGGTGCTGGGTGTTATCAGTACACTGATGACACCCAAATCTATTTCTCCGTGTCTCGTTCATCAGCCTCGAATTCCAATGGCACCTCTTCTCTCAATGAATGTCTTGGGGCGGTAATGGGCTGGATGAGGAAAAACAGATTGAAGTTGAATCCAGACAAGACGGAGGTGCTCACGGTAGCGGCCCCAAAACCAAGAATTGGGTTGCAACCTCCAGTCCTGGATGGGGTCACACTCTCCTCCAGTGACTGTGTTTGCAGTCTGGGGGTGCTCCTTGACTCGTCACTCCTGATGACAAATCAGGTTAATGCGACAGTCAGGAGCGCCTGTTATCAGCTTTGGCTGATATGCCAGCTGCGCCCTTTTCTGGAAGTAAGGGATCTCGAGACTGTGGTGCACGCATTGGTAACCTCACGCCTCGACTTTTGTAATGCACTCTACATGGGGCTACCCTCATGCTTGGTTCGGAAACTACAACTGGTACAAAATATGGCAGCCAGGCTTGTATCGGGAACATCTCGGAGGGACCACATTACTCCAGTTCTGCGATCCCTCCACTGGCTGCCTATTAGTTTCCGGTCCCAGTACAAGGTGTTGGTTATTACCTTTAAAGCCCTAAATGGCTTGGGTCCAAGCTATCTCAGGGACCTCCTTCTCCCATATAATCCTCCCCACGCTCTTCGGTCCTCCAGGAGGAACTTGCTGCAGCCTCAGAAATCGAGGCTTGCGGCTACCTCCCGGAGGGCTTTTTCAGTTGCTGCCCCTAAACTCTGGAACGACCTGCCGGACAAGATCCATCTTTTAACATCTTTGGACAGCTTTAAAAAGGCTGTTAAGACAGATCTCTTCCGGCAGGCCTTTCCGGACCAGTGATCTCCACCTCGGATACAAACAGCCGCACTAATGGTGATCCTCTCATGGCCCCATCGATTTGATGGTGAGGATTGTGTGTCAGGCTTTTTAATCTATTTTGTATTGGGTTTTTAAATTGTACTGTTTTAATTATTATTGATTTAATATTGTTTTAAGGGGGGAGGGGGGTATGTTGTATTTATTGTTTTGGGGATTTTATGTTGTATTCTGTGTGTTTTAATTTGTAAGCCGCCCTGATTGGACTACCATTGGGCAGGGTATAAATAATTATTATTATTATTATTATTATTATTACTTGCTGACTTTGGTTTTGTTGAACAGAAAACTGTGGATTCAAAGGAGTGTGTTGGTGCTTGCTAGTTTGCCTTTCTAAGTATTTTGTTACAATGCTAAATTTTGTGACTGCCCATTGTCCATGGAAGCTCACATTTGTGATAATGCCCAAAACATTTTCTCAAATATGCAAATGTGCCTGTTGTCCCTAAAAACTTGTCATCCTCTTGTCAAATGAATTGATTACTACTTTTTGATTACTGTAATATATTATATATGGGGCTGTCCTTGAAAAAGATTCAGAACTTCAACTGATTCAAAGCACAATAGTCAGACATATCATGGAGAGCCATCATTCAGCCCATGTAAAATCAAAGGGGCCTTAGATTGCCTACCCTGGCATAGACCATGAAAAACTATGGAATGCCCTTAAAGACATGAGAGTGATGAGGAATCTGTACTCAGGACAAGAGGCTACTGTCAGAACAGGACAAAGAGAAACAGAATGGTTCCCAATTGGCAAAGGGGTCAGACAAGGCTGTATTCTATCACCCTATGTGTTCAACTTGTATGCAGAACATATTATAAGAAAAGCAGGTTTGGACACAGAAGAGGGAGGAGTGAAAATAGGAGGAAGGAATATCAACAATCTAAGATAAGCAGATGACACCATAGTACTAGCAGAAAACCTCACAGACCTGGAATACCTACCAAGGAAGATCAAAGAAGAATGTGCAAAGGCAGGCCTACTGTTGAACATAAAAAATAAAAACAAAACTAATGACCACTGAGGACCTTCACAAGTTCAACCTAGACAATGAATAAATAGAAATAGTAAAAGAATTCTCATACCTGGGACCAAACATTGATAGAAATGGAGACTGCAGTCAGGAAATCAGAAGAAGAGTAAGAATTGGGAGGGTGGCTATGAAAGAACTAGAAAAGATTTTAAAATGCAAAGATATACAGCTCAGCACAAAAGTTAGAATTATACAAGCCATTGTATTCCCTATTATCATGTATGGATGTGAGAGCTGAACAGTTAAAAAAGATGATAGGAAGAAAATCAATGCATTTGAGATGTGGTGCTGGAGAAGAGTTCTGAGAATCCCATGGACAGCCAAAAGGACAAACAAGTGCGTCCTAGAGCAAATCAAGCCGGAAACCTCAGTGGAAACCAAGATAACCATACTGAGAAGAAAGGACTCATTGGAAAAGACAATAATGCTGGAAAAGGCAGAGGGAAGTAGGAAGAGAGGAAGGCCATATGCCAGATGGATGGACTCTATTAAGGATAGAGTCATGGGTATGGAGTTACAGAAATTAAGCAGAGCAGTGGAGGACAGAGGGTCTTTCAGATGTCTCAGCCATAGGGTCCCCATGGGTCAAGATAGACTCAAGAGCAGTAAACAACAATATATATAAGTTACACATCGCCGCTGTTGACCTGCTAGCAGTTACAAAAACCGTCTAGCTCTTGAAAACTGTTATTTTGCATTACATAACTTCAGGAAGATAAAGACAATGTGGCCACTATATTTTATATAAATAATCATAGATGCACAAATCCACAGGTCTTACTGAATCCCAACAGATGTTTTCACTGGCACACTTAGCAAGCAAAGATCTTTCTATGGGGAATCATTTCAACTGTACTTAATCCATATCAGATGTCTTCACTTACTTGTTTCTATGTAGACACCAAACAACAGGGAAGATCCCAATGCACATTTTTGTAACTTCAGTGGCCACTGGTTAAAAAGAATGGCTAAACCTCAAAAATGTTAACAGTCAACATTATGGAATGCTCCTCTGAGGAAGACTCTTTTCCTTGCTATCTTGTTTTTCAAGATGTATACATACCTGTTTATTTCACTGGGCATTTCACATGCCTTTAATTAGTGATTTTGATGAGTGCATTGAAGCTATTACTTATTTTATTTTATTTTATTTTGTTTTATTTTATTTTATTTGGAATTGTTTTAAATTGTTTATTTGGCTTCCTCAAATTTATTTTTTAATTAAGTTTTTGCCCTAGCAAAATTCAATATTTTTTGCTTATCAGAAAAGCAGCACATAAGGATTTTTAAACAAAGTAATGAAATATGTTATGCCTTAATACCCTAAAGGTACCAGATCCTGTCTGATCTTGGAAGCTACACAGGGACAACTCTAGTAAGAACTTTGAGGGGAGACTGCCAATGAATCCCAGGTGTTGTAAGCTACATTTCAGAGGAAGGAACTGGCAAAACCATGTTTGAGTTTTCCTTGCCTATGAAAACCCAATGAAATTAATGGGGTTGTCATAAGTCAGCAGACAACTTGAAGGCACACTCAGACAGTCTCAAAATAATGTTTTAAAGATCTTTGCTGTATATTTCTGTTTCTAATGCTACTGTGATGAAAATATTATAGTCCCACATATCTTCAACATGTGGTGCCTGTCACTTGCAAGTAGACCAACATATTATGGGATAAACATAGCTCCCAACAACCTGTTTGCCTCATAATATGAATGTTGTGGACATGAAGACATTTGCAAGAGACATCTGCAAGTATTTCTTCCTTCTGCCATCCTTCAGTTCTCTCCACAGTGTCCTATCCAAGCTATTTTCTCCATTCTCTCTCTACCCCCATCTGTCTTTGAGGTAGGAAATGAGGCCAGCTGGCAAGGGAAAGGGATCACAGAAGATAGTAACTGGCAGGTGGGAAACACATCCCCTCCATACACTGCATATTACTATTAACTGACAAATACATGTTTAGGAAACATGTCTTTGCCAAGATTATGTGTAGATCTGCCCTTCACTTGGCTTCCGAGAGCCTAAACATTCTTATTTTGCAGGCTGTTTTTTTTTTTTTAATTCTTTTTCCTTCAGTAGCAAAAGAATGCAAGCAAATGTGTGGGAAGTAAAGGTTTAGTCCTGCCAGTTTTGACAATTTCTTTTCATACAATCCAGTATTGCCATTTGAAAACAATAGTCAGCTTGTCTTGCTGTCTGTGCACTGTGATGCACTGATTTGCATTGTGGATTTTTTTTTAAAAAAACTCCCAATACTATTTATATTTTCCTTGCTTTTTGTCCTCATACAAGTAACCTTACATAGGTTATTTGCTTTTGCTGAGACACTGTCCAATGTGTCAGAAACATCCCCTTGAAAGACAATATATGCTACCAATTTTGACAAAATATTGTGCTAATTATTGCTGCATCCAAGAGAAATGGCTTCTTTCAGGAATGAGTAATCAGAAGCAAGAGTGTAACCTGGATTTCACTGCAGGATATTCTAAAATGTATGACTGCTGGTGCAATCGCAATTTAAGCTGTCCACACAAAATGGCATTTGACTTAGGCATAAAACATTCAGTCTTTGCTAATTGCAACTAGCAGGTTATTCATATGCTGATGTTTTTAATTAGAGCTTTCTACACTGGGCAGTACCTTTGAATTAAAAATGAATGCTTTCATCATTAGGAAGATAGGCAGTGCCCTCTAGTGGAGGAAAGGATCCACAGCAGCTGCCCAACATTTCACTAATTAGAGAAATACAGCACTGAGACCAAATGTTGTCATTGCTGATACTATTGACTGTCTTCAATTGAATTACAGTCTGAAGTTATGAGGTCCTCCTCACATTCTGTTCACTTTAGAACTAGGATACATGACAAGAGATAGGAGAGAAAAGGGGGGGGCTTAATAATTTCAAACAGCATCTGCCTAAACCTGATTAATTAGAATGAAAAATTCACCTCTTTTATAGGAGCCTGCTGAATCATTTTGTCTACATTATGCTGATCTGTTTTCCCCAAATAAACATCAGGCAGGAAAGATATTTTTCTCTTTAGAATTCATTTCACAAGTGTTGCTCTCAAAAATACTTCTTATTAATTGCACAAACACTGACATTATCTTAAAATGGAAGTTGTCTATGGAAGCCCTCTCATTCATCTCTTTTAAGCCTTTTCAAAAACATGTATTTGCTGTAAGATCAGTAGTTTTGCTTAAATGGTGCCTGACCTTGTTTTCAGACCTCAGCAAGGGAATGGATTAGGATGCATACATTGTGAACCCATGGAGAAAGTAGAAATTTCATGCAATGATGCAGCAAATTGCAGAGACAGAGAGAGAAGAGAGAATGCCCTTGCCACAAATGGAAAGTTAAGCTCTTTACAAGAATGTAAATGGATAGCTCTAATGACATTGCATCTACATGCAATGAAAGAAGACAATGTTCACAGGAGACATGTGCCAAGTCATTGTCTAAATGGTACCATTTTTAAGCCAGATGCTCAAAGCTTCATTCAACAATGCAGTTGCAAAAGCAATAATTGCTTAAGCTCTCTGTAAATTACTATTTTTTTTCCAAATCCAATGTTTCTTTATATATTGCTAAATGACTGAAAGAGTAAATATGCTTGAGCTGGACAGAAAGGCCATGTCAGGGTTCCCTGTGCAGGTTCCTTCTGCCATGGGTTTTATTGGTTTAGGTTGATTATTATTGGTTTAGACCAGTGGTTTGAGTGTTGGATTATAACTCTGGAGACCATGGTCTGATTCCTCACTGGGCCATACAATCCACTGGCTGACCTTGAGCAAGTCACATGTTCTCAGCATAGGGGGAAGGCAATGGCAAACCTCACCTAAACAAATTTTGCCAAGAAAATCCATGAAAGGGTCACCATAAGTTGAAAATGGTTTGAAAGCACACAAGAACAACCACTTTTTATATTAGCTTTGGTTTTAACATATGTTCTGATGCTGTGAGCAGGTGCTGGGTTAGTGGTAGGAAAGAGGGGGAGCCCAAGACACTGACTGTTACTGAAAGTCTCAAAGGTTGTTTTGTCTGGGAAAGGAATGCAGACAGTTGAAGGGGTGTGGGTATGTGGAGGGTTATAATATTGAACTGACTGTTTGAACACAGTTCTGGCAAGAAATGCCTTTCTGTTTTGAGCTGCTACAATGAACTCTTTCTGGTTCATCCATGAAGCCTAGTTACTGAGGGACAAAACAGATGGTCCCAAAGGAGTGGCTTGCCACCACCCCTTTGATCACCTAGCTGGGGCCGTGGCAACTGCACGCCATGCCCCCAACCCAGCATTTTCCCAGCACAAAAAGAAGCAGCAGAAAGCCATTCCTTTTTGCACTGGGAACAAGGCACCTTTGCCACCGCAGTGGTAGCTTTTCAGCATTTTTGCAGTACGGCATATGTAAACACCATGGTGCAGAAGTGCTGTGAAGCCGCCACACATGTGGTCAGTGGTGTGGCTTCCCAGCAGCCTAGGGGCATGCTGCTATCTGAACACCACACCCCCAAGGGCATACCTATGAGTTTGGGAGAACACTCTACTGCATGTCCCTCCATTACCATGACTAGGCCGGTGCTCTCAAACTCTTTTCCATTCCCATCCTCACCCCAGCCTCCCTATCCTATTTCTTACCCAGCATCCCTTGTGTTTGTGTAGAGGGGTTGTTTTTTTAAGTGCAATTGCAGAGTTCTGTGAATGCAGATTTTAAAAAAAAGTTTAAAAAGGCTGTTCTGAAACAGCAGAGGGACATGGGGAGGGGGAGAGTAGGAGACATTTATACCACATGACCATGCAATCCCAGAACTGCCATGGGAGTAACTTAGGGCCAAAACAGTCTGGCCCAAAGAGCCAGCTTCCCAGCAGCTTGGGGGAATAGTGTACGCATGATGCACACCCTAGGTCAGGAAGATGCTGTCAAGATGCCTGGCCAACCACATGGTGGCAGCTTTTTGGTGGCGTGGAGTTTACATACTGCATGCCACCGGAGCTTAAAAAAAATGCCACCACTTCTTTTTGTGCCACGAAACAGCCAGGTTGGGGCATGATGTGTGTTTGCCATGGCCCCAACTTTGTGCTCCAAGGGGTGGCATCAAACCACCACTTTGGGGCAGTCTGCTTTGCCCCTTATCACACCTGAGGACTAGTGCTCTGCCAGACCTATTGGAACCACATTGATGTGTTTTTCCATCACTGGGAAGGTACCGGCTAATCACGTGTCAAGGACATGGCAGTGATGAGAAGGAGATGGCATCATGTGATTGGTATGGTCAAAGACGCTATTATCCAATTGTATGGCAGTTTAAAAGCCATGTGTGATAAAGTCCAAAAACAACTGATGGCAACCTTACATGTACATACTAAAACACCTACGCCAAGAGATTGTTGACTAGTCATTCAGGTTGCATTTCAATATAAATTTATCAAATGTGCATGTCCTGAACTTGAACATAGACAGGAACACTGTTGGTCATCAACCCCACCCCACCCACCCACCCCACACACACATTTATGAAGCTTGTATGCAGAGAGATCTTATAGCACCTCTGAAACCAACTTTGGGGAAGAATTTGCATCATAAGCTTCCCTAGACTTGGTCTGCTTCCTCAGATATTTGTATGCACTGTCTGGTAGACTGCTTCATGAACCTCTGTGCATCCTATTATGCGTTTATTTGAAAAAGCGCACAAAATATTTTAAAATGTTCACAAAATTGCATGTGAAATTAAATGTGCACAAAATTGAAAAATGCACACAAAGCACTTTTTAAAAGAAAGTCTCTAGCCCTTGTAAAAACTTAAATGAGGAAGAAGAAGAAGAAAAAATTCCCTTGTTTCACATGTATAAACACTATTCTGCCTATTTGTTTGTAAGCAACTAGCTTGTTCCTACAGTATTTCAATGTTTGAGGGTAATTAATTCAGTCATATCTATGATTCACATGCACTCTCACATGAGAAGGAATTTCTTCATTCATTTTAAAGCTACTGTTTTAGTCTTTTTTGATAGAAAATTTTGCAGCCCATAAAAAAAAGAACAAAAGTCCTGGAGCTGAATATAGTCTGTCTACTCATTCCTTTCAAATTGTAGTTGCAAAGACAAAAATTCATTAACTTTCTAAAACAGGTTTCATATGTGCCGTACACACTCAACTATAAGTCAACATCATGTATAAGGCAAAGGCAAGTCTTGGAGCCAAAATTATGGATTTTGATGTGACCCATGGATAAGTTGAGGGTAAAATTTATGGCCATGTAACAAAGGATGTAAAGGATGAAGCAAAAGAAAACAATTCCAAAGAACTTACAAAATTCCAGGAGGCATAACTGTTTGTGCTCATATTAAAAGTCGGATCAAAAGGGACATCAATGCTTCTAGAACAGACTACTCTCTTGCTTTTCACCAGGGGATGGTTCCTATATATATATATATATATATATATATGAGTTAAAGTACAATACTTACATTGACCCGTGGATAATTTGACTCAGGTTTTGGGGGTCACTTTTTTGACTAAAATTTCTAAACTTATACATTGTATATACAGCATATAATGTAACCCAGTGCTGTTGTTCAGTTTCTTGATGTATACATTTTTTTAAGGGAAATGCCAAGAAAATTGTGGTAATAACTTTAACAATAGCTATCATCTACAGAGTTCTCCAGTGTTTCAACAATAATGGAAATCATTGTAAAAAATGGACATCTTCCCTCCCCCCCAAAAAAAGTCTTACAAAGTTGTTGTGATTAGTATGTGGACAGTGACATTCCAAGACTATTACCATGTATTCTATCTTTCCCTGTCTCTTTCATTGTGTTCCTCTTTCTGCTTCTACTCCTACTCCTCTTCCTCCTCCATTCTCTCTCTCTCTCCCCCCTTTAATTCCCCCTCTATATCCATTCTTTCCATAGGAAGGGGGGGAGAGAAGGGAAGGGAAGGGAGGGAGGGAGGAAGGAAGGAAGGAAGGAAGGAAGGAAGGAAGGAAGGAAGGAAGGAAGGAAGGAAGGAAGGTGTAGAGACACTTGGGAGAAACAACCTTATAAAATTTATGTAGCCTGTGGGCCACACATCCCTGCTGTATAGGCTGTGGATCTGGTATCACTCCCAAATTCTTCCAGAGCTAGTTTATTCTGCGACACATATACCCTCTATGCTGTGGAGTTTGGGACATCAACTTTAATTTCTGGTGTAAAAATAAGCTAATAACAACCTGCCTGGTATGCAGTTCTTCAATCTTATGGGGAAATCAATAAGATACAGCCATACATGTAAAATCTTATGAAAGCAATAGATCCACTTGTAAGTAAGAAACAGGCTTTTCCCAAAAAAAATGAAATAAGAGCTAACATCCCCCTATTCCTTCCTTCTCCTGTTGGTTTAAAGTAACTAACAAGGTCATGAATAACAGCATAAGTGGTTAGTCACTGAGATCTTGCTTGTATGACCCATCACTGACCTTCCCAATAGTTTATTGTTAAGATCAGCCAGGCTGAAAGTATAGATTATACAGCAACCAGAGTCTCCGTATTAATTTATAGCAGAACACCTGGCATATTAATGGCCCTTGCTCAGCAGTAATCTGTAAAGTATTACAAGGAGTTGGTGCTTCTTTCCTAATTTATTTCCCATGTGTAACTATTTCATGCTGAACAGAAACTTTGAATTCTGTGTTTAAAAATATGCTTAAATATTTCATTCAGAAGGGGAAAATCTCTAAACATTTAATGAGAAGAATCTTCTAAAAATGGTTTGGATTTTTGACATCTTCCCCCTACCCACAAATACAAACCCATTTCCCTGGAGTTACTTCTATTGTTTTAAAGAATCATCATAACACATATTAATATGCATGTGTAAATGTGTCCTCTGAGTAGAAAGACTATCTTATTTCATACCTGATGAAAAAGTCCAGGGAGCTGTCACACCTGATGAAAAAGTCCAGGGAGCTGTCGTTTTATCTGCATTTATGTTTAAATTCATTTTAATTCTTTCTTGGTTTAATCTAGTTTTAAGGGGTGGGAGGGTTAGGGTGTGGGATTTGGGAATGTTTTAATTGATTACTGTTTTTATAAGGTTGTATGCTGCCCCAATTGCTGAGCAGAGGGAAGGGTTAAAAATAAAATTATTATTATTATTATTATTATTATTATTATTAACACAACATCCCATGAGCTTGATCTTAATTTAGGGGTGACTTGAGCTCCACCAAACTAGCTTGTCTGTTGGCTCTTTAGATCTCCTAAATTGAATGACTGACTGAATGGAGACAATGCTTTAAACAATAATAATGCATTGTTGTGATGCTGGTGGCATTCAGCAGCAATAGGAGACCTTCTTCCTCTTGAGGCATATTGAAGAGAGCTCCATCTGCAAAAGGTTAACATTCATGGTCATTTCATCACAGAGCTAAATACAGATGCTTGTATCAACTACACACTCAAAAGGGAGCTGTTGACTGCTTAACAACTGTGCATGTAAGATACAAATCAGTCATATTTGTTTGATTCATGCTATATTTCTAGCTGCATCAATAAAATATCCATGTAATCTGAGGAGGATATTAAAATGCAACTTGTAATGCTGTGGGTGGGGAAGTCTGCAAAGAATTGGAATGTCTACTTTTTCTATGTAATGAAAACTAGATTAGATGCTTTTTTTTAAAAAAAAAAAGATATAAGCAAACCTATGATATAGTTAATGCATGTATCATTATTAGATACATACTGTCCTTGATCTTCCTATTTTTACTTAGCCATTGTGTATGCTACAGATGGGGAAATAATCATTTCATTTTCCTAAAAAAAGGATCAATATTGTACCACCTAAGATGGTACCGTGATCCCCAACGTGTGATGCATCTTGGCGCAGTAAAAGTGCACATAAAACTTTCTGTGCCTCTGAAAATTTATGCACAAATGTGCTTTAGCCTATGGAGAAAATATGTAAGATAAATCTGTACCAAAATATGAATTTCTATTGGGGAAGGGGAAAAAAGATCTCACAGCTTGATGAAACTATGAGACAAAATGCCAGTGGGGTTCCGAAAAATACACCAAAGTATTTTTACGCTGGTAATGTATACCAAATACTACTACAGAATAAAATAACTTTATGTCTGAAATGTCCCATGGGGCACTTTGAACCATGCAAAGCACACATGAATGTGCTCACATACACACACCTGCAATATCCGGGGCTGCAATAATACAACGTTTGAAGGCTCATACACTTTGTCTGAAATATGAGGTTAACACTATATCCCTTGGATTCTCTTATACAGTTGTACACCTTGCAATTTGCAAAGAAAAAAACAATAAACTGGATGACCCAGGGACTCTACAGACTGGCCCAAACGGCCAGACTGGAGGCAGAGATGGACCCATGCCAAACCCACGCCGAGGATGTCCTGACACCGCACATCATTATGCACAGTGCACAGCATCAAGACATCCTTCCAGCACAGTGTTTTGACACGCTGCACTGGAAGGGGTGCTAAAGAGCCGTGCGCCAGCTCTTTGGGTGGTCTTTTGCCACCTGTAAAAGGAGCAGCATTTTGCCGCTCTTTTTTCAGGCTGCAAAAGGGAGGATTGGGGCCATGTGGTCTGGCAGCCTCAGCCCCAATCCGCTGCTTCCCGAGGCTGCTCTCCGCCACCCCTTTGAGCCCATCTGCAGAGGACCTCAGTAACAGATGTTGGGCAATGGGTTACAAGCAATTTTAGGAAGATCAAGGATCCTTTCACACTACAAAATAATAATGTTATGATTCCATTTTAATTATCTATGGCATCCAGGGATTTGTAGTTCACGAGAGAGATTTAGAATACTCGAGAGCTCTAGTTCCTCACCAAACTATCTCAGGATTCCAGAGGATGTTGCCATGTCAGTTGAAGTAGAACCATAGTGCTATAATTGTGTAGTGTAAAATGGCTCCATATTCTAGAGAGCTTTTAGAGGATTTTGAAGAAGAACCAAACACCTACAACTATTTGTATATAGGGTGGTGCATTTCAGATTCCAGCTGCACAAACATGTGGAGTATTCCTTTTTCTGCTGGTTTGCATCCATTTTCTGTTTGTATCTTTATATACAGCAGGGGTAGGCAACCTTTTTGAGCCGGGGGCCAGGTTGCTGTCCCTCAGACAATTGGGGGGCCGAAGCACCAAAAATAAATGAATAAATAAATAAATAAATAAAAATTTAAATTTAAAATTTTTTTAAAAATATGCATGCACACTCTCTCAGCCCCAGAAAAGCCATGGCAAAACCCCTGTGGAGATTTTGCCAAGAAAACCCCAAGAACAAGTAATAACAACAATAATCAATATCATCATGGTGGGCTGCGGCGGCAGCGGCGGGGGGCGGCGGCGGCAGCAGGACTGGCCTAGGGCCGGTCCAAAGACCTCGGGAGGCCGCATCCTGCCCCCGGGCCTTAGGTTGCCTACCCCTGATATACAGAGTTTTAAAGGATGAAAACATTCCAGTATAATATCTTAGTTTTTTGTTGTTGGATATTCTTCACACACACACACACACACACACACACCTCTAGTCATATCTTGATTTTCACTATTTGACAATTTGCTAGGACATTTCCACTAGACTAAGAGTACTGTATAGTATTTATTGCTGCAGCAATGCACACTAAGTAAGTAGGAAATTAAACTTTGAGTGACTACTAATAATCTAGATGCTAAAACAATTCTATATAAAGTAATATATAGATGATTAACTTAGAAACATCAATGTTCAGTGCCGGACCTTTGGATTCTGCACATTGTAGAGACCTTTGGATTCTTTGGCCATGTGTGGAAAAGGATGCTTTGAAGAAGACTGTATAATTAACCTGTCAGTGAATATCTATTATTAAAGAATTGACTACTCTGTTCTTTTATAATTGCTTAGTCTATTCTACAAGCTTATGAATGTTAAAGCCAAGTAATGCTCTCCTAGGTTTCAATGAAAGAGCAATACTTTCAATGTCAATAATGAAACATCTTTCACCAGTTTTGGAATAACCTATTTTCTTTATTAATTCTCTTCAACAGGCCATTCTGCTAATCTAACCTGTCGAGCATTCTTTGGATACAGCGGAGAAGTCAGCCCTTTAATGTACTGGATGAAAGGAGAAAAGTTTATTGAGGATTTGGATGAAAGCCGGGTTTGGGAAAGTGATATTAGGTAAAAAGAGGACATTGCATATATTTTGTCTAGATTAATCTCATATGCATTGTAATGAATAAATTTCTATGTAAAGTATTTAATCGACATTGCTACAATATATTAAAGCACCATAAGCCTGTTTTTCCCTTGAGTGAACCCTGACAATGACATCAAAAATGTATTCTTTGACATATATCCAATTATTTCTGAAACCACTATTTCAAGAATTTTCTTTTAGAAAATTCTTAATTGTCTAGAAAGAATCTAAAAATCTAAATTAGTAACATTAATGAGTACTGGCCAGATAATAATCCATATGTTTTGCAAATTACTGTTATTGTTGTTATTGTATTGTTTTGCACTGATTTAAAGGGACCCTAGGGTGACTCTATCATGGGATTTTCTTGGCAAGATTTATTTGGGGGGAGGGGTTGTCTTTCCTTTCCTCTGAAGGTGAGAGAATTTCACTTGCCTAAAGTCACCCAATTGGTTTTCATAGCCCAGTGGGGATTTGAACTCCACTCCAGATCTATTGTCCAGTGCTTAAACCACTACACCACACTGGCACGATTAAATTACTATTATCACCATCTCATTTAAACTTTTTGAAGTGAGTCATTTTCCTGTTATAAACCAATGAGCATGTAGCACCACTCACTTAAACAGTTAAGTAATCCCAATGTATATCCCTCTCTCCCTTTGTATCCCCTTCCCTTCCTTCCCCCTTGACTTATTGTCCTTTAATGCCCTAGGATGCATACTTAAACATATCAGAAGAAATACCTGTATTTCAAGGGCTCTGTTAATAGTGGAGGCTCTCTCAGGAACTAAATTACACCCTCTTAACTATAACACAGAGAAACAGGAATCCTAACAGACTTTGCTAGTTTTAATTCTTGATTACAAAGGTTTCCTTTCCAGCATCCACAAATATTATTGACTCCTCAACATATTCTTTTAGACTTCACATCAAGTGATAAATGAAATTTTTAAAAAGTCACTACTCTCTGCCTAATACCATGGAAAGCACCACCGCCACACACACATACACCTTTTCCCATTAAAATACACAATACTGGGCTAGATGAATGAGTCTGATCAAGGATAAGATAATGCCCTATTTTCCAAAGATGTTCATGGAAATAAAAACAGGATCCAGTCTGACCTAATATATGTCTGTCTGTCTTTCAAATCTATATCAAGCAAATTTTGTGGTACCAGTACCAGTGAGGTTCATGGCTGATATTTTAAAGTGTGTAATAATTTCGTAAGTTATCATTGCTTCATTGGTTTCAATCTTTCCTCTCAGGCAGGTTCCAGAGGGTGAAAATTGGGGACAGCTGCTCCTCAAAAACAGCTAAAATGTGGCGTTCCACAGGGCGCCATCCTGTCCCCGATGTTGTTCAATATTTATATGAAGCCTCTGGAGAGGGAGAGATCATCAGGAGACATGGAGCAGGGTGTTATCAATATGCTGATGACACCCAAATATTCTGCTCCATGTCTCGGTCAGCTGCCATGATGGCAGATGGCGGTTCTCCCCTCAATCAATGTCTTGAAGCGGTAATGGACTGGATGAGGAAAAACTGACTCAAACTGAATCCAGACAAAATGGAGGTACTTATAGTAAGGGCCCCCAAACCAAGGATTGGGTTGCAACCTCCAGTCCTGGATGGGGTCACGCTCTCTGTTAAGGACTGTGTTCGCAGTCTGGGGGTGCTCCTAGACTCATCGCTTCACATGATAAATCAGGTGAACGTGACAGTCAGGAGCACCTGCTATCAGCTCCGGCTGATGCGCCAGCTGTGCCCTTTCCTGGAAGTAAGGGACCTAGAAACTGTAGTACATGCACTAGTAACCTAACAACTCAACTTCTGTAACATACTCTACATGGGGCTACCCTTATACCTAACTCGGAAACTGCAATTAGTACAAAACATGGCAGCCAGGTTGATCACCGGAACATCTAGGAGGGATCATATCACACCGATATTAAGATCTCTCCACTGGCTGCCTATCAGTTTCCAAGCACAGTATAAGGTGTTGGTAATGACCTTTAAAGCCCTACATGGCCTGGGTCCAACTTACCTTAAGGATCGCCTCCTTCCATATAATCTGCCCTGCACCCTCAGGTCCTCTGGGAGGAAGCTTTTTCAACTAATAAGAACCAGACTGACAGCAGCTTCCCAGAGGACATTCTCTGCCACTGCTCCCAGACTCTGGAACACCTTGCTGGAAGAAATCCGTCAGATAACTAACTTAGATGGTTATCCAATCCTGATCCAATATCCAATCCTGATTTCTCCTCGTTAGACACTCTCCTTTCTTTTATTTTTGCTTGTCGCAGAGGGCCTACTGTTTTAATTGATGTAATTTCCTTTTTATTTTAAATTGTCTATGTTTACATTGATTTTAATTGAGACTTTAATTGATACAATTTAGATGTCATTGGGATAGTGCATCATAACTAAACCTTAGTTTAGTTTTAACCAATTTTTAAAAGTGCTATTCAAGGGACTAAAGTTATATAGGGAGGGGTAGGTTTAACAATCTAGTCCTTTAAAGTCTGAACTAGAACTTGGACCCACTGACATCAGAGCTTCTGGGCCAGATCCTACAGAGGACTGGGCATCCTGAAGGGTCCAGCAAAAGAAGAGTAAAAGGAAGCATGGCCTGAGAAAGTAGGCCATCTATATATTTACAAAGGAAAGAGGGCAATTATCATAGTCACTGGATAAAGAAGTAGTCCAGGAGTCTGGAGAATTTGGCCATCCATATATTTACATTCCAAGTCATATAAGTTAGGTGAAACAATGAGACATTCTATGTATGGCTTCATTTAAGGTCTAACCCTATTTTCCAATATCATCCAGTTAGCTAATATGTTCTATTTCTGATATAAGGTGAATTACATTCACTTATACACATTTATACTTTAAAAGTTTAAAAGAGATGGTGGTAAGCTACTTTGTTGTATGAGGTAGTTGTCATTTTGTATTTATAGGGAAGGGACAAGTCTGAATAGCTGCCTCACAAGGCAGAGCAGGAATTATGGATGTAAAAAAATGTCTCATTTACTCTACTGCTTGAAATTGCAGAAGAAAATGAGGGAAGATGGGTTCTCTTTACTATTCATGCTTTAACTCAAAAAACTTGCATTCATCCTCTGGGGATATAGCAGAACATTAATAATGACATGAAAGCTTTTCTTTGGGGTCATATGTATGCAATATGAGTGATGAAGAAACATCTGGAAATAAATTATATAAATAATTATATGTATGCATTATTTTTGTTTGTTTCACTAGAGTTCTTAAGGAACATCTTGGAGAACAAGAAGTTTCCATCTCATTAATTCTTGATTCAGTGGAAGAAGGGGACCTTGGAAATTACTCATGTTATGTTGAAAATGGATATGGCCGCAGACATGCTACTGTTGTTCTACTCAAAAGGGGTGAATATCTTCTTTTTACAGATGGTTTTCATTGTAAGCTGTGGATATTTTATTATCCCTACTTGTACTTCCTTTCTAGTCTTTGGTACACGGAAAACAAAATATTAATTAGCCTTTGCTTCTGTCTGGAAAGTCCCTTTAAATAAGCAAATTAAAAAAAGCCATCATTAAATAATATTCCCCCTGTTTCTTGGGGGGGAATATAGTTAAATTGATTTCTTAAATAATCTTTCTATAGAAAATACTTTAATAACTCAGGAGTGTGTGAATTAATAAAAATTTACTAGGATCAGTCTGCCATAAAGCTATTGGTAGTAGAAATTTAATCATTTTCTGCAAGAGTTAAGTCTAAATAATACAAAGATAGTGAGTTCCAAATAGAAGAGGGGGATCAACACAAACAAGCCATGGGAAAGCATTGTCTGGAGCCAATTAAATTCCAGCTTTAAAAAGTTCACTCTGCTACCATCACTCTAATTGCAATAGTAAACTTACAGCATTGATAGCTAGAGAATTAAATACTTCTACTAATTCCTCAAGAAAATTTGAGTGCCAAAAACTAACATATGATGCCTGTAACAATCACAAAAGGTACAGTTCAGTGTCTTGAACTAAGGCACAACATTTAGATAAAAGTCTCATGATGCCATTTTCTAGCTGTTCTTTACCATTTACATTTCTTAAATTTTGTCTTTGTACAACATTTTTCACTGATTGTATTGACCAACTCTATGATTCTATGACCCTACTGTTTCTTGATATTAATTTTCCTAAGTTCTCATTGCTTCAGTTTTGCTATCATTCTGAAAGTGAAATGGATGGTGGAACAATTACACTCAGGTATTAGCAATGTGAGATACTTGTTTGGTAGGGCTTCAATGCTGTATAATAGTTCCTTGTGCTGATGTGTGCTAGGTCGAGCCATATAACCCCACTCCAGACATATGGTACATGCTATAAAGCTTCTCCCCTCCACATGACCATTTCATGAAAAGTGGGTAGACCAGAGAACCATCAAGCTATGCCCCAATAGTCAGATGTGAAATGATATTAGCAATGACCTCTGTTCTCCAGTGGTCTTAGTGCTGCAGTAGTCATTTTGCATCTAGCTACAGGGACATAGGCAAACACGTCTCTCATCCTGATAGCTGCCCACACATGTACTGTGGCAGTAGCAAGACTTCAGAGGATGTATAGTCAGGTCAAGAGGGGCTCTGGATGCTACAGAGGGAGATTAGAATACTAACCTCCATAATGCCTTAAAAAGAACACACAGACACATAAAGGAAACTAAGGGCCTTTGCAGACTGCCAGAAATAGTGTAAATTGAGTCCACTTTAAGGGTTAGGGTTAGTGCTAGGGAATCATGGTAATTGTTTATTTTTTTCCTGAGACATTTAGCCTTCTCTGTCAGAGAGCTCTGGTGCCACAATAAAATACAGTTCCCATGATTCCCTAACCCTAACCCTTAAAGTGGACTCAATTTGCACTATTTATAGCAGTCTGCAAAGGCCCTAACACATCTGTATGCCACTGGCAGGATGCCAGCCTATATATGAATGTAGTCCAGCACCACATCATGGCTGAGTATATCATTCAAATATTTATTATACAGAATCTGCTATGTCATTTTATCTAATAAGGCACACATGAAACCTTCATTAGTTAATTTACATGTCAATTTACATTTATGGGGAGAGAACATTACACAATAGTACAGCATATGCTTACATGCAGGTGTCCCCAGACTTGATTCTAGTACTTTCTGTTACAACAGGTTCAAGTAGCAGCTATTAGACAAAGCTCTGCTTAAATTCCTGTACAGCCACATCAAGTCACATTAAACAATACTAAAAAGACAATAGTCCATCTTGGAATAAGGCAACTTCCTATTGAAAATACAGGTTGAATCTCCAAAATGCTTAGGCCCAGATGTGTTGGGATTATTATTATTATTATTGAATTTTGGAATATTTGCATATATGAATGTTTCCAGAAGCGGGCGACCAAAATGGTGATAGGTCTGAAAACCATGCCCTATGAAAAATAGTTTAAGATTTTCCATACTTTGGCTAAGTCATTAATCAAAATGGAGACTGCAATCAAGAAATCAGAAGGAGACCAGGACTAAGAAGGGCAGCTGTGAAGGATCTAAACAAGATCCTGAAGAGAAAAGATATGTAATTGAATATAAAAATTAGAATGGTCCATGGCATCATACTTCCCATTTCTATGTATGGTTGTAAAAGCTGGACAGTGAAGAAAGCAGATAGGAAGAAAATAAACTTATTTGAAATATGGTGCTGGAGAAGAGGTCTATGGATGCTTTGGACTGCTAAAAGACAAATAAATGGGTCCTAGAACAAATCAGACCTGAACTCTCCCTAAAAGCCAAGATGACTAATGGTCTACAAAATGTTTCAGTAAAAATAATAAAAGCAATACAATCAGCACCAGATTTGTGAAGGAACAATCACAATGTCCACAATCAGTAGCACAATAATAATAGCAAAGGACATTTAACAAAATTTAAATTAAAACTGTATGAAGTGGTCTGTGAAGGACATGGCTATGAGAATTTCTCAAGGCTGAGAAATTATGCAAATAGCTAAAAGTTTGAACAGGAGAAGGGCTTTGTCAGGGGAAAAAACTGCAGAGGATTTGAACTGTTTGAGAAGTTACTTGATTGTACCTGTGAGATTTGAAATGCACCTGACAGATATATTCAGCATATTTTGCATTTTGACATCTTTTTCAGTTAGATGAGAAATTAGCCATGACAGATTTAAAATAAAAAAGCAAGTAAGGCTTCCTACCTAGGAAAGCTCTGCACAGCTTCTGAGCTTGTCTTTCTCACCATGGCAACATTTTAAATAAAGTTTCTTTCTTTAGACCTAGATCTTGGCTATGCAAGAAATATTAATGTTGGGTTCTTTGGTTATTCCAAATGTGTTATAGTTATGACCTCTGTAATTGAGTATTTGTTGTTATAACATAGCTTTGCTGTCTTGGCAAACAATAAGGTTTTAATTCTACATATGTTTACCTGAGAGTAAATCCCATTGAACTAGGAAGTACTTCTGAACAGACAGGCATAGGATTGCACAGATCAGACATCACTAGGTGTGGGTAATATATTGACAAATATATTCATTTAATATTCAGGAAAGAAAGGGCATCTCTAAGTTGAATGTATATGGGTAGTATTATCTGCAGAGCAGAACAGCATTGCTTACACAAACCATAATTCATTGCTGCCAAGCACTGTTAGAAAGCTAAACCAAACAGATGAATGTGCCACAAATCTCTAGAAAGAAAATCTCTGTGTACAAGTTGGAAGATCTTTGAGAGACCAGGTAGTGCTAAGTAAGTTTACACCTCAACATTTGGAAGACATTCCTGACAATAAGATCTGTTCAACATTGGATCACACTCCCTCGGATTCCCTTCTTTGGAGGTTTTTAAACAGAGGCCGAATGGAGACTGTGTGTTCCTGCATGGAAGGGGGTTGGAATAGATTGCCCTTGTCATCTCTTCCAGCTCTATGATTCTATGAGTTTAGCACAACCTGGATCTTTCTTTATGTAGATCTTCATTTGCATCACAGGCATTTGATGAAGGAACATAAGCTTTAAAAAGTAAAGAAAGCAAGGTAAGCAGAAGGAGATCAAAGGCCCTCCCTCCAACCCAATTGCAACAAACCTGGTCTCAGAGGCAGTTTCTGCTGGACTTAATCCCCTCCCTCACTGCCATCCCCTTTCCTTGTGTGTCATGTCCTTTGATTGTAAACCTAAAGACAAGAAACTGTTTTTCTTGTTCTTTTTCTTGTAAAGCACCATGTACAGTGATAACACTACATAAATAAATGAGGGGGGAGGAGGAGGGAGAATCATCTCTCTCAAAGCCAAATTCTAAGTGGTGGCTTGGGAAAGCCTCAGTTCCAAACCCTCTACAATCACCCAAGAAATCATGCCTTGATTACATCAGCCTAGAGTTAGCATATTCATGACCCTCCCAGATCTATTAGGGTTTAAAAAAACAGACAGGTAGGAAAGGAAATAAATATCTGCCAAGGCATAAAACCCCGATTAACTTGTCCCTCTATCTGACACCATATCCATTAGAAACTGACAACACTTTGGAACTGGAGGATCCATCATTCTCTTCCTTCTCTATTGTGCTGGTCTTTAGGCAATTTGGGTTTCTTTTCCCAAACCATTTCCAGCCTTTTTGAGACAGGATAAAGTACTGTTGGTTCACTGTATTTTGAATGTGGATTCCACAGATTTATATTATGACTATGATTTTTGCTGATTTGTTTTTATTCCCTTACTCCGTAATTCATTACCATGAACATCATTTTTCAATTAAATTTTCACTATGTCTCCTAAGGTCCCTTTAATCATGGATATAATAATTTTGGAGTCTATCAGTCTGTATGTGTGCATGTTAAGGCAAATTTTCTTTCCATAGTATAGATCACTCTGAATTTATTTAGTTGAAATGTTATCTGTTCTTCCATTGCTTGATTATCCAGTGTGGAATGAATAAGTGCTTTTTGGAGTACTGACTTTGTTTGAGATTATCTCCCTGAATAATTTGGTATCTTCTCCAGACTTGTTAACCACACTACTTGTACTTGATTCTTGACACTTTACAATGAATAATTTAAAACATATAGGCTAGAATATCCTGTTTACACCCAAATATTGTGAAAATTGTCCCTGTCTATAATTCATTATCTAACCTTTTAGGGAATCAAACCATGATCTCCAAAGTTGTAGTCCAATGTTTAAAGTTTTACCCCAGATTAGCTCTCTCTACCAAATTACTTCTGTGTGAATATTCAGCCTTTTTTCAAAGAAATACGAAGGTTTTAGGAGGAGAGATTTTTCACTTAAAGCAATATCTCTGATTCTTCTTTAGGCTCACGTATTTATCTGACACTTCTTGTCAGGGTTAGAGGCTCATTCACAATATAGAATTATAGTGCTATTATAATTGTCCTGGTTCCATCTTGTGAAATCCTGGGACTGGTAGGCTTTTGAAATACTAAAGAATATAGTCTCTACCTTAAATTGTCAATCCCAAGTTTCCATAGGCATAATAGGGCTATAATTGTGTAGTGTCCCCTAGGGCATTTCTACACAGGGCATTTACATCAGGTGTTGACTGACTGAACCCAAAGGGTGCTCAGCAATGGCTCCTCTTCATCCTGGAGAGAAGTGACCAGTGGGGTGCCATAGGGTTCTTTCCTGGGCCCAGCACTATTCAACATCTTTATCAATGATTTGGATGAAGGAATAGGGGGCATGCTTTTCAAATTTGCAGATGACACCAAGTTAAGAGGAATAGCTAATACCCCAGAAGACAGGATGAAAATTCAAAATGATCTTAATAGATTAGAGAGCTGGGCCAAAGCTAACAAAATGAATTTCAACACAGAGAAATGTAAGGTACTGCACTTGGGGGGGGGATGAAATGCATAGATATAAGATGGGGGATACCTGGCTTAATGAGACTACGGGCCTTTGCAGACTGCTAGAAATAGTGCAAATTGAGTCCACTTTATCTGCCCTGACTCAGTGCTAGGGAAACATGGGAATTGTATTTTTTTCTGAGACATTGAGCCTTCTCTGTCAGAGAGCTCTGGTGCCACAATAAACTACAGTTCAGGGCAGTTAAAGTGGACTCAGTTTGCACTATTTCTGGCAGTCTGCAAAGGCCCTACATGTGAAATGGATCTAGGAGTCCTAGTAGACCACAAGTTGAACATGAGTCATGAGTGTGATGATGCAGCTAAAAAGGCCAATGCAATTTTAGGCTGCATTAATAGAAGTATAGTATCTAGATCAAGGGAGGGGATATGATAGCCCTCTTTAAATATTTGTCATATTGAAGAGGGCGCTAGCTTATTTTCTGCTGCTCCAGAGAATAGGATTCGGAACAACGGATGCAAGCTACAGGAAAAGAGATTCCACCTCACCATTAGGAGGAACTTCCTGACAGTGAGAGCTGTTTGACAGTGGAACACACTCCCTCAGAGTGTAGTAGAGTCTTCCTCTTTGGAAGTCTTTAAACAGAAGCTGGATGGCCATCTGTTGGGGATGCATCCTGAATAAATCACATTTTAAAAACTCACCATTTGCTTTTGATCTTCCAAGAAAATCTGGAGCATTCCTTAGCATCACTGGGCAGCTGGATTGACTTGTGGTGGTGGCACAGTAGGACACACATGTAGACAAATGCCTGGTGTTGCTACAGAGTGGCCAGGTAGCGGGAGTAGCTTTAGGGCAGAATACTCCAGGAAAAGCTCAGAATATTCCAACTAGTGTAGACCTGCCTCCAGTCTCTTTTTGAGAAAGCATTTTAGGCTAAAGCAATTTTGTATATGTTATGAACAGTAATGATATTGTGGAGTGAATGAGCAGAGACAAAGCTGATTCCATAATGTTTCCCCCACCACCACCCATTGGTGTAACCAATTCCCTTACTCCTTCAACTTTCAGAAAATGTGTAAGATGAATCACCCATATGCATCAATCAAACTCAAGCAGATGCTAAAAGTGATAATTTCCCCTGTATGTTTTATGCAGTGAGGATTGGGCTGTCCTACAGTTTATATTTCCATGAGATTTAAATGCAAGCAGGCAGGAAGTTCACAGTTTATAAATATAATCTCCCTTAATAATGCATTATAATGTAATAAAAAAGGGAGAGGGGATGTATTCATTCAGTGGTACACTGCTGAAATATGAAACTTTTGCTTTTAATGGTACTAACCTCCTGTGGTCTTATTTAATTACATGACATGCTGATATTACAAAGTAGCCTGTAATTGCCTAATTACTTCTTACTGTTTTTTACTTTTTATAGAACATAGGATTTTCCAAACATGTACAGAGCTTTTCAGAAAGTTGTTCAGAATCTTAGCTATCTTATTCCCAGAGCTTGGTGGTTAATTTCTATTTATGAAACTGTCCTCCCAACTTGCACTACTAATCCCCACTACAGAAAAGAAATCCTGTCCACATCTTCTACCCAGTCCTATGCCTGCCTTCAACAGATCATTTTTAAACATGTAATGAACTTCCTTTTGTCTTATGCTGAAAACAACCATAGTGTACACAGAATTTGTCATTCAGAATTTTTATCCTGATTCATGTTCTTTCCTTCCTGAACTTTCATATTATTGATTTTAATAGCGGGCAATCCTTTTCCATGATGCTCATGAGATGCCGTTTTTCTGTTTGTACTGCACCAAAAGGCATCTTTGGGGCATATATTATCTTTGTTCTACAACAGTTTTTTTTCTTGTCTTATTACAGAAGCCACTGGAAAAGTTTATGCAAACATCCATCATATCTGAGTGATTTTAGGGGGGTTGCAGACTGCCAGAAATAGTGCAAATTGAGTCCACTTTTACGGTTAGGGTTAGTACTAAGGAATCATGGGAATTGGGTTTTTTTTTTCTGAGACATTGAGCCTTCTCTGTCAGAGAGCTCTGGTGCCACAATAAAATACAGTTCCCATGATTCCCTAACCCTAACCCTAAAAGTGGACTCAATTTGCACTATTTCTGGCAGTCTGCAACCCCCCTTAGTTGCCATTTGGCTCAGTGTAACATGGAATGGTAGCTGCAATTACATGCTAGTTTCAGTTGCATAGACTTCCTGTGCCTACCAGCTGACTTGGACTCATGATGACCCTGTGAATGAGACACCTCACCCTTTCTCAGCTGCTCTGCTCAGGTCCTACAGGTTCAGATACATGAACTCCCTAAATGAGTCTAACCATTGGATATGCTGTGTTTTTTTCCTTCTACTAGCTTTCACCTTTCCTAGCATTATTGTATTTTCTGTTGAGTCATGCCTTCTGATGATATGACTGAAATATGACACTCTCAATTTAATCGTCTGAACTAGGAGCCCTGGTGGCACAGTGGTTAAATGCTGATATTGCAGCCATTCATAGCAATATGGTTGTGAGTTCGATCCCAGGTAAGCATCTAGGATCCACTCAGCTTTGCATCCTTCTATAGGTCACTAAAATGAGTACCCAGCCTGTTGAGGGAAATTAGCTTACACATTGTAAACTGCTTGGGGAGTGCTTAAGTGCACTGATAAGCAGTTTAGAAATGTACTTGCTATTGCTGTTCTAGGGAGATTCAGGCTTGATCTGTGCTAGGACCCATTTGTTTGTCTTTTTAGCTGTCTGTAGGGGGGAAGCAGATGGGCGGCCATGGGCTGCCCCAGAAAGCTGTGCCGTGGGACCAAGGTATCCCCACACCTCGGTCCCGCGGCGCAGCTTCGCCACCCCTGAAAGGAACGCTAAATTGGCGCTCCTTTCACAAGTCACTGAAGGTGCGCCGCAAATGGCTGCAGCGCACCTTCGGCGACTCTTCTGCCGCAGCACATGCAAATGCTGTGGCAGGAGGTCCTCCTCGGAGCACCGGCTGTGCGGAGGGCCGGCTGCTCCAAAGACGACCTGGGGAAGGGGTTGGGGTGCCAATCGTGCAGCTGCCCCTCCCCTTCCCTGCCCCTAAGACGGCCCAATTAGCTGTCTGCTTAAGTCGTGTAGTCTCCTAAGTACTCTTCACCCGCAGCACATCTCAAATTAGTTGGCTTTCTTTCTGTCTGTTTTCTTCACTCTCTAGCCATAGCACATGCATATTGCTCAAATAATGTGTCCATTATG
Organism: Phrynosoma blainvillii; assembly: GCA_026167975.1. NCBI lineage: Eukaryota > Metazoa > Chordata > Lepidosauria > Squamata > Phrynosomatidae > Phrynosoma > Phrynosoma blainvillii. The sequence continues at coordinate 249,003,421 of JANUYF010000003.1, forward strand.
GCCTTTAACAGCTGAAATTCACTAATTTCTGAATTTGAATGAACATGGTAAGCTAAAATGAAGGTGTTAAACTAGAAAGGCTGTTTGTTCACTGAATGTCATTACATTTTTTTAAGAATGCAAAGTGATCTTGTAGCACTTTTAAAACTAATGGAAAGAAAGAAGTTGGTAATCTTTGGGGCATATATCATCTTTGTTCTACAACAGTTTTGTTTCTGGTAACTTCTTTCTCTCAAATAATCTCAAAGGTTCTACAAGATCCCTTTGCATACTGATTCAAACTAATACAGGTAGGTCTTTGAATTTATTTTTATTTTTGAGAAGAGTATGCATTTTAAAGGTATACAGAGCACTGGGAAACTTACCATTGAGAACCTACCAGTGATAGGTCTGTTTCCTATCAATTTGGGAACTAGAGTGCAGGGAACCAGAAAGAGGCACATAATATTTCCTCAGGATAAATATTCAACAGAGGTATATGACTTCAATAGAATTTTATATCACAAGGAGACATTTTAACATATCTTTTAAAAATACACATCTTTCTCCAAAATAGAAATGTAACAATGCTGGTATTTTAATATTAAATGATGGTTCTGAGTGTTATTAATATTATATAGGGATACATCCAGAATTCTCAAGGATCTCTTATCACAAAATCCCACTGAGACAAAGCTCTGATAGGTTTATAAATTTGTCAGTTACAGAGAGCAGCCAGAATGTGCTAAGGCAGCTACAAATGCATTCATGACTCATGATCCCTGTGTCGATCACTAGTTTGATGAATATGTAAGGACCATGAAATTTCCCCAGTCCCCCGTATGTTTCCCATCAGTTGGGAAACAGCTAACTGATGTTCCCATCCATGAGTGATCTCCTGTGTGAGAAGGAACTGCAACAGGGGCCCTGCCTGTTGACCTAGAGATCATTCATGGAAGTGGATAGGAATATCAGTCAGCTGCTTCCAACAGTGGAACAGAGCCCTATTTCTTGCAGCAGCTGCTGTCCAGTAAATGGGGATTAGCGGTGTCAGAGTGGGAAACACTACTTAGCTACGCAATTGAGGGAGTTAAGTTTCTAAGTAGATGATAGAGAATTTCAGCCAATATGTTTAACTACAATCTTCTAGGCCTTCAATTTAGCAGCAGAAAGAGTTCCTTTCTTTTCTTACTGAAATTATCAACCAAGATCCTATTGTGTCACAAAGCTGGTGCAGCAGACCATAATGTAAGCTTCTTAATATTCTTGGTACTTGCACACTGAGGCATCTATGATGATCTTGTTGTATAAGATGTGCATGTCTTAAGACAGTTATCAGTACTTACAAATATCTGCAGTAGGTAATCTCATGTAAGCAAGCTGGCAAGACTTTTTGTTCTACTGGTGTTAAATAGGATATCAGACATAGTCTCTGCTTGTTTGTACATCTTTCCTCTCCAGCATCCAGTTGGTTGATTTATGTTGTCAGTTTCTGTGCATAAATCTGAGCCTGGATTCCCAGGTTTCAGCAGTGGCCAGGAGTGCATTTGCACAATTAAAACTTGTGCACCAGCTGCACCCATTCCTTGAGACATCAGATCTGGCTACAGTGACACATGCCTTGATTACATCCCATTTGGACTACTGCAATGCATTCTACATGGAGCTGCTTTTGTCAACTGTTTGGAAACTTAGGCGTGTGCAGAACACCGCTGCCAGAATGCTGACTGGAGCCAGTTCTAGTGACCATATAACTCCATTGCTGAAACAGCTTCACTGGCTACCAGTTTGTTTTCAGGCACAATTCAAAGTGCTGGTTATGACTTATAAAGCCCTACATGGCTTATGTCCAGATTATTTGAGAGATTGTATCTCCCTGTACGAACCACCTAGAGCCCAAAGATCTTCAGGAGGAGGCTTTCTCTCAGTCCTGCCATCATCACAAGTTCTCCTGGTGAGGACATGAGAGAGAGTCTTCTCGGTGGCTGCTCCTGCCCTCTGGAGTGCCCTTCCACAAGGCTGGCCCCTTCCTTGCTTGCCTTTCACCGGCAGGCAAAAACAGCTCTTTTCAGGCAGGCTTTTAATACATAATGCAAAATTATGGGATATATTTTATATGGGTATTGTGGTTTTAATGCTTGCATTTTATATTGTTTTTAGCTGATGTTTTTAATTGTTTTATTGTGATATTGTTTTTTAGAATTTTATTTGTGAGCCACCTCAGGTCCCTTCAAAGCAAAAGGCAGGATAGAAATTAAATAAATAAATAAATCAGCCAGTTGGATGCTGGAGAGGAAAGATGTACAAGAAGCTCTGTGAACTGTAGTTCTGCAATGTAATTTCAAAAATGAAATATATATGGCTCAAATTTAGCTAGAAATCACCTCCATGCCTCACCTAGAATATTAATCCCATTTATTCAGAAATGAGTTTGGGGGGAAACAAAAGGAATGAAAAGTATGAATTTGTTCTAATGAAAGTGGTATGCAATGACATTGCAAGGATGGGCAAAAATATCTCAAAATATCAACATTCCTTCACATTATCTTCCATACTATTATTTTATTGTTATCTTATTTATTTATATCCTCCCTTTCCCCCAGTAATGGTTCTCAAGGCAGCTCATAAATTATCAAAACCATACAGACTATAAACATACAAAAACTATATATATATATATATATATATATATATAGTGGAATATATCTGGGTGGAAGGATATGTGAGGATGATTAGTGTCTATTTAATTAATGGTCCACTGTCATCTGGGAATTAGCATGTAAATTAGCATATCCTTCCACCCAGAGGTCAGAACAATACAGATTTACATGCTAATCCTCTCAACCAAGGCTCACACAGTAGATATACCCCACACACCTCCATGCCACCATTCTCTGAAGATGTGAGCCACAGATGCAGGCAAAACATCAGGAATACATTCTTCTAGAACAGGGGTAGGCAACCTTTCCCTTTTAAGGGCCGAGGGACTTCAGCTCCCAGAATCCCAGGAGCTATTGGCCAACATGGGACTATTGGCCTACATGGCTGAGGCTTCTGGGAGCTGAAGTCCCTTGGCCCTTAAAGGGGAAAGGTTGCCTACCCCTGTTTTAGAACATGGCTTCATAGCCCGAAAAACCCACAAAAACCTATGGATGCTGGCCATGAAAGACTTCAACTTCACATTAAAAATATTGTTAAATATTGTTATGAAGACTCTCTTCGGGGTTCGCAAGGATTCAACACACACACGTTCCCTGCTTTCCTCTTCCCATTTGGAACTGGGAAGGGAGCAGTCTTAGTTCAAATAAGTATACAGAAGTGTGAGCATTCCTTCCCAGTTCCTACATGCCTTTACAGCTGGGACTGGCACCCAATCTGTTGGTCCAGGCTGTAAAATCACACAGAAACTTCTCACAGAAATGAGAGAGGAAAAGAGAAGAGTATAACTTTCTCCTTCACTTTTGTGTACTTTTCCAGCTAGGATGAGCAACTGAGCAGAAAGTAGAATGGCTGGCCAGGAAGGAAAGTGTCCTTTAAATTTTTTGAAAAGAAAGACAGAAGAAAAAATGGCTACACTTACATTCAGGGAGAAAGAACGAAAGAGCAAAATAAGTTTCAGCACAAAAAACATTATTCCTAGATAGAAACTGTTATGCTTCAGTGTAGGAAGTTTTCTATGCAAAAATGTTTGGGGGAGGTGTAGAAACTGCTGTTTTCTGTGTGGGAAACTTGTTTTTTTCACATAACTTTTCTCTACAAACAATCCACATGGATTCTCTCTTGCACAAAATAAGTCTTGAACTGTGAATAGCCTTCAGAAACTGCAATTTCTGATTACTTATGTGCAGTGAGAATAAAAAAAAACCTGTTTGTTCTTGCCTGTAAAAACAAAATTCAGGAAGATTTACAACCCTGTTTGGGAGTAGTTTTTCTTCCTCTTGTGTATGATCTCAACTCTATCTCTGAGATGATGTGTGACATGGCAGCTATTTTATCAATGAGGATTTTGCTGAAAGGCACTCTCTAAAAATTCTAAATGTGCCTATGGGTCCACAAAAATTGTGGGAGGGTGTTGTTGTTGTTGTTTTTACTGAAACTGTAGGTTTCCCACTTTTGGGCTGTCAATTTTGTGAAGAGTATATTCTACCTCCAAGAGGGAAAAATTCATAAGGGGATTTGGACATTTCAATTTATGTCATTACCGTCCTCTGCAGCCACAGATCAGGGCTATTTCTGTTGGCCATATTTCTCACTTCACACTGTTGCAGGCACATAAAATTGCGCACTTGACCTGAACAGTCTGAATATTAGGTAGTTGGTCCTACTGACAAATCTATTAGCAAATCTTTAAATATGCTGCAACTAAAATAAAAAAATACCAGGTTATTTTGTGAGTTCTGTAGCTGCAGTCAGCTTAAATTGCTGATCTCATGAGCTTTTGAAGTCATTAGGAATCAATTATGTCCTATACTTCACAAAATGATTGTGAAAGATAAGGCTTGAGTGGACAAAAAACAATAACTCTGTTTGTAGCCTCAAGAAATTACACAATTCTGTAAAAGTACAGAACTTCCTCAGATTGAAAATGTATGATACAAACATAGGATGCAATTGCAATACATTTTCTGCATCAGCAGCTAGCAGTTGTTCCTGATGATAACTTAGGGAAAGCATATGTCTGAATATAAACAATATTCTCCTTTTTGGACTACGTTGCATGAATGCATTCAAATTTGAAATAATGTGCTACAACATCTGATAAATTCCTTTTAGTCAATGCAGATGGATATGATCATTGTCAATTCTGAAAATGAGGTTCGGTGACAGAAAGTATATGATATCTTAGTAAGAAGAAGAAGAAGAAGAAGAAGAAGAAGTTTTATTTCTAACCCACCCCTCTGCTCAGCAATCGGGGCGACGGACAACAAGATTAAAACAGATAACAACTTAAAAACACTCCTACTCCCCAGTCCCTAACGCTCCCCCCCTTAAAACTAAATTAAACTAGTACAAGATTAAAATGGCGGTTGCAGAACAAAATACAATCAAAGGACACTAAAACAAACACTAAAAGCAAACAAAAGAACTCTAGATGATAACTGAGGAGGGTTGCAGACTGCCAGAAATAGTGCAAATTGAGTCCACTTTTAGGGTTAGGGTTAGTGCTAGGGAATCATGGGAACTGTATTTTATTGTGGCACCAGAGCTCTCTGACAGAGAAGGCTCAATGTCTCAGGAAAAAAAACAATTCCCATGATTCCCTAGCACTAACCCTAACCCTAAAAGTGGACTCAATTTGCACTATTTCTGTCAGTCTGCAACCCCCCTGAGTCTATCAGCCAGTACAAATCCATCTACTTTGGATATGAGATGGGAGAACAGATTGCCCAGGTACCTCACCCCCTAGCAGTGAGAGCTGTAGAAGAAGTGGTTCTACTAAAAGTTAGTGAATTGTAATTCAAGGAGAAACAATGGTCCTTCATTGTCCTTAATGTTGTTTCACCATCCATTGTTTCATGGACACCTCTAATGTGTACTCATGATCACCTAGCAAAAAGTACAGTTTGATGATCATCTTCCTTTGGGAAGAGAATGGAAGTGCTACAAGGACATGAGAACCAGCAGAGAAAAAGCTGCTACTTTCCTGATCAGTTTTGCCTTTTTTCTCATAGAGTAAAGTCCTAAGAAAAAGAAAGAAGAATGCATAAGTTTTCATACACTCATATGAATAGTGTGCAAAGTACACTATAGTGAGGAAAACAGTGAGAATAGTGGGGAAACAGTGGAAGAAGTAAATTCATATGTTTATGTACTCATCTTGGCACCTTTGTCCCCTAACTTCTTTTTACAATGTCATAGCAAATGTAGTTGTCATCTCATCACATGTTGCATTTTTATCACTAATTTGCATTCCTGTTACTATTTACACCAACCCCTCCCATTCATTGGTGTGAATGTCTCTCCACAGATGGCTTATTCCATACACCTGATGTACTCCATACACCTGATGAAGTAGACTGAGGTTGCAGAAATAATCCAGTTCAAAACTGCTTTGACTTCCGTGGCTCAATGCTAGGGAATTCTGCGAACTGTAATTTTGTGAGATATTTAGCCTTCTCTGTCAGAGAGCTCTGGTGTCACCACAAACAAATTCCAAGAATTCCCTAACACTGAGCCAGGACAGTTAAAGCATTCTCAAACTGGATTATTTCTGCAGTGTGTTTTGGACCTGAGTCTACAAAAACTTATGCTACAAACTTATGTCAGTTAATCTCAAAGATTCTTCATTATCCATCTGAATATCAAAGAGGTTACTTTATTAGACTAGTACTGAGAGCCAATATATTGCCTCCTCAATCTCCACTCAATCTACCAGGAAAATTACATTGTACTGTCCTGCCTACATTTCTGTTTTCTGATCATGGCAGAGTATGGTGGAATACTAGAGCCCAGGGACATCCAGCAAAATTGAAAGTGGAGGTTTTAGAACTGATAAAAGAAGTTTTTTTCTCTTGTAGCACATAGGTTAATTATGGAATTCACTGCCACACGATGTAGTGTTGATCAGCTAATTGAATGGGAGTTTTGGATCCTGGGAGCAGTCACTGAGCCTTACTGGATGTACCAAAGAAGTATGAAACCAAGAGAAGGGCCTCATCTTAAGATCTCAAAGTGTGGATAGGTTCATTTAGGAGAGTACAGTCCTTAAAATAAGCTGTACTCAAGCTGTCTAGGTCATATTTACCAATGTGATGAGCCCTATCTGCTAGTCATGATAGCTGTTGTTGCTAAATGCTTTCGAGTCAACCTAAACTCATGGTGACCCTGTGAATAAGATGTCTCCAAGAACCTCTAGTATGTTATCTTTAATATATGAAGTGGCACACTTCTGAATGCCAATTTTAGGGTGCCACTGTGTTAACAGACTGCCAAATGAAATGAGTCATTAATCTGATACAGCATTGTTATTCTCTTATACGTTTTTGATGATTGGTATTTATATTTATAGATTATTATTCAGTCTATAAATTGAATAACTGAAATATTGATATCTGTTTCAAAAACAACTTTAAGTAAGTCAAACATTTATATCCTTAAATGAAAATCATATTTTTGTTTAATTCACTACTTATCTGCCATATCAATTGAAATAAACTACAGAGGATTTTCTTTAAGTCTGGAAATCATCTGTACATAGGGGGTAAAATAACTGGAGAACAGACACTAACAAGCATTTGAAAGATTCATAATCAAATCACATAAAGAAAGGGTAACAATTGAGTATCACATGTTTGTGTACATTTATCCATGACAAAAAGCATACAAAATAGTGCTGAGTACAATATTATATGATTGGTATTGTCACCCCAGATAATTGGATTTAAAACCTCTCTCTAAAAAAAAAAAAAAAAAAAAAGTTTATATATATTCCTTGCCTAAGAAAACCCTATGAAATTCAGGGGATCACCATAAGTCAACAAGCAACCTGAAGGCACATACACAGAGAGAAAGAAATAAGGTCATGGAAGTAATTTTTCATTTATTTACTTCTCTATGGAAGTACAGTTAATGATAAGTAAATTGCCTCTGTGACATTGCTGAAGAAGTTTATCAAAAATTAAATCCAGGTGCAGATCAAAGATATCTCCCAGAAGTTCATCTGATAATTGTGGAAGGACTACTGTGAAATGAATGTATTTATTACCCATGATATCATTCAATATGCCTAGAGAATGCCAGTACTTTATTTTAATTAGCTGTGTTTTTCACTCAATTTCTTGGTCAAACTATGCTGATAAGTGAACAAGTGTAGCTATTGGTTAAAATGCTTGTAGCAAATCTTATTTCAAATAGAAGCAATTTATATATATATATATATATATATATATATACAACAGAAGTAGCAATCAATGGGCTTTTCCCTTGGAGTAGATCCAGGCTTGTGCTACCCAAAGACTATTGTTAATTGTCTGTGACTAAATGATTGCTTTGCCCTCAAATGTAACTTTTGGGCACTCATTCATTTGTTGTGTTTAACAGAATACCATTTCCCCTAGGAAATGGTTGCCAATTTTCCTCTGCAGTTTTCACAGTTCACTCTCCGGGCTTAAAGAGGACATGTCTACAATTTTAACATCACAGCACAAAGGCTAAGCAAATCTAAAATGCACTTTTTTGTTCTTCTTCTCCAATCTTGACAGAGTGGGTGGGAAGGTGATAATGTAACAAAAGCTTTTTTAAAAAATTAAAAAAGGATATCCAACCTCCAGGAACATAAGTAGCAAAAGCCTTTTGCATATCTCAGGAAGCAGAAACTTGCCAGAAGAAACTGCCTTCTAATATTAATCAACATGTAACATAAAATAGGAATGTATTGTCATTGTTAGACATGTGTCCTGGTTCCTTGGTGTAGAGTCATGAGACTACCATGGTCTACACCTGGACTGCTTTTATCAGCTGAATATTAAATGGAGGGAGGGGGCTCTTGCATTTGATTAAGGTGATTAATAAATACTCTGTGGATATTTTCCATGGATAAATACCATAAGAGTGGGGGACTTTATATAACTTTCAGAATGTGTGGGATCAAGCACAGCAACAGAAGAGTTCCAGAAAGCACTCATGGAGGCCCACAAAAAGGGTTGCCATTTATTCTGAAAAACCTGGAAAATCCCTGATTGAAGGGACAAAAAAAAAAAAAAAAAAATGTCCCGGCCAGCTGGGCCAGTTGAAGCAGTATCTCCCAGATTTTTCCTTTGTTGCAGGCCAATTGATAGGTTAAAATATTGCAATGGCAATGAAGCATGAAACTATGCAAGAAGACTGGCACTGGCAGAGGTCCCATCCTGTGTTGCAGGACATCCAGGTTTCGTGGGCTGCAGCTGTGCCTCTGCAGGCCTGTGAAGGGCCAGCATGGGTCCAAGGAGAAGGCTGGAGAGAGGGCTGGCACAGGACTGGGGAGGGCCAGGAAGAGATGGAGAGAGACAGCATGGTCTTAGGGAGGGCCAAGGAGAGCTTTTGCAGGCTCGGGGACAGTTGTTGCGGCCCAGGGAGCACCGGCACAGGCCTGAGGAGTTCCCATGGGGCCTGTATGGGCCAAAAAATGCCTACAGGGGGTGGGGAGACAACCAGGTGTCATCCCCCCTTTCTGGTGTGTCACCCAGTGCAGTCTGAACCTCCTACACCCCCCAGTGACATTACTGCTTGGAAGCCTTCCTCTCTTCACACCTGCTAGGAGAGAAAAGAAAAAAAAAGGAGATCTTAGCTTGGTACTGGCACTGTGGTTGAAACATAATGGTGGAAAAAGCATAATCAGAATGCAAATTAATTATTTACATCAGATAGGAGTGACTGGAATATGGCAAGCCTACTCACAGAAGATATGAGAAAACACTCTTCACATTGCAAAATTCTAGCCGTTTGATACCATTATGTCATGGATACCTCTATGTCATGAAATCTTAGGATTTGTAGTTTGGATGAGGTTCTGTCATCTCAAACACAGCATTATACCTTTCTGGCAGAAATTCTGGTTATGACATGAAATTATAAATCTGAGGATTACATAAATGGAGCCATTACAGTTAAAATGAAATCATAGAACTGTATGGGGTGTGTGGTCAGAATCAATCTGTGAGACAAGAAATGCAATCCAGAGAAAAATGGTCAGGCTTTATCCCTTTGATTTCAGAGGTATCTGACCAAATTTCTCTCAGAACTGAAGTAAATAATTATATATGTTGCAGAGATTTTATAGTCCTAACACTGAAGACTCTGAAAAAACATTTTGCAAGTGAGGCAACCATATTGTTTGTAGCGTATCCATTCAGGAAAATTCAGAATAATTGTTGAGTTAAAAAACTCCATGAAATATTTTCCATTTATTCTACTTAATTTTGCAATAATACTAGTCCACTTTTCTATGCTTGCATTTTCCCCTTGCTTCAATGCATTATCATTACTGAAGGCGCATAAATGGTATGTTTTGCACCTAGCAGCCTAGCACATTAAATTCCCATCTTCTGGTTACCACTGTATCACATGTGGCAGAAAGTGATAAACAGAGCTATGGTAATCCAGTGCCATATAATTTTCATTTCCATTTATTTCCTATACCATTTTATTACTGTTCTAATGAAACTGTTGTGAGTTTATTTGAGGGAAGCAAACATCTTTTCCCTATAGATAAGAAATATACCAAATATGTAGAACCAACACTCCTGATCTTAAAATCATAAAATATAAAAGAAGTAACATTACCATTTTGTCGAGAACAGTGTGAAAACATAAATCCTTTAAAAAGCAAAAATCATATTTAATTACATTCTATTCTGTTTTAAAGGATACTGAAGTTTTTATAGATGCAACATGCATTGCAATAATAAAAACCTAAACATATCTAGGTAGTGAAAATAACTTTTATTGCTCACAATCCCCCCCCCCCCCCAGGTTCACATTTCTTTAATTGAAATATATAACCGTACACTCTAAATAAAACACCTACATAAGAACAAGGTAAAACTTTCTATTGAGTTGGAGTATGAAAGCAAAAACAATGAAGAGTCTTGTAGTACCTCAAGGAAGGACTAATTTGTTACATCACTCGTTTTCATGAACTGGTGTCCTCTTGGGACTGGAGTTTAGGCTCTTGAAGGAATAAACTCAAAATTATTTTAAAAAATGATCTCTTACAGGGTAACTTGTAGGTCATATTGTTATCACTGATGGCTGTAATTCTATGTACACCTACGCTTTGATAACTGTTGCTAAAAACAATGGGACTTGTGTCTAGTATATATTTTTTTACTGGTGGACACCAAGTACTTCAACATGAACACTGCAAGCCCAGTGCTAGCCTTACCCATTTCCAGAGTGGTTGCATTAAAGAGACCATTTTGGCTGTGCCTAGCCTTATATCTGCATGGCTTTGCTGCCAATTATATTATGTCCAGATACACAGCTTCAGAGTTGCCATCCAATGTCATAAAGACAAACTATTTTTTAAAATTCACTATTCAATTAATAAGGCATACAAAACATAGTGCATTTATTCTGCATTCTCTTTCCATCAGTAAATCTATTTTTAACTAGTTCCCTACAATAATTTTTCAAAGGCTGGATGATGAAAATATTACTGCCCATAAAGTATTGCATATTTTTCAGTACATTTCATGAAACAATTCAACAGCCTCATGTTATTTAGGAGTATATATTTTCATCTCCCATTTCCTTGCCTGCAACAACAGAAAGACTGTTGACTCACAACAGTAACTGGTATGTCTTTCCATGTGCAACTGTTCAGCAAATGTGAAGGCAATGGGCACTGGTGACTTTAAATTTTCCACTCCTTATCTGATAAGTGATATTACCAAGGAGATTCTTGACAGACAGATGCAGTTGCCTTGGCCTTTTTTCATTCTTGGAAACTATAAGCTACATGACTGTGATCTCAGCCCATCACATAATTATACTGTGGTAGAATGTAACACAAGAAAGTAATCACATACTGATTTTGAATGGTAGCATGGCAGAAATGACAAACTGGGGTGATTTGCAACATCTGAAAGTAAAGGAGGTACAGCTTATTTATGAAGAGCTGAGTGAGGTGAATTACATATCAAAAGATAATGGTGTGAAATATTAAAACACAACTAAGCCATGAGAAACTGGGAATCATGATATGATTTGGCTTCAAATATTTACATTTTGAGAAAAGAAAAATTCATAAAAATGGGAGGGGGGAACCACTCCACAACCTCCTTGAATGAAACCTTGACTGTGGCTGCACCGTAGAAATAAGCCAAGTTGGCACCACTCTAACTGTCATGGTTCAGTGCTATGGAATCCTGAGAATTGCAAAGTGTTGTGGCATCAGAGTTCTCAGACAGAAAAAGCTAATACTTTCACAAACATACAATTGCCAGAATTCCACAGCATTGAGCCATGGCAGTTAAAGCAGTATCAACCTGGATTATTTCTGCAGTGTAGATGCAGCCTGTATGTCATGTTTCTGTTGTTCTGATGCTCAGAAAAATCTAACTGTAGTTATTGTTTCCAGTTAAAATGATGTTCTCCTTGTCTCAACACACATACAGATAATCCATCAAGTATTTAAGAACTCTTAACAGGCATTTCTCCCTTCCCCTGATGTGATAATAAATGGCTGCCTTCAATTTGGAATGTGGTAATTATTAAGTTTTGTAATTCTTTGCAGAGCTGATGTATACAGTTGAGCTTGCTGGTGGGCTTGGTGCTATTCTGCTACTACTTGTTTGTTTAGTGACTATCTACAAGTGCTACAAGATTGAGATTATGCTATTCTACAGGAATCATTTTGGTGCTGAAGAACTAGATGGAGGTAAGCAAGCAAGCATCTCCTTGTCCTTTTTTGACTTGCTGTGTTCTATTTCTTCAGTTTTTAAAGCAATATAAAAGTGTAGGTGTAAGAAAGTATTACATATGGTAATACAAAAATGTACTAAATGGCCATGGATAGTCACAACACATTTTCCTATGTCATCTTTCAGCTCACTAGCCACCAGAAAACTGATTCTGAAGGATTTCCCAGCCTCTAGAGTACTTTTGGGGGACATGCACAGGAGAATGCAGTAGGCTAGGGGTATTTCCCCCTCTAGTTCCTTTAAATCTTTTCATTTCTCCAGTAGAACTTATTATTATCAACAGTTAAAGAGGCAAGAGAAACTCAATTTATTTTCTTTGCTTCTGACCAATAGCCATTGCAGCTTTGCAAGGAATAGGAAATACATTTCAAAAATACAAAGTACTGAGCATTGCTTTCAGAATAGGGAAGGAGAAAACAGCATGGAAATGATAACAGCATAATAGTAAAGATGATTCCTTGACAAATTTCTGGTGACAAATGATATACAATTGCACTGCCTCCCCATCTACTTTCCATTTTTCTAAGGAACTCATTTCTCTCCTTTTAAAAATAATAACAACAACAATAATAATAAAATTTATTTATATCTTGCCTCTCTGTAAAAACAACTGGGGCGGCTTACAAGATAAAACAAACAGTCTTGTCCCCCAATAGCCCACCCCCTTTAAAATACAATTAAACGATTGAAATTTAAAACACTTAAAAATAACAAGTTATAATAAATAACAAGCAAATTAAAATAACTGTAATGGGAAACAGGGCCTTTGCAGACTACCAGAAATAGTGCAAATTGAGTCCACTTTAAGGGTTAGGGTTAGTGCTAGGGAATCATGGGAATTGTTTTTTTTTCTGAGACATTGAGTCTTCTCTGTCAGAGAGCTCTGGTGCCACAATAAAATACATTTCCCATGATTCCCTAATCCTAACCCTAACCCTTAAAGTGGACTCAATTTGCACTATTTCTAGCAGTCTGCAAAGGCCCAGAGTCGGGCATAATTCCCTCCCCCCCCCCCCCCGGTGGCTGGTTATCTACTCAGGAAAGGCCTGCTAGAAGAGATCCATCTTAACAGCTTTTTTTAAAGTTGTTTAAGGTGGTCAAGTGACAGATCTCATCTAGCAGGCCATTCCATAGTCTGGAAGCGGTAGCCGAAAAGCTCCTCTGGGCAGTTGCCGATAATCTAGTTTTTATAGGTTGCAATAAATTCTTCCCAGAGGACCTCAGTGTGTGGGGTGGATTATACGGAAAGAGCTGGTCCTAAATATAGGTTGGACCCAAGCCATTTAGGGCTTTAAAGGTGATGACCAACACCTTGTACTGTGCCTGGAAACTGATAGGCAGCCAGTGAAGCGATCTTAGAATAGGTGTTATGTGGTGTCTTCTGGTTTTGCCTGAGACCAGCCTGGCTGCCATATTCTGTACAAATTAGAGTTTCTGAACTAGGAACAAGGGTAGCCCCATGTAGAGTGCATTGCAGAAATCGAGACAAGAAGTTAACAGCACATGTACCACATTTTCAAGGTGGTCAAAAAGACCTTAATTTTATATTTTTTAATTTCATACAGAAGAATCCCTCCATCACTTCTCTTGGCTTATTTTAGATAACGTATCTAAGTTCTTGTCATAACAAATCTGTGAATCTTGGTTGATAAATTGTCATTTAACAAAGTAAAAAGTCTTTGAGAAGTATAAGCATACAGTAGAAAACTCTGTGCATGTGCTGTTTCATTGCAATATACCCCTTGTTGAGGAGAGGACCAATTTCAAATAAGCAATGATCTGTGAATAAATTGGAAGCAAAACTTAATCTGGGCATATGTGAGGCACCACAAAGTTTCCATGTAGTGGGGAAAATGTCTTAGAAAAAAGTCTCTAGAGCTGCAAGATTTGAAATATCTTGAAAACTTCTTGAAACTTCAGCTTTTGTCAGAACTTCAAAACATGATAAATTTTAAATCTTATCTCATGGGAGCATCTGCAGAAAAAAAATGTTCTCGGGCTCAAAGTATAAAACAGAAATGTGCTATTGTTTCTTTATCATTAGAAATCCTCCCTCTCCCAAAGCAGGGGGTATTGTTCATTTTATATTTCCCACCCACCCCAGGAATAATGAGACAAGACATGGAAAGTGGGTTCAAACAGAGCCATTTATTAATTTCCTAATGGATCTGCAAACTAGGTGGGGAAATAGCCAAGAATGGGAGCACCTGCAGCCAGTGGTCTGTCTTCGAGACCACCTCTACAGCCTTCCCTGGGCGATAGCACCTGAGCCCCAATGGTAGCAAGAAAGTCCCTCTCCCATTGCCCAAGAATTGAAAAGAGGGGTTTATCCTCCATGCAGACCCAAGGGATGTCTCTTTCCTCACCTCCCAGATCCCAAGGCCCAAAGAGGTGGTTCCATAGACCTCCCCTCCACCCAAACGGTGTCCTAGGCCCTCACAGAAATGCAAGCACTCCGGTCCTCTGGGAGGAATTTGCTCCAGCCAGTAAAAGCAAGGCTGTCTGCAACCTCCCAGAGGGCTTTTTCGGTAGTTGCCCCCAAGTTATGGAATGGCCTGCCAGACGAGATCCGTCAGATTACGAGCTTATGCAGCTTTAAAAAGTCTGTGAAGATGAATCTCTTTTGTCAGGCCTTTCCTGATTAGATCCCGGCCTCAGGAGCTGTGTGTCTCCATCTCTTAGCTTTGGCTTGCCACTGCTTTGGTTTGCATATAGTTCCTTCAATTATTTCATTTTATCCTGTTTTTGAGCTGTGTTGTCTAGTTTAATATTGTTTTAATGGGGGAGGGTGGGGTCTTGGGGGGGTAGTCTATATTTCCTGTGTAATTTTAATTGTTGTTGTAAGCCACCCTGATTGTTTGACAGAGGGGTGGGGTATAAATAAATTATTATTATCATCATCATCATCATCATCATTATTATTATTATTATAGCTGGGGGCAGCAGACCATAAATTGGCTCTGGCCACACCACCAAAATCATATCTGCCAAGGCATCTTTAAAATCTTGTTTCCCTGTGGGTGTGGGCAACTATGCATCCTATTCCAATCCTTTGTGTGAGAGTGAGATGCAAATTACCTTTGGAAAGCCAGCTTCACCTTCACATCTGCAAGGGATTGCACAGTGGGCCCTTGGTATTTGCTGGGGTTTTGTTCCAGGACCCTCCATGGATAACAAAATCCATGAATGCTCAAGTCCTACTAAATACAATGGTGTAGTAAAATTGTGTCCCTTATATAAAATAGCAAATCAAGGATTGCTTTTTGGAATTTATGTATTTTTAAAATATTTTCAAGCTCTGGATGGTTGAATCCATGGAAAAGGAATCTGTGGATATCGAAGGCTAACTGTACTCTCTAAACTTTAAGGATACCCACATAGAAAGAATTGAATTTTAGGTTGCACTTGGTTTCCATTTTTTCAAAAAATATAATTTGAAGAATTATTCATGAAATTGTACAGTGCTTAGATTATGCTAGGTTCTTTATAGGATGATGATGATATGGGCTGTTCTGAAAAATTCAAATGGGATTTATATATTGCCTCTAGGCAGAATTATAGAATTCATATTGCTAGGTTTAAAATATAAAATGTTTCATGGGCTGAACCATTGTGAGTGAAATCCCACCATATTGTCCAAGTCTATTGGGAAATCTAAGATGAACTAAATACACTTCCAGCTTCACTCTTGGTATTATCTGATAAACCAAGCCAGACAAGCCATCCCTAACCTTGTAAGACTTTCTGTTGTGACCAGCCCATATCCAAATGTTGATATTCTTTGAGATTCATTATACAACTTAGTTCTTGGACTGCCACTCAACAATGGAAAGATATTTAAAAATGGTGCTAAATGTGTATATTGATTTTGTTTTTTACCTTGATGATGTTCCAGCCTGACCTATTGTGAGTGGCAGGCAGTCTGTAAATCTGAGCAAATTCACCTGCCAAGTTGGATTTCAACACATGCTTCAGATGTATCTATTTAATATTTACAGTGGTTATTTCCTTACCTTGTGAACTAGCACCACATAAATATTGAATTGGTAGCAGCTGCTGCAGTAACATCACTCCTAATAGCAAACAGAAATGTGGTCAAAACAGGACCAGTGAGGAAAAAAGACTGAGATACCAGCATACTCAGGATAATGCTGTGGGCATTTTAAAAAAATCCTTAAACACACACACATACTAAAGAAAACCACTCCAAACTCCTCAGACTTATCTCAGAGTTCATCTGAGTAACAGTGTTGTATGTCAGCTACAAAAAAAAAAAAAAAAAAAAAAGAGAGAGAGAGAGAGAGAGAGAGAGGGAAGAAAGAGTTGATTGGCCTAATTCAAAGGTAAAACTGCCCCTTGAGTCCACTGAATTTATTGCCCTACTAGCCTATAGTATCCACAAGATGTTCATTGCAGTATTTTAGTATGCTCTGTCTCCTCTCCTGTTAGTTACTGAACTTTAGAACACTACTTTCAAATGCTCAGGAAACTGAAAGAATAATACAATGGGAGGAAAAACTTTAGAGAATTGTGAGGGTTTTTAAAAAAACTGTTTCCAGACATCCACATGTTTTGTTTTGTTTTTACTTTTTCTACACATTAAAAAAACCAACAACCAGCAATCTTGCACAATAAACATTTTCTATAAAAATAAAAATCTTGAGCAATTAACCAGCAATCTTGCATACACAAATATAGTCACATGGTTTTATTATGCAACATTGCTATTTTCTGTGCAAAAGTTTTGGGGTTGCAAGCTTTTCCTGGTGAAAGATTGTGGGGTTTTGTGTAAAAAAAAAGCCACTTTGCAGTTAAAAAGACACATATGGCTGTCTTGAAATAGTCATTTTGTTTAAAAAAAATAAAAAAACTCAATAGTTGGTTCAAAACTCACACAAAACCCATATTTATTTCTACATAATAATTTCTAAGAAATTTTTAGGATAATTTCTAGGAAACATTGGTGAGAAATGTGCTGAAATATTCATTTTTTTCTGCAAAAGGGAGAAAATTGTAAAAATTATTCATCCTTCTTGCAAGGCTGGTGTGATGTAATGGTTTGAGCTGAACTACAGTTCTAGAGACCAAGGTTCAAATCCCCACTCAGCTATGGAAACCCACTGGGTGACATTGGGGAAGTCACTCTCTCAACCTCAGAAGAAAACCCCCTCTGAACAAATCTTGCCAAGAAAACCTGATGATAGTGTCACCTTAGGGTCAACATAAGTAAGAAAAGACTTGAAGGAATACAACAGCAGTTTGTCCCTGATACATAGAGGTGGATGGTATGTCCACAGGACTAGTAAATACACTCTTGATTTTACAGTCAGCCCTCCTTATCCACAGATTCCCTATCCACAGATTCAAACATCCATAGCTTGAAAATGTTCAAAAATATATAAATTCAAAAAAAGAACACCTTGATTTTCCATTTTATATAAGGACCACCATTTTGCTATTTTACATAAAAGACACTGTACAAAATGGGACTTGAGCATCCATGGATTTTGGTATCCACAGGAGTCCTGGCACCAAACCTCAATCGATAGCAAGGACCCACTGTACTGTTGCTTCTGCTGCAGCTGCTTTGAGTTGAATGGGAACTCATATGATACTCCCATCCCTTCAGGCATTTGGCACAGGTGATGATCTCAAAAGTGGAATTCCTGACTCTGGGGTTAGCCACCCCTGCTAATAAACATAAATCAGTGAACTGGGTTTTCAATACCCAGAGACAGCTTGTTTTCCAGTCACGAGAAATGCACAATTTATCTGTAACATTTGTACAAATTCTAGATACCAAACTACAAGAAATATTACAAAGGATTGTGGCTTAAAATAAACAAACCAAACTACCTGCATAATTTTTTTGTATTTCCTTCTATGCTCAGTGGAACTTACAGTGTATTAACTAATGTTCTGTACTGAAATATAAGGATTACATTAAAATGTGACATTACATTAAAATATAAATCAGATTACTGGGAACATGAGTGGGAGCTGATATTCTCAATCACACTGGCAGAGTATAAAGCTCCATCAACTCCCCCCCCCCATTTCTGTTCCCTTAATTTACTCTCCTGATGCCATCACTCCAACAACCATTTGGTGGCCAGAAAGCAATGTGCGAGGCCAGACAATATGAGCCATCATCCTCTTGAAGTTCCCTGAAGTCTCAGAGGAGGTCCAGGACAATGCCTTTGTGGTGTGTGACAATGCTACAGCTTATGGGCAGCAATTCCTGACTCTCTCTATCTCTAGGGAGTATTTAGTTAGTTAGTTAGTTAGTTAGTTATTGGTCAGTTGTTATTTCTGCCTGCTTGTCCTGTAGCTGTTGGAGTTTTTGTGAATCTGGCAGGAAGGAGTAGGAAGTTGAATGCAGTCTAAGTGGTTCCATTATCTAGCCCTCATTCTCTACCCTTTTGTCTCTAACTGCTGTATGCTACTTCCCTTAGGGAAGGAAGGAAATGTTTAAAAGGAAATATAAATTGTTACAATTTAATCATAGACCAACTTAAAAAAATGACACCTGAACTTCCCCATCCTCGAGTGACACCAAATTCCTAACAATTTCTTCTCCAGCCACCCCTCTTTTGCCCTTCTAGCTACACAGATATGCCAAATGAAAATGTTGTACATCCACTGATTTCAGCATCTGCTCACAGCAAGTCCATATTGTCCCCAATGGTGGCACATGCACGTGGCTGTGCCACCATTAGGGACAGCCCCCTTTGTCGCCAGTAGTGGTGTGTCCATGCAGCCACACTGCAGTTAGGGACAACAGGACTTCACCTGAAGTCCCCTTGTCCCTAATGGCAGCATGGCCACATGTATGCACCACCATTGGGGACAATGGACTTGAGGTCTTGCAGATTTTGGTATCAATGTGGGGGGTCCAGAACAGACCTGGACCTCCATTCCCATACCATGGCAGCTATCTGCACAGGAGTCCTACTGAGCCACCCAGTGTGTCCACTGCCACCATGAGTCACTTATTTCTGGGATCAACGTGAGTGACCCATGGTGGCAATGGATGTGCTGAGCACCTCAGCAGGACACCAGTGCAGACAGCTACCACAGCATGGAAATGGAGGGCTCCAGATCTTCCCAGAAAATCTAGAGTAAGCGGTAGGTTATTTTATTTCATTTCAAGGTTGCAGTCCTCTGTCACTAATGCTGAACATGCTAGTTGTCACCTGCATTACTTGCACCAGAACTGGGGTTTAGGCCATGCATCAGCTGAACAGGACAAGACCAGAATTTTGGGCTGTGCATACAAGGCCGAATAGAGCTATCCAAGAAGTTGTCTCTATTTTGGTGATAGCTTGAAGGGAAATTCCCTTCCCCATTAATTCCAACAGAAATGGGAAACCCAGGCTTGGTCAATCAAGAATCCAACTTTATTGAAACAAATGCATTTATGTCCTACACCCTGACAGACCAGAATTTGAACCATAGAAGGATGTTAAGTTCAGCATCTGTATATTCTAATATAGAAGGAGCCAGGTCATGTCACATTGCACATGTACCAGGGTAACCTCTGGTCTAATTAGCGGTCCTGACCAGATGTTTATAATACATCCCAGGCTAGGCCTCAAAATGTAGTCTTTAGACTACTTCCAGACTTCTTGCCATCAAAAGGCCTCTAACCCTTATGTGCTAGGTTTCACTTTTGCTTTGTCAGCTTGTTTTGCTGGAGGAAAACCCTTGAGACCAAGGCACATGATTAAAAAGAAATCTAAGCATTTTTCTAAGCTCTTTCAGTGTTCAGCATTTTTTGAAAGTTTGAACAGTAACCTCAAGTGAGGGCTCACTACTTCATGGACACCCAGCACCTGCAAAGTTATTTGTCATTAGTTTAATTTAATTTCCTCTAGCAAAGGATTAAATTTAGAAGTAATTATTTTTGATGGAATGACAGTTATAATTAACCTTAAGTGTTTAATAAAAAGTAAGATTCACCTGGAACAGCAAGCTTTTTGAAGCAGGGTATATCTACTTATTGTTGATGGGCATGATTGCTGACTTGTTCCAGTTTATTAAGAGCCTTGATGGAGGTAAGAATGTAATTATTAAATCTAACCATTTAGAAATAGAGGTAAATGGATTAGGGGGAAATTAATGAGGAATAATAAGCACAGAATTGCAATATATAGTCTTTCCTATAACTTCCACTCCAGTTATGTCTAAATTAGGTCTGTGCATTACAGCCAAAGGTTGTAACATTAGTTAAGTCAATAAGGAGTTCCCTGGCATATACCAAGAGTGAAGCATTTGGAAGACGGCATTTACAATCTTAATTTTGTAAGGAGAACATTCTTATTTCTGTGTTTTGCAAAACAAAACATCCCAGTTCATTCTATCAAATGCTTTCTCTGTATCCACAGATTTTATGGTTTTAAATTTCCTTGATACTGAGAATAATAAGGAAAATAAACAGAAGCCTAATTTTGTTTCATTTGTGGTTATACTGAGCCTCATCCAAATACATCTGTCTCAGCATTTTCTTTCTTAAAGTGATTTCCACAATGTGTTAACATGATTCAAGTCTATGAGAGACAAGGGTTTATAGAAAGAGTAGGGCATATGAAACCTACATTCTAACATCTCCACCTTCCTCCTATCCTTTTCAATCCTTAAGAAAATCCCAGAAATCCAAACCAGAAATGACTGGGATGAGTCAAATTTTGTGCCAATTTTTAGGTAGTTGCAAACTGTGGGTGTGCAGGAGGCCAAATTTGGGCCCAGCATCCACTGCAAATGCCTATCCTTGGTTTATTTTGATTATTTATGTTAACAAATTAATCAAAATATATTTGTCATGCTTTTCAGCCATATAAATTCTTCAAGGTTTCTATTAACCAATTGGACAGTCAAAAAGCTGACTGTTCCATTGTTTTTTAGTTCTATTAGGTCCCATTCAGTATATCACTGTCTTCAGGGAATGGTTCAATCTCTTTACAGCAGGGGTGGGCAGCTGCACAGTCACTGGGGACCAATTCTTGTCCCACCAGCCCTATCCCACAGGTTACTCACCCTAAGCAGTGCTCCCAAATGCTTCGATCTTCATCTGAATCCTTCCCAAAATGCTCTCCAAAAGGGAAGTCATGTCACTTTCTGTCACAATTGTGAGAGGAACATCCACCAAAATTCAGGTTTGTGAGCTCATAGGCATTTTGTGCTGGGCTGGAGAATTTTTGTACATTTGAATACTCTTCACACAGATTTTGTTTGGAAACCTGACACAATTCACGTTGGTCTTTTTTGTTAAAAAAGAAAGAAAGAGGGGGGATGACAGGAGTGGAAAAATGTGATCCAAAGGCCACATGCAGTCCATGGGCTACACTATTTCCATTCTTCCTCTATGGTGTCCCTGAGATCTGAGCGACAAAGCTAGGAACAACCATCTACATCTTAGTGCTACAAATCCGCAGCAAGCCTCTCCTAGTAGTTCATATGTTAAAGTTAGATGCCCTCAATTCCTTCCCAGATTTAATGAAACAAAAATACTAGATTATTAAAGGCAGTTCTTCAGACATAAAAGCTTATTTTGTGGAACATAAATGGGAGCTAATTTGGTCTCAAAAGGCCTATAACATTCTATCAGAAAACCATCTGGTCTTGGTGCTTTCCTTACTGGCATAATTTGAATGGCACATAAAATGTCATCAAGCATTGTATCCCAGGATAGCCACTTAATATGATCTTCATTTACAGCTGTTAGATTAATATTCTGAAAGAACACATGAAGTTTATGAGGATCAGATGAATTATCTTCCTTACATGGGTCTTGAAAATTACATTTCAAATTTTTATTTACAATGGCTTCCTTTTCAACAGATATTTTAGAAGAATTTATGGTCTACAAAGTTTCTATTTCCTTGTTGCCCATACATAGGAGGATAGTAGTATTCTACCTTTCTCCCAGCTTCTACTAAGATTTCACTATTTGAGCAAGTAAAACTTTATAGCATAGATATAAGCAATGTATGCCACATTGAACTGCCAACTTAGCACTTCGAAAAGATGCAAATGCAAATAGAGAAATAAGTACCACTTCTCAGTGGGAAGGTAAACAGCATTCTATAAAATCATAGTGATCACATGATTACAGAATAGTCTTTGAAAACGCTGACTGTTTGGCTTAGTAATGTAAATGAGCACCGCCCCCTATAGTCAGACACGACTTGACAACCTTATCAACAGGGAATACCTTTACCTTTATGCCACCTTGAGCTTACTGCAGAAAAGGCTATCTATCTATCTATCTGTCTATCTATCCATCCATCTAATATGTATATAAGAAAATAAATACCCAATCTTCAGTCATGAGATTTGAATATAAAAAATAATTTGATGCAATACTCTGAAATTTAATCTTTACATTTTTAGATTTTAAAAAGATTTCTATCCCAAGTGAAGCATTTCTAACTCAAATAATTCAGTAATCATAATCTAGTAATCTGATGTATATGAAAACTTAAGGATTTCAATGTTCTAATACTTGAAGAATACATATTACCATTATCCATACTTAATATTCTCTTATCAATTTGTTAATTCAGTGCACTAGTCCTTCCAACTGCATCAGTTAAGTTTTAACATTTCAAAACTAATTTCATATGAACCTTCTGGCTCAACTTGAAGTTCATTAGCATTGCAAGTCTAATATTTTCCTAGTTTATCACCATTATTGTTACAAACATAGGACTTTATCACATGGGGAGTTTGCTGGGATTTAAACAGGGATTAAAAAGGTATTTTCCTGGCAAATTCCCAAGATCGAACAAAGATTTTCAGACACATAGTGATTACAGAGAATTTATCCTTGGAATAACCAGGGAATAACCAGCAGTGAATCATTCACAGGATTTCCCCCATGTATACTTTTGTTCTCTCCCACACTCTTGCCCTTTAAATGCAATTAGAAAATGGCTTGTTTAAAAAAAAATTCTAAGTATAGTGTTACTGAAGTATCATCTTGATTTTAAAAATGGTTTGAAAATAAAGTTTAAAATTATTTATTTCATTTAATAATACATTTTTGTCACCTACAAGAAAACAGAAATCCTATTAAGCCATCAGTAATTATGGTGGGACTCAATCAGGGAGGCCACAGGCCTGGATCTTCAGGACCTGAGCAAAGCAGTGGACAAGGGAGTCTTGGAGATATCTCATCCATAAGGTCACTAGGAGGCCAGGTCAACTCAAGAGCAGTTAACAACAGCAACAATTATTGCCTCCCATCTATCACTTTGATTTTGTTGGTGTGAATTATAGCGTACATTTTATACCTGGACTACTCTGTCTTGTAAGTCTTTCTTACTATTTTTATTCTCATAACAATCTTGTGACCTCATTAGACTGAGAGACATCCAGTTAGTCCCATCCAGTACTTCCCATTTCCATTCACTTATTAACTGACAATAAAGTAGGGAATTGATTGGTTTAAAATATGGCTATGGATTATTCCTTACATATTTATTCCTCATGACTTAACTAAGCTTCGTGTTGGATATATAAATATAGGAACATATACTTTTTTAATATATCCATATTTATATTGTTGCAGAAATCTAAATCTTACAGGAGGGTTTAACTTCTTCCTATCACTCACATTGACTTCTAAGACTCTAAGATACTGAGTTTTTGTTTTTCTTTCAAGTGTTGCAGCTGTAGATAATTTAAATACTTTATCTGAAGAGAGCAACTCAATAGCATGTTCTAAAGTTATTAGAATGAAAATAAACAAATATTTCACATTAATAATAGAGCATTCAGTTTGATGCTAATTACATAGAAGCTCATTTAGTGACTTTATCAGTGGTAGATTCTACATTTGACAGCTGAAAGTCATAAAAAGAATAAATTATAAAAGTATATTTTTTATTTATTGTGCTTGAAATGATGATGTGTTAACACATTTGTAAATTGTTACCCTTTCCACATTGCTCTATTATATTTTAGGGTCTAAGCATAAAAGAAGACCTGGAAGATACATTTTTAATAAATGTGTATTAAAACATCACAGAAATGCTAGAATTTAATAATTTATCATGTGCATGAAATTTCTAAACATTAAGATATAATGAATTCATATCATAACAGCAAGAGATAAAACTTGTTATATTCCCTTGTGGCCTTGCAATATACTATTCCTACTAAAGCCAATACTAAAGCCAATAAAAGCATTCAGTTAGAAAAATGCTGAGGTTCAAATGCTAAAACAGTTATTTGAGCATAAGAGGCACTGAAGTTACTTACTTCCAAGTAAATATGCACAATTTATGTGGGTAGAATTAGGAAGTCCTTTAAAAAAAAAACTATTTCTTCATCGTTATATAATTTTCCAACCTCAAGGCATGCTCTCCGTAGTTTTTGGTGCAGATTAAATATTAATGTCTAAGCAGAAACTATTATATCAATAAAGTGGATGCCTGCTTTATTAATGTTAAGATTTATGCATCTATTTCCAAAGCCCCGAATTTCCATTGATGACAGTGAAATGGTTCCCTCCCCACAGTTTAATTGCCTTCCAAAGAGGATATCAGTTCAGGAGTGAAGGTTAAACCTATATTTCCCAAATGCTACAAACACACATGCCTCCGTTACCACCCACATAAAATGAATTAGGGAGGGATTCCCTTTGTGTCCATAGGAGTTTTTTCTAGGCTTAATTGCAGAGAAAATATTCCAGGAGAATCACAAATGGGGAAGGAAGGGACATTTCTCCTCTCCCTGTACACACACACATTATAGTGGAATTAAGGGATGGAACTTTTCATTGATATCAATTGAGTTTTTGTTTTTTCCTAAGCTTAATTGCTTGGGTTGAGGAAATATTTCTCCAGGATTGAAAGTAGAAAAAGAAGTGAGTGGAAGTGTGGAAAAAGCCAGCAAGATATAAGTATGAAGAAAGGCTTAAAATCATATCTATCACTCTCCTAAACCATTACACAATCCTTCTCTAGGACAATCCTGGTTGGTGTCACATCCTGTCATGTGGAATGACTTCTCTTCATCTTTCTGAGCTTTCCTGCCCTTGACTATGATGCACAGAGACGTTGTATTTTTAATGTCACTTTATCTGCCATGGCTGAATTCTATGAAATCCTAGGATTTCTACAGCTCTCTGGCTAGGAATTCTAAATGCCCCTTCCTAAACTGCCAATCCTAGGATTCCACAGCATGGAGCTATGGCAGTTAAAGTGGAATCAAAGTGGTATAAATGTTTTGTGTGAAAGGGCTCCAAGTTTCTGTGCATGTTGTGGGAGTTGGGACAGAGTTAGACAATGTCCCATCTACCTGGAGAGAAAATCCCACAACCTATAAAGGAACAAGGGGGAGAAACCCATTGTTCTATTACCCTTTCTTCTGTTGCATCTTTGGAGTGGGATCTTGGTGGGAACTGAAAATTAAATAGGGAATGAGCCCTGACTTGCCTTGCTTGGGGATAGCAATCCATAACAATTTTGAAGCTTTAGTTTAGTGTACTTGAGAAAGGACATGAAGAATGGAGAAAGAGATATTTTTATTTTTTCACAATAACTGTAAATTAATAGTAATTTAAGAGGAACTATGGTTTGGAGTAATCTGGGCAGAGTGTAAATTAGTTGAATAATTCATTTTTGGATGAGAATCTAATTGGTTGATTTTTCCTTCTGTGAAAAATAGTGATTATATCTATATTTGCATATACAGATTCATTTGGGCTTTCAATTTGCTTAGAATTACCCCTGCTATGGACAAACCTATCCGGGGGGTGGGGGGGGTGGGGCAGTTGGAAGCTATTGATAATCAGCCATGAAATAATGAGACCAGACATGTATATATGGGAAAATAAAGGGCAATTTATTTGACCTATTCAAATACTAATAAACCTGACTTTTTGGGAAACTAGAAGAAGGGGGAGCATCCTGATGCAGGTCCAGCTGGAGAACCAGGTGTCACCACATGACCAAAGCCCCTCCAGCCTACTCTTGGGCGAAACTCCAGGCCACAAGGTAAATCCAAGATATTGGATTGAACCCTTAGTCTACCCTATTGGAAGGCAAACATAGGACACTCTGTCCCAAAGGCAGGCTCCTTTCCAAACCCAGGTCCCTTGACCTGTAAAGGCTGTCCCAGAGCCCTACCTTTCACCCAAAGTGGGTGCCAATGGTGAACACTAAATTAATCATATTTTTCCCTACCCCTGCCACTGAAAGGGTCAAGCTTCAGCCTAGTCCCTTTCCCCCATCAGGCTGGCCAACACAGCCCTCACCCTTTCCTGTAAGTCCCCCCAAAACAATAGATTACTCTTGTCACAAAAGTGAACCCCCAACCCTCCTACAGAGGTCATCACACCAGAAACTGATAGATGAATGGAAATTCACAAAGACAGGTCCGTTTCTTAAAAATTTTCAGATTTTCCTGTTAACTCTCTTCCTCATTACATCAAGCTTGCAAGGATTTCCATCACCACACCAAATTTGGTGTGGTAAGATATCGGACCAGACTATGACTACCCTGGGCCAATATCTCTGAATCTTCAGAAAATTGTCCCTGGTCTGCCAAATCAAGACCTTTCCTTTTATCAAACCCAAGTCATTCCCACCAAGGTGAATGACTAAAACGTCTGAAGGAAGCCCAACATGCTCTTCAAACAGCAAGGGGAGTACCCCGTTCCAACGAAGGCCCCTGCTCCCCAACCATTCAACAATGGCAACTTCACTCATATCTAGGTGAGGTCCAAAATGGCTCCATTCCACCTGTCTTGCTACCCAATAAATAGACCATGCTATGGTCAAAGATCAAGACCCGTCATCTCATCAAACCACACCTGGAAACTGAGAGAAAAACAGAACAAAGGTTAACAACTTCACATCAAACTTACATACATACATCTTATAAACAGAAGACTTCCAATGTCCAATATGTTGGATTTCCTGCAGGCCAAAGCCCATGGCTGCTGCTGTGGAAGCAGCTCCAATCCTAAAAGAATGGATGCCAAATTTAATGCCCCAAAAACCCAGGTTGTTCAGAACTTTCAGTGTAATAGACCAGAACTGACATTTAGTAATGGGGTGAGAGATTTTTGTGCCAAAAGAGAAACCCAAGGGAAGTTCCTCATAAGCACACATAAGACTGCAAAGCCAATACAGGGCACAATTCCTTCTGAGGACAGGGCCTCAATGAGATCAAAGTGCCCTTCCATCTCTGATCTTTCTTGGATCCCCTCAAAATAATCTCTGCTCCCTGGGTGGAAAGCACCAGATCACCGAAGGCCAAAGCTTTGCCTGACAGATCATGCTTAGAAGAAGCAACCAATTTGCTTACTCGAAAAGCACCCAAAATGCAGTTAGTGTGGTGGCATAAAAAGGAGCTGCTTCAAATATTAATGCGCAATGCACAGGCCATTGTTTCTTTAGTCCCCGAAGCATAACCAGAGATATTGGCTTCCTAGAGTCTGCGCCTCAGACTCAAGCCCTGCTCCAGCCGTCCAATGGCAACCAGCATAAAAAGCCACTGTGTTCTACCCTCTATCACATACCCCTGGCTTGGCTAATCAACCAAGCCCCAATTATACTGGTCTCTAATCATGAAGACCATCAAAGACGTACCTTCCCTTAAAAGTGGCTATGCCGCTTAGGTCATGTCCAAAGATAGATAGGAGTTGCAGCCTTCCAGAATTCCCAAAAGGACAGCATGGGTGCCTAACCCCTGACAGTTACCTGCCTCTTATATATAGGGATTTCTGTTTGTATTAAATCCTTCCCTTGTAAACACAATGGTATTAAGCTTAGAAAGGAAGCGCTTCTAATATTAACTGAGTTTATAGATCAACTTTCTTAATCAGTTTTGGAAGGCAACTGAATCTAAGCCTAAAGGTGCAATCTAATCCCTTCTAATCTGGGAGAAAATCCCATTGAACTCAATAGGTCTTACTTCTCAACATACATATATAGGATTGGACTGCTAAGGGGTTTTTTTGCCTCAGCAGTTCTCTATTAATAAAACATCAGTAATTATATTGTAGAATAGTTTTACCAGGCAAGGTGGTAGCAGTAGAATGTGCTTGATACTAAACTATGTTGTTGCATTTTGCATTCTGATAAAGCACAGTTGGAACTACTCCAGACAATACTGACAGCATTTGGAATAAGTACTATTAAAGCAAGACAGAGATTTCACAAATCAGGTTTTTGCCTTTAATCTCCCTGGCAGCTCAGAAGGCTCTGGTAAATGTTTTCAGCATTCCAGGTTTTATGTGCTCAATAGCAGGTGTTGTTTTTCTTCCTAGGCATAGACATAGAGGAGGTAGTATGTTTATCACAAGAGCACATTGCCCTGACAAAAAGCAAATCTTTCAAATGGCATAATCTATACTCAGGGCCAAAGTGCAAGCAACAAATCAATCACATTTTCACTTAGAAGACGCATTGATATAGAAGGCTTTGGCTTCACTTTTTTCATGCTTTTAGGAATAAATTAGAAAGTTCTATTCAAAAGGAAAGCAAAAGACCACAATTTATCTCAATTTTGCTTGAGTTTTAACTCTGTTTTTGATCTTGAGCTTGCAAGAATCCAGGAATCAGCAATGTGCTAACTAACTTGAGTACTCTCATTAAAGCCCTAGAGTCAAATTCAGGCAGAGTAAACCATTTTATAAAGATACACACTTGGTAAACCATTTTGTGTGTATGTGTAATTAGATATGTACACATGCTCATGAATGAAAAGAGAATGTTATGGCAGAATGTACTGCAATAAAAAACAGGTAGTCAACATTTGTAGGGATAAGAACTAGAGAGCCCAGAATGAGCTGAAGTGTGCAAGAGAGGCTAGAAAAAATAAAGCTGTGGGGGATTAGGGCTTTGTTCAAATCAAGAGGGACAGCACAGAAGTGGTGGATCCAAAGTGTGAAGATGGAGAAATGCTAATAGGTAGCAAAGAATGCAGAACTGTTCAACATCTATTTGAGTTTAAGAATAAAGAATAATTTTGAATTAAGTTTATTTATGGGGCTAAGCAGACGGCGCAAAGCGCCGTCTTCAGGGTAAGGAAGGGGAGGGGCAGCCACACGCTGGGCACCCCAACCCCTTCCCGAAGAAATTGTCGGAGCGCCGGACCCTCCGCACATCCGGTGCTCCGAGGATGCCTATCTGCCGCAGCGCCCACACATGCTGTGGCGGAAAAGTTGCCGAAGGTGCACCAGCAGCCTTTTGCAGCACACCTTCGGCGATTTGTGGAAGGAGCACTATTTTACTATTGAAAAAGGGTATCAACAAACTAAAATGTATTCATAAGTCAGCCACCAAGATGATAAAGAGCCTGGAAACCAAATCCTGTAAGTATTGAATATATTGAGCACCCCCCTTTAAAATTTTAAAGGGATGTCATACAAAAAAAAAAAGAGATAGAGAGAGAGAGAAAAACCTGTTTTCTTATCCTCCAGAGGACAGGATGTAATCTAGTGGGTTAAAAGTACAAGCAAAGAGATTTTGCAAATATTAGGGCTGGCTGTTAAAATTAATGGCTGAGGCCTTGCTCTTTAGAAAAAGGTGGAAACATTTATCAAGACCTCGAAAGATAGTTGTTTTTATCAGTTTATCAGTAAATAGTGACAAATGTGTTTTGGCCTATGTGTGCTCTTAAGACCTTTTTTGGGGTTATTTAAATTCTAACTTCAAAAATTTTCTGGCCAGAAACTCTCAAACCATTTAATGGGCAAAAGTTCATTTCCTGAACAAATGTCCATTTGCTGGACAAATGTCTCCAGTTTCTTACACAAATTTCATTGGATACTCACCAGTTTCTTCTTCCTTTGCTTTTCTAGCCCATCAAAATTCCACCAAGCTTGCAGTCACAGGTGACAGAGCCTCCCAATGGTGGCAGATTCACTATAACATTCCTTGTCAATGTAAACTCACTAGGCCCCCTTCTTGTGTATTTTAAAACAGGTTTTAAGGACCTGGCTGTTTACATCTGCTGCACAGAGATGCACTTAAAATAAATACTAATAAATAAAGTATGAGTTACTGAGTTACCAGTTCACTGATGTCTTCTACTTTGGCAAATGGTTTTAGAGTGCTAGCCAACAGATTGACCTCAAGGATATGATTACTTTCTACAGTATTGTATTTTAGGGTGGATGCAGTTCATATGGAGGTCACCAACTGCACAACAGATTCATGAATGTTTGTATGTCTCTTCCAAACTGGCCTCCACTTTTAGGGTTAAATAATGGAAAGTGTTTGCAGTGCCTAGAAATTCTGGAGTAAAGACACCAGGGGCTCAAGAAACAAACTAAAGACTTTATTGTAAGAACTCCATAAAGATAGTTGTCTAGGATGCTCAGCTAATACTGAAATAACTAGTTTCACTTCTGGAAGAAACTGGAGGGGGATGGAAAGTGAATATGTCGAAAGATCTCTGAATATTAGTTTACATTGCACAAATGGTCAGGATAGGTGAATAAGAAATGAGAAAACCTTGCATCTCTTTAACCTTTTAACATCAAAAATCCACAAAACTATTATTGTAATTGTACTTTACTATATGGCCAACACAACTACCCCTGGATATGCTTCCTATCAGTCTTGTACTCTGAAACATTTTTAATTCTTTAGTTATTGCATTTATAACACTAAATTTGTGAAAGGTCAATGAGACTATACCTCCTGCCTGTGATCTTGTGTGTCCCACACCAGCCTTGCTCTTGATTCTTGTGATCACAATATTGTATCCTTTGGAATTGTCTGCATGTTCACATTGGCAGATATCTCCAAATAGTTGGAGTGATCCGGTGATTCATATGTAATGATAACGTCTACAGGGCTCATGTGTAGTTGTGCCTGATGTGTAAAAAGTCAGAAAAAGGTGTGCTCATAGTAAACAGCCAAATTCATCATTGAATCACTACAGTATTATATATGGTGCACAGTTGGATATTCAGTCAGATCTATTTTACAAGAAATTCATATTGCACTGGCACAAAGAACTCCAAACGCGATTCTTTGGGTAAAACACTGGCCACAACTTTTATTTCTGTACAGGGTCGCCAATCAATTTAAGTAATCTTTACAAAATACCAGAATTTATTCTTGACACATGTGTCCATGTAGATAACTGTAACCGTTATTAAAGTAAACCAAATCTATCACGGCATGCGTCAAGACCATCAGTTTAATCAACATATATAACACTAATTATCTAAGCCCCTCCCCCAACTGGAAATGACATCATAAGAAGTATTATGACACGATCACATTATGACATCATCAAATGTTTGATGATGTCATGTAATATTTGGGTAACATGGTGACGTATACCCATTTTTGAATTTAATTAACCCAATTTGTAATTTCCAATTAAACTAGTTATCCCCCGGGGGGGTCCCTGCCCACCACAGGAGGGAACCAGCCTAGCTTGGCATCCCCTCCCCCCCCCCCCCAAGATCACTCTTTTAATGTGGGAAGCAACCGAAGTCAAATATACGTCATTTCCCTCGAGAGAGAGATGAACTCCATCCCCCTTGTACAGGTGTGGCATAGAAACTTGAATTCCCTTATGTTCAACAATAACAACTCCCATTCCCCCCCAAATTCTTGGCAACAGTTCTATTCAGCCAACATCAAGCTCCGTTGATGGCTGCATCACTCCGAGCACCGGACCAAGATCGCCATGGCAAAAACTTTGTCCACATGATAACAGTATTTGGCAGTCTTCATCTAACATCCTGCATATCCTTAACAATTTTTTTTTGCTAACTGTAAAGAAGTAAGCTTTGCTAAATCATTTTCACCCAAATGTACTAGCAGGATCTCAGGATGTGAAAAAGCCACCAGTAGTTCAGTAATTCATGGAAGGAGTGCTCCCCAAAGCATTCCTCTACGTCCAAACCAATGCAAAGTTACGACGTCCTTCAGTCCATGTTCAAATCTCATTGATGTTCAATGATGTGCCGCTCCACCCAAAACACCAGGCTGTGGCCAAGAATCCATATGTCACCACGATCCAAACCTGCTTAATGAATTAGCAAACAAGTGTAATAATTAAAATTAATATGGTACCCAACTAAGTGCGAACATAAAACTTAAAAGCTTTAGAGCGCCAGCAGCCAATTTGGCGAATCGCGGCATCGCTTAAACCATGTGCCGCCACAGCAGTCGCTGCACCAACCTTAAATGACTGTGAAGAAAATTGGGCCGCTGGCAAACCGGCGTGCCTCAAAGCCTCCCACAGTACAACCCGAAATTGAAACTGCATCAAAGGAAATCCAGAGAGATGCAAAAACAAATAGCCAGGTATGCTTGGCCTTATTCTGAGGTAATCAGACATTGGCAAAACAGGGCAAATGTGACCCTCAGGTGCCCTAGACAAAACTACAGATTGACCTTTGTCCAATTGATCAGTTTTTGACTGCCTAATGGACAGCTGAATTCCATGTTCAGAAATAAGGATATCTGAAAAGGAAAGTGCCCTACCAGATTCATCAGAACAAGAACTAGGGACAATTTCACTTATTCTCATGGCAGCAAAAAAGGCCAATGAAAATGCCGCTCTAAACAGCAACACCTCTTCATGTGTGAAACATATTGATGGGAGTGATTGCCACATCTTAACTAGGATTGGACCTGTTATTGGCAAACGGTTGTCATGTAATGTTGTGGACTCCCTAGCCCATCCCTCCAACACCCTACGAACTCTAAAATCAACAGTAGGGTCGGTGAAACCACCCGCTCTAGAATAAAATGCTAGGGCTGCCAACCTTTCCCTAATGGTAACTGGGGATAAACCAGATTGCCTAAGGTGGACTGTGGAACAGAGGATAACCTCCACCTTCAGGGGCCGAACCTCCACCTCCCTGACATTTAACAAGAAACATCTAAAGGCTCTCATTGCGAGCTGATACGACTTGCGTGTTGAAGGGGCGACGGACTGGAGAATCGCCTTGGCAATTTCTATTCTCCAAGGCTCCAAAGGTGTGCCAGTACCTCCAGTGGTTGTGCTGCTGCATCGGGAGCCAGTTGACGGAAGCTGGAAAACTGAAAACACAAAAGGGCGTCCACCAAAGGATTTAGTAAAGCAGGTACATGTTGAGCTTGGAACAAAACATTGAACTTCAAGTATTGTGCCACCATATTCCTAACCAATGCCATCACCCTTAAGGATTTGGAGGTCTGGGAGTTCACTACATGAACAATATCTTGGTTAACACACCAGAACCACACCGTTTTATTTGCAAATTGGTCTGATCACAAATGAACTGCCACCAAGATGGGGAAAAAATTCCAAGAAGGTGAGGTCCCATGTCCACCCCTTATCAACCCAGGACTGAGGCCAGCCCTCAGCTGCCCACTGACCATTCAAATAGACCCCAAAACCATGAGACCCAGAAGCATCGGAGCATACCTGAAAGTCTGCCCTCAAGAGCATTTCAGATCTCCAAAATGAAACACCATTAAATTGTTCCAAAAATTACTCCCAGATCTTCAAATCCTCCCGTATCCCAGAAGTGCTTCTAATGTGGTGATGTGGGGCTGTCACTCCCATAGTGGCATTGTACAAACGTGCACAAAATGCCCGGCCTGGCACTATAACTTTACAAGCAAAGTTTAACAAACCTGTAAGGGATTGGAAATTCGTGTAGTGTGGCCTTAGATTTACCTCTCATCATCCTCACCTGCAGACTCGTGGATACGAGCTTGTCAGCTGGGAGACGAAATATACCAGCAACAGTGTCTAATTCAATTCCAAGGAAAATAAGATGGGTGTCAGGGCCCTCCGTCTTTTCCTCAGCCAAAGGAACCCCCATTTCAACCATTAGTGCCTGAAATGCCAACAATGTATCTGCACAACTGGTGGTCCCAGGAGGCCCAGCCAGCAAGAAATCATCAAGATAATGGGTAATTGCGCAATTACCAGACCTCCTGGTGGCACACCAATGTAAAAAGGTGCTGAATGTCTCAAAAGCTGAGCATGAAATGGAACACCCCATTGGCACAGCTTTGTCAAAATAATACATCCCTTCAAACTGAAAACCCAACAGATCAAAATCATCTGGGTGTACAGGGAGTAGCCTGAAGGCAGATTTAATGTCACATTTCGCCAATAGAGCCCCTTTGCCTAAGGTGAGCTTGAAATTCCTTCGGTAGGCTAAAAACAACCCTGTCCTTCACCATGATCCTTGGCTCAGGATCGCGGAACGTGAGAGAAAATAAATCAATGTACTCCCCTTTCCATATTCTCTCCTTAGTAGCAAGGGGGAGGTGTGATCTGAGAGGAGTTGACATTCCAGTGTACGGGTTGCACTCAACCAGTCTGTCTGCCCCAGCAAGGCCCAAAGCTCCCACTGGTGTTACTCCCCTTGTATCACCTACCATAGGAGCCAAAGTCTGCTCAGACTGCACCCTCGAGTCCACAACATGAGGAAACCCAGGAGTTGTCAAGGATGCCACCAGTGACACAGAGGTAGGGCATTCAGTGCCAGAGCTCTGCCCAGCTTGCCCACCTGGAGCCCATACCGAGGTGGGACATGAAGCCAGCAAATTAGAAGCATGAGACAAACCTGAGCTCGTCGCTTGGTGTGAAGCATCAGCAGATGCTTGCAGAGCTCCCACCGAGAGTGTCGCAGTAGCAGCTCGGGTGTTGCGTTGTCGCACAGAAGTACTCAGAAGCTTCAGGAGTCAGCCCACCGGCTTGACCTGAAACAACCACCTTTTGTACAAAGTTAAAGAGATCCGCCAAAGTAGGTTGCTCTAACACAGGGGCAGCTGCACCCTGTTGTCCCACTCCAGGAACTTTCTTTAAAAACTCCATTACATCAGCTATGGTTGGATGCCCAACCTCCATAGCTGAGGCAATAGGGGAACCACGTGCCATGTCAACCAAAGGTGTACTGTGCTCCTATATCTTGATCCCCAACTAAAGAAGTACTAGCCTGTGACCCTAAGTTAGCACCCTGCACTCCCCTTTGAGCTAACTGTTCGTAGACCGCTGCATAGGCCTGCATCATCTGGCCTAGCTGCTCTAAATGTGCAGTAATCTCATCATCCCTATTCTAAGGATTAGAAGCCCGCTTAGGTACTGACTGGCCGGTACTAGGGCCAGCAGAGGCTGCATGCCATTTGGACTGGGCCTTACTGCGAGGCATGGTTGTCAAATAGGATAGTATTGACAAATTTAAACTAATTATATCAGGATATAGTGGTCCGATTAAGGCTATACCCTTAAATAAGAATTTTACAAGTAATATAGGCCAATTAAAGTAACCCAAAACACCTCTGTGTTAAGAGCTCAAGGTTAGAGTGTCCCTGAATGGGAATAAACCCCTCAGGCTACAACCAATTAAATGCAATGTTGAATTTTATTAGCCCTCACCAGAACTAACTCCCACTCCTGAATGGGGGGGGGGGGTTGCAAGTAAAGCCCAAAGCAGGGCAATTTAAATCAATGGCACGTGTCCCAACAAATAAATGCAGCCTGCACCACAGGAAGGACACTAGGTCACAGTGGGCCCCAACCTAGTCCCCACCAGGGACACCAAGAACAAAGGCCTGTAGCCTATAGCACAGGGGCAACCAAAGCTGGCCTACGTCACCTCAGCAGACGCCAAAACCCAGGCCAGAATCCTGTTTAATGAAAGGGGGCACATCCCTGCGGCCTTCAGGCCTGTAATTCGGGTCCCCCAGTCCACCCGGGGGGGGGGGGTGCTCGCTCAGGTGCCCAAGACCTGGTTGGTCCGGCCTGATATTAGCTGCATGGACTGCCTGGGCCACACCCACGGCCTCACTCACCGGGTACCAGGCATGCTAGCACAATGGCAAGGCCTCAAAGCCACCCAGGCCTCGTGGCAGCCAGCCAACAAGGCCGCGCCGAGGCCAAGACCACCAGAAAAAGGAGCAGCGGCTTGCAGGTCCCCAAGGCCCCACTCCACTCTCGGCTCTTCAAGCTCTGACTGCAGGGCTAGGCTGCATCCAGGCCCAAAAGCCCGCCAGTTCCTGCTCGACTGCCTGACAAAAAATAGCTGCTGCCATGAGGCAGCTTGGGGCTAAATAGTCCCAAAATCCCACGGCTAATCTCGCAAGACTTAAAATTGCGCAGGATCAGCCTGTGTGGATGTAAAGTCCATGATTTCAATCAGATTGGCTGAGCGGACCGGTAAGGGCAGGACTTCTGGTCCACCCAGCCAATCAGCCGTCGGCGCCCTTATATGGGCCGGCGCAACAGTAGACCCCTCCCGACGTCTTGGGGTGTGTGTCTTTCTCTATAGTCTGTACATTATGCTATCTAGAGAGTTATATTTATGTTAACATTTCATTACTCTGCCATTGATTTCTACCTACCTTATTTGCAATAAAAATCAAAATGTGACCTCTTATTCCACTAAATTAGTTCCAGAGCACTTGGCATTATTGACCCCTTGATGAAAATTAATGATGGATTCTTTCATTCCATCATACAAGTGAGGACTGACTTCATATTATATTCAAAACAAAACAAAACACCTTAATACAACAAACTGGGTTCATTTAAATACTACTCTGAAGATATACAAGATATAAAAAGGATGATTGTGCTCATTTTTTTAAAAAAAAAATCATTAAAATATTTACAATCTGCTACTCTGGGCCAAGGCACACACACACACACACACACACACACACTTATAACTAGTGAAATAGTATTTAGATGAAGATGAAAAAAATGGATGCAGTAATTCTGGAAAAAAAAAGTTCTTACATTTCAAAATTTTAGTGTCCTAATTCCATTTCTTTCAAAATTCCCTGTGATAGATGAAGAGCATTTAACAGCACTGATGAGATCCTTAACCTTTTGGTTACATTTTTGCAGAAAATGGATGATCCATTCTCCCACTTCATCATTCCCTCCTTTCCTTATTTCACACACACATATATATATATATATATATATATATATATATATATATATAATTTTTATTCATATATCATATACATAAACCTAAAAAAAAGCTCTGAACAGTAGCTAAAAACAATCAGAAACAACAATCTAAACAATACTACAGACTTCCTTTCTGTTTCTTTGACAAATACTGTATTTATCCTCATTCTTACATCTTCTCTTTATTCTATGTTACTCATATATAACTTACACCAGGGGTAGGCAACCTTTCCCCTTTAAGGGCCGAGGGACTTCAGCTCCCAGAATCCCAGGAGCTATTGGCCAACATGAGACTATTGGCCAACATGGCTGAGGCTTCTGGGAGCTGAAGTCCCTCGGCCCTTAAAGGGGAAAGGTTTCCTACCCCTGACCTATACTCTCTTTCAAAAAAACCCAAATTCTATATAATAAATTCACTATATAAAAGTTCTTTACTATAATATGTATATATTCTATCTTTTAGTTATCCTATCATTTCCAGCAATAATTTCTTAAAATTTTTACTGTTAAAGCTTGCTCTAATCTATCTTCTCTTATAATAATCATCCAAAAGAGACCAATCCAGATCTACTTTTTCTAAGTCCATGTGATTCAACAGGGCTGTTAACCTATCCATATCTCTCATTTCATATGACTTCAGCAACCAGCCATCTATGGTTGGTAGTTCTTGTTTTTTCCACTTTTGTGCAATTAACAATCTTGCGGCTGAAATCATATATAATAGAATTCTCCCAAAAAAATCTGTATCATCAAATTAGTATGGTTTACCATATTTAATAAGTATATTTCAGGTTTCAATTCAGACTTAATTTTGAGAATGTCTGAAATTGCTTTATGAATTTTCTTCCAAAAAAATGTCATCTTTGAACACCTCCACCAAATATGACACCAAGTACCAATGTTTTGCTTGCATTTCCAACAACTATTTGACTTTGTGTTATATATTTTTGCAATTTTAGCTGGGGTTAGGTACCATCTCTGCTCCATCTTCCAATGATTTTCCTTCAAGTCTTGTGATTTAGTAAATTTCTCTGTTTGCCTTCTTGCATATTCCCAGCTTTCCAAATCAATTGTTTTCCCTGCATTCATTGCCCATTTAATCATTTTTTTCTGAAATTGTTCATTTCTTATCTTCTATCCATCAACATTTTATACAGTTTACTTGCTCTTTTCTTCTCAGGTTTCATCAAAAGATCATCCAGATCTTTTGAATCCTCTCAAAAGTCTTCTAATTTGGTGGCTATCTTGAATCTTTCTCTCAATTGTATATATTGTAGCCAATGCACTCTTGGATCTAGTTGTTCCAACTCTTCCATTCCTTTGATTTCCAATTTGTTTTCTTCTGATTTTTTTATATCTTTATATCTCAACCATTTCTTGACTGCCATCCATCTTCCAAAGAAAGCTTCATGTGGAGATACCCAAAGCAGAATTTTTCTGTAAACTTTCTTCTTAATTTCCTCCCATACCTTTAATAGCACGCTTCTTGTCACGTGATGTTTGAATTCTTTATGTACTGCTGCTTTTCCATACCATACATAGACGTGCCAACCAAATTGATTGTTAAATCTCTCAATATTCAACATTCTTGTATTTTCAAGTAAGATCAAATCAAATAACCAATTTAGGGTTGATGATACAATTCTATATCTGGAATGCCCCTACCCCCTTATCCTTTGTGCTGTGTCATTGTTAGCCAATTAATTCTGGCTCTCTTTGCCTTCCAGATAAAATCCCTCAATTCCTTATGCCATTCTTTGAAAACTTTGCTATTATGTATTATTGGTATACACTAAAACAAAAAATTCATTTTAGGAAATACCATCATTTTGATCACTTCAACTCTTCCCATCAATGTCAAATTCAATTTACTCAATTTTGTCAAGTCCATCTTAATTTCTTTCCATTTTTGTCTTATAATTATTATCAAATTGATCCATATTCCTCTTAGTTCACCAAATTCCTAAATATTTTACTTTAGTTTTAACTAAACACTCAGTTACTCTCTTTGCCTTCTTCCTTCTTAGTCATATTTTTCATCATTATACCTGTTTTTTCCCGGTTTATTTTAAATCCCGATATCATACCAAATTCTTCTATTATTTGAAAAGTTCCTGTAATTTGTTGCTTGGATTCTCTAAAATAATAACCACATCATTTGCAAAGGCCTCCAATTTATATTCCTGGTCATTGATCTTCATCCCTTTTATGCTATCTTCTTGCCTTATTTTGTTCAATAAAACTTCTAGCAATGTTATAAATGACAACAGTGATAATGGGCAACCTTGCCTTGTTCCTTGCTCAGTCTTAAACTTTTCAATAGTTCTTCCATTTATTATTAACTGTGCAAATTGTTCTCCATATATCTCATTTATCCATCCATAGAATTAAAGTCCCATCTCCATTTTTTCAGAGTTTTTTCATGAACTTCCAGTTCACATTATCAAGTGCTTTTTCTGCATCAGCAAATATTAATGCCAAATTCTTATTATTTTTTACATAATATCTAATAATGTTCATTACCAACCTGATATTATTTTTGAGCTGCCTCGAAGGTAGGAAACCTGATTGATCTTCATGAATTAGATTAACTAATATCTTCTTAAGCCGCTCTGCCAATATCAATGCCATGATCATATAATCATATTTAGGAGGGATATAGGTCTATAATTGCCGATTTCTCTCTCATCTTTGCCTTCCTTCAGTATCAATGTAATATTAACATTCTTCCAAGTATTAGGGATGCCTTCCTTAACAATAATGTTCAAAGTTCAAAATAAAGGAGTTTTTATCTCATCTTTAAATATTTTGCAGTATGTCGCAGTAAAACTGTCAGGTCCAGGAGATTTTTCTTGTTTCAGTTTTCCAATAGCTTGAATTAGCTCAGCCTCAGTAATTTCTGAGTTCAAAATATTTTGTTGCTCTGTTGTTAATTTTTTTAATCCATTCTTTATCTAAATATTGACTCATCTCTTCATCATCCATACCGTCAGCCTTGTATAAATTTGTGTAGTAGCTATGAAATGTTTTCTGAATCTCTTCTCGTGCTTATAGCATTTTGTCGCCTTCTTTTATTTTTGATATCGTTCTCCAAGTTTTCTCTTTTCATAATCTATATGCTAACCATATTCCTGACTTATTTGTGGATTCAAAATGTCTTTGTTTAATAAATTTCATCTTTTTTGCTATTTCATCCATTATTCTCTTATCTAGTTGTTTTTTAGCCATTGTAAATGTTTATTCTTCTTGTCACTTGTAGGGTCTTTGGTAAGTTCTATTTCCGCAGATTTAATATCTTTTTCTGATCTTTCACTATCTTTGATTCATTGTCTCTTCACTTCTGCACCTCTTTGAATTAACACCCCTCCCATCACCGCATTGCTGGCATCCGAAATCATTTTATCTTTAACAGACTCAAAAGTGTTTTCCAGAAAGTAAAGTTTCAATATCTTCTTAAATTTTTCTTGAAAATTTATATCCGTCAAAAGGTAGTCATTTAATTTCCAATGAAATTGTTTTTTGACTGTTTCTTATATATTCTTAGCTGTGAGCCACCTTGGGTTCCTTCTGGAGAAAGGTGGCATACAAATGAAATAAATAAATAAAGTCTGGGAATCTCTTACTATCGCCCCCTTTCTGTTTTTTTGTAATCAAAATTTCATAGAATCATAGAATCATACAGTTAGAAAGACCACAAGTGCCATCCAGTCCAATCCCCTGCCATGCAGGAACTCAAAATCAAAGCATCCCCAACAGATGGCCATCCTGCCCCTGTTTAAAGACCTCCAAAGAAGGAGACTCCACCACACTCCGAGGGAGTGTGTTCCACTGTCGAACAGCTCTCACTGTCAGGACGTTCCTCCTAATGTTGAGGTGGAATCTCTTTTCCTGTAGCTTGCATCCGTTGTTCCGAATCCTATTCTCTGGAGCAGCAGAAAATAAGCTAGCGCCCTCTTCAATATGACAAATATTTAAAGAGGGCTATCATATCCCCTCCCTTGATCTAGATACTATACTTCTATTAATGCAGCCTAAAATTGTTCCTCGTCCTATTCCTGAAGCAGAAGAAAACAAGCTTACTCCATCCTCAATAGGACAGCCCTTCAAATATTTAAACAAGGCTATCATATCACCTCTTAACCATCTCTTCTCCAGCTAAACATGCCCAACTCCCTAAGTCTCTCCTGATAGGACATGGTTTCCAAACCTTCACCATTTTTGACACCCTCTTATGGACACTCTCCAGCTTCTCAATATCCTTTTTGAATTATGGTGCCCAGAACTGGACACAGTATTCCAGGTGAGGCTGACCAAAGCAGAATAGAGTGGCACTATTACTTCCCTTGAGCTAGACACTATACTTCTATTGATGCAGCCTAGAATCTCATTGGCCTTTTTAGCTGCCATATCACACTGTCCCCATCCTGTATCTATGCATTTCATTTTTTTAAATATTTTTTTGCCCTAAGTGCAGTACCTTACATTTCTCCATGTTGAAATTTATTTTGTTAGCTTTGGCCCAGCTTTCTAATCTATTAATGTCATTTTGAATTTTCATCCTGTCCTCTTGGGTATTAGCTATTCCTCCTAATTTGGTGTCATCTGCAAATTTGAAAAACATGCCCTCTGTTCTTTCATCCAAGTCATTGATAAACATGTTGAATAGCACTGGGCCCAAAACAGAACCCTGTGGCACCCCACTTGTCACTTTTCTCCAGGATGAAGAGGAGCCATTGCTGAGCACCCTTTGGGTTCAATCGGTCAGCCAATTACTCATCCACCTAACAGCTGTATTGTCTAGCCCACATTTTACTATCTTGTTTGCAAAAATATCATGGGAGACCTTGTCAAAAGCCTTACTGAAATCAAGATATGCTATGTCTACTGCTTTCCCTTCATCTAAAGGTAAAGGTATTCCCCATTGACAAGGTTGTCAAGTGCTGTCTGACCATAGGGGGTGGTGCACATCTCTGTTACTAAGCTAAAGAGCCAGCATGTTAGAGACTACTCTGTGATCTTGTGGCCAGCAGGATTGCACTGAACACTGTTTACCTTCCCACCAAAGTGGTACCTGTTTATCTACTTACATTTGTATGCTTTTGAACTGCTGGGTTGGCAGAAGCTGGGACTAGTGACAGGAGCTCACCCCATCATGTGACAGGAGCTCACCCCTTCATCTACCAAGCTGGTAATTTTATCAAAAACAGCAATGAGATTAGTCTGGCATGACTTATTTTTGAGAAATCCATGTTGACTTTTTTATGGCATTGTCTTCTAAATGTTCACAGACTCTCTGTTTAATGAGCTGTTCTAGAATCTTTCCTGGTATTGATGTCAGACTAACTGGACAGTAGTTGTTGGAATCCTCTTTTTTCCCCTTTTTGAAGATGGGGACAATGTTTGTCCTCCTCCAGTCTGCTGGGACTTCTCCTGTTCTCCAGGAGTTTTCAAAGATTATTGCCAGTGGCGCTGAGATTACATTTGCCAGGTTTTTTTAATATCCTTGGATGTAGTTCATCTGGTTCTGGAGACTTACATTCATTTAGATTAACTAGGTATGCCTGTACTTCCTCTTTACTTATTCTGTGCCATATTTCCCCTATTGTGTCCTTTGCTTCATTTTCCTCAGGTTGAGCACCCTTTTCCTTTTGTGAGAAGATGAGGCAAAGAAGGTGTTGAGTAGTTCTGCCTTTTCTCTGTCCCCTGTTAGAATTTCTCCATCTTCTCTGTGCAGTGGCCCTACCATTTCTTTCTTCTTTCTTCTGCTACGGACACATACAAAAATCCCTTTTTGTTGTTCTTAACCCCTCTAGCAAGCCTGAGCTCATTCTGTGCTTTGGCTTTCCTGACTTTACCCCTACATGTGCTAGCTATTTGGTTGAATTCTTCTTTAGTGATTTCACCCCTTTTCAGTTTCCTATACATTCCCTGTTCAAAACTTAGGGCCTTTACAGACTGCCAGAAATAATGCAGCTTGAGGCCACTTTAATTGTCCTGGCTCAGTGCTACGGAATCATGGGAAGTGTATTTTTTTTTCTGGGACACTGAGCTTCTCTGTCAGAGAGCTCTGGTGCCACAATAAACTATAATTCCCATGATTCCTTAGCACTGAGCCAGGACAGTTAAAGTGGCTTCAAGCTGCATTATTTCTGGCAGTCTGTAAAGGCCTTTAGTTCAGTTGAAAGTTCTTTAGTCATCCAACCCGGTTTCTTGAGCACTTCCCATTTTTTCTCCTCATTGGAACAGTTTGAGATTGTGCCTTCAGTATCTCTCTTTTGAAAAACTCCCATCCATCCTGAACTTCTTCTCCTTTAGTATTCCTGACCATGGGATCACCCCCAGTGTTTCCCTAAGTTTATTGAAATCAGCTCTCCTGAAGTCTAGAATGTGTGTCTGACTATGCCTGGCTTCTTCTTTCCACTGTATAAGAAACTCCAGGAGAACATGATCACTCCCACCTAAGTATCCCACCACTCACATCCCATTTACCAGGTCATCCCTGTTGGTTAGGATCAGATCTAAAATAGCTAATCCCCTTTTTGCCTCTTCCACCTTTTGGACAATGAAATTGTCTTCAAAACAAGTGAGGAATTTGCTAGACCTTGAGGCTTTGGCTGAGTATGACTTCCAGCAAA
This sequence comes from Phrynosoma blainvillii, assembly GCA_026167975.1. Taxonomy (NCBI): domain Eukaryota; kingdom Metazoa; phylum Chordata; class Lepidosauria; order Squamata; family Phrynosomatidae; genus Phrynosoma; species Phrynosoma blainvillii. The sequence goes on from JANUYF010000003.1 coordinate 249,047,342, forward strand.
TATCAGGATAGTTGAAGTCACCCATCACTACTACATCTCTCCTTTCTGAGTATGTAGTCATCTGTTCTAGAAAGGCATCATCCAATTCCTCCATCTGACTTGGGTATCTGTAGTAGACTCCCACCATAACATCCCTGTTGTTTCCTTCCCCTTTAATTTTTATCCAGATGCTCTCCACCTGATTTCCGGGATTTAAGTCCTGGATGTCTTCACAAGTGTAAACATCCTTGACATATAATGCTATTCTTCCTCCTTTCCTATTTGGTTTATTTCTCTTAAAAAGGTTATACTCTTCTATTCCTACATTCCAATCATGAGACTCATCTCACCAGGTTTCAATTATGCCTATTATATCGTATTTGTTTTGTTGTGCTAGGAGTTCAAGTTCATCTTGTTTATTTCCCATGCTCTGTGCAATAGTGTAGAGACATCTAAGACCATGGGTCCTCCCCCCCAGCTATCTGTGTATATTTTTTCCCTCCCATTGTTGGGTCCTTGCATTATTTGCCTTCTTCCCTCAATAACACTTTGACTATTTTCTCCAGCCCATAATGTACTGCTGCCTTCCAAGATACTGTCTCCCTCCCCCACATGACTCAGTTTAAAGCCCTCTGGATCAATTTTTTTGAGATTATTGGTAAAAATGTTTCTGTCAATTGGTGTGAGATGAAACCCATCTCTTGCCAGAAGTCCATCCTCATGAAACTGCAATTTAAAACTTAAGATTTTGAATCTAAATTGTGATCTGTTGTTTCTGCATATCCTTCAACATTTCAGAGATGAAATCCAAGACACATGTGGCCAGGGGATATCAAAGTGTAGTCAGGATTAATGTTATTACTGAGGAAGAACACACAAGCTAGGAGAGGCTGTATACGTTTGCTTTTGCCTGAGCACACTGGGAAAGGCAAGACTCCCCCCCCCCCCACTCTACTAAGTTAACTGAATGCAAACTACTTTTGCACTTTGAACTCAGTTTGTAGCAACTGAAGTAAGTTGAGGATGAAGAGGTTATGTGGGAAGATGAAAGAGAAACTGGGACAATTTAAAAGCAGCTGAAAAATGGGATGGCAGAGGATTAATCAGGATTGTCCCTGACAAATTAGGACAATTGAGGGTATCCTTCCAAGGGTAAAAGTGACAGATATTCTGACTCTCATTAAGACTTGAATGTTGTGACATACTAAAACATGCAATCTTGAAACTTTTTTCCCCAATTGGGTTTAATTTATAAACAGAGAAAGCAGCCTTCTCCCCGCCTTCCCTTCCTTGCACAAGCAAACAAACAAGCAAGCAAACACTCTAATTTGATTTCTTTTTATCCTATTGTGTGTGGAAATGCATGGATACAAATCTTCATCAGGTAAAACATGATCTGTGATGCAAAATAATGCACACAAATATAAATGAGCTGACAGTTCTCAGAAGGGAGATTTCCGGTTGAAATAGGTCTTGGGAGACTCAAAAGTGACCTGGTCTCTGCACTTTGCCCACCTCAAAATAGGGCTGTGATTTTGGGGAGGGTGAAAACTCATTCAACTCTGTGGGCTCAACTTTACAAAATTCTGCTGAAATCCAGATTGTTGTGAACCATGTTCAAAATGAGTGAAACTGTACTTTCCTACAAAAAGTACTATCTTACCTATAAGGTCAAGTATAGATACATTCATACTGAAGCTACTGTGTCTTCCAAGAACATGGTCAATGGAATATAGTCATAGGTTACTGGGAGTAGCAAAATTTGCCTTTCCCCTCCTTGATCATAATCAAAACAAAAACAGCCAGGTAGTAAAAATGGGCAGAAGAGGGAAAGAGGCAAAATAGCTAGAATAGTAGAATACAGGAGAACTGTTGATTTTTTTGTATGTGGTGTTTTTTGTTTGTTTGTTTGTTTTTAAAAAAGGAAATGAGTGAAAGTCTGTGAGAAGATCGAGTCTGTAGACTTCCTTTCTTCTGCCTCTCCTCCTTTCCAAATCTATTTCTCCATGTCTCGTTCGTTGGCCTCGAATTCCACTGGCATCTCTTCTCTCAATGAATGTCTTGGGGCAGTAATGGGCTGGATGAGGAAAAACAGATTGAAGCTGAATCCAGACAAGACGGAGGTGCTCACAGTAGCGGCCCGAACACCAGGAATTGGGTTGCAACCTCCAGTCCTGGATGGGGTCACGCTCTCCTCCAGTGACTGTGTTCGCAGCTTGGGGGTGCTCCTTGACTTGTCGCTTCTGATGACAAATCAGGTTAATGCGACGGTCAGGAGCGCCTGTTATCAGCTTCAGCTGATACGCCAGCTGCGCCCTTTTCTGGAAGTAGGGGACCTTGAGACTGTTGTGCACGCATTGGTAACCTCACGCCTTGACTTCTGTAATGCACTCTACATGGGGCTACCCTTGTGCCTGGTTCGGAAATTACAGCTGGTACAGAATATGGCAGCCAGACTTGTTTCGGGAACATCTCGGAGGGATCACATTACTCCGGTTCTGAGGTCCCTCCACTGGCTGCCTATCAGCTTCCGGGCCAGGTACAAGGTGTTGGTTATCACCTTTAAAGCCCTAAATGGCTTGGGTCCAAGCTATCTCAGGGACCGCCTTCTCCCATACAATCCTCCCCGCGCTCTCCGGTCCTCCGGGAGGAAATTGCTGCAACTTCAAAAATCGAGGCTAGCGGCTACCTCCCGGGGGGCTTTCTCAGTTGTTGCCCCTAGACTCTGGAACGGCCTGCCGGACGAGATCCGTCAATTAACATCACTTGACAGCTTTAAAAAAGCTGTCAAGACGGATCTCTTCCGGCAGGCCTTTCCGGATTAATTATCTATGCCTCGGGTATAAATAAAAAACATTCTCCCCAGTGATCCTTACGTGGCCCCATCATTGATGGTTGGATCTCACTGGCTGGACACATACTCTGGGTCCCCATTTTATCTATTTTAAATAGCTGTGTTTTTTGTTGTTTTAAAATTTACTTGATTTAATATTGTTTTAAGGGGGGGTGGGGGGTTACTGTATATATAAGTTTTATTGATGTACTCATTCTTAATTGTAAGCCACCCAGATTGATATTTCAGAGGGCAGGGTATAAATAAATTTTATTATTATTATTATTTCCCCTTTATATTTACAGATAACAAAGATTATGATGCATACCTGTCATACACCAAAGTGGACCCTGACCAGTGGAACCAAGAAACTGGGGAAGAAGAACGATTTGCTCTTGAGATCTTACCAGATATGCTTGAAAAGCATTACGGATACAAATTGTTCATTCCAGATAGAGACCTAATTCCAACTGGAAGTGAGTATACAGCAAAGCAATATTGATACATAAAATGCTTTAAATGTATGTGAAATGTTTAGATATTGTTTTAACACTGTTTCATATATATTGTAGAAAAGTTTATTTGTAAATTTAAACATTTAATTTAAACTATTAAATTTAAGCATAGTTTGAGGTCTATTATGTTAATAATATATTGTTCTGCATAGCACAACTTTTGTATGTAGCATTATGCATCAATTGTGCTATCTATGCAAACATTGTATTAAATGGAAATGTTGCACAACTGGATGCACAGGTGCATGAGGCTTCTACCAAAGGGCAGATGGATATGTACGTATCATCTGGGAATGTGCATCCACATGCACAATTGCACCACATCTGCAGCTCTGTATCTATAACCTTGATCAGAATGCTGATGTTCTGCATCAAATAAAATGCCCAATTGCTTTTGTTGGGGAAGTTATGCATGTGGAAGATTCCATCAGGATTCAAGCCAACGCTTTAACCAGGAGTGTTTACAACAAGACATTAAATGAACATTACACATTATTAGCCAAAAAAAGTACTTTTAACCTAAATTGTTAAAAGTAAAATTTTTAAAGGTCACATCACGGTACTTTAAAAAACAACATTAAAAGTTCCTAGATGAGTGAAAATTTTTAAAGTTGGCATTATTCGGCATGAAAACAGTCTTTCCTGGGCAGAAAACAACATTTCTGCACTGAAGACTATTTTCCTGAACAGTAAAAAAAAAAAAAAAAAATTCACAAAACCAGTGCTTGTGAGTTGTTTAAAAAAATGATATTTTTTGTGCAGAAAATTATTTTATATTCAGAAAATACTTGTATTATGGTCATGAAGACACCAGAGCATTGTGCTTACCCTAACATCCAAGCAAGGCAAGACTTTGCCAATGCAAGTACATTTTTAGGAATGGGAGATCTGAATAAGTATTTGCTATAATCATTCCAGCATTCTCCTAAATCTAAAATGAAAGCAGTTTGCACCCATAGAAGTGGCAGCAGGACTAGATGGGATATGGACATATTTTATCTTCCTGTGCAGTCTGAAATGATGCTTCAATGTGTAGATAGGCAAACAAAGCTACACAATGTAATTCCATGTCTGCACAGTCATAAAAATCTATTTGTCAATTGCAGATCAATATGAACAGATTCCACAAAATATATATATATATATATATCTTTATTTAAAAATACCATGATAAATGTCAAGACACTGTTCTTTTAAAACAAGTTTAAATTAGAAATCAAGGGACTTACAGAGGAAACCAAACAGAACTGTCAGGAAATGAACTGATAGGTTCACAAAACTCCTAATAAAACTGACTGGATATTAATTTGGAGGAACTGTGTTCCCCTTTCACATTTCTTCCCTAGTTCATTTTGTTTGATTCTTTGTATATATATGATCTGCAAAGTAATCATTTAGTCACATTCATAGAGCTTCATGAGGTAAATTATGTTCTTCTCAAATTATATTTTGATGGTGCATTGGCTACTTCAGAATACAGGAGCTATCTCATTTTTAATGGTCCTCCTTACAACAGCAATAACAGCAACAACAGCAGTAATATTTCTTGTACATAGGACAATGGTATGTAGAGAAGCTGAGTGAGAAATTTTCCTACCATTTTGTCTTCTTTCAGACAGAAGGGGGTTATTTATGAGAATACTTGATTATATGCACCCCTACCTGCAGCATGAAGTGATATAGCCCACTAAAAACATGCTAAAATGGATAAGACAAAAAAACTCTGAATCAGTGTTAACATCTAATGAAATTTTACTTATATTATTCTAGTGGTCAGAACACCCCACTTTTCAACCCTCTGAACTCCTGGAGGAAGTCTCACCTGTTCATTTTACCAAAACCAGTTTCTTTAAAAGGATATCCCAAGCCCAAAATTGTTATCAAGACAAATATCTTAAAAATGGAGACTTGTGTCCCCTGGAAGCTTCTGAAAGTTCAATTTCCCATTTCAGACCAAAAATGTCTTTGGTGATAGGAAAGCTCACGGGGCTACACAGTTTACAATGATAGCAAAAGAGGAAGTGTTCTCTTGAAACAAACTGATACCTGAAATTAACCTAGAAAATAATGTTTAATTTTTTCTATCTTACATCCTACTGGCACTGACACTCATGTTCCATAGTCTGTATTCCATCTTCTGAGAGCAGGGAAGGGTCCACATTATATAAATTGAATTCATCATTGCATTGCATGAAATGATCTTTTTGCTACATTTAAACTGTGGAGGATGTGGATAGGTCTTTCTGTCCTCTTGCTTAGATCAGAGAGGCCTTCCCTTGGAAGCAACAAAAAAAGTTCTACAAACTAAAACCTTTGTCCTTTTCAGCCTTATGAAAACCAAAAGAGAGTCAGAAGGCAGCACAGAATGCAGTTCTGTTGGTATTGCCAAGTGAGAGGCTCTTCTTCATGAAGCACACAAGGGCTCTTCCCTGTTTTCTTTTTGGAAGGAGACAGCTCCTCTCAAAAAGTTCCTGATGGATCAAGAATAGGACCTCACCAGGAGTACTTTTTTTAGGTATCTAAGGGGGGTTGCAGACTGCCAGAAATAGTGCAAATTGAGTCCACTTTTAGGGTTAAGGTTAGAGTTAGGGAATCATGGGAACTGTAGTTTATTGTGGCACCAGAGCTCTCTGACAGAGAAGACTCAATGTCTCAGAAAAAAAAACAATTCCCATGATTCCCTAGCACTAACCCTAACACTAAAAGTGGAGTCAATTTGCACTATTTCTGGCAGTCTGCAACCCCTCATAGATGATCAAATGAACAGTTATTTGCAAAGTTAAATGGACTCTTTGAAATCATTTTAATGCATGAGTAAAAAAGACTTCTTTGCAATCTCTGTACACCATATGCAACCTGAGGCTTACATTTTGACTAATCCTGAGCTGCTCTTTTGCTTTTCAGCATACATAGAAGATGTGGCAAGATGTGTAGACCAAAGCAAGCGATTGATCATTGTCATGACACCAAATTACGTGGTGAGAAGAGGCTGGAGTATCTTTGAACTGGAAACCAGACTTAGAAACATGTTGGTTACAGGAGAAATTAAAGTGATACTGATTGAGTGCAGTGAACTCCGGGGGATTATGAACTACCAGGAGGTTGAGGCCCTGAAGCATACTATCAAACTCTTAACTGTTATTAAATGGCGTGGCCCCAAATGCAACAAGTTGAATTCCAAATTCTGGAAACGTTTACAGTACGAAATGCCTTTTAAGAGGATAGAACCCATCACGCATGAGCAGGTTTTAGATGTTAGTGAGCAGGGGCCCTTTGGGGAACTGCAGACAGTCTCAGCAATTTCCATGGCTGCTGCTACCTCCACTGCTCTAGCCACTGCCCATCCTGACCTGCGCTCCACCTTTCATAACACATATCATTCCCAGATGCGCCAGAAACACTATTATCGAAGCTATGAATACGACGTACCTCCTACTGGCACCCTGCCTCTTACCTCAATAGGTAACCAGCATACTTACTGCAACATCCCTATGACACTTATTAATGGGCAGAGGCCACAAACAAAAACTAACCGGGAGCCAAACCCTGATGAAGCTCATACAAACAGTGCAATACTGCCACTTTTACCACGAGAAACCAGTATCTCAAGTGTCATTTGGTGACATCAGTGCAAGGGGGAATTTGGCCCCCTTGTGTAGAAGTGAAGTCTGCAGTCTGGTGCCTGGAACTACATCCTCGACTGCTGCTGTTACACATGCATTACAATCTATGAAATATGAGGAAAAACAGGGTCTTGTACATATGTTTCTGCAAAATTCCTTTGTAGCATCAGTCTTCCTGTTTTACCCATGTCTCTTGCCATTCACATTTTGACTTTGTTTTATATGTCATTGGGATTTGTATATTTACATTTTTTTAAAAAGAGAAAGGAATGAGGAGACTGCTGTATAGGAAAAACTTTTTGCTTCAATAGTATAGTTTGAGTTGTTTGGGTTTTTGGTTTGTTTTTTTAACATTTCTTCGAATGCTTGGACAAAACATTAAATCCAGGAGCACTGTCTGTTTTGTTGGTCTGCCTAGCCTAATACCCAGAAGCTATGTTTGCAGCAATTCACCAGTGTGTGTGTGTGTGAGTGATTGAGTGAGTGAGTGTGAATGTGGGCACTTGTTCTTAGGAGGACCCTACCGAAAATTCATAGTCCTTTCTTCATTTATTATCCCACTGCAACACCCTATCCCCTTACCTCACTTTTTTTACAGCACCACATGGAGTGAAATTACGGATGGTCTAATTGTCTAACATTTCACATAGTAAATAGTTGTGGAAAAAAGTAAAACAAAACTTTCCCAGTCTGTATCACTTGCTTCACAATAACCACTACGACCACTGTGGAGTATATAGGAAGAAAAATAGGGGTTTCTGATTTATTTTATGAGTTGACTGTATGACTTTTATAGAGAGAAAACATGTTGACTCTATAATTCATTCACTTCCTGAGAATGTGTTGGATGTGTTTGTGACTCTTCCCAACCCTACCTTGGTGGGGGAATATTTCATTGGTTTCTTTTCTTGCTTTAAATTCTTCAAATGAGATTATTTACATTTGTCAAACAAGTAAGGCAATAGGCACTGAAGTGCACTAAATCCCACAGAGATTTATGGTGATGGCTTCCAAACCAAAGGAGACCAGAAGGACAGAATCTATTATGGTTTGTCATATTGTATTACAAAAAGAAATGCTATCTGTTAAGAAGTATGAGTATACTTGTTTGCAGCCAATTTTGAGTCCACATGTATATTAAACTCTGGTCATTGGATATATCTGTAAAAAGAAAATGCATACCCTCCAACATTTCACAGGTAAAAACTGGGAGACATGTGGCCAAGCATCATCACAGTGTGGTCAAGATGTCAAAAGTTTCTAATAAGGAAAACAAACAAACTAGGAGAGGCTGCAGAGGTTTGCTTTTTCCTGAGCCTATGGGAAAGTGAAAGATTCATCTTCTCTCCTCTCCCCCCCCCGAATTAACTGAGTGCAAACTATTTTTACACTTTAAACTCAGTTTATAGCAACTGAAGTAAGCTGAGGAAAAGGGGGAAAGGGGGAGGAAGAGAAACTCAACATTTTAAAAACAGTTGAAAAAGTGGGATGACAGAGGATTAATTGGGACTATCCCTGTCAAGTCAAGATAGTTGGAGGGTATGAGAATTTAGCATTCTTTATAATTCATTTTTATTTTTAAAAAAGCTTGTAATAATTATTTAGAAGTTCTTTTAAATTCTAAGGTTGTTTAACGGAGATCTCAGGAGGTTGCAAAAGTAAATACCAACAAACATCAATATTTTATACAAGATTAATATTTAAATCAAACCCAGAAATGTTGGAAACAATTAATGTTATTGAATACAATAAACTAGTTTTATTTTAAATGTATGATTTCATTTTTAAAAAGTTACAGAAAAAAGGCTTTGGGAATTATTTTTTGCCAAAAAAACACAAAAAAACCTCAGGAGTGAATTTTGCCTAGATTGAATTCAGTGAGATTTTGTCATAGACATTAACAGAGCCAGAATTTGACTCCTCATTCACTCAATGCTAACACAATCAATATTAATAACTGCACATACTAGTGCAACAGCTGCCTTTCATATAAGAACATCTAACTAGAATATTTGATTAATATAGCATTAGATCATTGGGAGCACATTTCTAAAAGTGTAAATGGATGCAGTAGAACACCAATATTAATTAATGCACACCAGAAGAGAATATCAAGTTTTTTGTTTTCATTCTGCACAAAATGCAACAGTATAACCACTGGAAACAACTATTCAAAATGACTGATTTTGTATCTGTTTGATGAATTTTTCCTGAACAACTGAGCAGCCATGGCCACTCTAGTGGATATTGTGTGTTTTGCTCTGTTTGTCATCCTTTTTAAAAGCTCATTGATATTTTTGGTTTGGATAAGAGGGAATGTGGTAAAACAATGTGTAACCTGCAACCTAGGGGTGTTCCTGAGCTTCTGCTGAACTTGATAAATAGCCAATCTCATGCTGTAATTGGCAAGGAAAAGTAAGCAACTGCAAACCATGATCAAGGAGCTCTAGGATGTGCATTGCTAAAAATATCTATTTCTGTGACAAAACACTCAGGTCCTTTTCTAATAACCTGTTAATTTGTCAGTTGTGCTTCCCTTCTCCTCCCCTTTAAAAAAAAACTGGACACATGTGCCAAATAAATCACACTAAGCAAATAAAGCTGCCAATACGGAAACAATTTGAAAGCCACTTTGCACAGTTTATTCTTTTAAATTTAAGTCTATTTTTATTTATTATAGATACCTGCCAGTTGCTCTTTAATGGCCTTTGACAAGATTCTAGATCTCAGATATTCCCTTCCAAATACCCAGTGAAAGATAAATCAGTCCATTGGTCTTTTCCTTTATTTTTCACCACTTAAATCTGGGTTGTGAAGTAAGTGGAAAGCGTTGCAATCTGACCATAATCACATTGTAGGCATTTGCAAGATTGGTTTCTTTTTTATTCCTTTTTAAAAGTCCCAACAGGAATATTTTTTCTTCTATTTTAATGTAGATTTAAGCACTTTGAATAGCATGATTCAGGGATTGATGGATACTGTTTGATATTCACACTACTTAAAAGATTTTCTTATAATGCTTTGTCATATTATTAAATAAAAACAAACAAATGAGAAAGAAATTGAGTGTGTGTGAGAAACAAAGACAAAATAATGGAGATGGCCATTTTTTGGCTTCAGAAACATTCCACCCAAATACTCCTCTTCTATAAACAGCTCTGTGTGAGAAATAGTAAAGGAACTGTCATATGTTCACGTACTCAATGTTCAACTAAAGTTCTGTTAGAACACAAATAAAAAGAAAAAAATGCCCTACTTCTTGGGCTCCATCCTTATTTATTGGGAAAGGAGGTGGGAGGGAATGATGTTCTAATTTTACAAAATTTACATGAAAATCCAAGTTGAAAGGTTATCCATAAAAATACATCTAGATATGGGTTGTCTTGCTGTTCTTGACAGATATATACTCTCCAGGAGAATGCAAATGGAAGGGTGTTCTTGTACTCTTGTCCTGCTTATAAACTTGTTGCAGGCATCCCACTAGCTACTGATGGAACAGAACGCTGAAGGAACAGATGAGCTTTTGATCTCACCCACCAGGGTTCTTCGTATGTTGTTAATTTAATGCAAAACATGATTAGCTGTTTCAGCAACTTCAGTTAAATTGGAATGTGGTCAAACTGGATAACACAATCAGAGGACAAAATATATTTCCCTGACCTGAAATTGATGACTGATATGTGATCACATCCATTATGAAAATAGCTTTGTTATGCATATTTTAAGTAACTGGTCAATACTTTCTGTGAAGCTACAATTTTCCATAATCTGTTGACATTCACCATCTGCTTTGATTTCCTAACTGGCAGAATCAAGAATATGCAAGTGCTATATGTACTACCAAAGGGCTATTTCATATAACCATGGTGCATTGCAAAGGAGTACAGTTTGATACCACTTTAACTGCCATGCCTCAATGCTATGGAATCCTGGGTTTGTTTGTGGCACCAGAGCTCTCTGACAGAGAAGGCTATATATTTCACTAAACTTCATTAATCAGAATTCCATAGCATTGAACCATGACAGTTAAATGGCATTATTTCTGCAGTGCATATTAAATTCATCTTTTCAGACATAAGCCATAAAGAAAAGGGGGGGAAATGATACTCCCCTTCTGCTTATGCACAATGGGTTCAATCCAGATTTTCAGTCTACTGATGAAGTAGGAAGGTGAAAGGCATCAATTTTCATAGATTCCTCCATCTCACTTCAGACTAGAAAAAAACTGCTATGGAGAGTAGGGAACCATCTCCAATATCATGGCATGTGGGAAGAGAAACTGGCAAAAAAAAAAAATCATCACCTCTCATTTCTTTCTCCCAGTAGAAGACTTGTCTGGATCCCAATTTGTTCCACAAACAGATAAAGTCTTTCCCTTCAAGGAAAATTATTTTTGGGATCCAATCTACTATTCCTGCAAATTATGTTTTCTAGAATTTTGCCAGGATATTTTAGTGTTGTTGATGATGAGCCTTTAGGTAAAACTAAAGGGAATAAGTCAGCTCATGGTGGTTTTACCCCAAAGATTGTTATGTGAGCCAACCATTGTTCCAGTGAAGCTGAAGACTCTCAAATGCTTATAATAAGTGCCTTTGGAGAGTGAGGTATGCCTATACCCATTTATTCTATGTATCCATCTGATAACATCAAGCTAAAATCACATAAGAGCAGGCACTTAGATCATATCAGCTTAGGTCTGTTGCAATTATGTTATCTTGTGAATATTCAATTAGTTAAAATATGTTTAATTCCAGACCCAGAATGGTCTTGACATTTCTTCATTTCTGTTTCCTTTTCTTTCTTTTAAAATAAGCTGGTATAATAAGACTGGTTGAAAAGGTGTGCATATACAGACATTTGGGGAAATACTGAGAAACAAAAAGCAATGAAATAAGAATCTACCAGAGTCCCATAAAAGTCTATGGCTGAATTAAGACTTTGATCTTTTCTGTAACAAAATAACATAGCATTTTTGATTGGTAGGAGCTGTGACCCAGTTTGGACCATCAGAGTCTCACATATAGCCCTGCATATCTAACTCCAAAATAAGTGTTTGTGCTGCTGTTTGGCTGTACATAAGGTATGTGGTCCCAGCCACTTTGCTGCTAGATTATGTCTCTGCTTAAAGAAATTCCTATACATAACTTGCTTACCTGGATCCCATTGTTGCACCCACCCTAACTTCCTGTTCATAGCCTGCATGCTCTTTCCTAGTTTCTCAGTCACTAACCTATGGATCTGCAAGACACTCTGTACAAGAGCCTTGATCCACTCATGGTTTAAGATTACTGGTTCAAAGTCTGGGGGGATGGCAGTGTTTATCCAGAACGCTTCAGGCATAGTCATTTTGCACCTGGTCATCTCCTGGTGGGGCGGGAAGCCGTAGTTCCCCCAAGGGCCATCAGAATTATGAGGAATTTTGTGTCCCAATCCTTACCAGAGGCCCTAACTACTTTTCTCCTTAAGGGTCTGGTTAGTGTGTTCTATGTGTCTTGAGCTCTGGAGGTGGCACGCAACGTGGAACCGTTGTTTGATTCCCAAGGCCTTATACAGTACTTACATGACTTCCCTTGAAAAGTGGCTGCCTGAGTCATGATCTATGGTGAAGGACTGGGGCATGCCCCACCAGCTGAATACTTGGTTGAACAACACTCTTGCCATAGTAGCTGCTGTGTTGTCTCAAGTGGGAAAGGCCTCTATCCACTTACTAAATGGATTGATAATTGTTAAGCAGTATTTGTTATGTTGGGGGGTGATGGGCAGAGGGCCAATAAAATTGATTTAGAGTCAGGACAAGGGCCCCTCTATGCTCTGGTAACAGATGGGGACCTTAGGGCCACTGGGGTCCACATTCACCATGGTGCAGGCAAGACAGTTGTCTACCCACTGGTCTACATCTTCCTTTATGTGGGGCCACCATACAGGGAACCAATCTATAGCGGCATTCATGGTCCATTGGGAGTTGGTATACATTGCTAACAGGGTGTGCGGGTCCTCGAATTCTAGGACGGCGTGCAGGGCTTCTACCTCGGCGGCCTGACTAGAGTGGGGCTTAACTGTCCCTTGCAGTGTGTGACCATTGTTGACTCTGATCACCCCGAATCCTGTTAAGTGGGTGCCTCATGGGCACAACGACGAACCATCACAAAACCAGCACATGAATCCATCTTCAAGGGCCTCTGCCAATGGTCTTCCTGCCTGTACCGACCAGTCGTGCTGGAGAGTTGCGGGGAGGGGCATTCATGCACAGACAAGGTAACCACGAGCCCATAGGCCTGCCGGTGGTACTCTACCCCACGCTTTAGCAACTCCCAAGTCCATTTGGCTATCCTAGCACTGTGCACTTGGCCATCTTGGACCTTGCTCCATAGGATGAATTTCAGGGGGGAGTGTGGGGTTTGTATGATGACATGCACTCCTTCTATGATGAACTCCCAGCATGTAAGTGCCCATACTAATGCCAAACAGTTCTTTTCACATGGGCTGAACTTTATTTCTGTTGGTGTCAGGTTCCTTGGGGCATTGGCCACTACTCTGTGGATGTTGTTCCTTAACTGAGTGAGGGCAGCACCGATGTGACTATTGGCTATGGCCAATTGTATGTAAAATGGTTGGCTGACATCAGGATGGACTAGGGCTGGGGCTTTGGCCAGGTCTGTTTTTAAAGTGGCAAAAGCCTCCTGCTGTTCAGGTCCCCATTTCCAAATTGCTCTTTTCTTTAATAATGAGTAAAGGGATTTGACCTTTATGGCAAAGGCTTCTATGAATTGCCTTGAGAAATTGAAGGTGCCAGGAGTGCTCTTAGGGAGGCTACGTCAGTGGGGGAAGGGAGTTTCCCTATAGTTTCTACCCTCTGTAAATCTGGGGTTCTACAGTCTGTCTGGAGATTTAACCCTTAGTACTTGACCTGAGTCCAGACTAGCTGCGCCTTTTCCCTGCTGGCTTTGAACCCTGTGTCCCTGAAAAGCTCTAGTACTTCCCTAGTGATATCTGCTGTCTTTTCCTGGGAATCTGAGAGGATCAGGATATTGTCCACATAGGACAAAATGTGGAGACGTGAAGTGGGGAGCAACTTGGTCCACATTTTGACCATGTGAAAATGGCAAATACTGGGGCTCGAGTGGAAACCTTGGGGTACCCTTTTGAATGCCATTTGATTCCCACAGAACTCGAAGGTGAACTTATAGAAACAGCTCTCATGGAGTGGGATGGAGTGGAAGGTATTAGCTAGATCTATCACACTATAGAACTTTGCCCTGTCACTATGGCCCCTAGAATCTCATTATACTTAGCTACTATAGAGGCCACCTGGGGAGTGACCGCATTGAGGGCTCTAAAGTCCACAGTCATCCTCCATGTTATGCCATCGGCTTTGAACATGGGTAGGATGAACTATAAGTTACATATAGACTGCGTGGGTAGGATAACATCCCACTTCAACAGGCCTTCAATAGTCTTTACTATCTCTTCCTCGGCTTCTCAGGGGCATCTGTACTGCTTCTGTGGTGGGTGATCCTTCCTTTCTATAAGCACACAAGCTCTCTTGACTTTCCCACACTCTATCTTGTCCTTAATCCATACCTTGGGGAAGTCTACTCCCCAAGGGTCATTACTGATGGGAAAAGTTAACTGGATTGTCTGACATTGTCACCATGTGATGGAGCCAGGAATAGTCTGGGAGCGGGGATTGCGGTTGTGTGTGGGAAGGGAAGGGAAGGTATGGTGGCCAGAGAGTGAAGAGATGTTACAAAAGGAGAAGGGATCAATGTTTAATATCTGTCCCTTATTCAGTTCATTCTGTTCCTCAGAATAACTTGGAGAGTGTACCATCAATTCCACAGCCCCTTACTCTGCTCCTCTGCAATGCCAGATCGGTTAAAAACAAAACCCACATCATCCATGATCTCCTATTGGATGAGGCAGCTGATCTGGCATGCTTTACAGAGACCTGGCTGGGAGACCTCAGCACTGTGATGTAGGCGCAGGCCCTCCTGGCCGGGATACTCAGTTAGGGAGCAGATAAGTGAAAGTGGGGGGGGGGGGGGCGGTGTGGCCTTGGTTCATAGAATCAACTTAACCTTGACCAGGAAGCCTATATGGAAAACAGCTTGCATCGAGTGTATGTACCTAAGCCTGAAAATCAGGGATAGTTTGGGGATTCTGTTGGTATACTGGCCACCCCATTACTTAACAGACTCCCTAACTGAGCTGACTCAGCTGGTCTCTGAGTTGCTGTTGGAGTCGCCCAGACTTTTAGTCTTGGGCGACTTCAACATCCCACTCGAGACCAGTTTGCCAAATCTAACTGGCGCGGCTCGGGAGTTCATGGAAACCATGACAAACATGGGCCTATCCCAATTGGTTGTCAGGCCCACACATTGTGCGGGTCATACCCTTCATGCAGTTTTTAGTATGGAGCAGGAATATCCTTGGTCAGAGATTATCAGTACCTCTGCATTGTCATAGATGGATCATTTCCTGGTCAAGATGGAACTAAGAGCCACTGTCCGCCCCCGCCCCCCGGGGGTAGCGGACCCATTAGGATGGTCCACCCTTGAAGGCTAATGGAACCAACTGTCTTCCAGAAAGCCTTAGAGGGTTGAATGGTTGGTAACGCCAGTGACTCTGTCGAAGCCTTGGTTAATACCTGGAACACCAATCTCACCAAGGCTATAGAAACAATCGCTCCCAAGCGTCCTTTCCAGCCCACTCCTAATCATAAGCCCTGGTATATGGAGGAGCTTGGGAGGGTGAAGCGAGCTGGACAATGACTAGAGTGCAAATGGCAGAAGACTCAACTCTTATCCGACAGAACTCGCCATAGGAAACATCTTGATTCCTATCGGGAGGCAATATGTGTAGTGCAGAGATCCTTCTCCTCTGCACGTATTGCGTCTGAAGAGTCCCGTCCACCAGAGCTGTTTAGGATGGTGGGGGAACTGACACAGGTTCCTCCTGCTTAGAACCCTCTACTTAATCCTACTGTGGCCTACTGTGATGTGTTTAACGTCTACTTTGCAGATAAAATATCTCAGATAAGAGACGACCTGGATGCCTGTGTTTTGACAGAATCCAAGGATGAAATGTCCAGCAACTCTGTTGATGTAATTTTACTGGATCAGCTTCAATCTGTGAGTACCGATGACATGGACAAGCTCCTTGGTAGTGTGAGGAAGATGACTTGCCCTCTCGATCCTTGTCCATCTTGGCTGGTCGCCCAAGGGGGTGACGCATTGAGGGTATTCCTTAGGGATACTATCAATGCGTCTTTAAGGGAGGACATTGTACCATCTTGCTTGAAGGAGGCGGTGGTTAAGCCGATCCTGAAAAAGCCCTCCCTGGACCCCCTGGATGGGAACAGCTATAGACCAGTCTCCCTGCTTCCTTTCTTAAGCAAGGTGATCGAGAGGGCGGTTTCTTCGCAACTCCAAGCTGTCTTGGATGATGCCGATTATCTTGATCCATTTCAAACCTGCTTTAGGACAGGATATGGAGTTGAGACTGCCATGTCTGCTCTGACCGACGACCTCCGCTTGGGCATCGACAGGGGTAGTGTGAACCTGCTGGTGCTCTTGGACCTCTCAGTGGCCTTTCACACTATAGATCATGCCATCCTCTTGGATCGTCTGAGAGAATTAAGAATCAGAGACACTGCTCTGCAGTGGTTCCGGTCCTTCCTCTCGGACAGATTCCAGAGAGTGAGGCTCGGGAACAGTTGCTCTTCTAAAATTAAGCTTAAGTGGTGCCACCC
Source organism: Phrynosoma blainvillii (assembly GCA_026167975.1). NCBI lineage: Eukaryota > Metazoa > Chordata > Lepidosauria > Squamata > Phrynosomatidae > Phrynosoma > Phrynosoma blainvillii. Next base: position 249,064,043 of record JANUYF010000003.1, read on the forward strand.
TGTCCCCGATACTATTCAATATCTACATGAAGCTACTGGGAGAGATCATTTGGAGGCATCGAGCATGGTGTCTTCAGTATGCTGATGACACCCAGATATATTTCTCCATGACCTGATCATCTGCCCAGACCTCAGATGGCATCTCTCCTCTCAATGACTGTCTTAAGGTGGTAATGGATTGGATCAGGAAAAATAGATTGAGACTGAATCCAGACAAAACGGAGGTACTAACAGTGACGGGCCCGAAACCAGGTTTGGGAACACAACTCCCAGTCCTGGATGGAGTCACACTCTCCTCCAAGGACTGTGTTTGCAGTCTGGAGGTACTCCTAGACTCGTCGATCCACATGACTAGTCAGGTGAATGCGACGGTCAGGAGTGCCTGTTACCTGCTTCGGCTGATATGCCAGCTGCGCCCTCTCCTGGAGAGTAGGGATCTCAAAACTGTGGTACATGCTCTGGTAACCTCATGTCTGGATTTCTGTAATGCTCTCTACATGGGGCTACCCTTGTGCTTAACCCGGAAACTTAAACTGGTTCAAAATATGGCAGCCAGACTTGTTACTGGAACATCTAGGAGATAGCACATTACACCTGTGCTTAAATCTCTCCACTGGCTGCCGATTAGTTTCCAGGCACAATACAAGCTGTTGGTTTTAACCTTTAAAGCCCTACGTGGCTTGGGTCCAACTTATCTCTGGGACTGCCTCTTACCGTACGATCCCCCCTGTGCACTTCAGTCCTCTGAGAGGAATCTGCTAAAGCCAATGAAGACCAGGCTCTCGCAGACCTCCCAGAGGGCCTTCTCGGTCACCGCCCCCAGCCTATGTAATGGCCTGAGATCCGTCTTATTACTATTTTGGACTGCTTTAAAAAAGCAGTGAAGATGGATCTGTTCCAGCAGGGGTTTTTAAGGGTTCAAAATGGCCCCTGGTGAGGTACTTGATTGCTAAACACGGGAGTTTGATTGTTTGTCTATAGCTTAGACAAAGGTGTTAGATTGCCTGGGTGAGGTAATCTGGTCTGGCAATATTCAAGGGAGATGGAAGTAGATGAAAGTGTTTGGCCGACTCATCAGATGAGACATCGTGGCCATTATTGTCCATCCTTCTGATTATGGAGGTGATGATAGTCCATTTGCAACTCCCACACTACCTGCTGGGCTCTGGGGTTTGGGGATTTTTCAGTCTTCCAAGTGACCTGGACATGATCTATCTGCCCTGTATGGAGGCACATGGAATTTGCTGCAGAGTACATCTGGGGCCATGTGGAATTCATGCACACCAAAATTCAGAAAAATGCACTCTCGCTAACAAATCTGATAGGACTGAATACCAGGAAAACAGCCTTAGGCAGGCACATGTACCCCAGTGGCTACTACATGAGTTACTTATTAGTCTTATTCCCTGATTGAATTCTGCAGTCATTAGTAGTCTATTTAAGTAAGATTTCATGAATCTGAAAAGTAGGTTCTGGCCAAAGCCAGATTTGTGTGGAAAAAAATAGAATACATTTCTGACAACCTCTCAGTCAGCCTGGCCAGTGGACAGTTTGTTATTCTTTGTTGTTCATTTATATTGTTAGCATATGTCCTCCATTTTTCGTATATATATTTTAGCCATGTGGATTTCCTTATGACACCAGCCTGACCCTTGGGAGATGGCAGCCATAATCCCATAAATGTAAGGTCAGGTAAGCAAGCTGAAGTTGCTCAAGACCATTAAAGATTTCCTGGACAGGCAGGTTTTGGGAGTTGCCCTCGGGAATATCCCATTATATTGGAAAAGATATATAGTGGAATTTGTTTGTCTTAGTCTCACACTTAATGGGACAGTGATCAGATTTGATTGCATCCCTTTTCTCTAGCTTCCTTTCCTTGATAGTTTTGAAACCAAATGCATTGTTTAGACTATGCCCGTACTTAGGTAAACAATGGTAAACCCATCAAGCTTTGTCCACCTATTGTTTGGCTCATGGCTAGGAGGCAGAAATTCCCTATAAGAACCCCTGGATTTTAGCAGACCTTGTGCTACCTTGGAAGTGCATGCTGAATCTCTGTCGGTCTGAGCTCTGAGATAGTTCCCGTGACCCCTCTTTTGCCAGTTGTGTCACTTCCATGGAACTCATCCTCATTTGCCGCCAGAAGTCCAGAGGAGTCTCTCGGGCATGAGTATATCCCCCTCTATCCTGGTTTCCCTCTTTGCCTGTTTCAGTGTCATTCCTTAACAGAACTCTTACATCTCTAGTATACAATTGGATAAGATCTCCGAAGCGAAGTTGGGCACTTCACTCTCACATTTGAGCTAATTATAAATTCCCCAAAATTAGGCTTGTTTTCCTAACAACATCCTGGCTATCTCTTGGTATAGGGACTCAAGGCAGAAAACAAAATTTAAAACAGTACAAGTTGAGCATTAAAATATAGATACAATTTTTTAAAAAAAAAATTAAACAATTTTAGACAGAGTTTACAATTTAGAGCAGGGGTAGGCAACCTTTTTTAGGTGGGGGCCGGTCCACAGAACAGCTCCCTTCTTGTAGGCCGGGGGGGGAATGGCAGCGTGTGCGCTGCTGCCGCCATCACTGCCACCACCGCCGCACACATGGCGCCTGCCATTTTGTTTTCCAAAATGGCGGCCATGACGCATTTGTGCATGCGCATTACTCCTGTACACTCGTGGCCACCATTTTGTTTTGCCAAAATGGCAGCCGCGACTCATTTGCGCATGCACAGGAGTACTGCGCATGCACAAATGCATCACGGCTGCACAGCGGCCAAAACTCACGGCTGTGGTGGCAGGCAGTGGCAGCGGTGGCGGCAGGGGTCAGCGGGGACCGGTAAGCGCGGGGCCCTGGGTCGGAACCGGCCCATGGGCCGTAGTTTGCTGACCACTCGTTTAGAGTGTCTGACACAGTTTAGTTATTGTAATCAATTTTTTTCACATATAAGATCAATGATTCCTACTACAGGACTTGAGAGACTTAAAGTACAATTCTAAGCTTGTTTTTACAAAAGTAAATATGACTAGGATGGCTAACTGTGTGGCTTAGTACTTAGTAACTACTTGTCATAAAATAATAAAGAGCAATGGAAAAAATCAAAAGATAAAGTTTTGTTTGTGATGTCAAACATGATTTTGATGATCAAATGGAAAAAAGCATATGTTTTTTATTGTTTTTTAAGCACTAAATTTCCTATGGTTAATTTTTAATGGCTCTGCTTTGTCAAATTACAGATGCTCTAGAGTTTACATTCAAGTCATCTCCAGATGGGCAAAATCTAGCCTCTTTTGATTAAGATTCCTCTCCTCTGCATAGTAAATCAGGTCTACTGTTAGGAAACAACCAGTAGGAAAATGAGGGCAAAATACAGGATATTAGCCTATTTAACATGAATGATGTTATATATCAGGGGTAGGCAACCTTTCCCCTTTAAGGGCTGAGGGACTTCAGCTCCCAGAGTCCCAGGAGCTATTGGCCAACATGGGACTATTGGCCAACATGGCTGAGGCTTCTGGGAGCTGAAGTCCCTCGGCCCTTAAAGGGGAAAGGTTGCCTACTCCTGCTATATATGAAAATATGAACTTTTAGTAGACAATGTGTCAGGATTCAGACAATCTCAGCTTTGATATGGTGGTCTACTAAGGAGATGATTATTGTTATTATTATTAATAGTAGTAGTAGTAGTAGCCACCAGAATCCTGTGGGGAAGTTACAAATGTGTTGCCTAGAATTCTGCTATTGTAACTGTTTGGTATTCATGATCTTTACCTATTCCTTACTTTAAGGGGACACATAGGGACTGTGAAAGTCCCTCAATCCCCACTTACTGGGAAGCATACTTTGCAATCAATGGGGGTTTATTCCCATCACTCAGGAAGTAACTGACTAAGCAGCCCCCACCTCATGTAAGCAATCTCTGGTGTGAGGTGGAATTGCAACAGGACCCCTACTTCTGCTTATCACAATGGAGATCAGTCACGGGGGGGTCAGAACATCGGTCAGCAGCTTCCAGAGGAATAGATGATACTGCCATGTGAAAAACATATATGATATTTTATGTACGCTATCTATTATAAGCTTCTGTTAGAAATGTAAGCTAAGTAGAAAATGAATACTAGAGTCAATAGCCTAGTCATGTTGTAAGATGGCAAATATTCAAATTTGAAAATCTTTCCTCAGCACTAGTGGTAGGCAACTGACCTTCCAGATGTTGCCAAACAGAAGATCCATTTAGACCTAGTTACTATAAGCAATGTTTGGAAATCATGGGAATCGCAGTTCAGCTACATCTGGAAAGCCACAAATTGCCCAGCAGGATGTATAAAAAGCTACCAGTATTTGATGGTAGGTAAATGTAATTTCAGACAACATTCCATGATCTATTTAAAAATACACAGCCAATGCCTCCCTTTTTTTCAGCATGAAAAACTTGAAGCAAAAAAAAAATTCATTCTGTTTACAACTTGCTTCACAGCATTATCTCAGTACAATGCTGAAGGATTGAAGAACTTCACATTATAGTCACCTTCAGCTTCCCAGTATAAAGGGATATTGGAGGATATATACTCACCTTCAGCTTCCCAATATAAAGGGATATTAGAAGATATTCTACAGTGTTTCCATAACCCCAACCATGAATAATTAGATACCAGAACACTTTACCTATATCTGACAACTTTTTTCTATATCAGAATGAATATGGGATATAATGGGAATTTGTGAAAATTGCCAGCATTGATCTGAATCCATTTCCCTGAATCCACAGGGGAAAAAGGGGGGGAAATGCAGGGAGGGACAGAAAACAAATTGGAATTTTTAAAAACAGGTAGAAAATCAATTATGGAATGTTTTATTTTAGCATGATTCAGGAAAAAAATTGAAAGAATTTTTTTAATTTTTTTTCCCACTTTACATAATTGTTGACTTAATATTCAGCCATTATTTCAATGGGCTTACTCTAGCTAGGGCTAGGAATTGGACTGAGACCTTTATATGTTCGTATAAGTGCAATAGGCACAGTAACTTTGGGCCTTTGCAGACTGCTAGAAATAGTGCAAATTGAGTCCACTTTAACTGCCCTGGCTCAGTGCTAGGGAATCATGGGAACTGTATTTTTTTCTGAGACATTGAGCCTTCTCTGTCAGAGAGTTCTGGTGCCACAATAAACTACAGTTCCCATGATTCCCTAGCACTGAGGGGGGTTGCAGACTGCCAGAAATAGTGTGAATTCAGTCCACTTTTAGGGTTAGGGTTAGAGTTAGGGAACCATGGGAACTGTATTTTATTGTGGCATCCGAGTTGTCTGACAGAGAAGGCTCAATGTCTCAGAAAAATAACAGTTCCCATGATTCCCTAGCACTAACCCTAACCCTAAAAGTGGACTGAATTCACACTATTTCTGGCAGTCTGCAACCCCCCTGAGTCAGGGCAGTTAAAGTGGACTCAATTTGCACTATTTCTGGCAGTGTGCAAAGGCCCTATATGGGAAAATTACCCAAAAGTGTCTAGATGAGAAGACAATATAATGACAACTTCCTATTTCTTACCAACTGGTTCTTTAAAACAAATTAATAAAGGATGTTTATCTGGGTTTTTTTCTAGCCAAAGCAACTAACCATGAAATGGTAATGGTTATTTAACTAAGGGCCTATACAGACTGCCAAAAATAATGCAACCTGAGTCCACTTTAACTGTCCTGGCTCAGTGCTAGAGAATCATGGTAACTGTAGTTTTTTTCTGAGACATTGCCTTCATTGTCAGAGAGCTCTGGTGCCATAATAAACTACAATTCCCATGATTCCCCAGCACTGAGCCAGGGCAGTTAAAGTGGACTCAGGTTGCATTATTTCTGGCAGTCTGTAAAGGCCCTAAGTCACCTCTTCTAGCCCGCCCACCCAGTAGTGGGAGGTGTGGACTGCACTGAGTGACACCCCAGAAGACAAGTGACACAGGCTTCCATGAGGCCATGGGGCTCTTCCCTTGACCTCAGTGCTAAGGAATCATGGGAACTGTAGTTTGTTGTGGCACCAGAGCTCAATGTCCCAGAAAAAAATACAATTCCCATGATTCCCTAGCACTGAACCAGGACAGTTAAAGTGGCCTCAAGCTGCATTTTTTCTGGCAGTCTGTAAAGGCCCTAAGTATTGATTGTGAATACAAAGCAGTTACAAATGAGCAAATGTAAGGACTTCCAGTGGTTAATGGCAGTGTGACAGGCTCAATGCTCACTGAGCTGGGTAGAAGACAGCCACTGGAATGCAGTTTAGACCTCATTTAGTGATGACAAACAGTATGAAATTGCCCTCTCCCCAGTAAAGGGGGCTCGTAAGGAGCTCAAAGAAGATAAACTGTTGACTCCTGGTAATTAACAATTAAATTACTTATGGATGGGTCTATGAAAAGATTGTGGAGCTGCTCAACTGCATTACCAGCACCTGTATGAGATTTAATGCTGCTGCCACTTTTAGCTAAGATATTTTGTACTCATGAGTAATCTAATTCCTGTTGATGTTGGGATAAGAAACACTGCTTAAAAGAAGATTGCCCAGAACATAGAACAATTCCTGGATTAAACCCCCTCTCTAGCCTAGATGACTGCTTGGATGAGTGCTGTGGAGGTTGCGAGGAAGGGGGGCATATGTCCCATGAATTATTAATGAAAGTGGATGGTAAATGGCTGGTTAGAAAAAAAAAAGTTGGAAACTTGAAAAGAAAAAGGTATGGAGATGGAGGCGATATCTAGTAAATAGTTGGAAAATGCTGAAGAGACAGAGAAAGATAAAAAGGAGAGGAGAATGGAAAAGGAGCAGAGATTGAGCAGAGAATCCATCTGAAGCCATTTGAAGTTGAATAGAGTGGTGAGAAGGAGAAAAATGAGAGACAGAAAAAAGAGAATTGTAGAAAAGAAAAAGATTTTGACAAATAAGGCAAAGGAGAAGGTACAAACAGACTAGGGGAACACTTGACTTGCTCTCAATCCACTCTCCTTAATAACAAGTTGACCCCCCCTAGGATTGTGGTGAGGAAAAATGGAAAGGAAAGAGGGAAGAGACTTTAAAGTGACTGGCTATTGAAATAGTAGAATAACATAGGGGCTAAACAGATGGCGCAAAGCGCCGTCTTCAGAGCAAGCAAGGGAAGTGGCAGCCACACGCTGGGGGCCCCAACCCCTTCCCAAAGACATCGTTGGAGCACCGGACCCTCCGCACGTCTGGTGCTCCGAGGATACCTGTCCGCCGCAGCGTCCACACACTCTGTGGAGGAAAAGTCACCAAAAGTGCGCCGGCAGCCTTTTGTGGTGCACCTTCGGCGATTTGCAGAAGGAGCGCTATTTTAGCACTCCTTCCTGGGGCAGCGAAGCTGCACCACAGGGCCAAGGAATGCGGATGCCTCAGCCCCACAGTGCAGCTTCCTGAGGTGGCCCCGTGCTGCCTGTCTGTTTCCCCCCATACTTACACTAAAAAGCAAATAAGCCAAACCAAGCCAATTAACAAAACATTGCACAGCTGTGCAAAGGATTGGGAAAGCTGCCAATTGTTTGGAAAGGACAACTTAATAATAACAGATAAGAAAACAAACGTGCCATAGTCTAAAAGTTGAAAAGCAATTATTAGTGAAGGATCCTCAACAGTGGGCAACTCCTTGTAAGAACAGTCTCTGGCTGTTAAACGCCTGTACTACAGCCACTCACTCATAAACCACAAGGTTGTGAGTTCAATACTAGCCTGGGCTCAGGCTTGACTCAGGCCTGCATCCTTCTGAGGTCACTAAAATGTGTACCTAACTGTTGGGAGGCAATTTGCTTACAGAAACTGCTTTTATAAGAGGGAGCTGTAATTTAAGAACACAAGAATAATCAATGGTAAAAGATCTCAATCTTCTGGAAACTCCCTGCTAGAGCAGTTTCTTAAATTTGTTAAATTTCTTTTTTTCACAACAGAGTAGTGCAACCTACCAGCTGAAGAATAATCACAGATGAAAAACCCTTATCCATTGAGATTGACAGGGAGATTTAATATATATTACTACAATGCAAAGCAGAAAGACAGCAGCCCAAATACAGATGCAACAGCAACAGCAGAGCCAGAGAAGACCATCTCTGGAATCAGTAAAGTCAACAGTGATAAATATGTCATTTCTAAACAAAAAAATGAGGGCAGAAATAAGAGATGAAATAGGGGCAGAAATAAAGATGCAAATAAGAGCAGAAATGAGAAAATTTGGAGATGGACTGAAGGAAGAGATTTAAAAAGACTTTAAAGAGTTTGGTGACAAACTTCAAGTGGTAAGTAAGAATATAGAAGGGCAAGTCGAATTTACGAAAAACAGGAAGCACAATGATTGATAAATGGGGAGAAAACAAAATCTTGTAAAATTACAAAAGGGACAAGACAGGGCTTTCCCCCTTATTATTTTTATTGGTAATAGAGGTTCTAAACAAAGAAATAATAAATGATAATCAAATTAAAGGATTGGATATAAACTGATATTCCTATTAATTAAGATCCTTTGCAGATGATGTGGTAATATTTCTGGATGATTCTAAATAGAGCATTGAGAAATTATTGAAAGTGATAGAGGAATTTGGGGAGATAGCAGGCTTCAAAATTAATAAGAATAAAACAGTGATCCTAACTAAAAACATACCAAAAAATAAGAAGAACTGAAGGATTTAAAATTGAAGAAAGAACTAAATATTTAAGCTTGACAGTCACAAACAGAAATTCCAAATTATTTGATAATAATTATACTAAAGTAAGGAGCCAAATTTAAAAACATTGGAAAATTGGTCTAAATTGAAACTATCATTATTAGGAAGGATTGCAGTAATACAAATGAATGTTTTCCCTAAAATGCTGTATCTGTTTTAGAACCTACCTATTATTAATAATGTTAAACTTTTCAAACAATGGGATAGAGACTTATTAAAATTTATTTGGCAAGGAAAAAAAACAAGAGTGAAAAGGAAGATAATGCAAGGCAAAAAAGAAAGGGATAGTATTTGAAATTATATTACTATACATGTAATTTGGTATGGGTTAAGGAATGGATTTTATTAGAAGATAAAATATTCCTGCAACTAGAGGGATTTAATTTGTACTTTGGCTAGCACGCATTCCTCTATAGTAAACTCAACTCAAATAAAGAGTGTTTGAACCATTATATTAGACGGACCCTTCTAAGAATTGGGTTAAAATATCAGGAATGATTATGTGTGAAGATATCAATACCAGCTTCAAATCATGAAGCATTTCATAAGAAAGAGGCTCTATATAAGGGCAAATGGGTCGCATACAAAAAAATTATTAATTAACACAGGTAAGGACTATCAAATGAAATTTAGACAAGAATTTGAACAAAAGGGAATATCATGTCAATGGTTTCTGTATTGGTAATTAGTAGAGTGTTTCAAAAGGGATGTTAAATTAAGAAAAATACAAGACCAAAAACAAGAATTGGATAAGATTTTAGAAGTAGGGAATAAGCAATTAATATCTAAACTATGTCATATACTATTGCAATGGGAACTTCAACAGGAAGTAGTGAAGGAAAATATATATTGGGCAAAAAATTTAGGACATCACATACAATCAGAGTACTTGTCTAAATCTTGGAATAAAAATTTAAAAATTACAAGTTGCGATGACTTGAAATAAAATTACTATAAATTATTTTACAGATAACATTTGACCCTGGCAAAATTGCCAAAAAATTATCAAAATACAAAAAATAATTGTTGGAAATGTGGGAATAAAAATGCCACTTTTTATCATATGTGGTGAAATGCCCAAAAGCAATTGAATTTTAGGGAAATATTCATTCTAAAATTGTAGAGATGTTGAAAATAAAAAATGAATGTCTTCCACAGCTATACTTGTTGAATATGCTAGTTTCTTTAGAGAAAGAAGGAGAAAAGAAATTGGGGAAAGTCATGTTGTATATGATCACAACAGCCAGGATAATATTTGCTAGAAAATGGAAGGCTGAAGAAATGCCAACAATTAATGAATGGATACTTAATGGCAGAGATGGACAAGATCCCTGTTCTGATCAAAGATAATAGAACATTTTAAAGAATGGAAGTGTATGTTACCATTGTGTGAAAAGAAATGGGGGAAATTATCAATAATAAGATTTGGAGATCAAAAGTGATTATAAAAATAAGAAAATAGAGAAATTTAGAACTAATAGGTAGTGAGAGAATGTAACAATTCAAAAAGGCGACAAGAATGGTAAGATGAAGATGTAACAGGATAATGGAATATTAGTAAATGAAATAGTAAATTTCTGGAGCAATGAGTAATTTAGATAATTCATGGATAGAAATAGGAAATAGAAATTAAAATAGAATGTATAAAAACTTTCGAAAATAGGAGGGCAAAGAAATATGTAATAACAACCCAGCAATGACAGGAACAGGAAGTATTTTAATATGTAGGGTGCCTAAACTTTGTATGGAGTGTGGGTTAAACTTTGGAATGAATTAGAATTTAACTATGTGTAATAATCTTTTCTCTTTGTTTGTTTGTTGTTTTTCAATATTTATTTGGTGTTATTGTTTTAGTTTATTTATTGTATTTTTATTTTGTTTAATTTAATTTATAGGAACCGATTCCAGTCCTCAATTAAAAACAATAGGTTATACATTAATTTAATGTAAACTCTGGTAACCTATGGGTGAGAAAGGATAAGAAAGTTTTGGTATGTTGTATGAAGATATGAGTAAGTTAAGAAATAGAGGATTGGAAGTAAGAAGAAAGAAGGAAAGAAAATAGGAAGGAGATATAGAAAAGAGGGTTGTTGGGAGGAAGGAGGGGAGAAAGGAAAGTATACATTAAATAGAGTAGGGAAAGGGGAAAGGGGGTGGGGTACTTGTAATATATGATATTACAATGTATTGAAGACTAATGTATGTGGTGTTTATTTTGAGATTTTGTTGTTTTGTATGTAATTTTTTCTCAATATTTTTTTAAAAAATAAAAAATGAACAAATGTAAATAACTATTTTGTATTCAAAATCACTGCTTAGTCATGATTGTAATAGTACTGATACGATCATAATCTCCTTCTCCATCCACCCATATCTACTGGCATCAGCTGCATTGACAGAAGGAGATCCATTCTACCAGCAACTGGAGCTTGAGTGACAGTTTCTATCAGGTTTGGGAGAGGGTTGGGCCAGGAGAAGTTACTTGCTTAAGTATACTTAACTAAGGGGCCGTACAGACCACATGCCCTGGCCTCAATATGGCAGTTTACTGCTCCAAAAAGAGCTGGCAAATGCCACTCCTTTTTGGAGTGGCAAAAAGCCACCCTTACTGCCGCTATCACAGCTCTTCTGTGCTTCTTTGGCACAGCGTGTCTAAATGCTGTGCCAAGGGAGCGCCCTGACTCTATGCCTCATGTGGTGGGGCATGTGGCATGACAGCAGCATTGGGGCAACCAGTGTTTAGTCACCTGGCCCCAACTCAGCCCTCAGGCCAGCCCTTTTGGCCAGCCTATACAGGCCCTAAGTAGCTGATACAGGATTCTGGTCAATATGTTTTTTCATGTTTGTTTGTTGTTGCTTTTTTTAAAAAAAAAAAACTGCAATGACATACAACATAACAGAAAATCAATCTCAGGGTGATAGACAAAATGAAGATATTTCCCCAAGCCTAGGCATGAAAAGCATGTATGGGGAGAGGGTGTTCCTAAGCATTTGCAGAAGTGTCATTTGGGTTTCCAAATATGCAATGTTCATTAGCAGTGGACAAACCAGTCTTCAGAGATCCTGTGTCCTGAAAATGAAGGAATGAGCAAGACCTCACTTGCAAAGGGAAAGTCACTTCCTATCTACATAAGAAGAGTCCTGCAATGCCCCATTTAGTCCCAGGCCTAATTCTTCCTATGATTTAAACTGATTTGCAAATTGGATTAAACTGGTTTATATGTGCCTCATTCACAATGGACTTGATTTCAAACCCAATTGTGATTGGGCTAAATTGGGGTGAACTGGCACAAGTCCTCCTGAACCAGTTCTTTTGAAGATGGATCTTTTAGAGGTTCTTTTGAAAGGAACTGGTTTGCAACTGTGCTGAAGTAATGTGAATGGGTTTCTGATCACATTCACATCACCCAGAGGGAGGGGCAAGAGGGGTGGTACCCATCCCACCACAGGTCTTGACAAGCCACCATTTTGTCCCCCCTCAGCATTGCTGTGGGGGGCACGGCATGGAGTGGTTTAATTATTTTAATTGACAGCTTCTGTGATCTGTTGCATTTGTGTTGGTTTACAAGAGGGAATCAGGGATGCCATGATGGGATTTTCCCCTGGCATGCATGAATCCGTGTGTGCCATGGGGGGTTCTCCCCTATTATGCATGGATGCATGGGTGCCATGGGGGATTCTCCCCTGAGGTGCATGGATCCATAGGTGTTATGGGGGATTCTCACCTGGGATGCATGGATCCATGGGTGTCATTGGGTATTCTTTCCTGGGATGCATGCATCTGTGAGTGCCAAGGGGGATACTTCTGTTTCTGGCACTGGGGTTTGCATGGCTGGCATGTGGGAGGGGGGGGTTGAGGGGAGCCAAATGTAAAAGGAGCTAAGGCAGGGAGGGAGAGAAAGTGTGTCTCTGTGTGTGCTGTTGCTCCCATAGAAATAAAAATCATGCTTCTAGCAACCCATTTCCATGCACAGATGGGAGGAGGAGGAGGAGGAGGAGGATGTGCATCACACACACACACACACGCACACACACACACACACACATATATATATACACACACACATAAACACATGCACACACAGAGGCCCATGGAATTAGCAATAGCTGATGTGCATGGCCACACCTCAGAATTCTTGCACAAGTAGAAACATTCACATGTACATCATATGATTAACTTTTTAAAAAGAAGAAGAAGAAGAAGAAGAAGAAGAAGAAGAAGAAGAAGAAGAAGAAGAAGAAGAACCAGGATGGATCAAACACATTAGATATTGAGAATCCATTTTGTTCCAGTGCAAAAGTAAGTGTGAACGTGAACCATGTTAAATAGACACAGGGGCATTTGGTAATGGAAAATATAGTGTGAACTTCATTTTGACTCAAATAGATTCTGCAATCCCAGACCTATTTGACTCAAAAACTGGGTTAAATGCAAGTGTGAATGGACCCCCCCCCCCAGTGGTTAAGTAGACATCCCAGGAAGTTCACAATCAGTACATAAAGGTGATAGTCTCCTCTCAGGATTTCTGGGACTTCCAGTATTCAATTTAGCATTACATTTCAGTTTAAAAACTTTTGAGGCCTACTTTCTTTTCATCTTACTTTTTTTTAAAAAAAAAAAAATGTAATCTGTAACCTGTTTTATTATGTAACCTGTTATATTAGATTTTAATATGAAATCAAAAATTAGATTTTCAGAGGGCATCACAGAAACTTTATCAATAAATATGGAAAAATAAACCTAATGCAGCTGCCACTCAGAAACTGACATATTAATAAACCTCCTATATGATTTGAACAGCAAAAAAATGCATTTGATAATTATGTGCAGTTGAAAAAAATTGTAAGGAAAAATATTTTAAAAATACAACCTAATACACTTTAATTAAGTGGGACAAAAATGTGCACAAATATGTGTAACATTTTGGAAAATGTACAAAGAAATACAGATTTCCATACACAGGGGAAATGCTCACAAGCTGAGTTGGAATGAACTGGAAGGTGAAAACTGGAGAGCTTCCATGAGCTCGTTTTAGTTTAGTTACAGCTCTCTAACTTCAGTGCTTGAAAGTCCAACATTTTGGATCTCATCCATTGCAAAAGAGTCAAAGTTGTGCATTTTCTAATCTCTGTAGAAGTAGATTTGTACTGAACTAATTTCACTTAGGGGAATGGTTTATTTAGAGTAAGAGACCTAGATGGCTGTTAAATTTGGCACTTGTGCATAATTGGCCCCATTTGATGTTTTTCCAATGTTAGGAAGATGAATGTACAACATTCTAATAGGATGCTTAAGTTACATGTATAATACTAATAGTCTTAATTGTCTCTTTAAGGATCCCTGAGATATAATTACAGCTACTGTGAGCAGTTCACCAGAGAATAAAGCCTCTGGCAAACAAGCTAACAGCCTGGTAAAATCTATGTTGGTCACCTGTTCAGCTCATAATGAAAATGCTCCTAAAATATCACTCCCCATTTATCTGCCAAACCATGAAAAGCAATCTTGATTTCTGTTCTCTTGCCACCCTCCCCCCAAAAAATCAGCATATAAGATTTATGACAAAATAAAATCTGCTTTTTGAGTAGGGATGCAAAAAAGATTTAAATTAACTAAGGTTTTTGTTGTTGTTGTTGTTGTTTTAAAAAAATATCCAGTCATTATCTGCAATACTGTTAGAGGAAGTAGATACATATCTTTCTGTTTATCATCACTGGCAAGAAACTACAAGTGTCAGGATTCCTTTTTTCCCCAAATGACATACAAATAGGAGTGTATAACTTAAAAGAAATACACACATACATTTTTACCAATGAAAAACAATGAGCATATTAAGAATAATTCTTTTACACTAGAAAACATGTATTAGGTACTGTGTGCTAGAAATAGTATGAATACTTAGAATGTTCAGGAAGGAGAACAATAATCTTTCCAGTACAGAAATTAGACAGGACATGAAATCTAGCAGGATTCTGAAAAATACAATGAAACAAAATTGAGAGATTTTCAAATTCTTATTTTTGAGGAGAAACTAAACTATCTTTAGCAGCTAAAGATGTCTAAAGAGTTAGGTCCAGTTAACCCTCTCACCAGAAAATAGGAATGTATATAATTCACTATTTCATCCTCATTTGCAAGGATGAATAGTAATTGGAGCAGTTTTGTCTCTGCTGTGGGGGGGGGGAGGAATCTTTTGCAATATTCTCCCTGTATTTGGCCATCTCAAACTATTCCACAGGAATTATTATGGGGGGGGGACATTTCGTATATAAAGCCTCCTGTTTTGTATAGAGAAAACAGGTTTCCTAAACAAGTAACCTATTTTTCTGTAGTGAAAATGGTTTCTGTGCTTCCGCCCCCCCCCAAAAAAAAACACAAAACAAAAAAACATGGTTTTTCTCCACAGAATAATTCTTGCACAACATTGTAAGATGTTCAATGGTAGAAGAAATTTGCACAAAATATTTGCTTGTCTATTATTTTTCCTGACAAGGTTTTCTGACTGTTGGGAAAGCCATTTTTCAATCTGGAAACAAATAATTAACAAATATTCTTTCTGCCCCTACTAGGAGGAGTATCACTTAAGTGGAGTTCTGTTCCAGGGACACGTCAAGTGGAAAAAGAAGAAAGTTCCTTTTATCAATTCTCTCTGAAGCAACATGTGTCTACTTAATATCTTCTCCAAAGGACTGGGGAATCTATGAGGAAGATATCTGAAAGATGCATTTAGTTGCAGACCAGGGCAGAATAAAAAGTCACTTCTTGCTTCTACAGGAAGAATGCCTCCATTGGTATCTGGAGTTCTTCTTTTTCTTAGAACAAGAAAACTGGATCCCACCAAATAGTCTGAGCTACTAAATAAACAGGGAATTAGCAAGTGAGAAAGCTCATGCCAAGGGCTTTCTCACTCAGGGAGGTTTTATTAATATTGTGATAGATTTTATTAATATTATCTTCAGAGAAAAATGTCAGTGTTAGACTGTGCAGTATCTCTGTGAATCATTGGCAATATTTCAAGCTAAACCCTCTTATTATTCTGTACTTTATTTTTTACTCTTGGGTTATCCATGGAGATATGCATGGATTATTAGTACTATGCAAACATTTGTAAATAGAAATATAGAAATGTAGATTTGGAAGATACTCCAAGGGTTATTAGCATTGCTGTCTGTCACTGCAGAAATCTTCCAGGTTCCTGACAAAAATATATATCAGAAACTTTATATTTATAAAGGAAGTGATATTGTATACTCCAATGAATTTTCATTCAAATATCTTCAAATTATTTGGGATAGAAGACAATAATGTGGTATTATAATTCAAATTAAAAGGAATAAACTATAAACAGAATTATTGGTAAAACAAATTATATCTACCAATCACCTGGATCTGAACTGTTCATTCTAGCTGCAGAACAGGACTATGAATTGGGGAGAGAGGTTAAAGATCCATTTCATATTCATGAGCAATTTATGAATGAAAGAGGAAATGTGAAATATATGAGGTTATGCATAAGCAACTTATAGACATTTGGCTTTCCTTTATGATAAAAAAAATGCCAGTTTGGGGGAAGCATCCAAAACAGCAAGATTGCAGAGAGAGATATGGTGGGTGATGTGCTTCATATGTCTTCTGATATCACACTGTAAACAGTGGCTGTCAGAATTTCAGCACACACAGCTTTGAGCTAAAGATGCAGTCTTTGCACTAAGAAAATATTATTCAGTGTAAAAATAGATGGAAACAATGTGCATGGAAGGGACATTGCTTTCTGAAGCATTCGGGGGAAACGATGGAAAATTCCACATTAACAGTCTAATTATAAACATATTCTTATCTGAAATAAGCTATATTGATTTTGTTGGCTGAAATTCACTTGGGGAGTTATTTCTTCATAAGTGGACATACATCTCCAGAAAACAGGACTGAGCATTTTCACAACATCCTTATCCAACAAGGGGCTACTGTTACATTACTATGTAGGGGAGCCAGAAAAGTGACCATTTTGCATTGGGACCAATGCACAAAAGGAGCCGTGCGCAGTGGGACTCAGGCACAACAGTACTGATGCTCAGCTGGACCTCATGCACAAGGGAACCAATGTATAATGAGAGTGATGTGCGGTGGCAATGATGCACATAAGGACACTGTTGTGATTTCTGAGGCACTACAGATCAGGGTGCTGGGAAAAGCTATCTACAGCACTCTCCAGGT
The DNA here is from genome assembly GCA_026167975.1 of Phrynosoma blainvillii. Taxonomy (NCBI): domain Eukaryota; kingdom Metazoa; phylum Chordata; class Lepidosauria; order Squamata; family Phrynosomatidae; genus Phrynosoma; species Phrynosoma blainvillii. Next base: position 249,080,971 of record JANUYF010000003.1, read on the forward strand.
GATTGAAAATAGGCAATTGGAGAGACATTGGCAACTGTTTGTTTCCAGGTGCCCCATGACTGCAAAAGTTGTGGTGATATTTCCCATTCCCCCAATTTGCAGTACTTCAGCAACCATTCAGCTAGGGTACTGTCAGGCTGAAAAGGTAGGGTTTGGGAGTCTTAGGGCCTTTGCAGATGGCTAGAAATAGTGCAAATTGAGTCCACTTTAACTGCCCTGGTTCAGTACTAGGGAATCATGGGAATTGTATTTTTTTCCTGAGATATTGAGCCTTCTCTGTCAGAGAACTCTGGTGCCACAATAAACTACAGTTCCCATGATTCCCTAGCACTGAGTCAGGGCAGTTAAAGTGGACTCAATTTGCACTGTTTCTTGCAGTCTGCAAAGGCCCATAGTTGGTCATTAATGGCCATATACATGACTCCCCAGCTTCATATGTCACAAGAATATAAATCCAGTTTACAATCTCATAACTACTGAGCAGGATGTTAGCCAATATCAATATACATAACATTACATAGCTTGTGTTCTTTATTTTTATTTTTATTTTTTACTACTAGCATTTCAAATGCATGATGCTACAACCTTACTTAGCAGGGAGCAAGCCCCACATATCCCAGTGGGATTAACTTCTGAATAATAGGATTGTGTAATAGAATTGTACTATATGTGCTTTTTGATCAGTGCATTAAGACGACAATTTCTATATTTTATTATAGAAATATTCTTAATAAATAACATCAATAAAAACAATGCTAAAATAAAAATACACATAGAACCCTTTTGCCTCCTTTCTTTCTGGCATTAGTAGAGTTTCCACTTTTACCCAACATAGCATCATTGTATTGAAGGGTGATAAAGTGCTCGGAATAAAATGTAGTTAGTAGCTACATGGAATTGAGACATATCTGGGAGTAGTGAAATGCATGACTTCTTCCAAGCATAAGAGCATAAGGCGACAGGGGAAAGAATGGCAAAGTATGATTTCTCATATCAATTCCATTATAAAGCAGTAAATTTGCATAATTTAATGCAATTTCCCATTCATATTTATTGAAAGATGTCTACCACAAGTGCCTGTACCAATTGCCATCATATCTCAATGTTTTTCTTCTCTGACATACAGTTTTTCTTCTCTGATGTACAGGAGTTGTCCACATGGGCCAAAAGGCCTGTCCTCTTTCTGACCTTGGGTCATCCACTTTAGATTATGCAAGCCAAAACTCTCAGAGGTGGTTTTGTCAAACTCACACACACATATACTTACACAGAAAGAGAGAACTTGACAATCCAATACACAGGAAATATACTTTTGAAGATGTCATGCATCCTTAACACAGAAGGTTTAAGAATGCATTTATTTAAAATAAAGTGGATTTGAGGTAATCCTTATATAACTTGCAACCTATGGTTCTTTCAAGGAGGCTTAGCAATTTCTAAATCTAACCATCTTTACCAGCCTACAATTTCCAAGATCTTTGAGGAGACCATAATAAATAAACTAGTATTTGGATCTTGTAGCACCTTTTAGACTTAACTGAAAGATGCTGGTAGCATGACCTTCATGTGAGGAAGTAGACTCAAGTCTAGGAAAGCTCATACTACTAGCTTCTTTCTTTCAGTCTCAAAGATGCTACAAGATCCCTTTGCATACTGATTTTCCAGATGAACACAGCTAGGACTTTGAAAATTAGTATTTGTCATTGTTGTATGTGTTCAAGTTGTTTCCAATCTAGGGTGACACTATCACCAGGCTTTTTTGGCAAGATTTATTCAAAGGAGGCTTCCTCAGAGGTCTTTCTTCTGAGAATGATAGAGTGTGGCTTTTTAAAGGTCACCCAGTGGGTTTCCATGGCCAAGCAGGGATTTGAAACTTGGTCTCCAGAGTTGCATGCTCAAACACTACATCATGCTGGTTCATTAAACTAGTATACAGTTAAATTAGTATATAGTTCAAAGGAGCCCAGGTGATGCAGTGGCTAAATGCCAGTACTGCAATCAAAACATTGTGAGTTCAGTCCTGAAGGGCTCCAAGTTTACTCATCCTTTCATGGGTCGGTAAAGTGAGTGCCCAGCTTGTTGGGGGCAATTGGTTAATACATTATAGTGTGCTTAGCACTATAAAGTGGTATAGAAATGTAAATAGATAGATAGATAGATAGATAGATAGATAGAGTTAGCTGATACCTAAATATCACTGCAGTTATGGTTTCTGGTATGTAAGACTGCACTGTGGCTCTCAAAATGAAATATTTCCACTGAAGATGTCTGAAAAATTAAGATAAATTTATTTGACATCAAGACCCTTGAAATGGAACTTGTTTTCAAATAAACACAGATAGAATTGAGTTTTATGCTTAGAAAAGTAATAATGTTTTCAGCTACTAAATATAGGTTTTTATAATTGAAAAGAAAATTAATAGAAAAAGAAAAAATAGAGAGGAAGGCAACCAAGTTGGTAAAAAGATCTGGAAATCAAACTCTACGAGTTATACTAGAGAGAGTTCAGCATGTTTAGTCAGGAGAAGAGAAGGCTGGATCAAATTTATGAGAAAGGAGATTCTAACTAAATATTAGGAAGAACTTTATAAAAGTAAGAGTTGTTTAACAGGGGAATGGACTACCTCAGAGGTGGTAGAATCTCCTTACTGCACGTTTTCAAAAAGAGGTTAGGTGGCCACCTTTCAGGGGGCTTTGGCAGTGGATTTCTGCACTATCAGGAAGTTGGACTAGATGGCCTTTCCCTCTAGATCTATGATTCCATGATTCTATTATTCTGTAAGATGTTAAGGTTCTATAACAGAGGGCTCTGTCAACCAGGCAATGACAATATTTCAGGATCAACTATAGAATAATGACAAAGAAATAATATGACATGGGGGAGATTCCTTTACCAAAATTGGAAGTAAAAATAAAATGTTCTTGGTGAAGAATTTTATATTTAAATACTCTAATAACAAAAATTATCAGATATAAGGGGAATGTTCTTAGAATAGTGCAGGAAATGAAAGATGCAACCACCATTCACAGTAAAAAAAAAATGGAAGTAGGGCTTTTGTTGATTATGGACAATAGATGCCCTTTCACCTAATCAATGTGCTAACAGTGAAAATGTGGTCTGCCAAAGGGTCAATATGGCTCTGGAAGAAGTTTCTGCAACACCATGGTTTCCAAAAAGTAAACTGGGATCTGATCTAATGGTTGTCCTGGAAAGCGGTCAGCAGGGCTGATAGCCAAAGTGAGGGAAAGTCTCAAAGTCCTAGTTACCAATCTGAGAGAGCAGCAAGTGAAGAGTCAAATATGGTCCATAGGCTGAGGGTTGCAGGGAAGCCGAGAAGCAAGGCAGTCTGAAGTCCAGGGATTCAGAGATCCAAAAGTAGTCAACAGTCTGAAGGTCAAGGATACCGAGAGTCCAAGATAGTCAGGAGTCAAGGGTTCAAGGCAAGGAACAAGGAGAGACAGAGGCTTTCACCAGGAAGCTCAGATAATCTCTGGCACCAAGGCAGTGTTTCCACATTTACTTAAATCCCTGAGCTGCCAGAGCTCAGCTGGGGCTGATCACATTGATGACCTCGGTGTTTTTCATAAAGCCTCCTTGAGCACCGGAGACCCACCCTTTTGGCTCTATGCTGCCTAAAGGTAGGCATGGTCCCTTGATCCTCTTCCATGTCCAATGACTCTCTTGTCAGAAGGGTTGGTTGTGGATCCTCTTGAGAAGCCAGAGGTTTGCTGGAGGCTCCACGGGAGTTGGCACCACAGGGCTTCTAGGACTAGGCTGGAGCTCCAGCACTGTAGGCTCAGGACCTGGAGGAGGTTATGGCTCGTCCTTTGAGTCCTCATTCAGGCAGGGCATGACAATGGTAATGCTTTTAAATATATATAGAAATACCTACAATGGTCTACTTATGCACTCGCTTGCAAAATACAACAATAGGAACTGTTTTTTGGTCACTGTGGTAAATAACTGTCATTTCTTATCAGTAAAATACATATTTATGTAGAGTATCTGATGGAATTTCAAGGGCCTTGAATGGGTTTGCTTAGTTTTAAATATGCTGCAGAGGCTGATCTAATCTCCTGGGCAAATAACATGCTTTATTATTTTAATTAAAACTGGAGAAATTAGAAATTATTTTTAAAGTGTTCAAATAACATTAATGGTTTCATTTAATGCTATGAGTTGCAAAAAAATAATAATGAAAAGGAGTAACTGCCAATGGAAATGTAATTCCCAAACTTCAATGCTCTCTTGATTTTTCATACATTCCTACCAACAACTCAAAAACTATTCTCTTCCTGTGTCCTTTGTGAGGGATTTTTACAGCTCCATTTTTTTTTCATCTTAGTCCATCCTACTTTTTCTCAGTGGTGGAAGGTTTGGGATTTCCCCCCTACCTCCTGTTTCATTATTTCCTTTTCAATAACCTGAACTTCATTTTACCTCTTTGAATGCCATATTGATTCCTTCTTTCTTTAATTTCCTATATTAGTTAGCTTAATTCCCTGTCCTTAACAGAAAGGACCTCAAGAAAAGGAACATGGAGAATGCATTTTACATGAGACTAGTGAAAAAGATAAGATGAACTTGTATCTTTTTGGGCATACTTGTGTATTTTTGTGTACTTAGGGCCATATGCTTAGCCTGAGCTCATCATCTAAGGGAGAGGGCATTTGCTGAGAAGAGGAAACCCCTGAGAGGAAATGAGTCACTGATTTACTTGGGAGCAACTAAGAGCCACTAGTTCTCTATATAGCAATTCCCTCTGTCTCTGAACAGAAGCTTGGGAAGCAGATGTTTTGTGAAGAAGTGACAGAATAAGTGAGTTTTTGCCTTTGTAATTAAAGCTGGTTGTTTTACTGAGACTTTCAGAGACCCTCTAAATATAGGTGATACAGGAATACCTACCTACTCTAAATGAATTCAAATCTCTGAGGCTTGATGAATTGCATACAACACTACTAAAGGATAATCTTTGAGAATCCTTGGAGAATAGGAGGGGTCCCAGCAAACTAGAAGGAAGCAAATGTTGTACCCATCTTCAAATAGGAGGGGAAAAAAGAGCTGGGCAATTTACCTGCTATTCAGCTTGACATCCATACCAGAATAGCTGGTAAAATAGATAATTAAATGGTCAGTCTGTGAGCACTTAAAAAGGGATGCTGTGATTATCAGAAGTTAGCATGAGTTTTTCAAAAGAGAGTCATGGCATAACAATCTTACCTCTTTTTCTGACAGAGTTACAAGCTTGATAGATGAGGGGAATGTCATGGATGTAGTATATCTTGATTTCAATAAGGCCTTTGACAAGATTCCCCATAATGTTTTTGTACACATGCTGGTAGAATTTAGGATAGACAATGTTACTGTTTGGTGGATTTCTTTCTAACGGGTTGATGGACTGAAACTAAAAAGTGCTTACCAATGGTTCCTCTTCATCCTGGACTAACCATGTGCTTCAGGGTTCTCCTGTGACTGGTGTTTTTCAACATCTTTATAAATTACTTACAAGACAGGAGGCCATGCTTATCACATTTTCAAATGACACTGAATTAAGAGACGTACCTCATATCTCAGAATCAGTCTTCAAAGTGACTATCTCTCTGGATTATTTATTTATTTATTTATTTAATATCCCACCTTTCTCCCAACATGGACCAAAGGTGGCTTCAGCAAGGCTGAAACATGACAGCCAAAAAGCTTATTAGCCTAAATTTGAGGCACAATTAAACAAGCTATCGTATTAAAATACTCTTAATTTTTAAACTGTAAAATAATTTTAAAAATATACCAATAAAGAATAAAAATACAGCACCTCCCAATATATACAATCAATTAGTTATCAGATGCCTGTTTAAATAAAAAAGTCTTCATGTGTTGGCAAAAGGAGAGTAGAGAGGAGTCTGACTAAGCTCTTGTGCAAAGTAATTCCACAATTCCTGGGAGCTATCACTCAGAAGGCCCTCTCCCATGTTCTTGCAAGATAGGCTTGTGTCTGTGGTGGAACCAAAGGAAAGCTTCCCCCAGATAGTCTTTTTCAGTAGTCTGGAGCTAAATCATGTAGAGCTGTATTTATAATAATGACATTAAATTGTTCCCAAAATGAACCAGTAGCTAACAAAGCTGTTTCAAAAAGACTCCCTGTGACTAGCCTTGAGTCAGCATTCTGGCCACAGCATTTTGACTATGTTGAAATTTCTAAACAGTTTCCAAAGGTAGCCCCTTAGAGTAATCCAAAAGGGGTGTAATCAAGGCATGTAACAACATAACCAGACCTATCATCTCCAAGAAAGGGCACAGTTGTCTCACTAATCTTAACTATGCAAATACACACCTGATTGCCACCCAAAAACTGCACCTCAAGGCTCAGGGCCAAGTCCAGGAATATATTCAAGTTACAACCCTATAGCATTTTGCTATGTCATACAGATTTGAATCCATTCATATATGTTTTTAACCTAGCTTCTAGTCCATTTTCTGCAAAGGACATAATATTTCTGAACATAAGCTGCTGTTCCTGTGCAGAAAATGCGGGGGGGGGGGGGGGGGGAGAGGGGGGATTGAGAATTTTGTACAAAATAAGTCCTGAACTCTAGCAATTCTTGTCAGTGTAGAATTCTCCTTGTCAGGGTTTCCAAACACTCAACTAAGATGTTTTCCCACCATTTTTGAATATTGTTTAATATTCTTTCCATTCCTGTTTTGAACAGAGGCACTATTCTTTTTAATTATTCTGTGAGATTGTTCCCAACCTTCAGCATTTTTAGTTAATGAAATCAATGGTTTAAGTCCTGACAAAAGATTTACCTATATTTTGACTCATCAACACTGAATTCAGTTATTCTTCCATATTTGGAACTTACAACCAGTTTCCAGTTCATACTGCCACACCCATTAGAGAGGATTTTTTTCACTTTTTATTTTTTTGTCTCTCCTTGCTTACTTTTTTGCATTGTTATAGAATTCACTGCTATCTTGCACTTTTAAAAAATCAAAAATTCAAGATTTTAGTGTACCTGTGATTAGATGTACCGTACCATAAGAAAGGAAATTAAGACTTTTTAATTTGAGTGTTAATTTATATTTAAAACATGCAATTTCTTTTCCCTGTATTTGTGGGTGTTTTTAAAATGGCAGTGCCAACGCCAATGTAGGTGAAGTCCACCATTTTGTAGTTTTTCTCCATCAAGTTGACTTTGACTTATGGTGACCCTGGTCAGGTCTTATAGACTCATGGCTGTGGCTTCCTTAATGGAACAAATCTACCTGTAATGCAGTCTTCTAGCCTACCTCTTTTCCTATTGCTTCCACACTGCTTGGCACTATCATCTTTTCCAGTGGGTCATATCTTCTCATGATATGTCCAAAGTACAATTGCCAAAGTGTAGTCATCTTGGCTTCTAGTGAGAGTCCAGGCTTAATTTATTCTAATCAGATATCAATAGAACTGTCATGTAGACAGTTGACCAAGGTTTGGATGCATTGCTTAAAACATTCCACCAGACAACAAAAGTCTATGAATCAGTGCTTCTATGCCATGTCTTCTGCAAAGCAGCCAGATCAACGACCATCCCTTTCTATCTATTGGGGGGAAAAATATCTCTCTCTTTCTTTCCATCACTTTTAAACTTCTGTTTTGACTCAAAATTGCAGTTTTCATACAGAGGTCTAGCTTACATTATCCTTACCTGAGAAAGTGGGTGAGAAGAGAAAGGAATGATATGTAATAAATTTCCAGTGGTTTATAGCTGCTCCTTAGCATGGTTGTGTCATTTTCCTAACAAGAGATACCTGGCAACCTTGACAACAAAGGAAGCTTTAGCAGGCCTACTGACTCCATAACTGTTCTGTCCATCTTAAAGTATCTGGTTTCTTTACTCTGCTTTGTAGTTCATATTATAAGGCACACACAAAAAATATTTGTATGTCATCAATGATTATCTTCCTACCAGTTATTACATGGGGGCAAACTCAGGTATCTTATACTTTAAGTTAATTTATATTTTAGAGGTGATGTGATCCTGGGATTATTCGAGTATATGCCACAGGAGTCTGATGAATGAAATGGACCTCTTCCAAAGTAAATGATTTCTACAAGTTGGAACAATTAAATTAACACAAAAGGGAGCTAGCACTGTTTTTTTTCCTCCTCATAAATAATAAAATAAAGTGAAAAGGAATATAAATAAGAGCTGGATGAGGTGCCAACCAATATTTTAGATTTTCCTATTTTCTGTCAGATTAAAAAAAACTTATAATAAGATTATTTTCATCCTTATTGAACACACTTATTTTTTATGTTTGTATATGCTGAAGTTACTGAATATAGAAAATACATAACATATCTGGACCTTTATTTTGCATATTCCTCAGACACTTAGGAGGGGAAAAGGTCTTTCTTAGCCTTTCAAAACACATAATCAAATTGGACAGTAAATTACACACATTGGCTAGGAAGTGTACTTAGTCTTCAAGTGGAGAACAAACACAGGGGGGTTGCAGACTGCCAGAAATAGTGTGAATTCAGTCCACTTTTAGGGTTAGGGTTAGTGCTAGGGAATCATGGGAACTGTTATTTTTCTGAGACATTGAGCCTTCTCTGTCAGACAACTCTGATGCCACAATAAAATACAATTCCCATGGTTCCCTAACTCTAACCCTAACCCTAAAAGTGGACTGAATTCACACTATTTCTGGCAGTCTGCAACCCCCCACAGAAAACTATCTTTCTATCTACCAGGCCAGACTATTTATCAAGAGAGTCATACAAACTACACAAATATAGCACTATATTTCACTTTAACTGCCATGCCAGCTTTCTGTAAAATCCTGGCACTTCTAGTTTGGTTAGGCAATAGAGCGTTCTAAGAATTCTCAATGTCCCTCTCTTTAAAGTGGAATATAGAGTCCTATGCTTCATTCTGTTTCAAAAATTTACTCTGAAGTCTGCAAGATACTCCAAAGGATTTAACCCATGTGCTCTACCACTGTCAGGCCTAAGAGTAGCCCAGTTCAGGTGCAGTCAGACAAAGATCAGAATCCATGTGATCACAGTTAGACTGAAGGCTAGATAAAAACAGACAAGAATGTTTTCCAAACAAAATAGTAGATAGCCTTTTACTCTGATCCAATGTGGCTTAGGCTCTGTATTTGTGTGGGGGGAAGGCGTATTATCAATCTAATTAACTTACCTCTGAGGCCCTGTCTGCATGGGCCAAAAGGCCCATTTTCCACCTGTTCTGTTCCACATTGTCCTGTTCAAATGATGCATGGCTCAAACCCATTCTGGTGCAAGCAATGTGGATAACACCCAGCATGTTCAACACCATAACTGGGGTATTACAAACTTAAACTGTATTTGAAAAACAGACATCATACTCTGGTTCTTCCAGGAAGATCTGTAGTCCTCCATTTCCACACTGGAGTGGCTTTCTGCCTCAGCATCCCACTGAGCCACCCTGCATGCTGTGGGTCACTCACTCTGAAGTCAGAATGAGGCAGCCAGCAATTCAATTTAATTTATTCGGTCCTTGACCAGTACAAAGGCACCCAGCCATGTGATCATCAATGGGCACCTTGTTCTGATCTCAGAAGCCAGCAACCCATGGTGGTGGTGAACATGTCAGGTGGCTCAGTGGGACCCTCATGCAGACGGCATGGAAATGGAGAGCCAAATAACAGGGGAGGCCAGGGCAGCTCCAAGACTACACCAGAGTATCTGGCCCATGAAATATTTTAAATTGAAAGATAGTTATTTATTTATTTATTTATTTATTTACCACTGTATGAAGGGGACCCACCTTCAGCTTACTACTTTTCCATAAGATGGCAGCCATGGGTTTTCTTATCCCACTACTGCCACCAATTTGTGAAGACCACTTTTACTTCTTGTTAGGAAGGAGTCCCAGGGGAAAATGTACAATGTGGGGAATAGCAGCAGCCATGATGACGCAGCATTTGACTGTTCCTGAGTCATGCTGTGTCATAGGAAGTGACATCATGCAGATGGTCACCTGGGGCTGGAAAGCACAGACAACTGCTGCAAAACTGCAGAGTCACTCTGGATGAGTGACAGGTGTCCACAGGAAGAGGCAGGGCCAGAGGGACACATGGAGCCCTGGCTATATAAGGCAGAATCCTCTGGACACACATGTGGAGGTTGTTAGTGGTGTCTTGGTGATGTGGAGTTGGATGGTTGTTGTTGTATATAGCCTTGTACATAGAAGAACTAAGATGAAAGCCTCATCTGAGAGACATCTGTCTGTGAAGTCTTTTTACTCTGTCTGGAAGGGGAGAGGTGCTTCTCCAGCTGACACTCTACTAACTGCATCTGAGAAGATCGTGCTCCTGGTGCTGCACGTTGACATGGATCATCACACGCTGTGTAACCACACTCACACTTCTTGTGTGGTAACCCAATGAGTTTTAACATCCCACTGCCACCACAAATTTGTGACATTCACCCCTATAAATTATTGGACTTAGGTCACTTTACTTTTCTTGTGACCCCCCCACTCATGTGTGTAACTGCTTCACTATTGTACATCTGTAAGAATGGTAATCTAATGAAGCTTACAATACTTCGACTGTTAGTAGTGTGGAAATTCAATCAAGCTTCAGACAAGTTTTTTAATAAAATAATAACAGAACTTTATATGGTGATGTTTTAAACATTGTTTACTTAGTTTCCCTGCCACTATGGCTATCTATATCCCTCAAGATATCTCTTCACTAAATCTTCCTCACCTGGAGTTCTGTACTGCAACTAAATCCCTCCCTTTTGGACTTTCCCCCTAACAATCCCTGTCTGACTCCAACTGTCAGCAATGGTCTCATCTTTCACTCCAGACTTCAATTAGATTGGCTACTGCCAGCTCTCTTTCTATTGGCTGTCACTAGGATTGGCACAATTCTGCCTTCTCTCCACATACCTCACCCCTTTAAAAAGTCATTGACACATACAAGCTACTTTTCAAGTTGTGTGTGTCAATGAGAACCATTTTTCATTTCCCCACATTTTACCAGTTTTTATACTTACCCTTTACAGTAAAACTAATCATAACATTACATAACATATTTTTAAACATTTTATACATTTCTTTTACTTACTTTGCCATATATATTTCATTTGTTAACATGATATTTAGAGATCTTCTTTACATCTATATTTACTATCACTTTAATCTAATATATCAGGGGTAGGCAACCTTTCCCCTTTAAGGGCTGAGGGACTTCAGCTCCCAGAAGCCTCAGCCATGTTGGCCAATAGTCACATGTTGACCAATAGCTCCTGGGATTCTTGTAGCTGAAGTCCCTTGGCCCTTAAAGGGGAAAGGTTGCCTACCCCTGTAATATAAAATAAGTTTTATCTTTTATTTTCAGTACCTTAGTAATACTTATGTTTTATAAATAAACATTATCAAATTATGTATCTTCTGACATCTTCTGCAAACCAACTGCAGTTAGGCATTTTTTTTAAACAGACTTTCAATACTTATTCTAGTTGTTGTATCTTTTTACCATATTCATCTTATACATTTAGCATATATTATTTATAATATATATACAAATCAGGTCAGTTTTTTTCCTCAACACTTTATATACATTATAACTTAAATTTAAATTCTTTATATGTTCCCCTTACACTCATTATCAAACATTTTTAATCTTCTAACCCCTCTCTCTTATTGGATTGAAGATTGATGGAACATTATCTTTAAACCCTTTTCCACGTTCCCAGTATGGGTCTGAAAGTTTCTCTTTCTCAACAACACTAATGTCACATAACTAATGTCATTAGTTTTACAATCTATTGTCTCATTTACACTGTCCCTCTCAGAAATATTCACTGGATCAGTTCTTGTGACCACCAATTTCTTTCTTTTTACCAGCCAAAGAATCAACACTTCATCCCCTGGGTAAAAAGTCTTTATTTTTCCTGTTTCGTTGAATCTGGTCCTTAGTTTACATTTTACAGTCTTTCTCTCTCTAACACACTGCAGAGCATCTCTTAAACATGTCATTTGTTTTCGTACATAAGTTATCAAGATCCCTGGTTTCACTTTTTCCACTGGCTCTCCTTTCTCAGTTGGTTGATATCTTTTGTTGTCCAACCACTGCCCATCTGTCTTTCAGTCATCATGGGTATGCTGGACAGGTAAGTCTAGAGATGTTAGCAGGTCTTCTATATACATAACAACACATTCTAGTTCTCTTTTCTCAGTATTCTCCCAATCATTTTGCAATTGTTCAACTTCTAGGGTTGTAAGGTTTAGTTGCCAGGTTAACAATTCTTTGTTAGTGTCCAATTTAATATATAGTTTCCAAGTAAATGTCAGATATGGAAGTTCAGAAACTTTATTCAGCTGGGATTTATGAAAATTGTCTTCCATTTTTATGAGACTTACTTAAAGTATAATCCTGTGATTAATATGGTTCTTCTGATTTCAATTGTTGTTTAACCTTTGTTTGTTTTGTTTTTTAAATCTGTGAGGATATTTTTCCTTTAACTCTGAGGATTCTTCCTCAGCTAATTTAAACAAAGATTTTAAACTTTCATGACTCTTTTGGCTACATTTTTAAAACTTCCTGTACTTATTATCCCAGTTAATTTTGCGTTCGGTTCATTAGGAATAGTAACATTATTATTTTTAACCAAAACTTTTCTTTCCATCTTATTTATTATTTTCATTTCAGGAGACTCTGCTTTTTCTTTCAGTTTGTGGCTCTTAGATACTATATTGAGAAGTTGAAGTCGTATAGAATTGTAATTGTAAATTAGTAAGCAGGATAGCAACCCAACGTGAAACAGGGAAAGGAGGCAGAGAACCCTCGCAGAGGCATCATTCTTTTAATGAATTGTACTTTTATTAAGGGAGGAAATAAATCAACAAGCAAACACACATACAAATAAGAGATACATGGAATCTGTAAGAAATGTTTCACACAGAGAATAGTTAACCAGAAACCTAGCACTCCTTAAAAAAGATGGGCTCAGCTGCTTATGGAGTGAACTTGTGATGGAGGTAGCCAAGGGAGACTGGTTAGGAATTTCAGGGAGGTCATGAGATCCCTTCCAAAAACCAGCTCCCAGAATACAGATTTGGATGTCTTAATATAGGCTGAAAATAGCCTGGGGTGAAGATTGATTATTGTATATCAAAGAATTCCAGACAGGTTGTCTTTGAAGTAGATCATTTACAAAGAAGGGAGATGAGGTGTTGATGTTATCTAGCTCTCAGCCGTGTCTCCAGAATCCAGAGGTTGTGAATGTTTCTCTGATTTGCAACTCCTAAAACCTGGCTGTTTTGATCTGTAAATGAATGCTTACTGGTGTGTATGTGACCTGGCTGCTTCTGACTGCATGGTGGTCTGAGTCCTTCCAGTTTAGCGCTATGTCAGAAGGCATCCACACACTACAGAGGGAATGTAAAAATGTTCCACTTCTGGTAGCACCTATTTAAAATCATATAGTTGCTCTTGTAGCTTTTCATCCTCTTTTATTGAGGCATCTTTCGCTCTGACATTCTGTACAAACTTCTCAGTTGCATCATCAAGCAATCTATGTAGTCTGGTAATATCTTTTTCAAATCTGTGTAGGGCAGGGGTAGGCAACCTTTCCCCTTTAAGGGCCAAGGGACTTCAGCTCCCAGAATCCCAGGAGCTATTGGCCAACATGGGACTATTGGCCAACATGGCTGAGGCTTCTGGGAGCTGAAGTCCCTCGGGCCTTAAAGGGGAAAGGTTGCCTACCCCTGGTGTAGGGCTTCAGTGGATGATGATGATGATGATGATGATGATGATGATCCCACCCTTCTCCCAGGACTGGGACTCAGGGCGGCTTACAACATTAAAAAACAAAACAATTAAAATCATACAAAGATAGTACATTAAAACAGAATCAAATTACTATAATAATTAAAACAGATTGCATGCTAAAATATCAAATAATTTAAAAAGATTTAAAAAAATTAAAATACATTAAAGCAATATAGCACCCCAAACCATTATTTAAAAGCTTTCTGTTTTGAATGCCTGTCTGAAGAGGAAGATTTTCACCTGTCATCAGAAGGCCATCAAGGAAGGGGCCATTCTGGTCTCCCTGGGCAGGGAGTTCCAGAGTCTAGGGGCAGCCACAGAAAAGTCCCTCTCTCGTGTCCCCACCAACCGTGCTTGTGATGGTGGTGGAATGGAGAGAAGGGCCTCCCCTGAGGCTGGCTCATATGGGGAAATATGGTCTGCTGAATAACCTGGACCTGGGCCATATAGGGCTTTATAGGTCATCACCAGCACTTTGAATTGTGCCCAGAAACAAATTGGCAGCCAGTGGGGCTGTTTCAACAGGGACATTGTATGATCTCTGTAACCTGCCCGTTAGCAGCTTGGTTGCAGCTCTTTGGACCAGCTGAAGTTTCCACACACTCTTCAAAGGCAGCGCCAAGTAGAATGCATTACAGTAGTTCAAATGGGATGTTACCAAGGCATGTACCACCATGGCCAGATCCGACGTCTCAAGGAACAGGGGCAGTTGACACACAAGTTTTAAATATGCAAAAGCATTCCTGGTCCCTGCAGAGACCTGGGTCTCCAGGTTCAATGCTGAGTCTAGGAGTACCCCAAACTGCAAACCTGTGTCTTCAGGGGGAGTGTGACCCCATCTAACACAGGCTGGATCCCTATTCCCTGATCTGCCTTCCGACTGACCAGGAGCACCTCTGTCATATCTGGATTAAGTTTTAACTTGTTTGTCCTCATCCAGTCCATTACTGATGACAGATACTAGTTTAGGGCCAGGACAGCCTCCTTGGATTGAGGTGGAAAGGTGTAGTAGAGTTCAGTGTCATCTGCATATTGATGACACCACACCCCAAAATCCAGATGACTTCTCCCAGAGACTTCATGTATATGTTAAATATCAGAGGGGATAACACAGAACCCTGAGGGACCCTGAGGGCCAGGGGGTCGAGCAGGAGTCCCTCAGCACCACCTTCTGGGTTCACCCCTTCAAGTCTGCATTTTGTACTTGAGGGTGAGTGTGTAAGAGGCCCGTGACCACTTGAATCAGCTTTGCTGGATGACTTCTGGCAGACTTTTTTTGCTGCCCGCACTGCCACAGAGTAGGCCTTCAAATAGGCTCTAGCCCATATTTGGTCAGATTGTTTGTGAGTCTTCTGACAATGTTGCTCTAGTCTCTGTCTCACTTGCTTCATCACCATCAGCTCCCTGGAGAACTGTCAGAGGGGACACGTAGGAACGACTGTGTCCACCACCCTGGCCATTTCCCCATTACAAAGGTCAGCCAGAGCTTCAACAGAATCACCTGCAGAAGTGACAGGAGATTCACCAAGAGCCCTCAGGAATCTATCTGGATCCATCAGCTTCCTGGGGCAGACCATCCTAATCAGTCCCCCACCCCTGCAGAGGTTCCAAGTTCCAGTGAGTCTAAACCTGGCCAGATAATGACCTGTTCATGGTAACGGAACTGTGGAGAGTTCCTCCACACCAAGATCATCATCACTTTACCCAGCACAGAAAACAAGGTCCAAAGTGTGCCCAGCAGCTAAATACCACTTGGAACAGACTCATGGTTGTCATGGAGGTGTTAGCATATGTGCATTTTCATAAAATTTTGAACACATGTGGAGTTCCCTCTATGACCCCAGATGGAACTCTGATGGATGTCAGTCACAATCCCCTAGATGGCAGGTCATGTAGGCACTGAGAGACCTGCCCAAGAGCACTGGAAAATTCCCTAACAGACAGGTTTGGGAGTTGCCAAAAAGGAAAGACCATTGTATTGGAAAGGACACCTAATGGTGTTTATTTGTCTTGAGTCTCACACTTAATGGGGCAGTGATCAGATTTGACTGCACCCTTTTCTTTAGCCTCCCTTCCTTGATAGTTTTGAAACCAAATGCATTGTTTAGACTATGCTCACACCTAGGTTAACAATACTAAACCCATCAACGCCTTTGTCCAACAGCCATTAGGCTTATAGCTAGAAGGCAGGAATTCCCTATAAAAACCCTTGGATTTCTAGTCTCCATGTGCTATCTTGAGAGTGCATGCAGACTCCACGTTGGTCTGTACTTTGATTTAGCTCCCACGGCCATCTTCTTCACCTCATTTCAGAGGCCGTGCTTCATCACCATCAACCTTCGCAGCCAAGCCCGGAGAAGCCTTCGGAAGTAAGTATATCCCCGCAGCCTAGCTCCTCTCAAGCTATTCCTGCTTTCCCCCATCTTTCCTTCTAGTGTGTGTGTGCCATATTTGGATGTGTGCAGTTTTTCCCCATTTGTTGATTAATAAATATTTAGACTTTAATTGGATAAGTCCGTCTCCATGTCTTCCCTTGAGAGATCCATTAGTCCTCTGGTATACATAACGGTACTTGGTTCCGAGAGGCTTTGTTGGGACCTCACTCTCACATATTTGAGCTAATTATAAATTCCCCTAAGTAGATCTGATCCTAACAGAGGCCATGAAGTCCTGAGCTACTCCTGAAAGGGCAGTCTGGGCATGGATGTTGAAGTCCCCAGCACTACCAACCCTGAGACCACCCCCGCTAGCTCAGGAAGGGAGACTGTTGAGCAACAGGGTGGGCAGTACACCAACAGAATTCCTATTCTGTCCTGGCAGCCCACTTTTAGGTACACACACTCAAAACCTGTATACTGTGTGAGGGGGCATCTGGTCAGGGGGATGGTCAGCTCCACCTCCCCACTCCCAGGTCTTGCCTGCTGCTGCACAGAGTACCCTGGTGGGCAAAGCTGAGAGAGATTGACACCCCACCCCACCCCCGCCTCATCCAACCAGGTCTCTGTAATACAGGCCAGGTCAGCTTGTTCCTCCAGGATCAGGTCCTGTATGGAAGCTGTTCTGCCATTCACTGATCTGGCATACAGCAGCAGCAGAAGCAACCTGGGGAGGCTGTCACCAAGGCTATCCATACTATTTGGACTGGGAGACAGCTTGGGGACCACAAGCACCCTCTTGTGCTCCCTTTTTCCTTGGTTATTTTAATTGTTTCCTCCCTCAGTATGTTTAGATGACTATTTTATTTCAGAAATTATACACTCTAAATCTGAAGCTTTCTTTCAGAGTAACAATTTTCTCTCTTTTCCCTTCCATAAGGCCTTGTAAAGACTCTTTTTCTGATTCCAGTGTCGTTACCTGTTCTTCGAATGTATAAATAACTTCATTTTTTTGTTTAATTTCTAGTTGCACTAGTGTCATTGAAGCCTCCTGCTTCTTAATCATTTCTTTAAAACTATCCAGATTTTCCAATAGGTCCCTGCACTTCAAGGAATCATCCAGCTTTTGTTTGGTTTGTAAAAGCTTTTTATCTAGTTTTTTATTTAAAAAGTCTCTCTCTTGAATTAAACTCTTCATATGTTTTATCTGTTCTCCTTTTGTTGTTTTATCAACAGACCTTGCCAAGGTAACTGTTTTATTTGAATTTATGGCTTTCTGCCATGGTCTTTCATTTCCATGGCAACCTGAGCTTCAGGTCTCTGACAATGGATGGAGTTTTCTCTTGTGGTGACAGTTTTTACATAATATATTGGATTAAAAATGGCATTCTTTTTCCCAAAAATTTTGTCCAGCACAATCAATCTGAAGGTTTCCTTTTTGTCCACATTTATAACAACTCCCTCAGAGTGTGGTGGAGTCTCCTTCTTTGGAGGTCTTTAAGCAGATCTGTCGGGGTTGCTTTGATTTTGAGTTCCTGCATGGCAGGGGGTTGGACTGGATGGCCCTTGTAGTCTCTTCCAACTCTATGATTCTATGATTCTAACTCCTTTTGTCTATGTTTTCTGTGCCTGTGTGACACTCTCTGGCCCATTTATTTGTCATGTCTGCCTCAGAGTCACACACTCTCAGCCCATTTTTTTCTCTCAGATTTATTTTTGTTATGATGCCATGGCTTGACATTTCTATCCTCATCTTTTGAAGCTTACCAGTGTTGAAAATTCTTCTTAACATTATACGGTATTTTACCTTCTCTTAACTTTCTCTCATATTCTTTTTCTAATAATTCTTTGTAATGCTTCAATTCTCTCAATTTGCTCCTAAGCTGTATTTCCCATAACTGTCCCTCATATTTTCTCCTTAATTCCTTCTCATGTTGCCACTCTTTTCCTTTTGTTTCTCTCAGATATTTCAGTATTCTTAATTCTCTCTCATATTGCCATTCTTTTCCCCTTAATCCTTTTGTATGTATCAGTTATTTTAATTCAAGCCTAATCATGTCAAGCTCCTTGTCTTGTATCCCCAAATTGACACAGGCTTGCTCAAAATTGTCTAGATATATGTCAAGGTTACCTCCAGAAACATACTTAAGAAATTTATTCACATCATATAGAGGGAAATCATTAACATTATTTTTGACAATATGAGTAACTCTAGAGACTAAACCATTAACTCCCACGTCTTTCTTTTCATGTCTTGAGCATTCTCAATTCTAGCCATTTCCATTTCTCTTAAAATCCTCTCATGTTCAAGTCTGACTAATTCAATTTCTCTCAGTTTTCCAGATCTCCACACTCTCATGAGAATCAGATATTGAGGTGTCCAAACTAACTACCATTTCTTTTCCAACCACCTCTGGTTGTTCTGAAGGGGGTTGGAATTTCTTTGGAGACATTTTTTTTAGTATTCCCTTACCAATGCCCAAAACATTTATCTCAAGAAATACTCTGAAATGCTTTTTAATCATATGGTTAATAAGATAGCCCTTGCTTCTGGATGACAAACCAATGATTTCCTACTTGACACCAAATTTTTACTTCAGAAATAACTTCTTAATATGTTTTTTCTTTGTATGCTCTTTCTTGGTAATTTCCAACAGGAGTTAAGGTACGCTAAACCTTTATCTTTTTCTTCCACAGTCCCCTACCATTACCTCCCACAAATTACCTCAAAGACTGTTATCAATACTCCCCAGTGTGGTCAGCTCCCAGGTAATCTCCTACACAGTACCCTTGACTATTACCTCAGAGATTACTCTCGCTGACTTACATGTTATTACTTTTAAGCCACTGAACTTTTATACTTTTAAGTTCAGATCAAATTTTGGATATCTGAATCTCAAACTCAGAACCCTGCCATACCAAGTTTTCTAAGCATACCTCCAAGCACTGGATTTCACATATCCTAATGCTGCCACCCATTTGTGAAGAGGACATAACTTCACCTAATAACTTTTCCTTAAGATGGCAGCCCTGGGTTTTCTTATTCCACCAATGCCACCAATTTGTGAAGACCACTTTTACTTCTTCTTGTGTGGCAGGCCAATGTGTTTTAACATCCCACCACTCCCACCAATTTGTGATGTTCACCCCTATAAATTACTGGACTTAGGTCACTTTACTTTTCTTGTGACCTTCCACTCATGTAGAACTGCTTCACTATTGTACATCTGTAAGAATGGTAATCTAACTATGCTTTACAATACTTTGACTGTTAATAGCATAAAAATTCAATCAAAGTGAAGACAAGCTTTTAATAAAATAATAACAGAACTTTATTTGGAAGATATTTTAAACATTGTTTACTTAGTTGTAGATGACTAAGACAACTGTTACTTCATGCATTTGTGTTACTTCTTTCAGTTGAGGGTTTTCCTTCCTTAGTTTCCACTTTATTACAATGTTTCTTTTACACAACTCTCCCAGAGAATATTGGTTATTGTTACTCAGGACCCTCACACAGTCCTTCTTCTAGAATACTTTCCTTATTTATTAGCTCTGTCACTATATCCCTCATGATATCTCCCTCACTTGGAGTTCTGTACTGGAACTAAGGCCCTCCCTTCTGGACTTTCCCCCCAATAGTGCCTGTCTGACTCCAACTGTCAGCTATGGTCTCCTTTTCCACTCCAGACTTCAATTTGATTGGCTATTGCCAGCTCTCTTTCTATTGACTGTCACTAGGGTTGGCACAATTCTGCCTTCTCTCCACAATTAAAACATGATAAATTTTTTTAAATCATTTTTAAATTGAAAAAATAGCATTTAAAACATGGCACTACCTTTCCATGGTGGTGGTATTTTGTGCTCCTGTGAAGCAAGAGGCTATATTGACAGCAGCAGTGCTACTTGTAAAGTCTCCCAAGTCAGACAGTCATTTACTGAGGATCCAGACTAAATGTGCCAAACAACTACTGGGCAGCAGCAGTAGTGGGAGTGACACTGGCAGACGTTATCTCAGAAACAATGGTAGTGGCACCGTAGCTAATGTCTATTGGTACTGCACAGAGAGAGGCACTGGAAAACATCATTTTGAAGATCTTTTACCATGAAAACCCTATGACGGTGATGGCAAACCTTTTTGAGACCAAGCGCTCAAACTGCAACCCAAAACCCACTTATTTATCACATGTCCCTCTGGCTTTCTAGTAATGAACCCTGGCAAACCCTGTGCTGGGGCAATGGCACATATGCCCACAGAGAGTGCCCCCTGTGGCATGCATGCCATAGGCTCGCCACCACTGCCCTATGATGATACCATCCAAAATAAAACAAGAAATAGTGCCAGAAGAGGAGACTCCTAGTTTGGAGGGCACTCATCAAGCTACGGTGGATGAGCAGAGAACAAATATGAGCAGAACTGTATGAGTATGAGTAGCACTGTGGCTAAAGATATAACTAGACTCAAGTTGAAAGAATGTTCCACTGTTAATGTGCTAAGAGGTGAAAGTAAAGTCCAAACCTGTACAAGATGTCAGGGGAAGCTAGACACAGAAAAACAAGAAATGGAATGGATAAACATTGCAATGCTTAGAGTGAGTGAGCTAAAGTCAGGAACAAGACATTTTGAGTCAGAGAATGACACAGTATTTTACTCAGGAAATGAACATCTAAAAAGAAATGGGGTGGCATTTATTTTGAAGAAAGATGTAGCAAAAGCAGCCAAAGGATATAATTCAAATTCTGATTAAATTATACCAATAAGACTACAGAAAATCCATCAATATAACCTTAATTCAAGTTTATGCTGCAACTACAGAAGCAGAAACAGAAGCAGAAGCAGAAGCAGAAGAAGAAGAAGAAGAAGAAGAAGAAAGATTCTATGCTGGAGTCCAGGAGAAAATTGACACACACAAACAGGACTTCTTGTTAATCATAAGTAGTTGAATTGCAAAAAGCAGAAATTCATTGAATTTTTGTGAGGCTGACAGTTTATTAATTGCAAGCACCTTGTTCAAGCAAGCAAAGAAGTGACTGTTATGGACATCACTAGATGACCAATATAGAAATCAAATAGAATACATAATCAGAAGTAGACACTAGAGAAGCTCCATTCTGCCTGAAAAAGAAAGCCCAGGAGCAGATTATGACACAGATTTTGAACTGATAATATCAAAAGTTAGAGTAAAGCTTAAGATGAACATTAAACAACCATCATGCCAAAATACGTCCTGAATAACATCCTCATAGAATTTAAAGATAAAGTTAAAGAAAAATGTATACTGTTAAGCCTAATTGATTGGGCACCAGAAGAACACTAGACTGAAGCCAGGGACATTGTCAGGGAAGAATGTAAAAAGACATTATCTCCAGCTAAAGAGAGAGAAAGGGAGAAGCCTCAGTATATGGTAAATGAAATTCTTCAAGCAGATAAGGACAGATGAGAAGCACATGTACAAGAGTCACAACTGAATGCAACTATTCAGTGATTTGTGAACAAAGACAAAGAAAGCTACTACTGCTGCTGCTGCTGATTATAATAATCAATGCAGAGAAATGGAAGATCACAACAAAAAAAGAGGAACAAGATACCTTTTCCACAAGAGTTGAGACATCAAAGGCAAATTTGAATCAAGAGAGGGAAAGCTTATATAACCAGAAATGGAACACATTATATGACCAAGTACAAATTACAAAGAATATACTGAAATATTACACTTGAAACAATACACTGGGAAAAAGAGGTTACAGTGGCGGCAGCGGAAGGGCTTGTGGGCGTGGCCTCTGCCCAGCCCAGTTTCCATCTCCCTACCAGTAGCACAGCAGCAGCGAGAGAGGGTGGGCTTGGCTATAAAGCCAGCCCAGTGTTCTACCACCTCCTCCCCAAAAGGCTACAACAGCGGCGGTGGAAGGGCTTGTGGGCATGGCCTCTGCCCAGCCCAGTTTCCATTTCCCCACCGGCAGTGCAGCAGCAGCGAGCGAGGGCGAGCTTGGCTATAAAGTCAGCCCAGTGTTCCACCACCTCCTCCCTAAAAGGCTACAGCAGCAGCAGTGGTGGAAGGGCTTGTGGGCATGGCCTCTGCCCAGCCTGGTTTCCATTTCCCCACCAGCAACCCAGTGGTGGCGAGTGAGGGCAGGCTTGGCTATAAAGCCAGCTCAGTGTTCCACCACCTCCTCCCCAAAAGGCTACAGCGGTGGCGGCAGAAGGGCTTGTGGGCATGGCCTCTGCCCAGCCCAGTTTCCATCTCCCCACTGGCAGCACAGCGGCAGCGAGCGAGGGTGGGCTTGGCTATAAAGCCAGCCCAGTGTTCTACCACCTCCTCCCCAGGCTACAGTGGTAGCGGCGGAAGGGCTTGCCCATCCAGCCCCTCTACCATCTGGGGCAGGGAGGTTGAGAGCCAGGAGGAGCAATTTAACCCATCCCAACCCTCTCCCTACCAGGCGCAATAGCAGTGGGAGTGAGAGCTCGGCTGGGGGAAGGCCTTCCACCTCGCCTTTTATCATCCGAGGCGCCACAGCAGAAAGGCTGGGTCTTGGGCGGAGTTAATCTGCCACCCCAATAGCTTATCTGTGGTGATGGTGGGGGCCTGAGAGTTTGGCTGTGGCAATGAGCTCTTATTTAGTCCATCCAGCCTTTCTATATCTATATCTGGGTTACTTTTCTAGTGCTATAGTTGAGAGGGATATCTGGCTTTATTGGCCCCTTTACTAGCAGAGGCTGGGAATGGTCTGGGGGCAGAAATTGGAGTTGTGCAGGAGGAGATGGAGGTATGGTGGGAACAGAGTGAATAGATGTTACAAAAGAAGGTGGGATCGCTGTTTGAAAGCTATCCCACCTTCAGTTCACTCTGTTTCCTGGAATGGATTGGAGAGTGTTCTCCACTGAATCTTACCTTGCTCCTCTGCAATGCCAGGTCGGTAAAAAATAAGACTCACATTATTTACGATCTCCTTTTGGATAAGGATGCCAACCTGGCTTGCTTTACAGAAACCTGGCTGGGAGAGGATAGTGCCATAACATGGACGCAAGCCCTCCCAGCCAGGTTTTCTGTCAGTGAGTAGGTAAGGGGAAGTGGGTGGGGGAGGGGGGCGGAGTGGCTCTGGTTTATAAAAACACCTTGACCTTGACCAGGATGCCTGTCCAGAACACAGTCCACTTCGAGTGCATGTACCTGAGCCTGAGGACCAGGGATAGTTTGGGGATTCTGCTGGTCTACCGACCACCCCATTGTCTAGCAGACTCCCTAATCGAGCTGACACAGCTGGTCTCAGAGTTGCTGCTGGAGTCACCCAGACTCTAAGTTCTGGGCAACCTCAACATCCCATTCGAGACCAGCTTATCAAATCTAACTGTTGCAGCTAGGGAGTTCATGGAATCCATGACAAACATGGGCCTATCCCAACTGGTCGTCGGACCCACACATTGTGCAGGTCATACCCTCGATGCGGTCTTTAGTACGGAACAGGAATATCCGTGGGCGGAGGTTACTAAAATCACCACATTGTCATGGATCATTTCCTGGTCAAGACTGAACTAAGAGCCATTGTTCACCCCACCCGGGGTGGTGGACCTATTAGAATGGTCCGCTCTCGAAGGGTAATGGATCCAGTTGGATTCCAGAATGCCTTGGAGGGTTTAATGGTTGGTAATGCCGATGACCCTGTTGAAGCTTTGGTTAGCACCTGGAACACCAATCTTACCAAGGCCATTGACACGATCACTTCCAAGCATCCTTTCCAACCCACTCCAAATCGGAAGCAATGGTATACATCAAAGCTCAGGAATATGAAGCGGGTTGGACAACGACTAGAGTGCTGGCGGAAAACTCGAGTCTTATCTGACAGGACTTGTCATAGGAACTTTCTTTGGTCCTATTGAGAGGCAATACATGCAGCACAGAGTTCCTTCTGTTCTGCATGTATTGCTTCTGAAGAGTTCTCTCCAGCAGAACTGTTTAGGGTGGTAAGGGAGCTGACACAGGTATCTCCTGCGCAGAACCTGTTACTTAACCTGACAACAGCCTGCTGTGATACATTCAACAACTTTTTTGCAGATAAAATCTCTCAGATAAGAGCCAACTTAGACACCAGTGTTTTGACAGAAACAACTGACAAGGTGTCCAGTAACTCTGCTTATGAAATTATCCTGGATCAGTTTCAATCTGTGAGTACCAATGACGTGGACAAGCTCCTTGGTAGAGTGGAGAAAACGACCTTCACTCTTGACCCTTGCCCATCATGGCTGACCGTCTGGGTGGGGGATGCATTGAGGATGTTTCTAACGGATATCATCAATGCATCCTTCAGGGAAGGTCATATTCCATCCTGTCTGAAGGAAGTGGCTGTTAGGCCACTTCTGAAAAAAAACTTCCCTGGACCCCCTGGATATGAACAACTATAGGCCAGTCTCTTTGTTACCATTTTTGGGCAAGGTACTTGAGAGGGCGGTTGCTCTTCAACTCCAAGCTGTCTTGGATGAAACTGATTATCTAGACTCATTTCAAACTGGCTTTAGGACAGGATATGGAGTTGAGACTGCCATGGTTGCCTTGACCGACTATCTGTGCCTGAGCATCGACAGGGGTAGTGTGACCCTGTTGGTGCTTCTAGACCTCTCAGTGGCTTTTGATACAATAGATCATGGCATCCTCTTGGATCACATGAGTGGGTTAGGAATTGGAGGTACTGTGCTCCAGTGGTTCCGTTCCTTCCTCTCGGGCAGATCCCAGAGGGTGCTGCTTGGGGACAGTTGCTCGAGTAAAAAGGAGTTCACCTGTGGTGTCCGTCAAGGCACCATTCTGTCCCCGATGCTATTCAACATCTATATGAAGCCGCTGGGTGAGATCTTTCAGAGTCATGGAGCTGAGTGTTATCAGTACGCTGATGACACCCAGATCTTTTTCTCCATGTCTCGATCGTCGGCCTCGACCCTCGATGGCATCTCTCCTCTCAATGAATGTCTTAAGGCAGTAATGGGCTGGATGAGGAAAAACAGATTGAGAGTGAATCCAGACAAAACGGAGGTGCTCACAGTAGCATTGTTATATTATTGTTGTCTATGACCTGTTTTTTATTGTATGTCATTTTAATTGAGATGTTTTAATTGCTTTTGGTTTAATACCTTTTAAGGGGTGGGTGGGTTTTGGGCCTCTTATGAATTTATATTGTATGTAATTTTAATTGTTGTTAGCCACCCCAATTGTTCACAGAGGGGCAGGGTACAAATTATTATTATTATTATTATTATTATTATTATTATTATATAAAAGAGATGAAAGGATGACATATTCATTCAAAGAAAGAACCATTTGAAGTTGAACCTACAATTTTAGAAAGAAAAGTGGGTGCTGCACTCAGAACACTTGGGAGAAATAACTCACCAAGAACAAACGGCATACCAATAGAGCTGCTTCAAACTACAGAGATAGAATCTATTCTAATTTTAATGAATATTTATCAATAAATATAGGAAATAAAACAATGACCCATAGAATAAAAATACTCAACATACATTCCAGTCCTCAAGAAAGGTGACACCAGGGATTGCAGTCCCCATGAAACTATTGCATTAAAAACTGGGACTCAAAGCAGTTCATACTTAAAAGAACAATACATTTAAAACCATACAAAAAGTGAATACTGGAATAGAATTAAACTATTTACAGTATTAAAACAATCCACACCTCAAGTTAAAAGAATAAAATGAATTAAAAAGATAAAAATCTCTTCAAAACAGTTGTTAAAACCTGATAGCACTAGCCCATTCTTTAAAAACGTTCTGTTTTAAAAGCCTGCCGAATAAAAATGTCTTAACCTGCTGACCGAAGGCCAACAAAGAGGAGATCATTCTGTCCTCCATGGGCAGGGAGTTCCTGTCACATTGGGGTTGAAGTGTGAATGTGATTTTCAGTAGCTCTGTCAAGACCTTGAGATACTCCTTGAAATCAGGAAGCAGAACTGGACAGCTCATGGTGAAGGGTTTATTTACAGAGGGTAAGGAATTGCTATTTACAGATGCAGAACAGAGTTATAGGATGGAAGCAAACACTCTGACCTCCTTCTTAGCAGCTCACAGCAACACAGAGTTATCCAAGAACTCTCTTGGATACTCACTAACAAACACCAACTGCACTGACTCTCCATGATTCCACAACAACTCAATGACCCACACTTGTTTACATTAGGTTCAGCCTTAAATCCACTTGGCTGATGCAACCTTCCAGTAAATGTAATTATACATTACATCATACGTACAGAGTCACAGGTGCAGTCTAATACACAATTAGGTGTCTGGCCTCTTCAAGGACATTTATCACCAGATGTCCTGGCCTTGTCACGTAATACACACACACATCATGACTGTGCAGACATTACACACCCTCATCATGATTCTACATTCAGATCTAATTTCACATCATATAATAGTGAAAGTTTCAGAGTCTAAGGGCAGCCATCAAAAGAGTCTCTCTGTCATATCCCCACCAACCATGCTTACAATGGTGGTGGGACTGAGAGATGGTCATATCCAGATGATTTCAGAGCCTGGGCCAGCTCATACAGGAAGACAGTCTGCCAAATAGCCTGGACTTGAGCCATATAGGGCTTTATAGGTGAGTTCCATTCATCTTTGGATCCAACACTTTTTTCCATTACATTCAGAATGGCAGAACTCATGGGTGAGTCAGTTTGCCTCTTCACACCATCCAAGGTTAAATTAATTTTACAGAATGCCCTACTACATGTAGTAAAAAGACTTACTTTATCACCCATGTTTCCAAACTGCACCAGAATTATTTCTCTTCATACATTACAGCTAGAAAACATTTGTAAGAATTTAAGACTCTTTAAAAAATAAAATCTAGAACTAATGAGTACTGCCAGACCCTCATTCCAAACTTAGGTATTTGAGCTTCTTGAAACCTAAATCAGCATGTCATGCTTGTACGTATATGGGTCATGTCTCCTACTGTCGGCAATTAAGATTCTTATATCTGAGAGATCAAACATTTTAAAAGTATTTTTGAGTATAAATAACTATTTTATCCATTTATTTTGTTTTAAATCTGGGATTTAAATCTGGGATTTTTCTGGTCACTTGATCTTTAACTGCTTTATAGGAAGAAATTGTATTTCTTAAATTGTAATAAAGGAGAGTAATTGGCACATCTATTCATTTCTCTGAATCAGTCTGAGTATCATGGGGGGGGGTTGCAGACTGCCAGAAATAGTGCAAATTGAGTCCACTTTTAGGGTTAGGGTTAGTGCTAGGGAACCATGGTAATTGTGTTTTTTTTTTCCTGAGACATTGAGCCTTCTCTGTTAGAGAGCTCTGGTGCCACAATAAAATACAATTCCCATGATTCCCTAACCCTAACCCTAAAAGTGGACTCAATTTGCACTATTTCTGGCAGTCTGCAACCCCCCTAAGTCAGTCTGAGTACTTTCTTAAGACTTTAAAAAGTAAACTGAATGTATGTTTTACCTTAGACAAGGAGAGGGCAATTCTGTAAAGAAAAGTTTAAGCAGAGAAATACCTTGTGAAACTGTTTTCTTCCATCTATTCCATATTTGCAACAAAATTAAATAATGAATTACAATTAACAGTTGCTAGGCTATATCTAAGGGATGTATACACAGGTGTTTTCAATTTGCAATGTAGGGATTTATTCTGTGCATATAACATTGATTAAGTAGCCAGTTAAGCAGCAAAGTGATTTTTTTTAAAAATGTGTAGAATGGTGAACCATTCTTACTCCACTGGCCTCCACAGGATGTCCCTGCTAATTTTTCATCTTCTGCCTCACCAGCCATAAGTGTTGATAAGTTTCTGACAGCTAAGTAATAGGCCATTATGGATATATGACCACTTGAAATAAAAAGAAATTGAGAGAGCATCATTATTTTAATGAGTACAACCATACCAGACAATGGCTAATCACATAGTTTCCATTCAAGACATCCTCTTAGGAGATGGAGAGGATTTGGGTATTTTTTTTAACTATGGAAGAATAAAAAAGGCAATTTTGGCAGGTGATATGATTGTAAAGAAGTTCATTTTAAATGTCTAGACTTTTTTTCTTGTTGTACAACCATTTATTTATTCAAAAAATTGCAACTTCATATTACTTTTGTAATAAGATTTGTTAGGATTGAGTCCCAAGGGAAAATGTACATTGTGGAAAAGTGCAGCAGCCATGATGACACAGCATTTGGCCACAGCTGAGTCATGCAGCCTCATGCTGATGTAACAGGACATGACATCATGGGGGTAGTCACCTGGTGCTGGAAAGCACAGAAACTGCTGCAAAAGTGCTGTGAAACTGCAGTGTCACTCAGGTGAGTGACAAGTGTCCAGCAGGAAGAGGCAGAGCCAGAAAGCCATGTGGATCACAGGCTATATAAGGCACAAGCCTCTGGACACACATGTGGGTTGTTGGGTTGTTGAGTTGTTGGATGGTAGATTGCGGACTGCTGTTGGAGTTGCATTGGTGTATGCTGTACATATCTGTATATAGAGCAACAAAGATTAAAGCCTCATTTGTGAGATGTCTGTCTGTGGAGTCTCTGTGCTCTATCTGTAAGGGGAGAGGAGTTTCTCCAGCTGACAAGCAGCCTGCTTCATTGGAAAGTCTGGATCCTGATACTTCATGTTACGTGGTCTCCACGCTCTGCGTTACCATGCCTAACAGGATTAATGTTATATAGGCATTCTGGGAAAGAGTGATTTTCAAGATAAGGCTTTCTTTTTTCTTTTTCTTTTTCTTTTTCTTTTTTACTGTAGGATTTGCTTTAAAGTCAATGATTTTAGAGCAGGACACATTTGTTCCTGTGTAATTGTTTGGATAATACAGAATCATAAGTATTATACAATTAACAATACTATACTGTACTATAAAATGATGATATGAAAACTGAGACCCATAGATCACATGGGGCTCCAGAACCTCATGTTTGTGGTCCTTGAAACTTTTCAGCAGTCCCTCAAAAATCCCTCATTTTTGTCTTTTTCTCTTTTTTTCCAAGAAATTTTTCACCTGAAAGCCACTAAAAATTCCACATGTACTTTGTGGTTTGACTTCCTTGATCCCCCAGACCCATTTCCTCAGAAAAATCCAGTGCTGTTTATTAGCCTGCAAACTGATGGAAAATGGCAATTGAAGGTGGCATGATGTCAATTCTGGTATATTGCAAAACAGCAATGTGACCCTGGTGAGTGCAGAACTAAAAACTGGCTCCTACCCTCAGTTGTCCACCCAAGATATAAAATATGAAAATTCTCAGTGGAGTCACTTCCTTAATTTGTTTCGGGGGGGGGGGGGAGAAAATTTTTGTGGTATCTTAAAAAACAAACACATTTTACTATGGCATCAGTTTTGCCATAATAGCATATTTAGTTTTCAAAATGTCACCAGACTCTTTGAAAATATGACGAAAGATATATAGACAAAAGGGCAGATTTACAGATGAAGCTGAGAGAAGACAGAAGAAAGACTGTTTTTCAAATGAGAGAGAGGGGATGAAGATAATAGATCATGAACATTGACCAAAATCCTACTAGTGCACTACACTAGCTGTTACATATTTTCTATGGTTGTACAGCATTCTCAGGGTAAGGCAGAGAAGATTCCCAAGCACTGAGAAGTCTATTCCTGCAGTGCCTTTCTTACTTCATGGCTGCACCTGCAGTTTTTTGCTTCCTATCTCCAATGCCTGTACCAGCATAGTTATGCCAGTATAATGCATTAACAGGATTCTAGCCATAGATTAGGGGATGAAAGAATGAGAGAAAGATCACAGTGAAAAACAAAAGCAAAGGAACCCAATTATGAGAGATGGAGAAGTAGAGAGAAAGCATGGCAAAAGCAGGGTAGAGCAAGGATTGTCTTACTGTTCTGCTGATTTGCCAGTTGGACTTCATGTCTGTAAGATAGAAAGAAGTGTTATCAGTGAAAAATTGGGCAAAGTGTCAGGTGGAAAAGAGAAGAAAGTTGAAGATGATGATAAAAAGCAGAAAATCTACAGTGGCACAAGCTATCCCACAACACAAGGTGTGAAGAAAGTGCCGTTTCCACAAGTATTTGTAGCTCCACCTCGTTATTTTCTTATCCAACCTAACCACTGCCTCCTTCTTAGCTGTCTTCTTCAGTAATCCCTCCCCTTTGTTACTTGTGCCTCCTATCTCTTGTTCTGAGAATGAGACAAAGGGTTGTAAGCCAGACACACACAAATGCACCAGTCTTCTCCAGGCCCATACACTGTAGGCAGAGTGAATTATCCAGGAGAAGGACCTATGCCCCCAATGCAGATAAACTACCAGGGCATATTGTCTCCCTTGTCACACAGCAGGGCCTCTTAGAAATGTACTGGTGCCATTTGCTACTCCTGGATAATGCAGGGGTTGGCAACCTTCTCTTACCTGTGGCTGGTCCCTTCCGGTGGTCCCTTCTGGTGGGCTGAGGGGGGGGTAAGGGAATGGCGGTGCTTACTGGCCCCCGCCGACCCCCGCCGCCACCGCCACCACCACCGCTGCCTCCGCGCATGTCACGGCCACCATTTTGTTTGCCAAAATGATGGCCGTGACTCGTTTACACATGCGCAGGAGTACTGCGCATACGCAAACAAGTCGCAGATGCCATTTTGGCAAACAAAATGGCGGCCGCGATGCGTGCAGCCGCACGGCAGCCAAAACACGTGGCGGTGGTGGTGGGCGGTGGCAGAGGTTGGCGGGGGCCTGTAAGCAGGGGTCCGCAGGCCAGATGCGGCCTGCGGGCCGTAGGTTGCTGACTCCTGGCCTAATGGATGGACAGGTCTTGTAGGGAAGGTCTGATGCACAGGAGACAATGGGACAAATAAATGAAAAAAGGCACCGAAAAAAGAGGTAAATAAAAACTCAACAATGGCATCATCAGAAAGAAAGTAGAGTTATGCCACAGGTGGTTAGAAGCATGGGCTGAAGAACCATAATAGCAAAATAACCTGTCATCCATAGTCAAGAAAGTACAAGAATTAGGAAGAAGAGGAACACAGTAGTAAATAAGGAAAGAATACAGACATGAAGTCCAACTGGCAAATCAGCAGTACAGTAAGAATGGCAGCAGAGGAAAGTATGAATGTCTTTTTTTATTTTTTACAAAGAAGAAAGTGACAAAAAATCTAATCATGAAACCTCAAGATGGGACAAAAATATTAGGAAGTTCCTGGAGGTTGTGATAGTTGTTGCTGTAGTTCTTTTATATATATATATATATATATATATATATATATATATATAATGTTTCTGCTGTCCAAGACTATTTTCTGACAATTCCATTATTAGTTGCAACATTTTATTTCCCTCTCAAAAAGGGGGATACTCCTTAATTCCAAAACATATTGGAACAAAAAATGTAGTCTTTCCTTCCTTTCTCTTACATATATTGCTATAAACATAAGACATAAGATGGGAGATATACAGAACAGAACATGGAGAAACAGAATGGTTCCTAATTGGCAAAGGGGTCAGACAAGGCTGCATCCTTTCACCCTATCTGTTCAACTTGTATGCAGAACATATTATCAGAAAAACAGGCTTGGACACAGAAGAAGGAGGAGTGAAAATAGGAGGAAGGAATGTCAACAATCTAAGATATGCAGATGACACCATAATACTAGCAGAAAACCTGACAGATATGGAACACCTACTACGGAAGATCAAAGAAGAAAGTGCTAAGGTAGGCTTAATGTTGAACATAAAGAAAACAAAAATAATGACCACTGAGGACCTTCAGAAGTTCAACCTAGACAATGAAGAAATAGAAATAGTAATAGAATTCCCATACTTGGAAACAAACATTGATAGAAATGGGGCCTGCAGTCAGAAAATCAGAATAAGAATAAGAATGGGGAAGGTGGCTATGAAAGAACTAGAAAAGATTCTAAAATGCAAATATATACAACTCAGCACAAAAGTTAGAATCATACAAGCCACTGTATTCCCTATTACCATGTATGGGTGTGAGAGGTGGACAGTTAAGAAAAATGCTAGGAAGAAAATTAATTCATTTGAGACGTGGTGCTGGAGAAGAGTGCTGAGGATCCCATGGACAGCCAAAAGCACAAACAAATGGGTCCTAGAACAGATCAAGTCAGAGATATCCCTAGAAGCCAATGACCAGACTGAGACTTTGGACACATGATGAGAAGAGAAGACTCATTAGAAAAGACAATAATGTTAGGAAAGGTGGAGGGAAGTAGAAGGAGAGGAAGGCCACATGCTAGATGGATGGACTTTATTAAAGAGACCATGAATAAGAGTTTGTAGGAGCTGGGCAGAGCAGTAGAGGACAGGAGGACCTGGAGATGTCTCATCCATAGGGCCACCATGGGTCAAGACCAACATGAAGGCAGTTAACAACAATATTGCCACAGTACAACAGCACTTTTGCACTATAACTTTATTACACAAACACATAAAATCAGAGATGAGAAAAACTGACCTTCAAACCATAAGGGCACATCTGCAAACCATGCCCCAGTTGTCATTTAAAAAAAAACACACCTTTTGAAAAGCCCTAGTGAAGATGCAAGTAACTGCTACAAAAGTTCTCCCAAAGAACTGAACAAGCAGATGTAGAGACAACAACAACAACAACAGATGAAAACTGGCAAAACCCAAACAGCTATATTGTGAAAAGTCATGCTTCTTTAGACCAATCTAAAAATGCCCAGAGACACATATAAGACTAAAGAACAGTGAAAAGAAAGTAGTAAAGGGAAATTGGGAAAGTAGTAAACTAAGGGGCGAAACAGATGGCCCCAAAAGGAGCAGCTTGCCACTGCCGCCCCTTTGCTCACCGGTCTCCAACTTGACATTTTCCTGGCACAAAAAGAAGTGGCAGAATGCTGCTCTTTTTTGCACCAGGAAAAAGGTGTCTTTGCCACCACAGTGGCATTTTTTCTGGGTTTCTGCAGTGCAGTGTGTGTAAAGGCTGTGCCACAGAAACATCGTGAAGCCACCACACATTTCGGTCAGCTGTGCAGCTTCCTGACAGTGTGGGGGCATGATGCTGTCAGAATGCCATGTCCCCATGCCACCAGTAAGCCAGATCTTTTTGACAATCTGTACTGGCCCTAAGATTCTTAGCATAATCATATACACAGTCTTATACTCAGAAAATAGTCTCATTCTGTGTAATGGAGGTTACTTCCACATGTGCATAGCAGTGAGCCTTAAAAAAATCAAGAAAATCTGATTTGAAGCTCTGGGAAGGATCACAAATCTCTTGATGTCACATCTAGTTTAGCCTACAAAAGCACCAAGTAACAGAATCTATGGGAAATTACAATATCATGGAAACAAATGATTTTATTAAGGAAAAACAGATAGTTTAACAGCCAGCAGGAAAAGAATGCATCTGAGAAAAGGCTAAAAAGAATTGTTTGCACAAAAAGAAATAAGAGAGGAAAGACTGATTGTGGGGGAGATATCTCCAGCTGTCAAATCCTCTGTATCTAGATCAGTGTCAGCCCAAAAGTATAATGTCATTAAGCAGACTAAAGATTTTTTAAGCCCAGAGGCCAGAAAACATCACTATGCAGAACAAATCCAGACCAAGCTTTAAATTAATCCACTTTTTAGTGTTTAGTTAATTTGTGACCTCATATAAAAGGTTCATTCATTCACTTTATACACTATGTCTTTCCACACATCCAAGTATGTGGTCATTGTGGATAGTGACTGAACTATACAAAGAATATGAATATTTAATGGTAATAAAACCTTTCATTTTCTATAGTAAAATGCTGTTTTAATGCAAATGAGGCTGATAGTATTTTCTTGGTTTATGGGGAGAATTTAAAAGAATGATCGTACTAAAAAGTTTGTTGTTGTTGTTGCTGTGCACCAGAGCTCATTGACAAAGGCTAAAAATCTCACAAAACAAATCACATGATTTCATACCATTGAGACATGGCAGTTAAAGTGGTGTCAACTTGATTTATACAGTGCAGATGCAGCCTTACTATCATTTTTACTACTGTTGATTATAATACCTGCCTCTGTAATCAATGTATATCTTGTTCATATTCTTTATAAATTATTTTTTAAATATTTAAAATGCTGTTAATTGCCATCAAAATGACTTTGACTTATTGTAACCTTATGAAAGAGAGACATCCAGGATAACCTGTTACTAAAGAGATTATTGCACTGCTAATAAAACCGGCTTATCTGAGTTGGCTCAAAATTTAAAACAGGTGGCATTCTGATGGGTTGGACCCGGACAGCAATTTTGGTGGCTAAATCCTTCGGATAACATCAGGATGCCACCTGTTTTAAATTTTAAGCCAGCTCAGGTAAGCCAGTTTTATTAGCGGTGCGATAATCTCCCAACACTCCTACTCTGTTCTCACAAACTCATGTCTGTGGTCTCTTAGATTGAGTCTATCCAGCTGTAATGTGATCTTCCTCTTCTCCTACTGCTTTCCACTTTACAAGCATTGCCATCTTTTCCACACTGTGTCATAATATGTCCAAAGTGTGATAGTCTCAGTTTAATCATTGTGGCTTCTAAGGAGAGTTCAGACTTGATTTGTTCTTGGAACCATTTATTTGGTTTTTTAGAAGCCCATGGCATCCATAGAACTCTCCTCCAGCACCCCATTTCAAATGGGTTGATTCTCTTCCTGTCAGTTTTCTTTACTGAGGAAAAAGTGGAAAAG
Source organism: Phrynosoma blainvillii (assembly GCA_026167975.1). Classification (NCBI taxonomy): domain Eukaryota; kingdom Metazoa; phylum Chordata; class Lepidosauria; order Squamata; family Phrynosomatidae; genus Phrynosoma; species Phrynosoma blainvillii. The sequence continues at coordinate 249,115,858 of JANUYF010000003.1, forward strand.
AGATGAAGACAGTATTTAATTGTTCCACTTTCACACACTGCCAGGAATGCGAGTCTCCACCAGATGTAGATGTGACCCCACCCTGCAAATTTATTTCTTAGCTACAAGAAAAATATGGAGAGGGATTTTAGCAGATTATCATGTTAATAAATAAGGCTACTTACTTCTTCCAAATTATGGATGAATACTGGATATTACCACATGGATTTTGCTGCTGTTGCCACCTCCTGACTGCATCCATGCAAAAACCCAGCTAAAAGCTGCCCTCAGCTGGCTAATTTGCAAAGCTGGGAAGCTCCCAAAAGTGAAAAGTGGCCAGTTAAGGGTGAATTCTAGCTAGATTTTTGCATGGATGCAGTCAGGAGGTAGTAATGGCAGCAAAATCCATGTGATAATACCTGGCTGCATCCAGTCTTCATCCCTTATTCTGAAGAGGCAAGTTGCCTTATTTATTAAAGCAATAATCTCCTTAGTCTCTCTCAGTAGTTCAACTACATAGTGTCCGTTTTGAACAAAGATGAGCAGTGTACCTGTATTCCTTTTTCTGGCTGAAAGAAAGAGGCAGGGACATATTAGCATGCTCTACCTTTGAACCTGTGGCAGTCACAGGTGTGCCATGTGTTTAAAAACTTTACCAGACCAGTCTCACAAGAACTTCACTGGCTTCCAATTTGCTTTCAAGCACAATCCAAGGTGCTGATTTTAATCTACAAAGCCCTATGATGCTGGATATCTGAAAGACCACCTCCTCCCAACAAGGCCGGCCCATTTTTTAAAAAAAAAATCAGTGGAAGGTGTATTGCATGTCCTCAGATCTCACAAAGCTAGGCTGGTGTGAACATGGGGCGGGGCTTTCTGTGCAGCAGATCCCTGACTATGGAACTACTTGCAAAGGGAAATTAGGCTGGCGCTATCTATTTTGATCTTCCAGTTGGCAGCTAAAATGGTGTTTTTCCTCATAGGCTTGGCATTTGTAACTGCCCTGTGAGGTGGTTTTTTTTTTAAGGACTATTTTTAATGTTCTTAAAGAGTATTTTAATTTGTTGTTAATTTTGTTTATCTCTGTATTGTTTTAAATATTTTTACATGTTGTGCATCACCTTGCAGGCCCAGGGAAGTGACATATAAATATTTGTTGTTGTTGTTAACTTCCTTCGAGTCTATCTCAATTCATGGGTCTCCAAGACCCTCTGTCCTACATTGGTCTGCTTAAATCCTGCAACCCCCTACCTGTGATCTCTTTAATAGAGTCCATCCATCTAGTATGTGGTCTTCCTCTCTTCCTACTTCCCTTCACCTTCTCCAGCATTATTGTTTTTTCCAAAGAGTCCCCTCTTATCATGATATGTCTGAAGTATGACAGTCTCAGTTTGGTCATCTTGGCTTCCAGGGAGGCTGCCGGTTTGATCTGTTCTAGGACCCATTTGTTTGTCCTTTTGGCTGTCCACAGAATCCTCAGCACTCTTCTCCAGCACCACATCTCAAATGAATTGATTTTCATCTGTCTTCTTTCTTGACTGTCCAGCTCTCACATCCACACATAGTAACAGGGAATACAATGGCTTGTATGATTCTGACTTTTGTGCTGAGTTGTATGTCTTTTCATTTTAAGATCTTTTTCTAGTGCTTTCATAACTGCCTTCCCCATTTTTAATCTTCTCCTGATTTCCTGGCTGCAGTCCCCATTCTGATCAATGTTCGATCCCAGGTATGAGAACTCTTTTACTATTTATATTTCCTCATTGTCTAGTTTGAATGTGTGTAAGTTCTCTTTGGTCATTATTTTTGTTTTCTTTATGTTCAACAGTAAGCCTGCCTTTGCACTTTCTTCTTTGATCTTCCTTAGTAGTTGTTCCAGGTCTGTGAGGTTTTCTGCTAGTATTATGGTTTTGTCAGCATATCTCAGATTGTTGATATTTCTTCATCCTATTTTCACTCATCCCATTTCCATGTCTAAGCCAGCTTTCCTTACAATATAAGTTGAATAGGTAGGGTGATAGGATGCAGCCTTGTCTGACTTCTTTGCCAATCAGGAACCATTCTGTTTCTCAGTGTTCTGTTCTGACAGTAGCCTCTTGTCCTAAGTACAGATTCCTCATTAGGATTATCAGATGTGTTGGCACTCCAGAAACAATGGATCAAAAAGATATACAAGTGGATACTAGAGATAAAAACAGGAGAAGAGGTGATAAAAAAAAAACATAACATGGATGAGGAATATTGGGAATACAATACCACTGCAAAGTTGGGAAAATGCATGGAAAAACTGCAATGCATTTACCAAAGGTAACATATTAAAGGAAAATTACCATAAAATATTTCATCAGTGGTATATTACACCATCAAAATTTGCGAAAATAAATAAAAAAGAAAGTAGTGAATGCTGGAACTGCAGGGAAGAGCCAGGAACCACATTTCATATGTGGTAGAAATGTAAGAAAAATAAGAAATATTGGGAAGAAATCCATAGGAAAATGTGTGAGGCTACCCAGAAAAATATCCCTCTAAAACCAGAACTGTACTTACTAAATATAACAGATGTAATAGATAGCAAATTAACCCAAGATGAAAAGAGTGTAATACTATATATGGTAACAGCCGCACGATTAATATTGGCAAAATATTGGAAATCCGAAATAACTCCAACGATAGCTGAATGGCAAATTAAACTTTATGAGTTAATAACAATGGACAAACTGTCAATGTTTATAGCAGGAAGAACTTTTCAACAATATGAAAAAAATGGAAAGGCATACAGCTTAAATTAGAAATGAACCCCCTCTGCAGACCAGGGCGTCGGGGACGCCCTGGTCCGGAGCGCCGGCGGAGCTCAGCCTCCCCACCGCGGCGCTCCTCTGGCGACTCTAAAAGGAGCACCAAATTGGCGCTCCTTTTAGATGTCAGGGAAAGTGCACCCTAAAAGCGGCGGGCGCACTTTCCCTGACTCAAACGCCGCGGCGCGTCCGGTCGCTGCGGCGTGAGGTCATCCCCGGAGCGCCGGCCATGCGGACAGCTGGCGACTCCAAGGGCGACCTCAGGAAGAGGAAGGGGCGCCGCTCGTGCGGCTGCCCCTCCTCTTCCGGGCCCGGAAGACGGCTCAATCTGCCGAGGCCCGAAGTAAGGTAATTAAGACAATATAAGCATATATTTGTTTATTATGATGTAAAAGAACAGATAATATTGACAATGTAAAACAAGGTCACTGATATTCTTATAAAAATGTAAGTTGTAAATTTTTTTGGAAAAATAAATAAAAATAATAAAATAGGAAAGAAAAAAAAAGATGTGTTGGCACTCCCATGTCTTTAAGAGTGTTCCATAACCTTTCATGGTCTATGCAGTCTATAGTCTATAAAGCACATGCTGATTTTCTTATAATATAAATATATTTTTATTTATTTAAATATAAATATAAATATAAATATACAAACACACAAATAAATATGACAAGTGAACCAAGCTTTGAGTGGCCACTTTCTTAAGAAAGAAACCCTGGTGCCTCACCTCTAGCTCTCAAATGGAAACAATAGAGGAAATGTACCATCTCGTTTCACCATCATATCCAAAGATTATTTCAAGCAATGCCTGAAACAAGCCCATGTGCCTCCCTCTGTGTCATTTCTAGCTTGGGGCTGGAAACATGAGGTAGTGACTTATAGCCTTGCATTTGCACAAATCGAGCACAAACCAAAAACAAATCCTAGATTTCAGTGACAGAAGTCTATGGCTGGGAAGAGGAAAAGTTTATTTCTTTGCTGCTTTAGCTTCATAATTGTCAGCCATTTTGTCTGTAAACCCTGGCTCTATTCATCATGGCAAGGCTGGCATGAAAGATCCTTTCAGAAAACCTGGTTTTTCTGCCCCAAAGTATCCCTCAGTTTCTTAAACAGCTTGGCAGATTTTCTAGAAACAGGTTACTAAGCCAGAATGATGTCTGAAGCATTTAGTTAGGATATTACCATTGGGATGTGGGAAAGGGTCTTCTCAGCTTTGGGACCCAAGCTGTAGAATGCCCTTCTGGAGGCCAAACTGGTGCCAAAATCTATACCATTTAGGTGCCAAGTTAACACTTTTAGTCCTCACTTCTCAGTGCTTGGATGGGGCATGTCTCAGACTGAAGCAGGGTCTACTCCATTCCCCCTCTCATACAATGTTAACTGGATGAAGAAACAATGCCAAAATAAGGACTATAGTAGACTAGAATTGTCCTGAAAGCTAATTTAGGATAAATAAGGAGACTAGTTTCTATAAACTGATGGTCCACGTATCAGTCCATATAGTAAGTGTGATATTATGTTTATTGATAAAGTAATTTATTCTTCATTTTACACAAATTGACAATTATTTTGATACTATGTATTTTAAAAAGAGCTTTACTCCATCAGAGATCTTGGGGGATTTTTGATCCACATGTATCTGAAAGTGTAGGACAGGGGTAGGCAACCTTTCCCCTTTAAGGGCCGAGGGACTTCAGCTCCCAGGATCCCAGGAGCTATTGGCCAACATGGGACTATTGGCCAACATGGCTGAGGCTTCTGGGAGCTGAAGTCCCTCGGCCCTTAAAGGGGAAAGGTTGCCTACCCCTGGTGTAGGAGGTCAAAAGCTTTCCTAAGGATAATCATATTCCTGCAAACTTGCATCCATATTGAATTCATGTCTTACTACAGAAGAACATGCAACTTAAACTGCTCCCCTGCCAGCCTGTGAAATGTCCGTCACCCAGTGGCAGTGGTGTAGACAGTCTTGATCTCCACTTATACTGATTCCATCTAGTATACCAACCTTATATAGCATCAGTCCAACATGGGATTAAGCCCCAATTTAGTATTCTGGATTGTGGCCCCCATTTTTGCTGCCTCATTTTGATAAAGAAATCTCTCTAAACAGGTAACTGTTTTGCTTCCCCCCTTTTCCCCCTTTTTTCCTCACTGCCAAAAAATGCAAATCGTGAAGTAACAAATGTGTCCTTTCATCTAAATGGAGGCCTTGAATATAATATTCTGTTCCTATTAACATTTGTCTGAATATCCCTGTTTCCACCATGGACGTTCTTTACTCAGCAAATCAGACAAAAAACTGTAGAACAGACATGATAATATTCTCCATCTTGAACCACTGGAAAATATCAACATCAATCATCCTCTCTGTGCTAACATGATTGCACTGAGCTAAAAAAGCCTACACTCATGAAATTAAAGTGATTGGGCATTGTTCCGAGATTCACAGAACTGGCACTTATTAAAAGATTGGGATTATAGTTGATAGCCACATACATTATCTCCCCTGAAAGTGTGGTAGCTTGCATGAATTATATTTGCACTGAGTACAGCAGACATTTGCCAGTTCTATAAGCTACATTTCCCAAGTTAGAAACATTTGACAATTGGCTCTACTTGTGAAAATAATTTCCTACTTGGAAAGGAAAATGTGAGCCTCATAGAACAGTGGCAATGGTGGAGAACAGCACTGACACTGCAAAATTTGAGAGCACCACATGTTACCACTTTCAGACAATTCATATGAAAATGTCAGATGAAATGCTGAAAAAGAGTACAGAGCCCTTTCATTTTTGCCAAAGCCCTTGAGATTATCAAAGAATGCTTGTGGAGAATATGCTATGATTGTGCCAATAATGGCAAAAGAAAAATACTGTTATAGAATATTTTATGGTCTAACCTTGCACAATAAACTTCTTGTTGTTGATTATTATGTTTAAAAAGTTTACAAACACCTGTTTATTTATTACTAATTACATTTTACACATCAACCAAAAAAGAGTTACTATGTATGTTCAAGGTTTGCATTGTCTTTTCCCCCTAGTGTGTGTTTCATATTTAATCTAATTATTAAATTATTCATTTTTACCCTTGAAAATGACACAACTGCTATTACCCTGCAGAACAGCTTCACAAGAGGGCAACTAAAGGACTGAATGCAGGTCCTTTACAGACTGCCAGAAATAATGCAGCTTGAGGCCACTTTAACTGCCACAGCTCAGTGCTAGGGAATTATGGGAATTGTAGTTTTTCTGGGACATTGAGCCTTCTCTGTCAGAGAGCTCTGGTGCCACAATAAACTACAGTTCTCAGGATTTCCTAGCACTGAGCCAGAGCAGTTAAAATGGACTCAATTTGCACTATTTCTGGCAGTCTGCAATCCCAGTCAGTCAGTCATATTACTTTCCATAGATAGGATATAGCTTTAGATAAAAAAATGTGGGAGAGGCATTCTGTGAAGGGTCCCATCGTGCTGCAAAAATGGGTGGTAAAAATGTTGCCTGCAGTCTGCATGTTGGCTACCTCTGATTTAAAATGATTTTCATTCGTGTCAACATGGATACTAATTTTTCTTTGTCTGTCTTCATCTTTTTAACTTACTGTACATACTCGATTATAAGTTGACGTCATGTATAAGTCGAGGGCAAATTTTGGTGCCAAAATTGGGGATTTTGATATGACCCATGGATAAGTCAAGGGAACTCTCTGTGCCTGCATTAGCAGCTGTTTCTAAGGTCATTGGCTACAAAGGAAGGCTAAGGTGTCCAGAGGCAACCCCCAGTCAAGCAACACACAAACATGCACATGAGAGGGAAGGGAGGCAGGGAGGAAAGCACTCACTCTGCCTCAACAGCTGTTTCAGAGGAAGGCTGAGGTGTCCAGTAGCAAACTCCCATAAAATAACACAAACCACTCACAAACATATACACACACACATGAAAGAGAAGGGAAACTTGGAGGAAAGCACTCATTCTTTGCCTCAGCAGATGTTTTAGAGGCAGGCTAAAGTGTCCAGTAGCAAACTCCCATAAAATCAACACAAATCACTCACAACCATACACACACACAAGTTGGAAGGAAAGGTGATGGGGAGGAAAGCACTCACTCTCTGCCTCAGCATCTGTTTTGAAACGCACTGGGTACAAAAGAAGGATAGGCTCTTATTTGAGGAGCTTTCAAAGTAGTATTACCATATTGCCCGTAAATAAGTCGACCCAGGATTTTGGAGTCGATTTTGGGGCATTAATTTCTTGACTTATAGTTGAGTATATATGGTACATATAAAGAGACACAGACATGCATACACACAAACACACACACAATGACGACCACTTCTTTGTTTTACCCAAGTTGAAAAATGAAACCCTGTGAGGAACAGCTTAGGGAACTCGGTATGTTTAGCTTGGAGAAGAGAAGATTGAGGAATTTATCACATTAAAAAATAAACTGTCTTACCCCTGCTATTTTCAATTCTATTATGGGATGCAGCTGGGTATGTTCAGGTTTGATTCTGGCCCTGGAGGCTCAAACCAGCACGTCTCCTAAACAGTGGTCTCTGAGAGAAGGAGGCTCTTGACAGAAAAAGGCTCCCTAGTTGGTCTACTGTTTTGTTTGCCTTCAAATCATTGCCAACTTATGGCAAACCTATCATGAGGTTTTCTTGGCAAAGTTTGTTCAGAGGAGATTTATCATTGCCTTCCTCTGAGGCTCTAATCTGAGTTCTGAGCAAAAATTATGATAATATTATGAAGAAAGGAAGGAAGAATGGTCTACCACAGAACAGTTAACAAAGAACAAATGAAAACAGTGATGACACATTGCTCAAACCTGCTGTGTCAGAAAAATACTCCACATGGGTTACAGATGTGGGAGTGAGGATGGCTTCCCTATGGTGGCTTCCTTCTTCAACTGGTTTTCCCCACAACAGAATTATTCATAGACTGGCACCAGCAAAGATGAACCTTCTGACAAATCCTGCTCATTCTGACTGAGGAGTTCTAAGCCCTTCTGCCAAAGATGCCTCTCTTCAGTACAGAAGAAGTAGCAATGGGAGAGGTCCCAATGAAACACACAGAAGAATCTGGAGATGCATCCTGAAATGCTAGAGGATGGTTGTTTTATTAGTAAAAAAGCTTTTTACTAATTTTGAGACATGTTTCCAGTTTCTTCAGTGGACTCCTTTATACAGGCCTAGCAAAGACATTTGAAGGGGGGGGTGGAGAAAAGGAAAAGAATTTCAGTTTTTCTTTACCAAAGCCCAAAAACACAGCATGTGTGGATTATTATTTTTTTCCTTGATAATCTTCCACTGTTGTGTATTGATTTGATGGGGACAGTTAAGTCAAACACAGCAAGAAAGGAAAAAAGGCAAAAGACTCTTCCAGAAATAAAGCTGAAAATTGCAAATTACAAAATATTCACTGAGTGATTTATGTTTCTATTTATTTGGGAAGACACCAGGATGGGGTTTTATTGAAGTTCCTCTGATACTAAATTTCCAGCTCCCTCATGAGCAGCCATATAAGAAATGTTGGGGGGTATGCAACCCTAATATGAAGGGATAGCCCTTGTTATGAGGGGAAATGTTTAAAATGTAGGTAAGTTTATATTTAAAGATGAGATGTGAACAGGATCTCTTTCACATGACACAGTGCCATGGTTCTGCCATGGTGCTGTCCTATGGGAGCCTAGGACTCAGATTTAGAGAGTGATATGAACTAGACAATCTTGTCAAAGAGGAACCCTTTAATTTTACCTTTATTTAAAATTAAAGTGGATCATAGAGCTGTAACTGATAGTGTGAAAGCATTAAACAGTTAGCTAAAAGCAGGGGGTCCTTTTTACTCCAAGCTTGTTTACCTGCTTGTCAGTTTAATTGCCAGCGAGAATAATAGAAGACTTCAGAGTGAAGTATGTTCCCATACTGATAGAGGGGAAACAAACTGTGCAATTCATCTACACTAGTCAGAATATTCCAGGCTGCTTCCGGAGTATTCTTGCTCAGGAGCTGCCCAGATTTCCCCTGTTATTTCTGCACTCCGTAGTGACACCAGATGGCTAGCTACAAACACATCCCACTGTGCCACCAAATGACATGACTTCTTGTGTGAGTCACTCCCTCTGAGACAGAGACAAAGCACCCAGTGTGTATCATATGGCTTGGTACTCATACCTGGGTACACTCAAAGGGAGTGAATCATGGAGCACATGTGTAAACAGTCACCCAGCATTATTACTGAGTGACCTGGATTTTCCTACAACATTTGACACAAAAGATTAGTGTTTTTAGACCAGTTTAAGGGAGGGATTGGGCAGATTCAATGTGGAACTGGCCTCACATTTTGAAGATAGCCCACACTCAAACCAGGAATTTGGCTCTGTCAGTTTGACAAGTTGCGGTGATAACAGAGGTAATCACTTTAATTGGCCTGTATAAACACACCCTTATAATATTCCACGTCAGGTGATAGAGGTGGAATGTCCAGTTTGGTGGTGTGATGGAATTTAGGGGCCCTTAAACATGGCTGGCTGTCCATCTCACAAGGAGGTAAGTCTGATTTCTCTTAGGATTGAGCTGATAAGTGGCTGTAGAAGAACTCTGTTGTAGTTCTAGAGAGCAGCTGTCATGGGCCAAGAGCTGTAATACTGGTACCTGGAGGAAGAGTCCGATGAGGAGGCTGAGGAAGGGACCCAGGCAAGTCTTCCAGACCGAGAACAGCCTGGAGTGCTCCCTGTTGCAGAGCAGCTAGCCCTCCCTGCTGAACTTCAGAGAGCTAATCTTGGGGAATTGCAGTCTCAGCCAACAGGACAAGGGCAAAACTGACCTGCTGATGAGGCAGAGGACACATCTGGGGTCAAGCAGCAAGCAGGCAAGCTCTGATTAGAAACAGCTGTATCAAGCTATTTAAGAGCTGAGTTCACTTCAGACATGTGCTGGAAGCAATTTGTCTGTTTTCTGGCTAGCATTCTTGTTACCTATGTTTAGACTCCTGCATTCATACTTCAGACTTCCTGGCTTCTTTGACTTTTGGACCTTGTTGACCTTGATTCCTGTTGGCTCCCTTGACTTAGACTGCTTGGCTAATGCCTTTCTTTTAACAGACTCTTACAGGCAAGGATGTTTTCTATCTGCTTGTGATTAGCTGCCTCTGCCTGCATTATCAGCTGGAGGTTCCCTCCCAGCCAGTCTGTGTGGCTGTTTGGTGAACCAGGACAGCAGCAGAGGCTGGGGTGTGCCTTGCTGGCTAAAGTCTAGTTGTTGGACTAGAAGCAAAAAACATGGAGAGAAATCAAGATGTTATGAAGATCAAAGGCACTATAAATTCAGCTAGAGCCCAGACTGACTATCCAGTTTTAGAAACATGACTCTGACAGTGGTGTTACTAGGGTATGTGGGGGTGCAGACCGCACCAGGTGACACCCTGGTGGGGGGTGACACCACTGCTCTCCAAACCCTACCTTTTGGCAGAAATGGGCTGTGCCATCTATCTGCTTCCCTTTAAAATGCTATAACAGATGGCAGGAGTGGGGTGAAGCTCAATGGGAGGAAAAAGGAGTGGTCCCCAACACTTTTAAAATTAAAATTTCAAATTTCAAAATTTTAGTTTTTTAAAAAAATTAAAAATTTTGAATTATTTTTAAAAATAATTCTTTTTAAATTTTCTTTTAAAAGATTACAGTTTAACCAAAAATTCACTATGGGCCTCAGCAGACGGAGGCCCCCGAGATGCCGCGGGTCGGAGCGCCGCCGGAGTTCAGCCTCCGGACCGCGGCGCTCCTGCGGCGCATCTAAAAGGAGCACCAAATTGGCGCTCCTTTTAGATGTAAGGGAAAGTGCGCCCTAAAAGCGGCGGGCGCACTTTCCCTGGCTCAAACGGCGCAGCACATGTGGACGCTGCGCCGTGAGGTCATCCCCGGTGCGCCGGCCGTGCGGATGGCCGGCGCTTCTGGGGGTGACCTCGGGGAGAGGAAGGGGCGCCGCTCGTGCGGCTGCCCCTCCTCTTCCCTGCCCGGAAGACGACTCTTTTAGTCGTCTGCCGAGGCCCTATGTCTGTGTAAATACATTTAGGTTGTGCATACGATATTGTAATTTGAAGGCTATAATTTTAATTTTGCTAGTTGTTTATGTCACAACTATGTCAGGGATGATGGGAGTTGTAGCTCTTCACCTCTGGCTCTAACTCACCACCTTGTTATGCAGCAGAGCTGACCAGCTTTGATCAGTGGTTGATGCTTCTTTCCCAAGCAGCAGAGTTTCAGAGAATAGGCTGAAGACCCTGACAAACTCTCCAAGCCTTCTCTCTCTTCTTCCTGAGATGTCTCCAAACTTCTCCAGGATTCTTCTGGTTCTTGTATCTTCCCTCAAGACACCAGACAACTCAGCAGTCTTATATAAAAGATCTACTTTATTCTTACTATATATAAATACTATATGCCCTACAAATCACTACACCACAATATGCATTGGCAAACATTGCACTTATAGCCATTGTTAGTTACCACCCACTAGTCAGTTTCCACCCAGTGGGCGTGTACATTCATTTTGATTGGTTTACATAGATCATCCCATACTTAAGACCAACCCAAGTATTTCATCATTTTACCTTGACTACTTAATGAATCTCAGGTGTTTGCAATCTATAACAGGTGTTTTCAATATACACTCTATAACTTTGTCCTTGGCTCTCAAGGCTTCCAAATTACATTATCCTTTTCACCTGTGTAGCTTCATGATTGTTCCTGCTTAGTCACTGTGACTATCACATACATATTTTATTTCTATTACTGTATGTCCCATGTTGCATTTTCCTTAACAAACTATTAGTATGGCATTCAGTGACATTACGATTTACAAGTAACATTAGTTCAATAAAGCATTCCTAAGGATTCTGTATGAGTGTTGTATGAGAGGAGGTCAATGGGGAGGGTGACACCATGAGTTCCCCACACCAGGTGACACCAACCCTAGACATGCCAATGGCCTCTGAGCTGACTTTTCCTAGAGCTAGATAAGGAAATAGGGAATGGAGCTAGAGCTGTTTAGATATTCTGGAGGATGGTTAAAATACAGTGGGTCCTTGGCAACTGTAGGTTTTGGCTCCAGGACCCCTCATGAATACCAAAATTCATGGATGCTCAAGTCCTAATAAATACAATGGAATAATAAAATGGTATTCCTTATATATAATGGCAAAATCAAGATTTTCTAATTGGAGTTTATACTTTTAAAAAATATTTTCAAGCCATGGATAATTGAATCCATGGATAAAAAAAAAATCTATAGATACAGAGGGGGGGGGGTTGTTTTTGTTTTTTATCCATGGATTCAACCATCCATAGCTTGAAAATATTTTTTTTAAATATGGGTACAGAGAGCCAATTGTAATTATTTCTGGATTGATATTAATTATATTAATATAACAACAATTAATCAACTGTAATATAACAATAATTAGTTAACTGTTAAAAATAGTCAAACAGTAAAATTAATTTTATATTATTTTTGTTAATTTAATAAATATATTTATTTAATTTAACTTGGAGTGGGCCTTCAATCCATCTTCCCCATGCCTACTAAGGTCCCGGAGTACTTCTGCCCTGGGAGACGAATTTGTCCATTATTTATTGGCCTATCGCGTGCAATATTTGTGTTGATTTGTATTGTTTTGCTAGACTGTTAAATTGTTTTTAACTTTTCCTCTGTTTAATACTGTTTTAAGGGGTTGGGAGGTGGGATTTAGGGCTGGGGTTGTTTTTACATTGTTCTGTTTTTAATTGTTGTAACCCGCCTCGAGAGAAGCAGGCTATAAATAAAAATTATTATTATTATTATTAAGGTCATAGCCAGAGTTACAGACACAGAGGGGTATAGGAGAGATACAGGTAATATGTCTGATGGTGGGCACTGAAGGATACGGTCCATTCTCTGCTCAATTAGAGATGATCTACCACAGCATGGTGATAGTGGTAGATTGTTTGACAGAGGAAATCATCACATGTGGTAATCAGTGGAGGTGGGAAATTATTGCTTTGCATGTGGTGGCAGCAGGAATGGGGGAAATTGCTTCACAACCAGAAAACAACAACACAATCCATCCAGACCAACGTATACACTGGAAGCATAATTTACTTCTTGTTGGGCCACTCTTGACAAACTGGGTAAATATAAAAATATAAGTGCTCTATATCTTTACCATCCTTTAACCATTTTAATTGTCTTTATACACCTCTGATTAAAGTTTGCTAAACAGTAGATTAATCTGCAGCTTTCTTTGCCTATTTTTTCAAGTATAAAATACACACTGTATGTATAAAACACCTACTGTGATTATTGTAAAAGGTAAACTGGAGTAGAATTTAAATCTTCCTATAACCAAGACTCACTTTAACCACTATGCACTGCCCTACAAGACATTTAAGAGTTAAATTTATCAAATTCTATTCTTTTCTATTTTGTACTGGTGGGACATTAAAAAAAAAGACTTAAGAAAATGGAGCCTATATCCGTTTTTTATCTGCTCTGTGAAAATGCAGTTTTTATGAATGAATTCAATAAACATTTCTTGAAAAATTATAGCACCACTGCAATCTACAGAATAATAATTCACCATACAAATGCATGGTGTTTGGTTTGGTAGTTTCTTTTAAAGAAATGTGTTCAGCACAGATCTAAAACTGCAGGGTGTTGCCTATAATATAATAATGGAATGACGAAATGTAACAATTATGTGTTCTTTTGTATAACCAAAAGGATAAAGTGACATGTTTTAACACTGTAAGTGACAACATTGTTAAGATTTTTCAGTGTTACATTAAGATGTTTCAATGTTATTTTAAGACTGAAATTATTCCAAGAGTGTATGTTTGTGCGGGCATGTATTTACATAATCAAAAATTGCTTGATCTCTTAACTGAGAGAAGCCTACTTTTTTACTTCTTGACAGCAAAGAACAAGAAAATACAGGTATATCAAATAAATAGGGTCTTTCAAAAACCATTCTGTCTAGATTGGAAGTTGTGGTATGTTTTCCTCAGTTATCTTATACTCTGCAATTCATTCTGTCATTTCCTTCACTCCCCTGCTCCATAAAATAAAGGGCAAAATCAAGCCAAATTTAAACATTGATTCAATTGGAAAATTAAACATGATTGGAAATGAATATAATTTACTTTGGATAGGGCATGCCAACATTGGTATGCATTGTTAAATGATCTGTGATTTATACTTTCTAATTGGATATCTTTAATAGAACAAACCTAATACACTTCTGAAAAGTGGCTGCATGCATTGTTTCCCTCCATACAGTAATTATGGCCAAGAACATGTACTTTGAAATATATCATAAAACTTTGCATAGAGGAGCTATGGTATGTCTCCTCCACTCCTCAGATCCCCAGAACACTTTATATCTGCTGTAATCACCCAACAACCCAGCACAAAATGACCATTTGTCATGGACAGAAACGTGTAAGAGAGAAGTCTCCAGTTATGTTTCTATAGCTGGACACACAGAAATATCTATCCTATATGGCTTCCTGGAGGTCCTCTGGAGGTTATAGACTATAGGATGGCATCATTCCTGAACCAAATTGTTCTGCCCTTGTTATATATTAGGGTGGGCAGACTACAGCCCGCAGACTGCGTGTGACCCTTGGGACTCTCCAGAAATCTCCCGCACCCAACCCTGCCATTAATTTTTTAAAATTTTTTAAATTAAAAAATTAGGGGGGAATTTTCAGCCATTTTTTGCCTACCAAAGTGCCAAAACTGCCTAAAATGCAACATTTCCCCCCCTAACCCAGCAAAGACCCCAAACTCCCCAAAACACTACCAGAATAGAGGGGAAATTACCCAAAATCAGCCATAATGGCAGTCCAGAAGTGCCATCATGTCAAATAGAGCATGCTGATATTGCTGTGGCCTGGTGAACAGATGCTGGGAGGTAAAAAGACTCTCGTTACCTGTGTAGTTGCCCACCCCTGTCTTATGTAAACAACATTGCCAGTTTAGACTTTTTAACAAATTTCATAATAGTTAAATTGACAATAATGATTCTATGTGACCTCAATACCAGGATTAATCAAATACTTTTTTGAAGTATAGGTTAAGTTGAAATAAAATATAGAAAACTAAACTTAGTGAAAATAGAACTGTGATTTACAGATGTTATATTCATTTAATCTCTAGTAAGCTCACTCACATAAATATGTATTGAACAAAATTCCATGAAAATGAGGCTATCTTATTTTTGTTGTTTGTTTGTTGTTAACTGCCTTCGAGTTAATCTCCACTCATGGCAACCCTATGGATGAGACATCTCTAAGACCCTCTGTCCTCCACTGCTCTGCTTAATTCCTGCAACTCCATACCCATGACCTTCTTAATAGAGTCCATCCATCTGGCATATGGCATTCCTCTCTTCCTACTTCCTCCACCTTCCCCAGCATTATTATTTTTTCCAAAGAGTCCTCTCTTCTCATGATGTGTCCAAAGTATGACATTCTCAATTTAGTCATCTTGGCTTCCAGGGAGGTTTCTGGTTTGATCTGCCCTAGGACCCACTTGTTTGTCCTTTTGGCTGTCTACAGGGTTATCAGCACTCTTCTCCAGTACTACATCTCAAATGAATTGATTTTCTTCCTATCATCTTAATCTTATAGTTTATTACAGCTGTAATTTTTAAAGTAAACTTTTCTTTCAGATGGGCCAGGAACCCTTTCATGCTATACCATTATAATACTATGATTCCACTTTAACTGTGATGTTGCATCCTATGGCATCCTGGGATTTGCAGTTTAGAGAGAGGTAGAGTTCTAGTGACTCCACAAACGACAGATCCCTGGAGTCCATAAGATATAGCCATGGCAGTTAAAGTAGAATCATAATGCTATAATTGTGTAATCTGAAAGGGTCCCAGATGCAAAGGAAGGTATATTTTATTTCATCTCTACTTTATGTATCTATCAGGAGCCTTTTTGTTGAATTAATTCCAAAAGTCATCTACAAGTGAGCAGTTTGCAGTGCTTATTTAAGGGCCTTTGCAGACTGCCAGAAATAGTGCAAATTGAGTCCACTTTAACTGCCCTGACTCAGTGCTAGGGAATCATGGGAATTGTAGTTTATTGTGGCACCAGAGCTCTCTGACAGAGAAGGCTCAGTGTCCCAGAAAAAAAATACAGTTCCCATGATTCCCTAGCACTGAGCCAGGGCAGTCAAAGTGGACTCAATTTGTGCTATTTCTAGTAGTCTGCAAAGGCCCTTACTTAAGAAACAATAAAGAGCAGGAAAAGAAAGGGAAAGATGAAAGAAAGATGAAGGGAGGAAGGGAATAGAAGGTGTTAAAAAGTGAGAAGTAACCCCACCCATTTTTGGTTGTCAATCCCATCCACCTTCAACTCTGGTCCTACCCATCTCTGACATGTAGGGCCAGATTATCCCAGAGAGAATGAAGCCTTGGACTGAAAGACAAAGATTATGCATTTTTAGAACATCTTGTAGCCCTAGGCTGCAATTCTAAACACTTTTACTTGAAATCAAATTCCAAGTGAAATCAGACAGACTTTCCAAGCCCAGAACAAATGTTCTTAGGATTATGATGACAATTTGCCAGAAGCCATCTAATACCTACATCTTACTATACGTGGCTAAAAGCTCTTTTTAATTATTTGTTTGTTTGTGCTTCAAAAACCCATCCTCTCTTAAATGCAAGGCTAAGTAGTGCAAAGCATGTTCCCACCAAAAAGAAAAAGAAAAAAAGGAGAGCAAAACCAGGCTGGAGAAGATAAAATATTTCAAAGCAATTCTTTTTTCACTATACCATACATCTTTGTCTTACATTTAATTCCCTCTGGGGTTTTGTTTTGTTTTGTTTTGAAAAAGAACTTGCAGGCACATCAGCATTTATATGCAAAGTAATACCTTGATTTCTTCAAATGTAATTGACACTGAAAAGGCATCTTTAGAATGCAGGAAGGCAATTAACAGAGGTTATATGGAGGAACACACAATCCAGGGAAAGAGGCACAGTTCAAAACAAGCAAATACTTAGGGAGAAATGTCATCTGGTTCCCAGACAATAAATGAGTGAATAGTGTCATCAATATGAGAAAAGGCAAAGTGGTGACTACATTACTATATATATCAATGCTTGTCACTTGTTTACAGCTATCACAACCACTGGTGACCTCTATATGACTTCCCTCATTCTCAATGGTTCTGTTCTAGAATTCTGAGTTAAAACCTATATTCCTTTGTGTGTGCATTTCATAATTTAATACACCTCTGTCATGTCATCCTCCTTTTAATAAGATAAAATATGCCTGCAGCATGAAGAACTCATAGCTTTTTGTGCTAAAACCACATTATCTAGAGCAATACTAGTCAGAAAGTTGGTCTCTAGATTGGTGCCACTGGCTGCTGGTCCCTGGCAAGTTTCCAGGAAAGAAGAAATAATTGTAGCCAGTGGGAATAAATATGGTGTCAGCCCCTGGAGCATTGGGAGGGGGAGAATAATTGCTGATCCCCCACATCACATAACCTGAGAAGCACTGATCTAGAGTATAAAGGGTTCCATAACTGGACTCAGTACAAGGTACCCTTCTGTGTTTCATGCCTACTACACTTGCACAGGAAGAACTTCTCAGTAGTTAGATCCTATACCAATGAGGTAGATAATGAATGCTTGGATTATATGGATGGGGCCAATTTGATAGCATCCCCATCAAATCACTGGCCAGTCTGAAATGACAGTGAAATTTTGATTGAAAGGGTAGTTGTGGTTTCATCTTGCTATCAAGACCTAATTTAAAAAAAAATCAAATCCAGAGCTACTATACAGGATACTTACATGTAACAAAGAGTGTAAGATTGTTGTTGTTGTGTGCCTTCAAGTTATTTCCAATTTATGGTGACCCTAAGGCAGTGGTAGGCAACCTTTCCCCTTTAAGGGCCGAGGGACTTCAGCTCCCAGAAGCCTCAGCCATGTTGGCCAATAGTCCCATGTTGGCCAATAGCTCCTGGGATTCTGGGAGCTGAAGTCCCTCGGCCCTTAAAGGGGAAAGGTTGCCTACCCCTGCCCTAAGGCAAACCTATCACAGGGTTTTCTCGGCAAGATTTGTTCAGAGGGGTGTTGCCTTTCACCTTCTGATGAGAGTGAGAGGGTATGACTTGCCCAAGCTTGTCCAATGGGTTTCTATGGCTGAGCCCTGTTCTCCAGAGCTAGAGCCTAATGCTCAAACCACTACACCACACTGGACTATTTCTCATCTAAATACATCTCTCTCTCTCTCCCCTTCTCTCTCTGTTGTGTACCTTTAAGTTGTTTCTGACATGGCTACCCTAAGGAAAACATATAATGGCGTTTTCTTTGAAAGGTTTGTTAATGGAAGCTTTGTCATTGCCTTCTCCTGAGGCTAAGAAGGTGTGACTTGCCTAAGGGCACCCATTGGGTTTCATGGCCAGCAGGAATTGATCCCTGCTCTCCAGAGTCATAGACCAACACTCAAACCACTACACCATGCTGTCTCTAGTGATACCTAAAACAATAGCAGAAATCTTAGGTCTTCCTCCTCTCCCTATGTGTCCATCTACTTTTCTGCAATCTGGAGCATCCCAAAAGGTCTAGAATTGCTATGCAGAGGGGCAGGGTATAAATATATTATTATTATTATTATTATTATTATTATTATTGACTTTATTTTTCTGAAACACTGCTGCATGCTAACTGGACACCCACCCCTCCGCCAGCCATTCAATGGCCTTGGGTACATGCTGTTAGTGGACAGGTACACTGCATGCCCATTGTGTTGTTATGCAAAGGTGCTTCATTCCACAATGACAGTAAAAAGATATATATACAATCTTTACATATCTTTCCAACAACCTGTACCCTTATCCTCAGATTTAAATATGCATGTGAATGTATGTACACTTTGCCCCATTGCTTCCCAATCTGCTTCTGAACTGCACAGATCTTCTTAGCTATGATGTCTAGTAAAAAAATCATGTACCCTTTGACTAAATTATATCCAGTGTAAACTCATTTATTTTAATGGTCTGGAGAACCACAGAAATCCTCATAAAAAGAGGTGATTCCACATCAAATGCTAATTAGGAAATAAATGCTAAATAATAATAATAATAATAATAATAATAATAATAATAATAATTTGTATCCCGCCCCTCTGCAGAGCAACCAGAGTGGCTTATAACATTAAAATTTCCATACAGATATGTTAATAAAATGTGAATAGAACCTAAAAATCCCGAAACCCACCCACCCCTTAAAAAGTAAGGGTTCTTCTTCTTAGTCTAGGCCTGATGAAGCTGGGCTTGCATCTCTCCCCCAGATGACGTTGGATGGAGTGGAGGGATACAAGATTTTTGTACTGTGCTTTAATAAAGGGGAAATAACTACCATTCTTTTTGGGTACATCTATATTGTAGCAATTGCTTAACAATTACAGTGCAACTGCTGTTTTACTGTACAGCCCAGAAAATTGGAGAAATCAAGGCCAATACAATAATCAGTTTACTCTAGCATCTACACATCTTCTTCATGCCTCCCTCTCCCATACATATCTCATATTCACATATTCACTGGTAGTAAAGACAATCTCTATGCCAATCTTTTTCTGGTTTACTTTTTTTTTTTTTCTTACAGGGCTTTTATTGACTTATGGGAATGCAGTGGTAGACATACTAACATACTAAATATGGTATTATTGCTTTAGGATATTGTTCCCAATGTGTATGCATTAGGGGAGAAAGAACAAGAAAGAAAGAAAGAAAGAAAGAAAGAAAGAAAGAAAGAAAGAAAGACAAAGAGCTTGTGAATAGGAACAAGGAGGACAAAAAAAGGGGGCTGAGATCAATAGAGATGAGGGAAAGAGAAGCCAAAGAGGGAGGGGATATAAATTCATAGAAGAATGAATTATCAGTGGATAATAGTTAGGGAAAATATTAGAGGACTGAGCCCATGGGATCTGTCTCGGATAGGAGGAATGCATGGTAGAGATTAGAGCCAGTATTCCATTTGTGACATTTGCCCTTATAACCTCAGTTACATCAGCATATGAGCCTTTTTTTAAAATACTGCAGAAGGAGGTATTCAGTTACCGCACCTTGAGTGTGCAACAACTAGTGTTGGAGTGACTCCATCTGCTCCTATATCTCTGGATACTCAAAAGCAACCAGTGGCCCTTTCACACTTCACAAGTATAACTATAATTCCATATGAACTGCCATGCCAACATCCTGAGGAATTCTGGGGCTTATTTTACAGGAAGGTACCCGAGTTGTCTGGCTGAATACCCTTTTCTAAACTGCAAATTCCAGTATTCCATAAGAAATTGCCATGACAATTAAAGTGAAGTCATAGTCTACTGTGGAAATGTCCCAGAACATGCTCAGGCACATCCTTACACTGATGGGTGGCCATACAAATAAAACTGTATCTGCAAGAACCCAGGCTTTTGTGGAACAACCAGGCAGTAGCCTCAGCTTCCTCTGCTAAAACTATTAAAATGTTAATAGAGAATTACATTCTGTCAGTATGTGTTACAATTGTTGCTGTTGTGTGCCTTCAGTTCATTTCTGACTTATGAAGATCTTAAGGCAACCTATAACTGTTTTCTTAGCAGAATTTGTTCAGAGGAGATTGTCCTTGTTTACCTCTGAGGATGTGAGAATGTGACTTAGCCAAGGTCACTCAATAGGTTACAATGGCCAAGCGAGGATTTGAACCCTAGTCTCTTAGTGTCCTAGTCCAACATTCAAACCACTACACCATGTTGGCCCTCATGTTTGTTATTGCATAGATAAATGTCAGAGATACCACTGAAGAAGGAAATTATTTTCCAGTCTGCTAATCTTGGTGTGTTTGCATGTTTTCTTTTTATCTATTTATGTCAAAATTCTAGCAGCATACTAATATTCATTTTTGAACTTGAGATAAACTGGGTTCTGTGAGCTACAATTCACTGTGAAAAGAATTCAGAATCATAGCAGTTTAGGTTTAGTAAATATAGGCTTCCTGTAGAGGTACTGAAATCAATCCTTTCCCATCCAATTTTCCTCTCTTAATACCCTGTACAGACATATTCATGAAAATATTTTTCACACATACACTACATTTGGTCCTAAATTGACCTGACAATGACTTCGTAATTAGACCAGCTGTAAAATTGTAAAATGTTTGATTTTAGTTGAATAGATCTTTAACTATGTAAAATAATGGTTCATTAAAGAAAAGCCTTCCAGGAGACAAGCTGTCTGAAGCATAATGATTCAGATTAGCTTTTCAAAGGAATGCAGAATAGATCAGTGTAAACTTTGATCTTGTTTAGTACACCAAAATGGAGAATCTTTTCTTTCAAATCTAAGGATGATGATTCTGGAGCAAGAGAAATGAATTATGTTGAATCATTTCCTGACTGGAGATCATTTATTAAACTTAGAAAAAGCTGTGAGAAATCTTATCATGCCATGCATTTCAAGGTGCTTATTTGAGGTTCAACCCCTAAAGAAGAAGAAGAAAGATTAGATAAAAGGAAATTTCACACATAATATAGAGGCAAACTTGGTTTTGCCAACAAGTGTAGAAGCTACAGGAATCTGTAGTCACAGATTTCAGTTAAATGTGCCAGCATAATATACATGTTTGCAAACACATTCATTGCATTTACATTTTAAGTTTCAAAAGTACCCTTAAAACTCTTTCAAGATGTTCAAGAAGTGAAGCAATTTCAAGCAGTTAAGTATGCTTACTGTATCACAAAATAACACTTTTTCATAACAATTAACCACACTACACTTTATGCTCCACTACAAGGCAATGTGCTTCATATGCACAGGAAACTATCTTATATCATTGGTCCATTTAGCAGACAAATATTTAATACCAGTTGGCAGAAGTACTCAAGGGTTTAGACAAGGGTCTTTTCCAGACCTAGGTGGCGATATCAGGGTTTGAACTAGGATCTTCTGTGTGTAAATCATTTTCTGGTTTTTGACCATAATAAAGTTATTGTATTGTGTGTAAATCATTTGTTATACCACTAAGCTAAAGCCTGCACCTTGTGGTATATTCCACGTTAAATTTGTACAGGAAATCATACATTGCATCACCTGAGGCCTTGAGCTGATTGCAGCTAATAATGATGTCATATGGTAAAGCAACAGCATGCCATCACTTAGACAAAAAAGAGACAATTAATTATGTGCTCAATTATCTATGCAATTACCATCTTTCTCTTTCAGTGACCATTGATCCCAGGGTTGAGAGCTTTCAGTGGTTTCATTGACCCTGTTCATACTGCCAGCATTGCTTCAGGTGTTGTAGGAAAAGACAGTGAGATTGAGGATGTTCAGAAGCAATACAGAATGGCATTCACTGGATGAGACAAAAGACTCTTTTGTTTAGAGATAATATAATTTGGTCATTGACCAAAACGGACCTAACAAAGCATCTGTACTCCCACTCCCAAAGCTTCCAAGGCTGACACTAGTTGCTGCTGAGCCTTTTCCTTTTCAGTAAAAGAGAAATAAAGGATTTTTTTATTACAAGAGGCAGTAGATTGGAACTAAAGAAATATAAAGGTATATTTGACCAGCACATATCACACATTGGGTCTATTCAGTTGATGCTTTGCATTTCCTTTGTTTCTGTAGCTCTGCTTTTGATTGACAGGGAAAACCCACCAATAGGCTCCTATTTTCATTCTGTTAGTCCCCCTGGTATGATAAGTCACTTCCACAGCAGCAACAATTAATGGTAGTCATGTGGCATGAAGGGATGTGATTCTCCTTCCCTTCCTACTCACCCTCACTGTTCCCAAGCAGGCCGAGGCTGTTTTTACCCCATGCCTTTCTGCTTCTGACCCTCAGTGAAGATGACAATAACCTTAACTATGCTTGGTGCTTCTCGTTCCAGGATACTGCCTAGCTCCCTAGCACCAAACTAACCACCACCACTCCACAATAAAAATGTGTATAAAAAAGAAAAACAGATATTTACACTGCTGCTACTGTTGCTGCCAATAAATTTACCTCTGTGGGCACCTTGGTAGCACCGTAGTACCATGGGAAAGATCATCCCTCTCTCAAACCTGATGTCAGTCCTGAATGAATATTGCACTAGAGACCACAGACATTTCAAAGTATCTTAGGAAATATTGAATGAAAGATGAGTCCAAATGAAACGTGTTGTTTGGGATTAAAGATTCCTGGCTAACTTTCTACTATAAACTTTCTTGAGAAGACAAAAGAGAGCTAGACTTTTGCAGCAGCAAAATTTGGCCATGTTACTGTCTTGTGTGTGTGTGTGTGTGTGTGTGTGTGTTATTCAGTGAAGGATGGTGGCTCTGATGTCAGGGGGGCTATGAATCCATTCCAGGTTTTTGTCCATATTACAAAGAAGCTGACCAAATTGCTAAACCCATTTGGGAGAAAGAAATGAACACCTCGGGGAGCTCAATTAAGTTCACACTAAAAAACCAGACCGTTACCTACCCATCTCCCACAACATTTGAGCTATCCCTTTGCACTGGAGTCACTGAACATTTGCAGAACTGGATCTTGATCTTCATGTTTAATTTAATCCCTTCCCTTGGATCTGGTTGTGTTGCTGGCTGGGATCCATTAGGACTGTTCTGCTGACAAAAGTCTACACTTAGCAGAACCAGGATGTGGGCAAATACAGTCTCCCACTCTGCAGCACTCATGCACATTCAAAACCTGTTTGAGTAGAGTGAGTGGGCTGAAAAACCATGCAAAGCATATTATGGCCAACAAAGATGGCTCTCAGAGGGAGAAGAAAGGAAAGTCCCACAGTGCTAGTGGTTTGGGGCTGGGTAAGGTTGGCTACTGTTTTAGAACATTTTATTGCTGTGATGCTGTACTATTGTCTCTATCTTGTTAAATTATTACTTTGCAATGATTTTAAGGGTACATTTTAAAACTTTGTCCCATGATATGAGTTTTTCAAAGTGAATGTCAGGGTTGTTGCTATTTATTTATTTATTTATTTATTTATTTTAAAAAGCAAGTTAAATAGTGATAGAAAAAGCACCAGAGATACAAAGAAATTGTTGTGAAAACAAAGTGCCTAAAAAAATCAGGATCTAAAGGAGGTGAGAAAGGCAGTCCAGGCAGAGGACACTGAATTGTACATATTTGTTCAGATTCTGTTCACTCTGTTTCATACAGAACAAAATTCTGACAATCCATAATGATAAGCTTCCTTATGCTGGAGTCAGTGCTCTCTTTTCAGCATTTTCTTCCTTATGCTTCTTTTACTTCTCAGACACACTCTTCAATGTGTAAGGTAAATCTGCTATGCCACCTTTATGAAATGAATTTATATACTCACTCAGTATGAGTTAGAAGAGCTTCATCTTTTCAAGAGTTTTTATATTTTAAATTATAATAATCCTGGGCATTTGTTTCCTATCTGAATCAGACTTTCATCACAACTGATTTTGAGTAAAGGAATAAGCAACAGAAAAAGAGTATAGTGGCACCTTAAAAAGTTCTATTTGACGTAGTTCTGCTTCTGATGAAGTGGGTTGCTGTCCATTAAAGTTTACACCAAATAAACCTATTAGTCTCTTAAGGTGCCACAATACTCCTCACTGATTTTGCTGGAACAGACCAAAACAGCTACCTTGCCTAGGAATTTCTAGAGTAATGAAATGATAAGCTTCCACATCACAACAGAGTATTCAGATGTGCCTAAACAGGAATATATTTCTTGACAGCTACTGTATTAGTCTTCTGCATTACATAGCAAACCTCGTTGAGTTTCTCTATGAATCCAAAATCACAGTTATAAACACAACACACACACACACACATGCAGACTTTTATACATTTATTTATATAATCATTTATTCCACCATTTGCCATATCTAGGGAGGAGGGGGATATCAATTGACAAAGTCAACAGTACAATTAGGGGGGTTGCAGACTGCCAGAAATAGTGTGAATTCAGTCCACTTTTAGGGTTAGGGTTAGTGCTAGGGAATCATGGGAACTGTTATTTTTCTGAGACATTGAGCCTTCTCTGTCAGACAACTCTGATGCCACAATAAAATACAGTTCCCATGGTTCCCTAACTCTAACCCTAACCCTAAAAGTGGACTGAATTCACACTATTTCTGGCAGTCTGCAACCCCCCTTAGTTAGGGAAAGGTTGGGAGAAAAGGAAATATTTAACAGCCCTGCAGCTGCTACCTGTTAAATATCAGTCAAAAGCAGACCACAAGTTACACCATAGAGGAGCCCATCAGATAACAACCTACAGATCATATCAGAACTAGCAAATCATCTTCCAATGATCTTGCTGTTTGCACAGACCAAAGTAGGGGGGAATATAAACTGAGGTCCACCTGAACATAGCAGGCAAGATAATGCAAATGCAGCAAATGTATATGGCATCTTTTCTTTGTTATTGTTCTGTGCCTTCAAATTGTTTCCAATTTATTGCAATCCTAAGGCAAACTTATCATGGGGGGTTCTGGGGCTGAGAGTATGTAACTTAGGGCCTAAGCAGACTGCCAGAAATAGTGCACATTAAATTGAGGCACTGCCCTGGCTCAGTGCTAAGGAATCATGGGAACTGTAATTTATTGTGGCACCAGAGCTCTCTCACAGAGAAGGCTCAATGTCCCAGAAAAAAATACAGTTCCCATGATTCCCTAGCACTGAGCCAGGGCAGTGCCTCAATTTAATGTGCACTATTTCTGGCAGTCTGCTTAGGCCTTTACTCAAGATCACCCAGTGCGTTTTCATCTCAGAACAAGGAATTAAACCCTGGTCTCCAGAGTCCTAGTCCAATGGTCAAACCACTACACCACACTCACTCTCATATGAATGCAGGGTATGTGAAATTATCAATGTCTCACTCTCTGCAATATTAGAAATTTGGAGACGGAAGAAAAAATCCATTTGGGGGAAAGAAATTTTATTTTGAGAGCAATGGCTTCATTTTCTCCCTCCTCCCCTCCATAATAACTATACCCCTGCACCAAGGCTTTTTTGACAAGTTCATAGCTTTACATGCCCCAAGATCTTTAATGTGGCCCATTAGCTAATAGATAGCCAGTACAGTTGCTCCAACATCAGTACAATATCTGTATGGTCAGGTGTCACATTCACCCTTCTGGGAAGTGTTTTCTGCATCAGGTACAGCTTCCAGAGCAAGGATAAGTATCCCTCCACATAAAACATATTATAGTAATCTAAACATAAGGATCCCAATGCATCAGCTAGCATGGTATCCCTGTCCTGGACTGCATGCCAACTGAAGCTCAGATTACTTGGATTTCTAATGGCAATGATAAATCCAGAAACACTCTGAAATGTGATAGGGATGAGAATTCTAGATTTCTCTGTTCACAAGAGGAAAAGCAATCAATGTTTTTGCTCTAGTGTTGGGACACCCAGAAACTTTTCCCCACTCACAATAAGGGAAATTGCCATTGTCTGAGGAAAGCTACAAAACTAGTTTTCCACAAAGTTGCACAGCTTTTTCACAAAAGCTACAGAACTTTCTAAAAGGATGGAGAAAAAAAAACAGAAGCTAGAATATTTCACAACTTTAAATGTTGCTAGCTAACAAATGGGAATGGGAATTGCAGTCCCAAAAGTGCAAGAAACAGTAGTACATCATCCACAGGAAAAGAAGACCAATATTGCACAGATATTCAAACAAAAAATTGACCAAACAGTGATACCTTTATTGGCCAACCAAAATGCACAATATACTTGTTGCAAGCTTTTGAAGCTCCACGCTTCTTCATCAGGCAAGATATTACAAACCCAACAGGATTAAAATTGGAGATTTTTTTTGTTTCTGTCCTTAGTTAAGGTGGTATGGAGAGGACATCTCTTGCAGGTTGGCTTCTCCTCCTTCTGGCCATGTGGCAATTGGGAGATTTTCAAAGTCCAGGAAATTTAAAGTCCATTTGTATCTCAATAAAGACTCCTCTGTTGCAATCCAATCTGTCCATTCAATTGGATTGCAATCCAGTCACACATATATAGAATACCAAACATATAGTGCTCCATTTGTATTTATTTTGTATTTTGTGCACTTTTCCCCCATTGTACATCTGGCAAAACAACAACAACAACAATGTAACCTTTTTCTTGGAAAGCTGCAGTCCACAGTTAATTGCACATTTTATTTTTGAAAAGTGACACAGTTTCTCAAACTGTGCAGTTCAAAAACTATACTGTTTTTGTTGTGCTAAGAACAACAACAACAACAACAAAAACATTCCCAGGATCTTTCCAGGTGCTGTTCTTCCACCAAATGATCCCAAGTGGTCAGGAATTCAAAATTTCAAGTCTAATCAGGAAATTGTTGAGTTCCCATTTCATCTCTATCTGGAACTCATTTATTTTGAAGGCAAGCAACTCAGAAACATTTCCCATTTCTCATATATGGGAGCAGCCTACCGACAGACTCTCTGTATTGTCAAATTCAGCCTCATTTTGTCAACTCTCTCATCAATCCTATTACTGCATCTAGTTCAGTACAGGCATAGCCGCTCCTGATGCAGAAGTCATAAAGAAATAAGCCTGAACACACATAGGGCTATAGTGATGCATGGGTGTCTGGAGGCTAGTCTACACATACGTTTACTATGAAATTGCTGTGCATTTTCTCACATTTGCATTGACGGTTAATTACCTTTATTTTTCTGTACAAAATCACAGTCATCCTAATGCATGCAAAGCAGATGGATGGTCACACATGACAAAATATGCATTTCTGTAGATTTCAGCAAATACTCTAGTAAAAACTGAGGTGCCTTTTTCTGCAGAGTTTAAGGAGATGTTAGGGGAGCTGCAAAAAGCCCCTACTCCTGTGAATCACATGTGGCCAACTCATCTTCTATTTGATTTGAATGAGAAATATATTGAATGTGTAGACTAGCCCATCAAAGCATCGAAATCCAAACCTCTTTTAAGAGCCCTGGTGGCACAGTAGTTAAATGCCTGTACTACAGCCACTCACTTACAAACCACAAGGTTGTGAGTTCAGTACCAGCCAGGGGCTCGGGCTTGACTCAGGCTTGCATCCTTCCAAGGTCGCTAAAATGAGTACCCAGCTTGTTGGGAGCAATTAGCTTACACATTGTAAACCACTTAGGGAATGCTTAACTTCACTGATAAGCAGTATATAAATGTACTTGCTATTGCTCTGCATATCTAGGCACACAGATTAAGTCAGACTTTCATATATTTTGCATGAACACACAAAATTGGGCAGGGTTTCCATATGTTTATGTTCCTGTCTCTTGTGGTAGCCCTGCTCATGCTCAAAGAAGAAAGTGCAAAGGCAGGCTTAATACTGAACATAAAGAAAACAAAAACAATGACCATGGAGGATCTACACCAGGGGTAGGCAACCTTTCCCCTTTAAGGGCCGAGGGACTTCAGTTCCCAGAAGCCTCAGCCATGTTGGCCAATAGTCCCATGTTGGCCAATAGCTCCTGGGATTCTGGGAGCTGAAGTCCCTCGGCCCTTAAAGGGGAAAGGTTGCCTACCCCTGATCTACACATATTTAGCAGAGGAAATTGAAATAGTAAAAGAGTTCCTGTACCTTGGATCAAACATCGAACAGAATGGTAACTGCAGTCAAGAAATCAGAAGAAGACTGGGAATGGGAAGGGCAGCCAAGAAAGAGCTAGCAAAGATCCTAAAGAGTAAAGATGTAAAACTGAGCACTAAAGTTAGAGTTGCATTCCCCATCACCATGTATGGATGTAAGACAGGGGTAGGCAACCTTTCCCCTTTAAGGGCCAAGGGACTTCAGCTCCCAGAATCCCAGGAGCTATTGGCCAACATGGGACTATTGGCCAACATGGCTGAGGCTTCTGGGAGCTGAAGTCCCTCGGCCCTTAAAGGGGAAAGGTTGCCTACCCCTGATGTAAGAGCTGGTCAGTGAAAAAAATAGATAAGAAGAAAATCAATTCATTTGGAATGTGATGCTAGAGAAGAGTGCTGAGGATACCATGGACAGTCAAAAAGACAAACAATTGGGCCCTTGAATAGATCAAGCCTGAACTCTCCCTGGAAGTCAAGATTATTAAATTGACACTGTCATACTTTGGCCACATCATGAGAAGGCATGGCTCATTAAGAAAGACAATAATGCTAGGAAAGGTGGAGGGAAGTAGAAAGAGAGGAGAGCCACATCCTGGATGGACAGATAAGGAGGTCATAAGTATGAATTTGCAGGACCTAGAAGTAGAGAACATGGAGTCTTGGAGAAGTCTCATCCACAAGAGTCATCATCAGAGCAGTTAACAACAAATAGTCAAGTAAATATCTGAACAGAGCCATAAAGGCAGCACAAATATCCCCAGGACTCCATCCAGTGGTTTGACATTGATGTTAAATAGCATAGGGGAAAAGAG